>JASWHV010000013.1:36458632-37058632 GCA_030760725.1 Neostapfia colusana | reverse complement strand
GTGCGACGACGCCTGATCGCCCGGCGATCTGGGGAGTCAGAGTCCATGTGTCATTTACGGTGACACACAGTTCATTCCCATCTCCTCTTTCTCTCGCCCTCAAGCTGGCTCGAAGCAACGCCTCGGTCTCCTTCAGGGTGTCATGAACATCCTGAAGCTCCTACTGACACTCCTGCAGTCGAGTGCTGAGCATAGCAGCATCCTCCAAGCACAGGTCCATGTGCTCATGGGAAGTCCCTTGCTGCACTGGCGGGTACTTGTACTCTGTCGTACCACTCTCACGCTGGAGAACATACATGTACTCAGTCCTGTCCAGGTGGCGACGGTAGATGTGACTCTGGCTGGTGATGGCCTCCCAGGTGACATCCTTCTCCGCATCGACTTGTGTCGCTCAAAAAGCTGGAGAGGGGTGGATCTTAAGCAGCTGATTTTCATGGATAATCCTCATTTCTGAACTCCATTCTTCCCTCTTCTCACGGATAGTCCGGATGGAGCTATAGTGTATGATTAGCTTGCCTGTATTGCCGGCGGCTTGGAGCATGCGTCGAAGACGGCGCAACAAGCCTCCTACTGCTAATCCGTAGGAGAGATATGTCACCGGATGGCTCTCCTCTCTCAGGGCAAGGGCAACTACGGGAACTCTCCCTCCGGTGGACTTGCGGGCGGTGCGGATCATGCAAACCATCTAAAACATAAAGCATATAAAATTAAGTTAGATAAGATTTTAAACAAAAATCCTATTTTGAATAAAAGATGGGGGAAGATGAATAAAGTGGCCCATTAAATAACACTTTTCAACCCACACCTTTGTAAAATAGTTTTTAAGAAAATAGGGTCCTTAACTACGTCCATTTCTACCTAGGTCCACGTTCCTACGGGCAACCTTGGCTCTGATACCACTTCTGTCACCCGGTTTCTCCGAAGAACAATCGAGTGAATATCACATGTATGCCAAGATCATTTTCTCATACATGTGATGACAAATAGTGAAGCATCATTTATTACAAGCCAGGTGTCGAATATAAATAAGTCTTACATAACATATGTCTCGATGGACGATAATAAGTTCATCACAAGTAAATAAAATAGCAGCGGACTATAAATCTTGTGGGCTCCGTCACAGGCGTTGCCCGGGGGACTCCATGAACCTAGAATCCTTCTTCGGGTCTGAAGTCTTGGTCATTGAACACCACATCATTCTCTTGACCTGAGCAGCAATTTAAACCAACAAAAATGCAAGTTTGAGTACCATTGGTACTCAGCAGGTGTGGGAAAGTTATGTCATGCATGGCTAGAACAAGGAGAGGTTGAACACATGGTTGAAGCACTACGCAATTATTGCCTACCATCTTAGCTTATTAAGCACCTACATTACTACATAGGTGAAATGGTCCCAATCTCCCATCCCATCATCATAATCAAATAACCATAACATCATTTCCAATGTTAAGCTCCCCGCTTAACATCAACAACTTCCAAAGTCATCATCCTCTAATCATGAATAAGTCCAAGCCGCTCTTGACCGTGAGCACGGCTGTCATGACAGTTTTTGACTCTGCAGAGTTTGCACCACTGTACCCACATGTAGTGATTTCATCCCCCGTTGCCGGGTGGACTAAAAGAACCTCCATTATGCCAGTGGCCACGAACCACATTCACACTTCCCAGGTGTGTAGCCAGGAGATCACTACGAAGCGTAGACCCACTGAGGTTTCACCCCTAACAGCATACAAGAGGCTCCAACCCCGCTGCAGTGGCCCCCTCTTGAGCCTTGCGGTTCATATGGTAGTCCAGCTGACACCTATTCCCCGCACCATCCAACACATCCATACTACGCCAGGAATACACCTAATTAATTGGCCAAGCTGCCCCATCTCAGCATGTGGTTGGCACGGTAAAGCCAGGTTACATGCTCCATGAACCGGTCCTTAGGATCCAAGCAAGTACTAAACACAAACCCGAGTCTCGTGCATCCAGCACCAACCAGATCATCCAACTTGCCTTGATCACTACCTCTACATAACTCATAATATCTCATTCAAGAATAAGGTAAATAAATTGATGATCTCATATCCCAATTACCCCATTCTAAGCATGGCTAAGCAGAAGCATATAAATAAATGATATGATAAAATAAATCCCAAACCAAGCTACAAGGAAAACAAGATAATGCAATTCTAGGGAAACTTCCTAGCATGGGTTTCTTATTTCAATTGACAATGCAATTAATTATATCTACACATCCTAGCATAGGATCAAAGTGGTCAAGGACACTTGCCTTCTTCCTGCTTCTCTGGGAATGGAAAATCTTGTTCTTGGAAGGGAAGAACTTGCTCTGGGGCAGGTTCTATTCATGCCAACACACATAGCAAAAGAAAACAACAATCCATAAGACATAGTTCACACTTTCACTTCATACAAACCACACATTCACATCTATGAAAGTCATTCATATTTCTATGTGTTGTGGTTACTCTATGTGTGTTGATTTTGGGCTTACATGCACTTTTAAACATGTGCATACGATTTCTAACTTTTGTATTCAGATTTATGTTTGCACACTATATATGAATTTCCAATTTGAACGAATTCCTTATAGTCATTTGATACACATCTTAGCTACCAAGTATGCATGGAAGGTATTTTCCTACTCCAAATGGGTTTTCAGATCTTCTACCAAATCCTAAACTGAAATCTTTGGATTTGGAGACTTCATTTATCATTTTCTAGTTATGCATACCTATTTTCCTATATTTTAAGATTTATTTTCTATACCTAATTGTGAACTTTATTATGAAAATAGTAAGACACATCATCTAAACAGCATAGGTTCTGATCTAAAATATTAAATAATATATTTTTGAACTTCTCCTCTGATGTGAACTATTTTACATTTATTTTACCAATTTTCAGAATTATTCTCTAACCTAAAAATGTGTCCCTATAACTAATAAATGTGAATAATCAATTAGACAGATTCATTTCAGCTTAAAATCTATTTTTAACTCACTCCAAAGTTTTCCGAGTGCTATGGGAGTTTAAATTTGAATTTACAATGTGTTTGTCCCATCTTCCAAATTTTAAATACTAATCACATATTCAAATTCCTAAATTTAATATCATATAGGGTTAAAAAGATAAACTCACCCCACTACAGGGTCTATTATATTATTTCATAAATTTCCAGGGGTCTAACTACACATAACAGAGGGGTTTTCCTAATTTTTATTAAGTCCAGGGGTTAAAACTGATTTTTAATTGAATTTACATGAATTTCTGAAGTTCCATGGGCTAGATCAAAAGTTTCCAGGGCTAGCTCGTATTTTCCGAGATCCCCAGGGGGTAGCGCGTAAGAATCCCGGCCTTTATAACGCGGGGCCGACGTGGACCGTCCGATTTAAAACAGACGGCTGAGATTATAACGTCGAACCGGTACGCGGGAATTTCAATTCTACCGTGCGATTTAAAATAGACGGCTCACAAGCGGCCACGTCGCTCTGATCGAGCGCGGGCGGCGCGCGGCGGCGGGAGGCGGCGATCTTGCTGGAATACTTCGGATATTCATCAATTCTTCCTAAAACTGGGATTTCATGGCATAGATCGGTAGAGGGGAGGTCGGGGATCTCACCTCGGGGTTTTTCTTGAGCTCGGAGGTCCTGGAAGGCAGTCGGTGACGAGGTCCGAGGTGAATTCACGGCGATGCTCGTCGGCGCTGTGTTTGAAGCGCAAACCACCGAGTTTCCTGCACCTGCGTGATTCCACGGAGGCGGTGGAACACGATTGGCGCGTTAGATCAGAGAACCCGAGCAAAGATCGAGAGAAAACGGTGATCGGAGCTTCGGTTCTCACCGGGAGGAAAAACAGCCGATCGCGGGTGAAAATCGGGACGATGCCGGTGTTTATATAGCCGGTGGAGGGCGGCGTTCGGTTGTGATCGAGTTTGCGTCGTCCAGAACTGAAATTCAGCTGGGATACGCGAGTATCCGTGGTGGTTTCGATTCGGAGGAGAGAGGAGTCTCGGTCGGCCGAGCGCGCGCGCGAGGAGGAAGAAGATGGCGGGCCCCACACGTCAGTGAGAAGAAAACGGGGCGCGCGGCTGCGGGCTGGCGCGGGGGTGAGGTGGGCCGGCTGGTGGGTTTCGGCCCACTGGCCGGGGGGGTTTGTTTTTTCTTTTTCTTTTTCTTTTTCTTTTCTGTTTTGAGTTTAATTTGAATTGCAATTTGAATTTGAATTTCTGCACCACATGCAATACGTCCAAAAGTTTTTAAATTCCCCTCTTAACAGGTTTTGGGGTGTTACAGAGGCGTTCCGCGCCTATCACATACCTCGCGGTGTTATGGAAAGCAAGCTCCAGGTGTTCCTGGGGCTACAACAGGGCGAGAGGAGTGCTCATGAGTACTCCAGGTTGTTCAACCGACTGGCGCAGTATGCACCAGGATTTGTGGGAACGGAAGGCGACAAGCGCAACGCGTTCTTCCGGAGCAAGAATTCCAAGATGAAGGTCCATCTCGCCCAAAGCAACCGCGGCACAATCAACGACCTTGTTAATGCCGCAATTTTACAAGAGAATGCTCAGCGTGAGCGCGGTTCTGATAAGAGGAAACGCAGCACACTGATGAGCAGCAGTGGTGGGACGCAACAAAAATACCGTGTGGTGTATCGCTCACCATCCGGTCAGAGATGGCAGCCACCGGCGCGACCGCCTCAGTTCCGCGGTCGTCAATATAATGCGCCGGGCTTCCGACCAACGTATCCACCACAGCAACAGCAGCAGCAGCAAAGGATTGTACTGCGTGCGCCTCAGTTCCAACAGCGTGCACCGGGATTCCATCCTCAAGTCGGAGGGACCCCGACACCTTACAACGTGCTTCACGTGTGGCCATGTCGGGCATATTTCGAGGGACTGCCCCGAACCGCGACAGGGCAGGGGTGCAGCACCGTATCAGGGTGCTAATCAGCCCCGTAATCAGCCCAAGAAACCAGCACCAAAACCCGGCAACGTCCACCACTTAGCTATCGAATACATGCCGGAAGGTGAACCCGTCCTCGCGGGTACGTTTTCTTACTTAGATCATCCCGTAGTCATACTTTTTGACTCCGGTGCCACCCATAATTTCATAAGTCAGTCTTATGTTATTAAATATCGACTGCCTGTTATTCCATCAAATAGTTCATACTTGATATGCTCTCTGGGTGGGAAAATAACAGCTGATAAGATGGTCCATAGAGCACCATTACAATTGGGTGGGAATCTATATCCAACTTCTCTAATCATGTAGAGGGTCAAAAACTTGATGTCATTTTAGGAATGTCATGGCTACACCGCCATGGTGCTGTTCTTGACATCATTCCACATGTGGTTCATTTAAACTCTCTACTTCATGAACCACATGTTCTTATTCTTGACCATTCGGTTCAAGAAGCTCCAGCCACATATCACATGGAAGCCACAAAACATGAGGATATTTGTGTGGTCCGTGAATACCCTGATGTCTTTCCGAATGATCTTCCGGGCATGCCACCCGAAAGAGAAGTCGAGTTCAAGATCGAACTTGTACCCAAAACAACGCCGATATATCGAAGACCATACAAGATGGCTCTGAATGAGCTAGCTGAATTAAAGGAGCAGCTCAATGATTTAATGAAGAAGGGTTTTATTCGACCGAGTTCCTCGCCATGGGGATGCTCGGCGCTGTTTGTGAAGAAAAAGGATGAAACCTTGAGGTTGTGTGTGGACTACCGACCTCTCAACACCGTTACTATAAAGAATAAATATCCACTGCCCCGCATCGATATCTTATTCGATCAACTTCTGGGTGCGACTGTATTTTCAAAGATGAATCTTCGCTCCAGATATCACCAAATCAAGATCCGAGCGGAGGATATTACGAAGACGGCCTTCTCGACGAGATATGGGTTGTATGAATACCTCGTCATGTCCTTTGGTCTCACCAATGCCCCGGCACACTTCATGTATCTTATGATCTCAGTGTTCATACCGAAGTTGGACAAGTTTGTGGTGGTGTTCATAGATGACATCTTGGTCTACTCCAAGTCGGAGGAAGAACACGCCAAACACTTGCATATCGTGCTTCAACGATTGCGAGATCATAAGCTTTACACCAAGTTCAGCAAGTGCGAATTTTGGATCAGCCAAGTGCCATTCCTTGGTCACATTATTTCTGCAGAAGGCATTGCAGTTGATCCAAGCAAAATCGAACAAGTGCTGAAATGGAAGTCCCCCACATCAGTCCACGAAGTCAGGAGTTTCCTCGGGTTAGCAGGATATTATCGGAGATTCATACCAAACTTCTCCAAGCTTGCTAAGCCGATGACTGAACTGTTGAAGAAGGGGATCAAATATGTTTGGAGCTCAGCTTGTGAAGAAGCTTTCCAAGCATTAGCGAAGCATCTTACAACAGCCCCGGTGTTAGCTCAACCGGATATAACCAAGCCCTTTGATGTATACTGTGATGCGTCTGGTATCGGGCTTGGCTGTGTATTGATGCAAGGAGGAAGAGTGGTCTCCTATGGCTCACGTCAACTCCCTAACCACGAGCAGCACTATCCGACTCATGATCTTGAGCTCGCTGCTGTGGTGTTAGCCTTGAAAATGTGGAGGCACTATTTGCTTGGGAACTTAGTGCACCTCTACACCAACCACAGAAGTTTGAAGTATATATTCACTCAAAAGGAGTTGAATATGCGGCAACGGAGATGGTTAGAATTGATTAAAGAC
Source organism: Neostapfia colusana (assembly GCA_030760725.1). Lineage (NCBI taxonomy): Eukaryota > Viridiplantae > Streptophyta > Magnoliopsida > Poales > Poaceae > Neostapfia > Neostapfia colusana. Next base: position 37,051,893 of record JASWHV010000013.1, on the reverse strand, counting down.
TATGAAATCGAGATTCATTACCATCCCGGGAAGGCAAACGTGGTTTCTGATGCCTTAAGCCGCAAATCCCATGTCAACAGTCTGTCCATCACCCCAATTGAAGAAGAGCCGAGTCTGTACATGGTTCTGCATGGGGCATTGTATAATCTTGCTCTCGTCCCTACAATACGAGAGGAAATTTTGGAAGCCTAGAAGAAAGACATGGGAATGTCGCACAATCGGAGAAGGATGGAGAATGGCGAGGTGAAATGCTTCCGAAGGGATGAACACGACACTCTATTGTTTAAAGATCGTATAGTGGTACCCCATGATATGAAGCTTCGGAAGAAAATCTTGGATGAAGCTCATTTATCCAAGTATTCTATTCATCCGGGCAGCAACAAGATGTACCAGGATCTGAAAACCAGGTTTTGGTGGACACGGATGAAAAGAGAAATCGCAAAGTACGTATCCGAATGTGATACGTGTCGGCGTGTGAAAGCCGACCATATGCATAAAGCCGGACAGCTGCAACCATTGAACATTCCAGCTTGGAAGTGGGAGGATATCAGCATGGACTTCATTGTTTGTTTACCTCTCACGTCTCACAAGCATGACTCGATTTGGGTAACAGTCGATCGACTAACCAAGTCGGCTCATTTTAACCCCGTACATACAAAGTACGTGGCCAAGCAATATGCGGAGCTGTATATTGCAAGGATCTTGTGCTTGCACGGTGCTCCCCGCTCCATTATTTCAGATCATGGTGCGCTGTTCGTCTCTTGGTTTTGGGAACAGCTGAACGCGTCGTTGGGGACCAAACTGATCCGAAGCTCCGCGTATCACCCGCAGATGGATGGTCAAACTGAACGGGTGAATCAAGTGCTTGAAGACATGCTATGCGCTTGTGCCATCCACCACGGCAAGAATTGGGACGATCATTTGCCATTGGCAGAGTTTTCTTACAAAAATGGCTATCAAGCTAGCATCAAGATGGCGCCGTATGAAGCTCTCTACGGCCGGAAATGCCGCACACCTCTCAACTGGTGCGAGTCCGGCGAGCGAGTTATCTACGGCATTGAACTTGTGAATGAGGCTGAAGAACGAGTGCGAGTAATACAAGCCAATCTCAAGGCTTCTCAATCTTGTCAGAAAAGTTATGCGGATAAAAGACGTCGCCCTCTCCACTTCGACATCGGAGACCAGGTTTATGTCCGTGTGTCTCCGATGAAGGGAGTTCATCGTTTCGGAGTGAAGGGTAAACTTGCGTCGCGGTTCATTGGTCCGTTCGCCGTCATTGAAAGATGCGGACCCATGGCCTATCGCTTGGATTTATCAGCGTCACTCGCAGGAATTCACAATGTCTTCCACATCTCTAAGCTGAGGAAGTGCCTCAAACTCTCCGCTGAAATCCGCACTTAAGACATAGAAGTTCTTCAACCGGACCTCACGTACACGGAGTATCCAATCCAGGTTATCCATGAAAAGACTCGCGCCACAAGAAACCGGACCTTCTGGTTCTACAAGGTCTTGTGGAGTAACCATACCGCTGATGAGGCGACATGGGAAAGTGAGGACTATCTACAAGTGAATTATCCGGACTTGCTATCATCATATACCCGGTAAAGTTTCCCCACTTGCTTTTCCTTTGGAATCTCGGGATGAGATTCTTTTTAAGGGGGGAGGTAAAATCCCCAAAAAGTGGTAGCAAGAAAAATTCAGCTTATGTACACTTAGGAAAAATGAGGGGAATTAAAACTTTGAATTACAACGGTGTATGTTCAAAGTGAGGATTTAGACTTCCCAAAAACTTCCAAACATGGAGATCTAAATTCATAGCTTGGATCTTCATAGTCCAAATATTCACCCTTCCAAATTTCAGCTCATTTGGAGGAGTTTTAGTATTTTTTTGGGATTAAAAGAGGAAGCCCTCTAATCTGAATTTCAAATTCAATTTCAAATTCCAATCTCCTCAATTTGCAAATTTGGGTCCACAAATGTGTTATCCACATTTGAATTAGCAGCCATGCCAAAAATTGAAAACATTGGAGTTGGTTTGCTATGTTTTTGGGGACAATACAAAATGGAGGATTCAAATTCCATTTCAAATTCAAATGACCAAACACCATTCAAACTTCACACTAGCATTCAAATTATTTTGAATTCTACTTTTCAAACCATTACTTTGGGAGGAAGCAAAGGAGTTAATTTGGAGACAAATGAGAAAATATCAAAGGAGCATTAGGTGGGAGGGGGCCCACTGGTCAGTCACCACAGAGGCAAAAATCCCTGTTTTCCCTCGGCTGTCCACGCGCGGGCGGCAGCTCCCGACTAATTCCGCCGGCCAACGTTTCCACCGAGCTGCTTCCTCGCTGCTCCTGACGTTGGTTCATGCGCGTGGGTGCTCAAAGCGGCCGTCGAGTGCATCATCCGCTCTTATCCCTGTCACACCACAGCTTCTCCACGCTCTGCTCGAACACTCGCGGACACAAACCCCTCTGGTGGAAGAACCTTTCGGCTCATCGGCACCCGGCAAGCTCGGCGTGCCTCTCACGCGACTGAGCTGCGAGAACGTTGTGCCAGGTCCCTCTCCTGCTCTCCGAAGCCTCAAGTAGACGCCAGCACCTGTGGTTGGCTCCTACGAGCTGGATTTTCCTTCGGAGTCCAGGTGTTGATCACATCTGCGCCGCACTGTCGTCCGACGGATTTACAGCCTTTTCCGATCAAACAAAAGGGTCCTGAGGTGTGTGAGGAACCCTTCTTCCTTCCCTCCAACCAGTTCCTACCTTCTTAGCTTCAGCACCAAGTATTTGGATGTTTGGCGGCGGTGGTTCTTTAGAAACCCGAGAACTCTTCGGGGAAATTTGTCATGCTCTGGGTAGCTCCACGCTAGATGAGCTTAGAGTATCACCAGAACACGCTTGCGCATCTCTCCGAAGACCTAGTCACTCAAATGATCAAGTAGAGATACAGGACACCAAGTTTTTGTCGCCGTCGTCGTTTTGCGGGCTCGGGTCACCGGTGAGGTCCCCTCTCCGGGGGTTTTCATGGAGAGTGTGCTATGGGTCAATGTTGTCCTGTGACACTGGTGCTTTTAGAGCAAACCCTAGCCCAAAAGATCCACTGTCGAGGGAGAACGAGGTCGCCGAAGTGAGGTCTGACACGGTCACCGGTGCGAGCACCGTTCCGGCCGTTGTCATCCGTTCCTGACCCCACCATCATGTTCAGCACGGTGTAGAACTCACAGGCGGCGAGTTTAAGGAAGTTCGGACCACGGGAACCCCGTCCCGGCGAGCCTCGACGGCGTGCGCCGCCGCGGGAAGCTCGGGCAGCACGAGGAAGAAGAAGGGGGACCGGGTCCCACCGGTCAGCCGCTATATGCGCGCGGGGATCGGTCTGTGGCACCGGATCCGGTGCGGCTGCGCGGGAAATAACCCCGTGGCCTCGGTGTTGCTGACATCTGAGTGGATAGCGCCATGGGTGGGGCCCACAGCCAGGATTTAAACATTTCCAGATTTTCCTAATTCAATTCAAACTCTGGAGACTCATAACTTTGTGTAGAAAACTCCAAAAAGGGTGAGACCAATTTTGTTAGAATCCTCATGAGGAGTATTTCACAGAGAAACAAATTGCTTGCTATGAAAATGCCCAGGAATTTCTGTAGAATTGTTTTTATTAAATCCTTTAGAGATTTATTACAGGAACATTTCTTTATGAAACACTCCCAAATTTGGGCAGAAATCCCTTTTCATAGTAGCTGATCTCCAGTAAAAATTTGGGCTTTATTGTAGATAATTTGCTAGGCTAAACTTCCTTCCAAAGTTCAGCCTTTATTTGGGAATTCAAATTTAAACAGAAACTTTTCTGAACTCCTATCCAACTTCAAAAATTCATATCTCTCTGATGGTATCTCCAAAAATGGTGCAACAAATTTTGTTAGAACCATGGAGACTTACCCTAATCAGATCTTCCACTTTTAGCTATGCCAAAGCTCCTGATTGGGGCTCAAAATTCAGATAAGCCTTGTATGTGTAGGAATTTTGGAGACTACATTGTGCATGGACAATTCTCCAAATTTTGCTCAGATCATCCTTAGAGAGTCTAGTCTCCACAGTAAAAATCCCAAAGCCAATTAAGGATCCTAAATAGCAGTAGCTATGAATAGAAGTTCAATCCTTATAAGTCCTTATACATATATTTTGCTACATTTCATTTAGTGACCGAAGTTGAGGACGCACCGGAGCCCTTGGACGTCCACCCACCAGAAGCTAACTTCTCCTCTGACTCGCAACCAGGCAAGCCCCGGTTTGCACTTAAGTACCTTTTATAAAGCTTTTCATTTGTATCACTTATGTCTAGGTTGAAATGTATGCATTAGAGTTAGGGTGATTGAAACCCCACTTGCATAGCCTTTTTAACTCCTATAAAGGGTTGGTTAGTTTACAAACTCGACGAGTAGAGAATGCCATGCTAATGATTAGGATCTCGGTAGAAGTCGAGTGGTTGGAAGCTACTCGCGAGATAGTACTTATCACACATTATGAAAAGAGGTAGAAAATGGCTTGGGTGTAAAAATGAGACCCAGCAGGGGGGATAGGATGCAGTGAGCAGAGGTCTCACGTGCGTAGCCCGGTTGGCGTCGGTGGAGGACCGTCCGTGTGTGGCCCTGCTGGACAAGTATCGAACAGTACCGGATGCATACTGGCATATGGGAACCAGGAAACCGATGTAATTGGTTAACCTGGGTGCCGAGGCTTACCCAACCGTAAATAGGAGTGGGTTGAGGGTAGCAAGGTGTAAATCTGCCGGTGGGCACAGTCACACTCCACGCGGGGACCTCCTGCCCGTTACGGATGGACCGGTTTGGCATTTGGGTTGCCTTTGAAAGGTTGTTGCATACAACAGAGTAGGAAGGGGTGTGGAATCACGCTTCTGAAAGTGGGTGTATGCAACGTGTTATCCGGGTGTGTCTTGATTGCAATCACCGTCCCTCGCGGTTATTTGGGTACCCGCTTGTTCACTGCGCTGTGACGTAGTAAGAAGTGAAATAAGCCAACTGAATATGCTGCATTGAATTATAAATGACTTGAAACCTTGTATGCTGTAGTTATAGAGCTAATTAAGTTTATATTCTACTTTGGGAATCATCACATTGGAGGAAAGCGTTTCTTATTTGATTGTGGACTTCCGATGTAAGGGCTGCCTAAGGCTTATTAAACTGTTGCTATGAAACTGAAAGTAAGGATCAACATGTAGGCGTGTCTTTATTGCAAAGTCATTTTTCCTATCTTACACATCCTTGCATGTAGAGTTCCATGCCTAGAGTTGTCGGTTAAGCCTTGCTGAGCCATCGTGCTCACGGTTGCAATATTTTGAGCTGTGTGCAGGTGAGAGTTATGAGGAAGGTTCTGAGGACTAGGCGATGCCCCCGTCGGGGTACACGGCCGAACTGGAGCCTTGCACGCCGCCGTGATCTCCGGTTCCATGCTGCTATTGTGTAGCGTCCCCGGGCTGGATGGCTGCACTTTTGCTTAGTTAGGATTTGAGAGTATCTATGCATATAACGTCCACTGTATAATTAAGTTCTGTAAAAACACTTCCGCTGTTTTATATTGAATAAAAGTTTGTATGTTGTTCTTAAATTCTTTCTGTGTGCGCTGTTGGGTGCCGCATCGCACGGCACCACCCTATGCGATCCTGGAGTCGGTGAACCACAAGGTGGTCCCCCACATCGCTGAGGTACCTCCGGTCACCGGCAGCCCTAGATAACCCTGCAGCCGTGTTCCTTGACGTCACAAACCCTCTGGCGGCAAACCTCAGCTCGGGCGGAGGCCGGAACCGGAAAGCCGGCGAGCTCCAGCGTCGGGCCAGCGAGGGGCACCGCGGGAGCGGGAAAAAAACCAGAGGAAGAAGAAGACCGGGCAGGTCCAGCCGTCAGTGTCTGAAAAGTTTAAAAAGGAGATCTGTTGTGGCTGCGCGGTACAACTCTGTAAACCCGGTGTGGCTCAGTTCTGATTGGCTGAAATTTATAATAGCGGGCCCAGTTGAATTTCAGTAAGAAAAACAATTCCAGAGTGGCTTCCAATTTTGGAAATTCATATCTCTGTGTAGAAACCTCCAATTTGAGTGATTCCAATTGGGTTGGTGACACGACCCCACGGTCTTGTCGAGCCAGGATCACGCTGAGAGGTGCTGTGTTGCACAGCACCGAATAACACACATCAAAGGTACAAAGCGGAAGCAAAACCTTTTTTACATAAAGTGGTGTATGAACATTTTTACATCAAAATAGGTCCAGTCTACACTCATGGGCGTAGACTACGCATCAAGTTCACGTTCAACCCGTGAACGTGTCCTTGCTAGCACACACGCACACTAACACTGCAGCATGCACGACTCCCACTCGACGGAGTTCCCCTCCTGGGGTTCCGTCTCATCCTCGGGAGTCCCTTCCTCATAGAACCCTGCAAAAGCTTCAAGCACAAGCAGTGAGCACAAAGGCTCAGCAAGATTGACCCGTCTCTCCTAAACATGGAACTTCTACTTGAGGGGTGATGGGTACATGAGATAAAAACAAGTTGCAAAGGACTCGCCTAATTAGTGGAACCTTACTTTCATGTTTTAGCAGCAGGTGGTAGAGAACCTTACGCTAAGGCACATGAGAGAGCCGCAATCAAACAAGAAACGCATTTCTCTCATGTACTTTGCCCAATGTTGAAAGGAACTTTAATTAGCTCTAAACTACAGAAAATCATTAACAATCAAGTCCATTTTTCAATCAGCAACATTTTAACATGTAACTAGCCTGTTCTTTCTACGTCACGGTACAGTGAACAAGTGGTACTCACTGACCGCGAGGGACGGCGATTATAATCGAATTACACCTGCAGGGTTACCCGAATAACCCGTCACGTACGCCCGTACTCGATGTTGCCTACAACAACCATCACGGACGCTGTACGCAACTACCTTTCACCCGTTAGCCAAATGTTGAACCGGTCCAATCGTCCCGAGCAAGAGGTCTCTGCACGCGCATCTCAGAGCCGCCAGCCGATTTACACCTCAAGCTCTCAACCTACCCTCTGAACGACCAGCTATGCCTCAACACCCAGCTACCCGAGTTACATCGGTTTCCCGGTTCCCATATAGCCAGTAGGTCTTTCGTACTGTTCTAGCATGTTCAACAGGCCCGCACACGGCTCAGTCCTCAATTGACACAAGCTGAGCTACAGCACACAGGCCCCAAAGTCCTGCTGCCCTTACTCTCCGCTCGGTCTCATCTTTCTTGCCATGTGTATCATGTGCTATCTCTACCCGAGTCGAGCGCCTCTAGCCTATGCTCGCGAGTAGTTCCAACTACTCGACTTGTACCGAATCCTACCCTAAATTAGCTTTGCAGTAGCTAACGGGGTTTGCAATCCTAAACCCAAATCATGGTTTTCTTGGCTATGCAATTGGGTTTTCAAACAAGACTCTAATGCAAGGAAATAAGTGATACTCAAAGAAAATGCTCAAAACAATAAAAATTTGTAGATAAGTTAATGCAAACCGGAGATTGCCTGCTTTGTAAGGTAGTAGTATATAATAGAAGTTAGTGATCTTAAATCCCTTGATATTTCTGAACTTGCTCAACTGATCCACACGTCAAGGGATGGCTCCGTCGATGTCCTTCATCGTGAACCCTATCGACATGTATATGCATAGTATTTTTATAATGTAATTCACAGGCTTAGAGATTAAAACTTCTTAATAACAGAGGCTGTGTATAGATCCTAAGATGAAGTCGTTGCCTCTGTTGTGCAAAGAACTCAAAGAGACTAAATCTGCCTTAGATGTTTCATTACACCTCTAGCTAAGTTTCTAATGCCATATAAGATGAGCTCTAATGGTCAGGACATAACTAAAGATCCTGATCTCCAATGACTTCGAAATTTTTACAGGAAGTCATACACTACACAGGGACTTAGCTTGCTAAATTGTAGCTAAAGTGGAAAGAAATTGTGTCTCGCACAATTTTCACCCCAACCCTATGTTGTTCTTCACATCCAATAGAATGGAGAACAAGGATAGGGAGACTCAAGGCTCAATTGGAGATGAAAATTTGCATGTGAGTTCCTGGTCACATGAAAGTGCTCTGAACCAAAAATGAACACTTTTCATTTAGGGTTTTATTCAGAATTATTCCCTAAGCAATTAAGCACAAAGAAATAAATTCCGAATTAACTCACATGTTCATGCCCAACTCAGTGAACTATAATTTCACTTATAGTTCATAGGGTCTGCATAAATTTTCCTAGGATTTTTAGAGCTAAGAATTGCCCAGAAATGAGTTTTCTAACTCTGGGACAATTTCTGAAAAGTCTCTGTATTCATTTGAATACAGTACATTGAAATCTAAATTCTCCAACATAATTCAACTCCAAATGAGCTGAAAGTTTTACAGGAGTTCAATAACATCCTAATGATTATTCTGGCAAAATTTAGGATTTTTGGATAAACCAAACTCCCTCTAAAATTCTTTTGCTGAAAAGCTTTAAAGAATTTTCCAGAACTAAATAAGGACTTTCATACAAATTGGGTTGCATATTTGGATAGAGTTTGTCAACCTGAATCTAACCCAATTTGAATCACTAAATTTGTAGGTTTCTACACAAAGATATGAGCTTCACATGAATTGGGAAAAATCTGAAAATGAGCTCTGTTCTATTTTCCAATTTTCAGAGACATAAGGAATTAACACAACATTTGACCGAGAAAATGAGGTCCAATGCCTCTGAAATTGTTACTGGAGGTCAAGTGTTTTTGGAAGAATCTCCTGCCCAATTTTTGGAATTTTCCAATACACAGAACTCCTGGAACAATTCCTACAAGATTTTCCTTATATGAATTAATGAGCCAAATAATGGGCTGCACCCATGGATAGTACTCTTTGAGAGGAATTCAACAAAATTTGTTTCATATTTTTTGACATTCCTACACAAAGTTATGGCTCTTCAAAGATTGAACTGGAAACTGAAAACCCTAAAATGTTTAAAACGCTGACAGTGGGTCCCACCCGTCAGCCTTCTTCTTCAACCTCGCGCCAGAGGCCCGAGCGGCGGCATCCTCCGGCGAGGTTCGCCAGAATCCAGTTTCCAGTCGCCTCCCGACCTCAAGTTCACCGCCCCCCCCCATAACTTTCGGTGCTGAACTCAGTTAGAGGGTCGCCGGCGGCCGAGGTTCGCTGGAAACTAGCCCGCACCGATCACAGAGAAGATTAGAACTCCGGCGAGGTCGGGTTCCATCTATTCTTCACCAAATGACCATCTCTCGGGCTCTAGAGCATCAGGGGGACTGGTAGAAGCTGGACAGGGACTCTAACACCGGTGAAACGGCCGGCAACCTAGGGTTCCACGGAGACCCGAGGCGTTCTTCCATGGCGGCCCGAAAAACCGCAAGAACTCGGTCGTTTCTGAATTGTTTAGCCCGATTCTTGGTCGAGAGTGAGTGATAGGATGTGAGGAAGATGTTTGCATGTTTGCTAGGGCAGTAGTTACCCGAGCAACTCGAATTCCGGGGTAGACCGAGTTCTACCCGGATACACCATGTTTCGGGAGAACTGGAAATTCTCCTCACTCGGCTGGTGGATCGTTATACGGTTTGCAGCTACACGAGCTAGGGAAGATAACACACCTTTCTTGTGTAGAGGGGGAACGGTGAAATGGTCTGTAGCTCGGTGTCCACGGTGAGCCAATCGGGATTCCGTCGTGAGTTCCGGTTCTTGGCGCCAAACCTCAAGTCAGGCCGGGTAGCAGCGCACAGCTCCAAGGTGTGACGGGGAACAGCTGGTGCGAGTCCTTGCACGCCTCTTCCGCGTTGGGAACCCGAGCGGCTGAGGCGCGAGGGTGGCCAGCGATCGGGAGTACCGAAAGTGGCAGGGACTGTCGTGTGATCGTGGGACGAGTTACTGAGGCGAGAACGAAGAGGAGTAAGCGAACTTCTTCGGTGCTCCCTCGGTGGAGTTGATCAGGTCGGGCACGGGTGGCAAGCAGGAGCTGGCGCTGGTGAAAGGCGGCAACGCCGGGCGCCGGCGCGCTGTCGGGCGCGCGCTCGTCCGAGGGAAAAAAAACAGAGGCGGGGCCCTGTGTTGAGAGGCTGACAGATGGGGTCCACATCTCCCAAATTTTCCATCACTGTGCTTTAAGATTCCCACCTAAACATTGTCCAAATCTCACCAAATTTGGAGGAGAGGCCAAACACAATGTGAGAAATTTGAATATGAAATCTGATTTCAAAATGAGCACATTTTGCTCAGTTTCCAAATTCAAATTTGAATTTGAATGTGCTTACAAATATTCCTCCAAATAAATGGTAGATGAGCTCCAAAATTCTCCAAACTTGGAACTTAAACTCTTGAACACTTGAGGAATGCATTGGTGAATTCACTCGAATGCATTTAGACAATCTGAGCATGAATCCTTTTAAATGATTCAAATTTGAGTTTAAATCTCCCTCACCGTCTATTCACATAGGGTGTACACATGAATGAGACTGGTGGAGTGCATTTCTTTCCTCATGTCAACTTGTGTTAAGCATGGGCTAAAGGAGATTTTCAACTCCCTCATATGACCATTTTTGGGGTTCATTATTTCATGTGATACATGATCAAGAAATTCCCATGCCTTAACATTGTTTTACAAGTTGAAATCAAACTCTCCCAAATTATCTCCACAGTTTGCAAATAAGGAAATGCTATTATGTGGAGTCAAAAACTGAACTGCCTTTGAATAACGGGGAACAATTCATCCAAATTCAAATAGGTATTTGAATTCATTGTACATTTAGGTCCATTTGGAAGAATGGGTAGCAAATATCTTCAAAAGTTCATGAGACTGCCTACCCCCCTACTTTGGACCTGAGGAATTCAAATATGTACTCTGATCTTTGATTTGGCTGCTGCAAATGAGATTTTTGATACAACAGTTTGAAAACCATTGTGTTAATCTCGTTTGAATTTTGAGTGGAACCAACTTGCTCCAAAAATCTGAATTTAGCTCTCTCACACATATGGATACTTCCCTACTTGGTTTCAAATTCCTTTTTGTTCCATGTTTTCAAATAACCATTGAACTTGTGTGGAGGGAGCTTTCATATGTATTATCACATGTGAAAAAGTTTAAACAAGTCCCATTTTTCCTACATATGAACTAACTTTGTGCAAGCATAAGTTTCTTTGTGTTCATATTTTTGGGACCTTTACATTCCTCCTCCCTTAAAAGAATCTCGTCCCGAGATTATAAGGTAAAAATGAGAGGGAGGATGGTGGAAAAATCATAGGATGTGCGACGTCGAAAGTCGGGATAATTGACGCGAAGAAATCCTCCGCTCTCCCATGTCGCTCCAACCTTGGAGTAACAACTCCATAAAACTTTATAGAACCACAACGTATGCTGGCGTGTGGTTCGGTCCTTTATGTCGATGATCTGAACCAGTCCCTCCTGAGGTGTGAGACCTGGTTTCAGTTCCTCGATGTTCCCTAGCTGAGTGGTGGTTAAACACTTGAGACACTTCCTCAGCTGAGAATTATGGAAGATGTCATACACACCGGTGAATATTGTTGGTAATTCCAGCCGGTATGCAACAGAGCCACATCTTTCCAAAACCTGGAATGGACCGATGAATCGGGGTGAATAGAAACTTTGACAAGTGAACCCCGTCCAAAAATTTACTTTCTAAATTCCAGGTTACGGGGTACGACAATTCTGTCCTTAAACCACAGGATGTCGTCTCCGTCTTTCCGGAAACATTTCAACTCCCCACTATCTATATGTCTCCGCAAATGTGACATGCCCCTGTCCTATTTCTGGGCTGCCACCCTTTCTTAGCGGATGGTGGGGATAAAAGCTAAATTGTAGAGAGCTCTAGGGGGAACCACACGTAATAGTGGCTCGCTCTCTCCAAACGGCGTGATGGTCAGATCGTTGACGTGTGACTTGCAGCTTAGCGCATTTGCCACTACGTTTGCCTTGCCCGGATGATAATAGATCTCTATTTCGTAATCCTTTATCAATTCTAACCATCTTCGCTGCCTCATGTTCAGCTCTTTCTGAGTGGATATGTACTTGAGGCTTTGGTGGTCGGTATATAAGTGTACGAGGTTACCGAGTAGGTAGTGCCTCCACATTTTAAGTGCAAGTGCCACGGCAGCAAACTCCAAGTCGTTAGTTGGATAATTCTGGTCAGGGTTTCTGAACCGCCGTGATCCATACGCGACCACTCTTTGGTCTTGCATCAGCACACATCCGATCCCAATGCCGGATGCATCACAGTACACATCGAACGGTTTTGTTGTGTCTGGCTGCGCCAAAACCGGTGCTGATGTCAGGTGCCTGACTAAAGCTTTGAATGCCGCTTCACATGCTGGACTCCAAACATATTTGGTAGTCTTCTTCAGCAGCTCTGTCATAGGCTTGGCAATCTTCGAGAAGTTCAGGATGAACTTCCGATAATGTCCCATGAGTCCGAGGACACTCCGTACCTCGTGAACAGTTCTCGGGGACTTTCAATGCAGCACTTGTGCGACCTTACTCGGGCCTACAGCGATGCCCTTCGTTGAGATGATATGCCCGAGAAAAAGTACTTTTGATATCTAGAATTCACACTTGCTGAATTTCGCGTATAGCTTGTGATCCAGCAGCCTTTGCAAGACTATACACAGGTGCTTCTCGTGTTCTTCCTCCGACTTGGAATAAACCAGCAGGTCGTCGATGAAGGCCACGACAAACTTTTCCAGCTTCGGCATGAATACAGAGTTCATTAGATACATGAAGTGAGCTGGAGCGTTGTGGAACCAAGGAACATGACAATGTACTCATAAATACCGTACCTCGTCGAAAAGCTGTCTTTTAGAATATCCTCAGCCCGCATCTTAATCTGATGGTACCCTGATCTTAAATCCATTGTGGAAAAGATCTTTGCTTCGACCAACTGATCAAACAATATGTCGATCTGTGGTAACGGGTACTGGTTCTTGATTTCCACATTGTTAAGCAGACGAGCACTACACAAAGTCGTAGTGTTTCGTGCTTCTCCTTTGCAAACAATGCTGAATACCCCAAGGTAACGACTCAGTCGTATAAAACCTTTGCTCATAGGGTTATTTAGCGGTGTCTTCCACTCTGCCCATCCATTGGGTGTCATTTTGTATGGCCTTCGCAAACTCGGTGGTGTTCCCGGCGCAAGTTTCATCTTGAACTCTACATCCCGTTCGGGCGGTATGCCCAGTAATAATTGGGAAACACCCCTGAAATCTACGTACCACCGGACTGCCCTCTATCTAAACAGTTTCCAAGTGGTTCAATATTGCAATCTGTTGCCGACTGACACCCAGAACTAATGTATGAAGACCGTGCTGTGGGAAGTTTGAGCTTAACGGTTTGAAAACTGATGTTGTGAACTGCTCTGTGGTAATTTAACCACGACATCCCCAAAATAATGTCGACTTTCAGACCCCAAGAATAAGAAGGGTCGTGGGTTATAGTCTAACCCGCAAACAAAGAGATGCTCAGAAAACAACATCACTTCTTGTAATGCTGCCCCGGCGAAGATACGAGGCATTACCGCTTTGTAAAAGTGGTTTGGAGCTGATGTTGAGCCACAAAAGATTGACTAACAAAGCTAGGTGTGGCACCTAAGTCCAAGAGAATTAATACCGGTAGCCGATTCATAGAAAACATCTCTTCTAACACGGCTTCTCCTTCTGGAACATCTTCACTCACTGTGTAGTGAATGTCGCCCCTTGTCTGCCCTCTTCTCTGTAGATATTGGTACGGGTCTGAACATTTTTAATATGATGACCCACACCCTCGAATTACATCCAGACAATACCTAGCACAATGGTCCATCCGAGCATAATTAGAGCACGGATGTCTCTCCGGCTCTTCTCTAACTTGTGGTTGGAAGCCAGATACATATAGCTGCAGCGATGGAGTACAAACCACCGTCTGATGCTGCTGCTCTGGAGGTGGTGCAAGTTGTGGTACTTGACCAGCAATCAACCTCTAAGGAGTTAATCATACATGGTCCTCCATTTCACTGAATAGCGTTCGGAACACCAACAGGTGCTTTTGGGGCACATAACTTGTACTAGCCTGCACGATATCACTCATTCTCCTCCTTTGTACAGAACAGACCTTGATGCACTAAATCTAGACTTTGATCCAGTTAGAAGCATTTTCATCACTCAAGTTGTATACCAAAGTTAAAGTTAACTCCAATATATTTCTAACGAGTATTCACATGCTTCTATATCACTTCTGGATCAAGCGTTATAATTTTTCAACATTGACAGGATTCCTGGATAAAATTTGCCAGCATCTCCTTTATATGTGGCTGGTTTTATCACAGTTGTATATGCAAATACAATAGGAATCTGAACAAACTTTGAACTACAACAATGTTGCTTATCTCATAAACTTTCCAACGGTGTATCATATGATCCTTAAGGATTTTTCTACAGAATGTTATAAGTGTTTTACAGAAACATCTAGGGAGATTTGCATCTGTCCTGTTTTCTGAACAGTTTCAGCTCTACTGCATTTTTCGATTGGTTAAGGATTGAAACACCTCTAGACATCAACAGCAAAGTTGTAAAGCCCTTCCGAAGCTTTCCAGAAATGTATCCTATGACCCCAACCTCGAAAGAACTCCTCCCTTAACCTCTGATTAACTTCAGCATTAATTCAGCTGAAACAGAGTGCTCTGTCCTTAGCAACCTATAAGTTGAAAACTTGTTAACTTTGAATATCCTGATTAAGGAATAGAGTTACATCAAGTTTTAGTGCCTTGGATCAAAACCTTCAAGTTTTACCATGAAGTTGTTCATTTAGTGGGGTGTGACATCGATGCGTCACCAGATCATGTGGTACTACGTCCTCACAAAGAAAAAGCCTATACCGGACTTAGTCGGCTTCGTTAATTCAGTGGCACTAAGCGTCTCTCACACACGGATGCTACACGTCTACCATTTCATGGTTAGACTACCTGCAAATAACTCAAGCAATCGTCAGACTTGGGCTGCACACCGAGCCCGGTATCCATACAGTCCGTACACCCGGCCGTCATCACTCGCTCGGATGTTCTCAAGCCAAACACGCCTTGAGTTACGTGTTCACGTTTTAGACCACGTGAAGGGGTCTCCCAAATTGCACCACGCACGTCAGGGACATACGTTACTCGAATACCCCAAACGACACGAAGAGTCGTAGAGGATATTAAAGCGGGTCGGGTTACATGCCACCTGTTGGCTCCACCCTTCAGCTTGTGCGCACTGGTGGACAACGCTTACGTGCACCCCCCAAGACATAAACGTCCCGAGATGCACGATTTTCCGACATAGAAAAATAGGTTAATATGCCACTTTCTATACACTAATAACATCCTTATACGGGCTACTAACTCATTCCTCACTGGGTTTTTGAAAAAGATGACTTTTTTAGTGCGTTAAACCTCAAGTGAGCTCTGATACCAACGCTGACACGACCCCTACGGTCTTGTCAAGCTAGGATCACGCTGAGGGGTGCTGCGTTGCACAGCACCGGATAACACACATCAAAGGTACAAAGCGGAAGAAAAACTTATATTACATAAAGTAGTTTATGAACATTTGTATATCAAAATAAGTCTAGTCTAGACCCATTTGTGTAGACTGGACTTATTTTGATGTACAAATGTTCATAAACTACTTTATGTAATAAAAGTTTTGCTTCCGCTTTGTACCTTTGATGTGTGTTATCCGGTGCTTTGCAACGCAGCATCCCTCAGTGTGATCCTGGCTCGACAAGACCGTAGGGGTCGTGTCAGCATGCTCTGATACCAATGCTGACACGACCCCACGGTCTTGTCGAGCCAGGATCACGCTGAGGGGTGTTGCGTTGCACAGCACCGAATAACACACATCAAAGGTACAAAGCGGAAGCAAAACTTTTTTTACATAAAGTGGTGTATGAACATTTTTACATCAAAATAGGTCCAGTCTACACTCACGGGCATAGACTACGCATCAAGTTCACGTTCAGCCCATGAACGTGTCCTTGCTAGCACACACACACACTAACACGGCGGCGTGCACGACTCCCACCTGACGGGCCTGGGGTTCCGTCTCCTCCTCAGGAGTCCCTTCCTCATTGAACCCTGCAAAAGCTTCAAGCACAAGCAGTGAGCACGAAGGCTCAGCAAGACTGACCCGTCTCTCCTAAACGCGGAACTTCTACATGAGGGGTGATGGGTACATGAGATAAAAATAGGTTGCAAAGGACTCGCCTAATTAGTGGAACCTTACTTTCAAGTTTTAGCAGCAGGTGGTAGAGAACCTTACGCTAAGGCACATGAGAGAGCCGCAATCAAACAAGAAACGCATTTTTCTCATGTACTTTGCCCAAAGTTGAAACGAACTTTAATTATCTCTAAACTACAACAAATCATTAACAATCAAGTCCATCTTTCAATCAGCAACATTTTAACATGTAACTAGCCTGTTCTTTCTACGTCACGGTACAGTGAACAAGTGGTACTCACTGACCGCGAGGGATGGCGATTATAATCGATTTACACCTGCAGGGTTACCCGAATAACCCGTCACGTACGCCCGTACTCGATGTTGCCTACAAAAACCATCACGGACGCCGTACGCAACTACCTTTCACCCGTTAGCCAAATGTTGAACCGGTCCAATCGTCCCGAGCAAGAGGTCTCTGCACGCGCATCTCAGTGCCGCCAACCGATTTACACCTCAAGCTCTCAACCTACCCTCTGAACGACCAGCTATGCCTCAACACCCAGCTACCCGAGTTACATCGGTTTCCCGGTTCCCATATAGCCGGTAGGTCTTCGGTACTGTTCTAGCTTGTTCAACAGGCCCGCACACGGCTCGGTCCTCAATCGACACAAGCGGAGCTACAGCACACAGGCCCCAAAGTCCTGCTGCCCTTACTCTCCGCTCGGTCTCATCTTTCTTGCCATGTGTATCATGTGCTATCTCTAACCGAGTCGAGTGCCTCTAGCCTATACTCGCGAGTAGTTCCAACTACTCGACTTGTACCGAATCCTTCCCTAAATTATCTTTGCAGTAGCTAACGGGGTTTGCAATCCTAAACCCAACCCATGGTTTTCTTGGCTATGCAATTGGGTTTTCAATCAAGACTCTAATGCAAGGAAATAAGTGATACTCAAAGAAAATGCTCAAAACAATAAAAATCTGTAAATAAGTTAATGCAAACCGGAGGTTGCCTGCGTTGTAAGGTAGTAGTATATAATAGAAGTTAGTGATCTTCAATCCCTTGATATTTCTGAACTTGCTCAACTGATGCACACGTCAAGGGATGGCTCCATCAATGTCCTTCATCGTGAACCCTATCGACATGTATATGCATAGTATTTTATAATGTAATTCACAGGCTTAGAGATTAAAACTTCTTAAGAACAGAGGCTGTGTAGAGATCCTAAGATGAAGTGGTTGACTCTGTTGTGCAAAGAACTCAAAGAGAATAAATCTGCCTTAGATGTTTCATTACACCTCTAGCTAAGTTTCTAATGCCATATAAGATGAGCTCTAATGGTCTGGACATAACTAAATATCCTGATATCCAATGACTTCGAAATTTTTACAGGAAGTCATACACTACACAGGGACTTAGCTTGCTAAATTGCAGCTAAAGTGGAAAGAAATTGTGTCTCGCACAATTTTCGCCCCAACCCTATGTTGTTCTTCACATCCAATAGAATGGAGAACAAGGACAGGGAGACTCAAGGCTCAATTTGAGATGAAAATTTGCATGTGAGTTCCTGGTCACATGAAAGTACTCTGGATCAAAAATGAACACTTTTCGTTGAGGGTTTTATTCAGAATAATTCCCTAAGCAATTAAGCACAAAGAAATAAATTATGAATTAACTCACATGTTCATGCCCAACTCAGTGAACTACAATTTCACTTATAGTTCATAGGGTCTGCATTAATTTTTCTAGGATTTTTAGAGCTAATAATTGCCCAGAAATGAGTTTTCTAACTCTGGGACAATTTCTGAAAAGTCTCTGTATTCATTTGAATACAGTACATTGAAATCTGAATTCTCCAACATAATTCAACTCCAAATGAGCTGAAAGTTTTACAGGAGTTCAATAACATCCTAATGATTATTCTGGCAAAATTTGAGGATTTTTGGATAAACCAAACTCCCTCTAAAATTCTTTTGCTTAAAAGCTTTAAAGAATTTTCCAGAATTAAATAAGGACTTTCATACAAATTGGGTTGCATATTTGGATAGAGTTTGTCAACCTTAATCTAACCCAATTTGAATCACTAAATTTGGAGGTTTCTACACAAAGATGTGAGCTTCACATGAATTGGGAAAAATCTGAAAATGAGCTCTGTTCTATTTTCCAATTTTCAAAGACATAAGGAATTAACACCACATTTGACCAAGCAAATGAGGTCCAATGCATCTGAAATTTTTACTGGAGGTCTAGTGTTTTTGGAAGAATCTCCTTCCCAATTTTTGGAATTTTCTAATACACAGAACTCCTGAAACAATTCCTACAATATTTTATTTATATGAATTAATGAGCCAAATCCAGGGATTTTCATAAATATTGGGCTACACCCATGGATAGTACTCTTTGAGAGGAATTCAAAAAAAATTGTTTCACAATTTTTGGACATTCCTACACAAAGTTATGGCTCTTCAAAGATTGAACTGGAAACTGAAAACCCTAAAATGTTTAAAACGCTGACAGTGCGTCCCACCCGTCAGCCTTCTTCTTCAACCTCGTGCCAGAGGCCCGAGCAGCGGCGTCTTCCGGTGAGGTTCGCCGGAATCCAGTTTCCAGTCGCCTCCCGACCTCAAGTTCGCCGCCCCCCATAACTTTCGGTGCTGAACTCAGTTAGAGGGTCGCCGGCGACCGAGATTCGCCGGAAACTAGCCCGCACCGATCACAGAGATGATTAGAACTCCGGCGAGGTCAGGTTCCATCGTTTCTTCACCAAATGACCATCTCTCGGGCTCTAGAGCATCAGGGGGACTGGTAGAAGCTGGACAGGGACTCTAACACCAGTGAAACGGCCGGCAACCTAGGGTTCCATGGAGACCCAAGGCGTTCTTCCATGGTGGCCTGAAAAACAGCAAGAACTCGGTCGTTTCTGGATTGTTTAGCCCGATTCTTGGTCGAGAGGGAGCGCTAGGATGTGAGGAAGATGTTTGCAAGCTTGCTAAGGCAGTAGTCACCCGAGCAACTCGAATTCCGGGGTAGACCGAGTTCTACCCGGATACACCACGTTTCGGGAGAACTGGAAATTCTCCTCACCCGGCTGATGGATCGTTATACGGTTTGCAGCTACAAGAGCTAGGGAAGATAACACACCTTTCTTGTGTAGAGGGGGAACGGTGAAATGGTCTGTAGCTCGGTGTCCACGGTGAGCCGATCGGGATTCCGCCGTGAGTTCCGTTTCTTGGCGCCAAACCTCAAGTCAGGCCGGGTAGCAGCGCACAGCTCCGAGGTGCGACGGGAACAGCTTGTGCGAGTCCTTGCGCGCCTCTTCCATGTTGGGAACCCAAGTGGCTGAGGCGTGAGGGTGGCCGGCAATCGGGAGTACCGAGAGCGGCCGGGACTGTCCTGTGATCGTGGGGCGAGTTACTGAGGCGAGAACGAAGAGGAGTAAGCGAACTTCTTCGGTGCTCCCTCGGTGGGGTTGATCAGGTCGGGCACGGGCGGCAAGCAGGAGCTGGCGCTGGGGAAAGGCGGCAACGCCGGGTGCCGGCGCGCTGTCAGGCGCGCGCTCGTCCGAGGGAAAAAACAGAGGCGGTGCCCTGTGTTGAGAGGCTGACAGATGGGGTCCACATCTCCCAAATTTTTTCCTCACTGTGCTTTAAGATTCCCACCTAAACATTGTACAAAAGTAACCAAATTTGGAGGAGAGGCCAAACACAATGTGAGAAATTTGAATATGAAATCTGATTTCAAAATTGAACACATTTGGCTCAGTTTCCAAATTCAAATTTGAATTTGAATGTGCTCACGAATATTCCTCCAAATAAATGGTAGATGAGCTCCAAAATTCACCAAACTTGGAAGTTAAACTCTTGAACACTTGAGGAATGAATTGGTGAATTCACTCGAATGCATTTAAACAATCTGAACATGAATCCTTTTAAATGATTCAAATTTGTGTTTAA
This sequence comes from Neostapfia colusana, assembly GCA_030760725.1. Classification (NCBI taxonomy): domain Eukaryota; kingdom Viridiplantae; phylum Streptophyta; class Magnoliopsida; order Poales; family Poaceae; genus Neostapfia; species Neostapfia colusana. Next base: position 37,031,708 of record JASWHV010000013.1, on the reverse strand, counting down.
ATCTCCCTCACCGTCTATTCACATAGGGTGTACACATGAATGAGACTGGTGGAGTGCATTTCTTTCCTCATGTCAACTTGTGTTAAGCATGGGCTAAAGGAGATTTTCAACTCCCTCATATGACCATTTTTAGGGTTCATTATTTCATGTGATACATGATCAAGAAATTCCCATGCCTTAACTTTGTTTTACAAGTTGAAATCGAACTCTCCGAAATTATCTCCACAGTTTGCAAATAAGGAAATGCTATTATGTGGAGTCAAAAACTGAACTGCCTTTGAATAACGGGGCACAATTCATCCAAATTCAAATAGGTATTTGAATTCATTGTACATTTAGGACCATTTGGAAGAATGGGTAGCAAATATCTTCAAAAGTTCATGAGACTGTGCCTACCCTCCTACTTTGGACCTGAGGAATTCAAATATGAACTCTGATCTTTGATTTGGCTCCTGCAAATGAGATTTTTGATACAACAGTTTGAAAACCATTGTGTTAATCTCGTTTGAATTTTGAGTGGAACCAACTTGCTCCAAAAATCTGAATTTAGCTCTCTCACACATATGGATACTTCCCTACTTGGTTTCAAATTCATTTTTGTTCCATGTTTTCAAATAACCATTGAACTTGTGTGGAGGGAGCTTTCATATGTATTATGACATGTGAAAAAGTTTAAACAAGTCCCATTTTTCCTACATATGAACTAACTTTGTGCAAGCATAAGTTTCTTTGTGTTCATATTTTTGGGACCTTTACATTCCTCCCCCCTTAAAAGAATCTCGTCCCGAGATTATAAGGTAAAAATGAGAGGGAGGATGGTGGAAAAATCATAGGATGTGCGACGTCGAAAGTCGGGATAATTGACGCGAAGAAATCCTCCGCTCTCCCATTTCGCTCCAACCTTGGAGTAACAACTCCATAAAACTTTATAGAACCACAATGTATGCTGGCGTGTGGTTCGGTCCTTTATGTCGATGATCTGAACCAGTCCCTCCTGAGGTGTGAGACCTGGTTTCAGTTCCTCGATGTTCCCTAGATGAGTGGTGGTTAAACACTTGAGACACTTCCTCAGCTGAGAATTATGGAAGATGTCATACACACCGGTGAATATTGTTGGTAATTCCAGCCGGTATGCAACGGAGCCACATCTTTCCAAAACCTGGAATGGACCGATGAATCGGGGTGAATAGAAACTTTGACAAGTGAACCCCATCCAAAAATTTACTTTCTAAATTCCGGGTTACGTTGTACGACAATTCTGTCCTTAAACCACAGGATGTCGTCTCCGTCTTTCCGGAAACATTTCAACTCCCCACTATCTATATGTCTCCACAAATGTGACATGCCCCTGTCCTATTTCTGGGCTGCCACCCTTTCCTCACGGATGGTGGGGATAAAAGCTAAATTGTAGAGAGCTCTAGGGGGAACCACACGTAATAGTGGCTCGCTCTCTCCAAACGGCGTGATGGTCAGATCGTTGACGTGTAACTTGCAGCTTAGCGCATTTGCCACTACGTTTGCCTTGCCCGGATGATAATAGATCTCTATTTCGTAATCCTTTATTAATTCTAACCATCTTCGCTGCCTCATGTTCAGCTCTTTCTGAGTGGATATGTACTTGAGGCTTTGGTGGTCGGTATATAAGTGTACGAGGTTACCGAGTAGGTAGTGCCTCCACATTTTAAGTGCAAGTGCCACAGCAGCGAACTCCAAGTCGTGAGTTGGATAATTCTGGTCAGGGTTTCTGAACCGCCGTGATCCATACGCGACCACTCTTTGGTCTTGCATAAGCACACATCCGAGCCCAATGCCGGATGCATCACAGTACACATCAAACAGTTTTGTTGTGTCTGGCTGCGCCAAAACCGGTGCTGATGTCAGGTGCCTGACTAAAGCCTTGAATGCCGCTTCACATGCTGGACTCCAAACATATTTGGTAGTCTTCTTCAGCAGCTCTGTCATAGGCTTGGCAATCTTCGAGAAGTTCAGGATGAACTTCCGATAATGTCCTGTGAGTCCGAGAACACTCCGTACCTCGTGAACAGTTCTCAGGGACTTTCAATGCAGCAATTGTGCGACCTTACTCGGGCCTACAGCGATGCCCTTCGCTGAGATGATATGCCCGAGAAAAAGTACTTTTGATATCTAGAATTCACACTTGCTGAATTTCGCGTATAGCTTGTGATCCCGCAGCCTTTGCAAGACTGTACACAGGTGCTTCTCGTGTTCTTCCTCCGACTTGGAATAAACCAGCAGGTCGTCGATGAAGGCCACGACAAACTTGTGTCAACTTGTGTTAAGCATGGGCTAAAGGAGATTTTCATCTCCCTCATATGACCATTTTTGGGGTTCATTATTTCATGTGATACATGATCAAGAAATTCCCATGCTTTAACTTTGTTTTACAAATTGAAATCAAACTCTCCCAAATTATCTCCACAGTTTGCAAATAAGGAAATGCTATTATGTGGAGTCAAAAACTGAACTGCCTTTGAATAACAGGGCACAATTCATCCAAATTCAAATAGGTATTTGAATTCATTGTACATTTAGGTCCATTTGGAAGAATGGGTAGCAAATATATTCAAAAGTTCATGAGACTGTGCCTACCCCCCTACTTTGGACCTGAGGAATTCAAATATGAACTCTGATCTTTGATTTGGCTGCTGCAAATGAGATTTTTGATACAACAGTTTGAAAACCATTGTGTTAATCTCGTTTGAATTTTGAGTGGAACCAACTTGCTCCAAAAATCTGAATTTAGCTCTCTCACACATATGGATACTTCCCTACTTGGTTTCAAATTCCTTTTTGTTCCATGTTTTCAAATAACCAGTGAACTTGTGTGGAGGGATCTTTCATATGTATTATCACATGTGAAAAAATTTAAACAAGTCCCATTTTTCCTACATATGAACTAACTTTGTGCAAGCATAAGTTTCTTTGTGTTCACATTTTTGGGACCTATACAGTTGGATTCATTTTTCAGAGCTCTATCCAAATATGAACTCAGATTGGTATGAAAGTCAAGATATAATTCTGGAAAATTCTTTGAAACTTTTCACAAAAAGAATTATTGAGGGAGTTTGGTTTATCCAAAAATCGTCAAATTTTGACAGAATATTCTTTGGCATATTGTTGACCTTCTAGAAAATTTTCAGCTCATTTGAAGATCATTTGTGTAGGAATTTGCTAAATACAAACTGCTGTGTTCATAAGAGTCCAGAAACATTTTCAGAAAATGTTTCCCACTTATAAAATCTATTCTGGGCAATTCTTAGCTCCAAAAACAATAGGAAAATTTAGGCAAGCTCTCTGTGACATACTTGAAATTGTTGTTCACTAAATTGGGCATGAAAATGCACAATACTCCAGAATTAATTCCTTTGAGTAGAAATGCTTAAAGGATTGTTCTGGGAGAACTACAACAGTAAAAGGTCTGAATTTTGGACCAAATAACTTTCATGTGACCAGGAACTCACATGTAAATTATCAGCTCAATTTGAGTAGTAGAACTCCATGTTATTGTTCTCCATACTTATGTATGTGGGAAAATTACATAATACATTGTAAGAATTATGGAGGACACCATTTGACTCCACATTAGCTGCAATTTGGCAAGCTAAATCCCTAGGTAGTATAGAACCTGCTGCAAAAGTTTTGAAGCCATTGAAGTTCTTGTTCTTCAGTTCCATTCAAATCCTTTCAGCTCATCTTTTATGATCATTAGGGAAAATTAGATAGTGTATAGTTAAGACACTAAGACCAAGTGAGTTTATTCTTGTTTTTATGACAACAGAGGCAAACCAAGCCATTCTTGGCTTTTTCACACAACCTCTGTTCCTAATAAATCATGTCTTAAATTCTTTCCATTGCATTCTATAAAAACTGTGCATATACATTTCATTAGGATTCACGACGAAGGGGATTCAAAGGAGCGATTCATTGAAGTGGATCAAGCTCCGGAGAATCAAGGGTTGATCATCAAGGATAACTAACTGCTTATATACTACTACCTTGCAAAACAGGCAAGCCCCGATTTGCATTTAAGTGCTTTTGTAAAATTCTTCATTTGTATCACTTATGTTTAGGGTGAATGCTTGCATTAGAGTTAGGGTGATTGAAACCCCACTTGCATAGCCTTTTAAATTCTATGAAGGGTTGGGTAGTTTACAAACTGGACAAGTAGAGAATGCCGTGCTAATGTTCATAGGATCTCGGTAGAAGTCGAGTGGTTGGAATCTACTCGCGAGATAGGTATTTATCACACGGGATGAGAAAAGGTAGAGAATGGCTTAAGTTGTGAAAATGAGACCCAGCAGGGGGAATAGGATGCAGTGAGCGGAGGTCTCACGTGCGTAGCCCTGTTGGTGTCTATTGAGGACCGTGCCGTGTGCGGCCCTGCTGGACAAGTATCGAATAGTACCGGATGCATATTGGCATATGGGAACCAGGAAACCGATGCAATTGGTTAACCTGGGTGCCGAGGCTTACCCAACCATTTTATAGAAGTGGGTTGAGGGTAGCAAGGTGTTAATCTGCCGGTGGGCACAGTCACGCTCCACGCAAGGACCTCCTGTCCGTTACGGATGGACCGGTTCGGCATTCGGATTGCCTTTGAATGGTTGTTGCATACAACAGAGTAGGAAGGGGTGTGGAATCACGCTTCTGAAAGTGGGTGTATGTGACGTGTTATCCGGGTGTCTCCTGATTGCAATCACCGTCCCTCGCAGTTATTTGAGTACTCGCTTGTTCACTGCTCTGTGACGTAGTAAGAAGTGAAATAAGCCAACTGAATATGATGTATTGAACTATTAATGCCTTGAAACCTTGTATGCTGTAGTTATAGAGCTAATTAAGTTTATATTCCACTTTGGGCATCACCACATCGGAGGAAAGCATTTCTTGTTTGATTGTGGACTTTCGATGTGAGGGCTGCCTAAGGCTCATTAAACTGTTGCTATAAAACTGAAAGTAAGGATCAACATGTAGGCGTGTCCTTATTGCAAAGTCCTTTTTCCTATCTTACACATCCTCGCATGTAGAGTTCCATGCCTAGGGTTGTCGGTTAACACTTGCTGAGCGTTATGCTCATGGATACTATCCGAGTTGTTTTGCAGAATTGACTTCATGCTTATGAAGGGATGCCGATGAGACTCGGAAACCTCTGAGTGGTTACTCAAGGAGCATCCTCGCCGCTGCGGTTTGTCTTCGTGTTGCTAGTAAGAAACGTCCGCGGGCTGGACTGTTTCTTTGTTGCTAATTTAGAAATGATTCGTGGGAGTTATAGTCTTCCGCTGTAGCTTAGTTTGAAATAAGTATTTGTAAAATACTCTTGTACGCTTCTGCAAATGATTTATGTAATGTAATGTGTTTTCTCGACTCGTGTGCTATTGGGTGTCGCATATCACGGCACCACCCAATGAGGTCCTGGCGGGGCGTCTGTCGTTTGTCGGCGGGTCCCCCGCATAGAGCAAGGAATCCGAGTTCTTCTCGAGGGAATACCGCCGAACCACGTCGGGCGCACGGTGCCGATAGGTTTGGAGCGCTCCCCGGCTCATTTAGACCCCATGTCAATCTTCTACGTGATGCCCTGGTGCTCTAGAGCCAAGAACCCGATCATTTGGTGAATAAGCGAGCAGCCGCAACCTCACCGGAACCCTAGTTCTTGCTGTCATCGGTGCGCACTGTTTTCCGGCGAGCTCTGGCTGCCGGCGAGCTCACCAACATGTTCAGCGTGGTGGAAAATGGGGGGGGGGGGCGGCCAGCAGGGGGTTGGGAGGTGGCCGGGAAGGGCCTTTCCGGTGACCCTCGCCAGAGGGCGCCACCACTGCCCTGTTTGACGCGGGGTTGAAAGTTACGGATGACAGGTGGGACCCATGGGCAGGTTTTAAACGTTTCCAGATTTTTCCTTTTGAGTTCAAACTTTGAAGAGCCATAACTTTGTGTAGGAATGTCCAAAAATTGCGAAACAAATTTTGTTGGATTCACCTCAGAGAGTACTTTTCAGGGGTGCAGCCCAATATTTAGGAAAATCCTTGGATTTCGCTCAATAATTCATTTAAGGAACAAATATGTAGGAATTTTTACAGGAGTTCTGTTTATTGGAAAATTCCCAAATTTTTACAAGACATTCTTCCGAAATTCCTTGAACTCCAGTAAAAGTTTCAGAGGCATTGGACCCTATTTGTTTGGTCAAATGATGTGTTCATTCCTTATGTCTCTGAAAAATAAAAAAATGAAGAGAGATATTTTCAGACTTTTACCCAAGTTTATAAAATCCATATCTCCATGTAGGAAACTCTAAAAATGGTAAAACCAATTCCTATGGACTCAAGACATTTTGTACTTCACAAAAAGTCTACTTTGCAGCATAGGAAAGCTTAATACCTAGAGGGTAAAGCAGATTGGTGAAAATCACATAAGGAATTATTGTGATCACCTTGAGCCATTTCATGAGCTCAATTTTTTCACACTGTCTAAATACCTTCCATGGATGCCGTGGTTAAATTTTCAGCTTCATTGGACCTCTGGTACTTGAGCTATCATCTTTTAGGTTTAAGAGATCATATGTTGGACTTAATCACATGGTGATTACTAGTATCCCTTTTCACCTAGCTTTCATCATCTCTACGGTTTAGATCCAACAGCATAAACCTTGCTTTTGTTTGTCCCTCTTATGTGTGAGTTAGCTTGAACAACAGTTTTGAAACAGTTCTAAATTTCTTTTGAAATATATGTGCATTGCAATATAATAGCTCACGTGACGTCGACACTCGACGAGGACTCAACTCCACAGCGAGGATCTCCATCTCGTGACGAGTTTGGCGGATTCTCTGGAGGAAGACTAACTCCTAGCTTCTAACAAAACCGTTGAGCAAGGCAAGCCCCGGTTTGCATATAAGTACCGTATTTAAATTTTCCTTTACTTCACCTCATGTTTATTAGTCTTGATATGTGCATTATGTCTAGGATGATTGAAACCAACATGCATGGCTATTACATCCCTGAGTAGAAGGTTTAGTGTAGGCTTTGCCTCGTAGTAGTGTAAAGATCCAAAAAATTGGAATATAAAGGGCCTGAAGTTTGAACACCATTTGATTTCAAGTTATGAAAATTTGGTCTTGTTTAAATTTTTTTCCACATGTGATGACACACATGAGTGTCCCACCACTCTATCCTAGGACTAATTGAGTGTTGGGGGACAAAGTTATTTTAAAACCCATGTGTAAGCTCTCATGTGCAAGGGGAAATGAAATTCAGATTTTTATACTCAAATTGTTCAAACTCAAATTTCAAATGAGGGCAACAATAGGAATGCAAACTGTTGTGATCAAAACCTCATTTACAGCATCCAAACCAAAAAATCAAGTTTCATATTTGAATTTCTTAGGTCCAAATTAGGGGGTAGGCAAAGTTTCATGAATTTTGGAAATGTTTCCTACCCACTTTTAAATGGACTTTAAATTGCATAGGATTTCAAATTCAAATGTGGATTTGGATGAAACTTGTCCAATTCTTCAAATTCCATTCAGATTCAATTTTCCCACAATTGAATGGAGTTGTTTGCCAAATTTAGGAGATATTTGTGAGAAAACATGAGGGGATAAGGGGGACAGTGGGGCCCACATGTCATAGTGCTAATTAGACTTGCACCCTAAGTCATTTCCTCTCTGTTCCTCACTCCACCGAGGAGTTCCTCCCGGGCGACACTGAGCTGCTTCGCGCCACCTCCCGGTTCCAGCTCCTGCTCACACTCGTGCTCGGCCCGATCATTACTCACCGAGTGAACTGAAGCACGTTTCCTCCCTCACTCGCTCGCGCCTCTCGGTGGTCTCCTCGTGCAAGAACAAAAACCGTAGCTCACCACCGCGCCCTGCTCCTTCCGATCGCCGGCCCCAACCGAGCCTCGGTTGCACACGCTTGCTACACAGGAAAGCCGCGCCAGTGTGTGCTCTACCACGCTAGCCCCACAACTCGGATGATTCTAGCTTGTGGTGCGTGCAAATCAGCGGCGGAAGCCAAGTCGGGTCACCGTGGACAGCGAGCTACGGCCCTCTTCACCATCCCTTCTCTACACGAAAAAGGTGCGCCATACCCCCAGATCGTGTAGCTGCAACCCTTATAGCAAACGATCAACTGAGTGGGAAGAATTTCCAAGGTTCCTGAAACATGGTGCATGCGGGTACGGGTCGGTTTATACCAAAATTCTAGTTGCACGGTCCACCAAAGCTCGGGCGAGCTTGCACACAGCTTCTACACTTCCTAGCGGCCCTCCTCGAAGAAGAACCGAGTGAAAACATCTAGGATCGACCGAGTTCTAGCCATTTTTCGTGCCGCCATGGAGAAATCGTCCCGGGTCACCGTGGAGCTCGATGTTGCCGGCCTTTTCACGAGGTTTGGCGTCCATTTTCAACATCCTCAAGCTGCCACGGTGCTCTCCGACCAATTTCCAACCGTTTTGATGCGGTGTAGAAGGTTTCTGACCACGCCAGAACCCTAGCGGCCGCTGCCGCCGCCGCGCACCACTTTCCGGTGATCTACGGCCGCCGGCGACCCTCTAGCTGAGTTCAGCACCACAAATTAAGGGGGGGGGCAGCGAGCAGGGGGTCGGGAGATGGCCGGGAAGGCCGTTCTGGCGACGCTCGCCGGAGGGCGCCGCCGCTGTGCTCTGTGGCGCGAGGTTGAAGAAGCACACTGTCAGGTGGGACCTACTAGCAGACATTTAAACATTTTAGGAATTCCAGATTTCAGTTCAAACTTTGAACAGCCACAACTTTGTGTAGGAGTGTACAAAAATTGTCAAATAAATTTTGTTGGATTCCTCTCAGAGAGTACTATCCAGGGGTGCAGCCCAATAATTAGGAAAATCCCTGGATTTGGCTCATTGATTCATATAAAGGAAATATTGTAGGAATTTTTCCTGGAGTTCTGTGTATTGGAAAATTCCCAAATTTGGACAGGAGATTTTTCCAAAAACACTTGAACTCCAGTACGAATTTCAGAGGCATTGGACCTCGTTTGCTTGGCCAAATGTGGTGTTAATTCCTTATGTCCCTGAAAATTGGAAAATAGAACAGAGCTCATTTTCAGATTTTCCCCAATTCTTGTAAAGGTCATATCATGGTGTAGGAAGCTCCAAATTTAGTGATTCAAATTGGGTTGGATTCATATTGAATAGCTCTATCCAAATGTGCAACCCAATTTGTATGAAAGTCATTATTTAATTCTGGAAAAAAATCTATAAAGATTTTCAGCAAAAGAATTTTAGAGGATTTTGGTTCATCCAAAAATTCTCAAATTTTGCCAGAATATTCTTTTGAATGTTAGTGAGCTCTTTAAAAATTTCAGCTCATTTCTAGTTAGTTTGATTAGGGGAATTCATATTTGAAGTTGCTGTGTTCAATTGGATAAAAACATTTTCAGAGAATTCCAAAACATAGAAATTCAGTTCTGGGTAATTATTAGCTCCAAAAATCCTAGGAAAGTTCATGCAGTCCCTAGGAACTATAATTGAAATTGTAGTTCACTAAGTTTGGCATGAACATGTGAGTTATTTCACAATTAATTCCTTTTTTCTTAATTGCTTAGAGAATTATTCTGAACAAACCACTCAGTTAAAAGTGCTAATTTTTGGTCCAGATGACTTTCTTGTGACAAGGAACTCACATGAAAATTTTCAGCTCCATTGGAGCTCTGGATCACCCCTGTTCTATTTAACCTTTTAAGGTGATCAACATAGAAGAGAAAACACTTAGCACTTAATCATGTTTCTTACACCCAAACCCAAACCTTAGCACCAGTGTCATTTTAAATTCTTAAACAGAGTTCCAGATTTTAAACTTGTCAGTAGAAATTGTTAGCAAAATATTTACAATTAAATCCATATGCATATTCATTACGTGTAGCATCTACGTGGAGGTTTTGAAACAATCGGAGTGGAGATCAAAGAAGGAGGAAAGCGAGTGGTCAAGCCTCAAGTGGTCTTCACTAACTGAACCTTATATATAGTCCCCTGCAAAACAAAGGCAAGCCCCAGTTTGCATCAAAACTTACAAGTTTTTATTTGTATTCATTTTATATTGTCTAGCATTTTATTTATTGCATTAAGTCTAGATGGTATGAAACTCCAAATGCATGACCCAGAAAATCCTGGAGTATAATGTAGAATAGGTTATGAGTTAATTATAACTGCTGATCTCAAGTTAACAGAAGTGGATTAAAAGAGGCATAACTCGAGTAGGCAGCTTCCTACTCGTGAACCGGGATTAAGGGGGATCAATCGAAAGAGTTGGGAATTGATCCTCATAGTTGGGAGTGGAGACCGGGCAGTGGATGGAATGCTCAAGGATGTGGTCCTGTGAACCTAGTCTATGTCAGAGTCGATTGAGGCCCGTTCCCATATGCGGCCTTGTCGGACATTTAGAGTTGTGTACCAGATGCATACTTGCAATATGGGACCCAGGAAACCGATGTAACATGTTAACCTGGTTGTCAAGGCAATCCCCACCATCTTATGCAGATGCTGAAAGGATAGAGAAGTTGGCCCTACGAGGGTTGCCGTAGTGAGACTTAATCCAAGTCCATGGGACCGGTTTGACATTTGGGTGTTGTGTGAAAGGTTGCCACATACGATGTTGATGGGATTGGTTGATCACCGGTCTCGGACGGGTGTATGTGTCGTGTCAGCCGGGTGTTTTTGATTGCAATCGCCGTCGCTCGCGGTAGTAAGCAAAGTTGTTCTCTGTGTCGTGACGTAGTAATAAACTGGGAAAAGTTAATAATGCTTCGTGAGTAATCCTCATAATGGAGATGAGGAATGATCAACACCTTCACTAAATTTATTTTCCACCTTGGGCTAGAGCGTCAATGCAAAGCGTTTCTTGTTTGATTGTAGAGTCTCGACGTTGATGGTGCAAGGTCTGTATGGGTCTAGGGTAGCTCACTAAAGTTACTTTCACCTCGGGCAAGTGACATCGAGATGAAGCGTTTCTTGTTTGATTGTGGAGTCTCGATGTAAATTGTACGAGGGCTATAAAAGTTGCTTAAAACATGAAGTAAGGACTCTCCTTTAGCTAAAGTTCATCTTTTGTGCAAACTTCTTTATTCAGACGTCTATTTTCAGCATGTAGAGTTTCATGACTAGGGTGACGGTTAAGCCTTGCTGAGCTTCATGCTCACGTATACTGCATGAATTGTTTTGCAGATAATAACTCTACGCTGAAATGTATGGTTGTCCAATGAGACTCGGAACTCTCCGAGTGGTGAACCATGGCAACCCCTGCCACTGCGATTATGATCATGTTGCTAGTGAGAAGGGTCCGCGGGCTGGACGTCTTCTCTGTTGCTTAGTATAGAGATGTGACGTGAGTTGTATAAATCTTCCTCTGTAGACTATTTTGAGAAGTACTTGTAAAAAATTACACTTTGTAAGCTTCCGCTTGATTTATGTAATATGATGCTTTATTATGTGTGCTGTTGGGTGCCACATGGCACGGCACCACCCAATGCGATTCCCGGGCAAGTGGCACGGCCCGGTGATCGGGTCCGGGCCCTCACAGCGTGGTATCAGAGCCGCATTGGTAATAGTGCACGGAATAAGGATCGTATTACGACAAAAACTTAGGATACGGTGATGAAACGGTATTAGGCCCACATAAGGACTATAGTAGTATAGTTACTTAAAGTGGCATGACTAACATATGTGTTATAATTCTGAATTTTAGTTATGTAATGACGCACCTACACTCAGGTAAGAATGGTATGGAACGCTACCGAAAGCGGTTCAATTTCGGTTAGCTCCCCTGACGAGGAAAGTGGTTCAGAGATAGGTCTCACAGCTTGATATGAGACGGTAATATGAAACTCTTGGACTCCTCATGTTCCTAAGTTTCATATGAAACGCTGATCCCTGGTTTGCATTAGGCAAAAAAGTGGAGACCCCCTCATGTGGTCAGTAACGCGATAGTGTGTTCTTCTGGAAATAGCCTAGAAGGACATACGCAGCGCTTGCCATCGGCGTGCCCTGCACGGCAGTAGGTGGTATCTGTTGGGTTGATAAAATTCCCAACCGTGACGACCCATTCGCGCTCTACTCGGGTTCCCCGTCATGTGGTGTGAAAACGCGACCATGTACCTTGAGACGTGACTTAACTCAAGGACGGCCCATATGGAAATGATACGGGGCGTATGTTTTTAGTATGATATGGAACTGCTTGAAATGAGAAAACCTATGTGTGCATCATCATTGAGTGTTCTTCTGCAGGTACTAACCACGTACGTATCCCGTGTAGTACACGTGTGCTAGAGACCGTTTAGTACCACAATTGAGACATATATGCTGGTATAATCCGGTTAGGATTTTCCTTTTTGGTGAGGCTACGTAGTACCGACATTTTTCTTACAGTGCGTCAACGCCATACTAAACTTAATGATCCTCTTCCCTATGAAGAAATGATTCATGAACTAACTTTCAAATAAAAATGGAAATTTGAAACAAATATTAGTTATTGAACTCTTATTTTGAGCTAGGATTCAAATAAGAGAATGTCTAGGTTTCAAAGATTTAAAAAACAGAGTACTCTGTTTCTGGCAGGAGTTCTTGCTGGACTTTAACAGAGCATAACTTTGAGTAGATTTAACCAATTAATTTGTATGATACAGTTGTGGAAAGATTTTCAAGTGCTCTACAACTTATTTGTAGACCTCCAGAGCAAAATCACACGTTAAGTTGGTGAAAAGTCCAGTTGAAGGCAAACTGTCCAGAACCAGGACAGCAGCAAAACCTCTCCCTTTCTGTTTTTAAGCCATAACTTTCTGTAGAAAAATCCCTAAGGAGCCTATGATACACCATTGGAAAGGTTATGAGATATTCAACATTGTTGTAGTTCAATGTTGGTGCAGAGTCATATTGTATTTGTATATACAACTGTGGTGAAATCAGCCACATACAAAGGAGACGCTGGCAAATTTTATCCAGGAATTCTGTCAACTTTGGAATATCATAACTTTGGATGCAGAGATGATCTATAGACATATGAGTACTCGTTGGAAAGATACTAAAGTTAACTTCAACATTTGTATTCAACTTGAGTTATGAAAATGCTATTAAACGGATCAAAATCCGGGTTAGGACAGACGAGTCTGTTCTGTACAGCAAAGAGGGCTAGTTAGGCCTACCACACGGAAGTGACTAAACCTGAGGATATTCCGGTGGTATGTGAATGCCGATGTGTTTCCGGTGAGTTACCGGGCAGACCGCCCAAACGGGAAGTCAAGTTCAAGATTGAACTGGCGCCGGAAACAACACCGATTTCACGGAGGCCGTACAAGATGGCACCCAATGAACTAGCCGAGTTGAAGGGGCAACTAAGTGAACTCATGAGAAAATGTGGTATATGACCAAGCTCATGACCTTGGGGTTACTCTGCGCTGTGTAGTAGGAAGAAGGTCGAAACACTATGGCTTAGTATTGATTTTCTCCGCTTAACATTGTGGCAATCAAGAACAAGTACCCGTTACCACAGATCGACATATTGTTTGATCAGTTGGTCAATGCAAAGATCTTTTCCAAGATGGACTTAGAATCAGGGTACCATCAGATTGAGATACGGGATGAGGATATTCTGAAGTCAGCTTTTCGACGAGGTATGCACTTTATGAGTACCTTGTCATGTTCCTTGGCCTCCCCAACGCTCCAGCTCAGTTCAGGTATTTGATGAACTCGGTATTCATGCCAGAGCTGGACATGTTTGTCGTGGTCTTCATCGATGACCTACTGGTTTATTCCAAGTCAGAGGAAGAACACGAGGAGCACCTGCATATAGTCTTGCAACGGCTGCGGGATCACAAGCTATACGCGAAATTAAGCAAGTGCGAATTCTAGATATCGCAAGTGCCTTTTCTTGGGCATACTATCTCAGCAGAGGACATCGCTGTAGACCCGAGTAAGATCGCACAAGTGCTGCATTGGAAGTCCCCGAGAACTGTTAACGAGGTACGGAGTTTCCTCGGGCTCGCGGGATATTATCGGAGGTTCATTCCAAACTTCTCGAAGATTGCCAAGCCTAAGATATAGCTGCTGAAGAAGGCTACCAAACATGTTTGGAGTCCAATGTGCGAAGCAGCGTTCAAGGCATTAATAAAACACTTAACATCAACACCAGTTTTGATGCAGCCAGACACAACAAAACCGTTCGATGTGTACTGCGATGCATCTGGCTTTAGGCTAGAATGTGTGCTGATGCAAGACCGAAGGGTGGTCGTGTATGGATCATGGCAATTCAGGAATCATGAGCAACACTATCTGACTCATGACTTAGATCTCGCTGCTGTGGTACTTGCATTCAAGGTGTGGAGGCATTACCTACTAGGTAACCTCGTACATTTAGATACCGACCACAAGAGCCTCAAGTACATATTCACTAAGAAAGAGCTGAGCATGAGGCAACAAAGATGGTTGGAGTGGATAAAGGATTACGAAATATAGATCCATTATCATCCAGGCAAGGCAAACGTAGTGGCGGATGCGCTGAGTCGCAAGTCACACGTTCATAATCTGACCATCACTACGTTGGAAGAGAGCGAACCACCATTGCAGGTGGATCCCCCTAGAGCTCTCTACAATGTAGCTTTTATCCCCACCATCCGTGAAGAAAGGATGGCAGCCCAGAAACATGACACGGGCATGTCACATTTGCAGAGATGTATAGACAGTGGGGAACTGAAATATTTACGGAAAGACGGAGCCGGCATCCTGTGGTTTAAGAACAGAATCGTCGTACCCTGTAAACCAGAGTTGAGGACAGAATCATTGGTCCATTCCAGGTTATGGAAAGATGTGGATCTGTTGGATACCGGCTGGAACTACCAGTGACACTCTCCAGTGTGTCCGATATATTCCACATTTCTCAGCTAAAGAAGTGCATCAAGTTTTCAACCACCATTTAGCTGGGGAATATCGAGGTACTGAAACCGGATCTCACGTATCAGGAGGGACCGGTTCAGATCATCGACATAACGGGCCGAATCAAACGCGACTGTACGTTGTGGTTCTAAGAAGTTTCATGAAATAATCATTCCCAGGATGAAGCAACATGGGAGAGCGAAGGATTTCTTCGCGCCAATTGTCCCAACTCTGACGTCGCACATCCGGCAATTTCCCACCATCCTCCCTTTCATGTTTACCTTATAATCTCGGGACGAGATTCTTTTAAGGGGGGAGGAATGTAAAGGTCCAAAAATTTATAATATAAAGGGCCTGAAGTTTGAACACCATTTGGTTTCAAGTTATGAAAATTTAGACTTGTTTAAATTTCTTTTTCCACATGTGATGACACACATGAGTGTCCCACCACTCTAGCCTAGGACTAATTGAGTGTTGGGGGACAAAGTTTTTTTAAAACCCATGTGTAAGCTCTCATGTGCAAGGGGAAATGAAATTCAGATTTTTAAACTCAAATTGTTCAAACTCAAATTTCAAATGAGGGCAACAATAGGAATGCAAACTGTTGTGATCAAAACCTCATTTGCAGCATTCAAACCAAAAATTAATTTCATATTTGAATTCCTTAGGTCCAAATTAGGGGGTAGGCAAAGCTTCATGAATTTTGGAAATGTTTCCTACCCATTTTCAAATGGACTTTAAATTGCATAGGAATTCAAATTCAAATGTGGATTTGGATGAAACTTGTCCAATTCTTCAAATTCCGTTCAGATTCAATTTTCCCACAATTGAATGGAGTTGTTTTCCATATTGAGAAGATATTTGTGAGAAAACTTGAGGGGATAAGGGGGGCAGTGGGGCCCACATGTCATAGGGCTAATTAGACTTGCACCCTAAGTCATTTCCTCTCTGTTCCTTACTCCGCCGAGGAGTTCGTCCCGGGCGACACCGAGCTGCTTCGCGCCACCTCCCGGTTCCAGCTCCTGCTCACACTCGTGCTCGGCCTGATCATTACACACCGAGCGAACCGAAGCACGTTGCCTCCCTCACGCGCTCGCGCCTCTTGGTGGTCTCCTCGTGCAAGAACAAAAACCGTAGGTCACCACCGCGCCCTGCTCCTCCCGATCACCGGCGCCAACCGAGCCTTGGTTGCACGCACTTGCTACACAGGAAAGCCGCGCCAGTGTATTCTCTACCACGCTAGCCCCACAACTCGGACGATTCTAGCTTGTGGTGCGTGCAAATCAGCAACTGGCGCCAAGGACCGAAGCTCACCGGCGGAAACCAAGTCGGGTCACCGTGGACAGCGAGCTACGGCCCTCTTCACCGTCCCTTCTCTACACGAAAAAAGTGCACCATAACCCCCAGATTGTGTAGATGCAACCCTTATAGCAAACAATCAACTGAGTGGGGAGAATTTCCAAGGTTCCCAAAACATGGTGCATGCGGGTAGGAGTCGGTTTATACCAAAATTCTAGTTGCATGGTCCACCAAAGCTCGGACGAGCTTGCACATAGCTTCTACAGTTCCTAGCGGCCCTCCTCGAAGAAGAACCGAGCGAAAACATCTAGGATCGACCGAGTTCTAGCCATTTTTTGTGCTGCCATGGAGAAATCGTCTCGGGTCACCGTGGAGCTCGATGTTGCCGGCCTTTTCACGAGGTTTGGCGTCCATTTTCAACATACTTAAGCTGCCACGGTGCTCTCCGACGAATTTATGACTGTTTTGATGTGGTGTAGAAGGTTTCTGACCACACCAGAACCCTAGCGGTCGCTGCCGCCACCGCCCACCATTTTCTGGTGATCTACGGCGACCGGCGACCCTCTAGCTGAGTTCAGCACCGCAAATTAAGGTGGGGGGTGGCGAGCAGAGGGTCGGTAGATGGCCGGGAAGGCTGTTCTTGTGACGCTCGCCGGAGGGTGCCGCCGATGTGCTCTGTGGCGCGAGGTTGAAGAAGCACACCGTCGGGTGGGACCCACTAGCAGACATTTAAACATTTTAGGAATTCCAGATTTCAGTTCAAACTTTGAACAGCCACAACTTTGTGTAGGAGTGTCCAAAAATTGTCAAATAAATTTTGTTGGATTCCTCTCAGAGAGTGCTATCCAAGGGTGCTGCCCAATAATTATGGAAATCCCTGGATTTGGCTCATTAATTCATACAAGGAAAATCTTGTAAGAATTTTTCCAGGAGTTCTGTGTATTGGAAAGTTCTTAAATTTGCGCAGGATATTCTTCCAAAAACAATAGAACTCCAGTAAAAATTTCAGAGGAATTGGACCTCATTTGCTTTGCCAAATGGTGTGTTAATTCCTCATGTCCCTGAAAATTGGAAAATAGAACAGAGCTCATTTTCAGATTTTCCCCAATTCTTGTAAAGGTCATATCATGGTGTAGGAAGCTCCAAATTTAGTGATTCAAATAGGGTTGGATTCATATTGAATAGCACTATCCAAATGTGCAACCCAATTTGTATGGAAGTCGTTATTTAATTCTGAAAAAATTGTTTAAATCTTTTCAGCAAAAGAGTTTTAGAGTGAGTTTGGTTCATCCAAAAATTCTCAAATTTTACCAGAATATTCTTTAGGATTTTAGTGAACTCTGGTAAAATGTTCAGCTCATTTTGAGTTAGTTTGATTAGGGGAATTCTGATTTGAAGTTGCTGTGTTCAATTGGATACAGAAACATTTTCAGAGAATTTCCAAAACTTAGAAATTCAGTTCTGGGTAATTCTTAGCTCCAAAAATCCTAGGAAAATTCATGCAGGCCCTAGGAACTATAATTGAAATTTTAGTTCACTAAGTTTTCCATGAACATGTGAATTATTTCAGAATTAATTCCTTTTTGCTTAATTGCTTAGAGAATTGTTCTCAACAAACCACTCAATAGAAAGTGCTAATTTTTGGTCCAGATGACTTTTTTGGTACAAGTAACTCACATGAAAATTTTCAGATCCATTGGATCTATGGATCACCCCTGTTCTATTTAACCTTTTAAGGTGATCAACATAGAAGAGGGAGAAAACACTTAGCACTTAATCAGGTTGCTTAAACCCAAACCCAAACTTTAGAACCAGTGTCATTTTAAATTCTTAAACAGAGTTCCAGATTTTAAACTTGTCATTAGAACTTGTTAGAAAAATATTTACTATTAAATCCATATGCATATTCATTACGTGTAGCATCTACGTGGAGGTTTTGAAACATTCGGAGTGGAAATCAAAGAAGGAGGAAAGCGAGTGGTCAAGCCTCAAGTGGTCTTCACTAACTGAACCTTATATATAGTCCCCTGCAAAACAAAGGCAACCACGGTTTGCATCAAAACTTACAAGTTTTTATTTGTATTCACTTTATATTGTCTAGCATTTTGTTTATTGCATTGAGTCTAGATGGTATGAAACTCCTAATGCATGACCCAGAAAATCCTGGAGTATAATGTAGAATAAGTTATCAATTAATTATAACTGCTGATCTCAAGTTAACAAAAGTGGATTAAAAGAGGCATAACTCGAGTAGGCAGCTTCCTACTCGTGAACCGGGATTAAGGGGAATCAATCGGAAGAGTTGGGAATTGATCCTCATAGTTGGGAATGGAGACCGGGCAGTGGATGGAAGGCTCAAGGACGTGGTCCTGTGAACCTAATCTATTTCTGAGTCAATTAAGGCTCGTTCTCGTGTGTGGCCCTGTGGGACAAGTTTGAATTGTGTACCGGATGCATACTGGCAATATGGGACCCAGGAAACCGATGTAACATGTTAACCTGGGTGTCGAGGCAATCCAGATGCTGAAAGGATAGAGAAGTCGGCTCTATGAGGGTTTGCGTAGTGAGACTTAATCCAAGTCGATGGGACCGGTTCGACATTTCAGTGGCGTGTGAAAGGTTGCCACATACGACGTTGATGGGATTGATTGATCACCGGTCTCGGACAGGCGTATGTGTTGTGTCAGCCGAGTGTTTTTTATTGTAATTACCGTCGCTAGCGGTAGTGAGCATACTTGTTCTCTGTGTCGTGTCGTAGTAATAAACTGGGAAAAGTTAATAATGCTTTGTGAGTAATCCTCATAATGGAGATGAGGAATGATCAACACCTTCACTAAATTTATTTTCCACCTTGGGCTAGTAGCGTCGAGGCAAAGCATTTCTTGTTTGATTGTGGAGTTCGACGTTAATGGCGCAAGATCTGTATGGGTCTAGGGTAGCTCACTAAAGTTACTTTCACCTCGGGCAAGTGACATCGAGATGAAGCGTTTCTTGTTTGATTGTGGAGTCTCGATGTAAATTGTATGAGGGCTATAAAAGTTGCTTAAAACTTGAAGTAAGGACTCTCCATTATCTAAAGTTCATCTTTTGTGCAAACTTCTATATTCAGCCCTCTATTTTCAGCATGTAGAGTTTCATGACTAGAGTGAGGGTTAAGTCTTGCTGAGCTTCATGCTCACGGATACTGCATGATTTGTTTTGCAGGTAATAACTCTACGCTGAAATGTACGGTTGTCCGATGAGACTCGGAGCTCTCTGAGTGGTGAACTCATGGCAACCCCTGCCGCCGCGATTGTGATCGTGTTGCTAGTGAGAAGGGTCCGCTGGCTGGACGTCTTCTCTGTTGCTTAGTACATAGATGTGACGTGAGTTGTATAAATCTGCCGCTGTAGACTATTTTGAGAAGTACTTGTAAAAATTCACACTTTGTAAGCTTCCGCTTGATTTATGTAATATGATGCTTTATTATGTGTGCTGTTGGGTGCCGCATCGCACGACACCATCCAATGCGATTCCCGGGCGAGTGGCACGGCCCCGTGATCGGGTCCGGGCCCTCACAAGTAGATGCTAGGCTGATGTTGTAGCTAGCTCGGTAGAAGTCGAGTAGTAAAAAGCTACTCGCGAGATAGGTCGAGATATGGAGTTACTCGCGAGAGGTTAATGATAAGAGCACCCTCATGAAAAATGAGATGGGGACGGGGAGTTCCTTTAGGATGGAGCGCTCAAGGTTGGTCTCGACCTGTGATGGGTGTGACAATGCTTGAGACCACATTGGGCCTGGGCCGGGATGGTAAGGCAAATGTGGAGGTTGGTTGTAGCCCTGTCCATATTGGTTAAGGACCGCGCGTACGTGGCCCTGCTGGACAAGATTGAGCTATACCGGATATATAGTGGGGTATGGGACCCATGAATGCTATGTAACTCGATGGACCATGATATAGAAACTCATCCTTCGCGTGGGAATGGCGTTGAGAAGGCGGGAGGTGTAAATCCTTTAGCGGGCAACTTCGATATGTCCGCATAGTGGACCATCCTGCTCGGCGTGAAACGTTTTTCTATGTCAGGGTGTCGTGTGAATGGTTGTTGCATACAACACAAGAAATAGCTCTTGAGAGTCTTTCGAGGCGGGTGTATGTGTCGTGTATTTCGGGTTGTTATTGATTCGAATCACCGTCGCTCGTTGTCACACCCGGTTTTCCATAAGGAACACCCGAGCGTATTCTCACATGTATGCTAGGATCAATTGACTCATACATGTGCCGACAAGAGTGAAATATCATTGTATTACAAGCCAAGTTCAACGTACATCATAATATTACATCATAGTACATAAAATATCAAATAATAGTACCGATACACTATAATACAACAGCGGAAGACTACATAGTGGGTGCTCCAGTTCTACAGGTGTTGCCCGGGGGTTTCGCCAACCTAGAACAACTCCTCGGGATCAAAATCCTCCTCGTCAAAGTCTATGTCTTCATTTGCACCTGAGCAGCATATGATATCCAACAAAAGCAAGTTTGAGTACCAAAGGTACTCAGGAAGTGTAGGAAAGAATGTTATGAAGGCTAATAGCAAGGAAGGCTAACATGGTTAAGCACTATGCATTAATCCTAAGCCTTAGCTTTGATTAGCAACCTATCTTACTAAGTGATAATCCCACCGTCATCATAATTAAGTCATTAATGTTAGGTTACACCACCCAACAACCTCTTTCAACTCACATCCATGTTTCTCTAATCATGGACAAGTCCAAGCCGCTCTTGACCGTGAGCACGGCTGTCATGACAGTTTGGTTCTCTACAGAGATTGTACCACTTTACCCACAAGTAGTGATTTCATCCCCTGTTGCCAGGTGGACTAAGAACCTCCTTGATATCCGTGGTTGCAAGCCACATTACACACTTCCTTTGGTGTGCGATCAGGAGATCACTACATGGCCTTTACAAAGGGTCTACCGGCATGTACAAGCCCACTGAGGTTTCACCGCTGTAGTTCCTCGGAGTAACCCTCCCCTACAGAAGCCCCCTCTTGAGCCTTGCAGTTCCCAGGGCAGTCAAAAATGGACTCCCATTCCCCGCACCATCCAAACACTCATACTATACCGGCAAACTCCTAATTAATTGACCAAGCTGCCCCATCTCAGTCTTGTGGTGGCACTGTAAAGCCGGGTTAACTGTTCCATGAACCGGTCCTTAGAATCTAAGATAGGCACTAACTCATTCCCGAGTCTCATGCACGAAGCACCAACCAAAACATCCAGCCTGTCTAGATTCCTAATACCATGACACACTCTTGTGTCTTTCATATAATTCCACAAGACAAGTAACATCAATGTTCCATTCATTCTCTAAGTTCTAAGCATGCATGGCTAAGCACATAAAATGATAACCATCAAGTCCTATCTAATTCCCTCCATGGTTTTGCAAGGAATGATAAAGCAATAAAACTATGGAAACAACCTACACTGGGTTTCATGTTAATGACATCATGCAAGCATTCTAACTAATCATCCTAGAATAGGGACAAAGTCGTCAAGGAACACTTGCCTTTGAAGGAAGGGTGATTCACTTCAAATTATTGCTCTTAAAGATTTGGAAATAGTTCTTGATTTGGTTCTAGCCATTCATATGCACACATAAAACAATGCCAAACATGCCATAAGAATCTTAGCAATGCATTTTAATCATGTAGGTTTGGTTACACACATGTAACTATTGATTTCATGTCATTTCATGTGGTTTGAATTGAAAATAAGTTTCAATTGGATACCTATATCCTTCTATTTTTATCTTTGTTATAGCCAAACACTCATTTTTCTATTCTTATAGTGATATTACTAATTTCTAGAATTTTATGTGTATATATGTAAATTTTCATAATTAATTAAATCCTAAAAGTCATTTAAATCATTACTACAATCATTTTCAGAACTCATATTTCTATTTTCTACTTTTCAGAACCTATTTATGTATTTGGAACAGTTTCCAAAATTTTTCTTTGATATATACTATTTTTATCTATATTTCAGCATTTATTTAATACCTAAAAATGCACTTTCAGTCATTTAAATAATTATTCTGGACTACAGAAACTTCAAATGCATAAAAACATAAAAACAGAATAATATTGTGCTGTTTAATAAATTTCTACAATTTTTCTGATATTTATATTATTTTTGTTTAAATTTTCAGAATTAATTTGTCATTATATAATTAATTTCAGTCTTTGGAACTAATTACGTATAATTTTAGATTTAATATTCTCGTCAGAATGTTTAAACAAGGTTTTTAATAAGTTTCTAACATTTTTCAGAAATTATTTAACCTAATTTGAGTAATTACAGAATTAAATTTAAATTTTAAAACTGATTTGGGTCAATTTGTGATAGTTACAACTTTTCTAGGGTTCAAATTGAAATTACAGAACTGTTTGATTAATTTGCAAATCACACAGGGGCTAATTTGTTATTTTAAACTGAATTTCCTAATTTGTAATAAGTCTAGGGTTAATTCTGCAAGAATCAGGGGCTATCTCATACTTATTCAAATCTCCAGGGACTAAAGCGTTAAAATCTCAACGGTTATAACTAAATTGAATGTGGGCCGTCGGATCTGAGATCAACGGCCCAGATTTAAATAACCGAACCGGTACGCATGTTCTAATCAGAGCAGTTGGCTCAAATCCGACGCACCAGAAGCGGCCACGTCGCCCTATACCCGTCTTCCCCACGTCCGGCGGCCGCGCGATCGCCGGCAAGCGGCGGCGGTGGCCGGAGACTTTCGGTTTTCCCGATTCCTCTACCAATTCTTGATCTACTTCCACCAGGAGAGAGAGGAGAGGGTGGGGAACTCACCTAGGAGGGTTTTGGAGACCGGATTTGGCCGGAGACGCGTGATCGACGGCGGCAGTGAGAAGACTCCGGCGATCTTCGTCAGGATCAGTCTCCAGGCGTGTTTCTTCAGGGAATTTGGTCGGGATTTCCTTCTGATGGCCGAGCGAGTGTGTAGGAGTCGTCAGAATCAAGGATCGTCGTGGATTTTCGAAGAATTGGGTTTGGAGGCGGTTTTTCTTATTCGGGCGAGATGGGTGGTTTCGGTGGGGGAAAATGACCGGGGTCGGGCTGTTTATATAGAGGGCGAACCGGCGGCGGTTGTGGGGGCGCGGGTTGCGGAGGAGGCGCCGCAAATTTGGCACATGGCCGAATCCTTTCTCACATGCGATAATAGAACGAAACTGAGAGAGAGGGAGAGGAGGGCTGCGGTTAGAGTGAAGGAAACTGACGCGTTGGGCCCTGGTGGCAGTGGGGAAGAGAGAGGGAGAGGGTGAGGCGGTTTTGTTTCATGGGTGAGGGATTCGAGTATTACAACTCTACCCCCCTTAAGAAAAATCTTGTCCTCGAGATTGGGTTTACAAAGGGAATAGATTAGGAAATTGTGATTTGAGTTCATCTTCCCTTTCCCATGTAGCTTCTGCCTCGGAATGATGTTTCCATTGAACCTTGCACATACGAATTATTTTGTTTTGGGTAACCTTTTCCATTGTGTCAAGAATTCTGACAGGATACTCGGTATATGAAATATCTTCTTGTACATCCAATTCATCCATTGGTAGTTGCTCTTCTGGTGTTCTCAAACACTTCTTGAGCTGTGATACGTGGAACACATCGTGTACTTCTGACAATCGCGAAGGTAACTCTAACTGGTAGGCTACCTCTCCTTTGCGTTCCAGTATCTTGAATGGCCCGATATACCGAGGTGCTAGTTTCCCTCTTACTTTAAATCTCTTCAGTCCACGCATGGGTGACACTTTGAGATACACATAGTCTCCCACTTCGAAGACTAGTTCTCTTCGCCTTGTGTCCGCATATCTCTTTTGTCTTGTTTGATCTATCTTTAGATTATTGTGAATTTCTGTTACTTTCTTTTCTGCATCTTTTAGTACTTCAGGTCCAAACACCTTATTTTCACCTATTTGATCCCAAAATAGTGGAGTTCTACATCTTCTTCCATATAGAGCCTCAAATGGGGACATCTTCATACTTGCTTGGTAGCTATTATTGTAGGAGAATTCTGCATATGGCAAATTCTTATCCCAACTCCTATTATTTTTGAGTGCACAAGCTTTGAGCATATCTTCAAGAATTTGATTGGTTCTTTCTGTCTGCCCATAAGTTTGTGGATGATATGCAGAACTGAAATTCAATCGAGTTCCCATAGGCTCATGTAATTTCTGCCAAAACCTTGAAGTAAACTGTGTACCTCTATATGATACTATCTTTTTGGGTACACCATGCATGCAGACTATTCTCGACATATACAGTTCTGCTAGTTTGGAACCATTATAATTTTCTTTCACTGGAATAAAGTGAGCAACTTTGGTCAATCTATCCACTATCACCCATATTGAGTCATACCCTATTTGTGTCCTGGGCAAACCCACTATGAAGTCCATCCCAATTTCTTCCCACTTCCATTCAGGTATCTTTAGTGGTTGTAATAGCCCTGCAGGCCTTTGGTGTTCTGCTTTGACTAGCTGACATATGTCACACAATGGCACATGCTCTGCAACATCTCTTTTCATTCCATACCACCAATACCTTGTCTTAAGATCATGATACATTTTTTTACTTCCAGGATGGATAGAACAATCAGAATCATGAGCCTCTTTTAAAATTAACTTCTTTATTTCCTTGATGTTTGGCACACATATTCTTTTTCCATGCCATATGATACAATTCTCATCTTCTCTAAATCCCGGGGCCTTGTTTTCTTTGATTAACTGCTTAATTTCTTTGATCTTTTCATCGTTCTTTTGACCATTTCGTATATCTTGTTCTAGAGTTGAGTCAACTTCCATTGCTATGGCTTCTGTATGATTCACCAAGCATAAGTTAAGCTTTGCGAATTCTTCACAAAGTTGGGGTTGTAGATCTCTTATGGTTAACATGTTAACATGTGTCTTTTGGCTCAAGGCATCTGCAACCACATTAGCTTTTCCAGGATGGTAATTGATTCCCACATCAAAATCGTTAATGAACTCCAACCATCTCCTTTGCCGAAGGTTGAGATCTGGCTGAGTGAAGATATACTTCAAACTTTTATGATCAGTATAGATCTCAGTTCTTTTACCCATTAGGTAATGTCTCCATAACTTCAATGCATGTAGAACTGCTGCCAACTCTAGGTCATGGGTAGGATAGTTCTTCTCATGCTTCTGAAGTTGTCGGGAAGCATAGGCAATAACATGCCCTTCTTGCATAAGCACACATCCTAACCTTTGCCCTGAAGCATCACAATATACAGAGAATGATTTCTCCATATCGGGCATAACCAAAACTGGGGCCGTTGTTAACTTCTTCTTTAATTCTTGGAAGCTTGATTCGCACTCTTGAGACCATACAAAAGCAGCTCCTTTTTCCAACATCTTTGTGAGTGGCTTGGCTATTTTTGAAAATCCTTCAATAAACCTTCGGTAATAGCCCGCCAATCCTAAGAAGCTTCGGATTTCATCGACATTCTCTGGTGTCTTCCACTTCTGTACACCTGATATCTTTTCTGGGTCTACTGAGATTCCTCCTTCGAAGATAATATGTCCCAGAAAAGCAACTTTCTTAAGCCAAATTCACACTTACTGAATTTGGCATAAAGTTGGTTTTCTCTTAGCTTTTGCAATACTATTCTCAGGTGCTCTTCATGTTCTTTCTCATTGTTTGAGTATATGAGAATATCATCAATGAACACTACCACAAACTTGTCCAAGTATTTCATGAACACCTTATTCATAAGGTCCATGAAATATGCCGGAGCATTTGTTAGTCCAAAAGGCATAACTGTATATTCATACAGTCCATACCTAGAAACAAATGCCGTCTTTGGGATATCCGATTCTCTTATCTTTAGTTGATGATATCCGGAACGGAGGTCAATCTTGGAGAATACACATGCACCTCTTAATTGATCAAACAAGTCCTCAATACGAGGCAAAGGGTACTTGTTTTTGATCGTCACCTCATTGAGGGCACGGTAATCTACACACAACCTCTTGGTTCCATCCTTCTTCAATACAAATATGACCGGAGCTCCCCATGGTGAGGAACTAGGACGGATATACCCTTTCTCCGACAACTCTCGGATATGATCCTTGAGTTCTAATAGTTGTTGGGTATCCATCCGGTATGGCCTTTTATATATAGGAGCAGTACCAGGTACCAATTCTATAATGAACTCTACTTCTCGATCCGGTGGCATACCTGGTAACTCCTCGGGAAATACATCTGGAAATTCATTAACCACATTTATGTCCTCAATAACTATATCGGTCTTGTTGAGTTGAACATTTCTAGAGGGTACTTGAATAGATGTGAACTCAACCTTTGTTCCATCCGTATGTGTTAGTTCCACTGTTCTCGTTGAGCAATGTATAACTCCATTATACTTGGTTAACCAATCCATCCCCAAGATGATATCTATCCCATATGATTCTATCACAATGAGGTTTGCAAGGAATTCTACCCCATTAACTCCTAGCTTTATCTTGGGACATACTTGTTTTGTCTTTATTTCTCCTCCAGGAGAATTCACTAATAACACTCATTCATAGATGTAATTGGTAAGTTGTGCTTGGTTATGAATTCCTTGGCTATGAATGAGTGTGTTGCACCAGAGTCAAACAGAATTGTAGCAGGATAAGTGTTTGCGGAGAACATACCAGTCACCACATCTGGTGCCTCCTGTGCTTCCTCCATGGTCACATGATTCACCTTGCCACGTACAAGATTCTGTAGTGGAGGTGGCTTCTTGTTGGGGCATCGGTTGGCATAGTGTCCCGTTTCTCCACAGTTGAAGCATTGCCCTGTGACCTTGTTCATTGGTGCTTTGTTGCCTTGTTGTGAATTTGGAGGATTTGGCCCTGCAGGACGAGGTTGAAAGGCAGGACGTTGTTGCTGCACTTGTTGTCTCTGCTGTTGTGGTTGAAAAATTGGGTTCCTAGCAGCAGGGTTGTAGCCCCTCTGAAACTGGTTAGGAGCTATAGGTCGATTCATTGCTCCCGTCGGCGGTGATGAGAAACGGGGCTGACTGTTGCTGTTGGAAGACTGTCCTTGCCAATTCATTTTCCTCTTTCTCTCCTCAACTAACTTCTGTCTTTTTCTTCCTACTATGAAAGCCTTGTTGATGAGCTTTTGAAAACTTTCATAGTCACTTGAAGACATGGCATACTGTATTTCTGAGTTCAAGCCCTCAATGAAACAGTCTTGTTTCTTTTCATCCGTGTCTATGTCTCCCGGAGCATAGCGAGATAACTGTGTGAACTTGGTAAGGTACTCTCGCACGGACATGTTACCTTGTTTCAGGTTGAGGAACTCCTTCCGCTTGTTCTTGATTTCTCCTGCTGTAACATAGTGATTGCGGAAGACAAGTTTGAACTCATTCCATGAGATACCTTCTGGATCCTCATGAGCTTCTTTGTATGCCGTCCACCAGTCCGCTGCAGATCCATATAGTTGGTGAGAAGCAAATAGTACTCTCTCACGTCCTGGGCATTGTATGATCTGCAACTTGTTCTCAATACTCTTGAGCCAATCATCAGCTTCTAATGGCTCTATAGCATTGTCAAACCTTGGTGATTGGGTGCTTAAGAATTCATTCAACTTGGGTTGACGCGGTGCATTCTGAATTTGTGGTTGCAGGTTGGCCACCACTTGTGTCAAGTTCTGAATGAGTTGGTTTTGCATGTTCATCATCTGCTGTATTACTTCCCCATCAGCTCTAAGTGCAACACGTGGCTGCCATCCAGGCAAAGGAAACTCTGCAGCCTCATTGTTGTTGTTTCCTTCGTTGCGTCTCCTTCTTGCTGCCATCTATTGTGAAAGACTACGTTTAAACTTAATGTATAGTTGTTCTATTAAGTGTATTACGTTGTCCATAGATTTCATAAATTCTACACAACAGTTACAAAAGTTTCTACTTGTTTATTAAATGATCATGGTTGAAGCAAACTAGGCATTTATATTCCTTAATAGATATTTACATACACTGACGAGGTTGTGAACAAAGCCTACGGCTTTCACAACTCACGTTCATATACTAACACACATTACATCATCAATCTAAACAAGTACACTAACCAATCATTACACACTAGTCATTACAATACCATACACACGTACTACACGAGTTACTACATAAGCAAGGACACCTATCCTAGTTGTCCCCTAGGTTCTGTGCATCCTCCTGTGGGTTCCCGCCATCACCATCAGGAGTGCTAGCCTCTGACTCAGCTGTGGAGGCCTCAGGTGCTGGAGAAGTATGAGGGCGTTTGGCTGCCCTATGGTCTGGAGAGTCAGGAGTCCAAGTGTCTCCATCCGAAGCATAGAGATCACTCACTTCTCCATCCCTCATCCTCATCAGTCCATGCATTATGGCCTCCGTCTTCTTCAGAAGGTCACGAACGTCTTGAAGCTCTTGTTGGCAATTCTGTAGCCTGGTACTGACGTC
The DNA here is from genome assembly GCA_030760725.1 of Neostapfia colusana. Classification (NCBI taxonomy): domain Eukaryota; kingdom Viridiplantae; phylum Streptophyta; class Magnoliopsida; order Poales; family Poaceae; genus Neostapfia; species Neostapfia colusana. The sequence goes on along the minus strand of JASWHV010000013.1, from coordinate 37,003,004 downwards.
CACTCCTACCTGAAGGCTCATGTCCATCTGCACTATGTCACAACCTTCATGGATGGGCTCGTAGTTGAACACCGCACTTCCACTTTGTCGCCGAGGGGTGTACATGTATTGGGTCCCCTCAAGGCGGCCACGGTTGGTGTAGCTCTGCCAAGTGATTGCCTCCCAAGTGGCGTCCTTCTCAGCCTCTGCCATGGTAGACCTCCATGCTGGCGAATTATGGATCTTGAGCAGCTTGTTCTCATAGTAGATCCTTGCCTGCGACTTCCACTCATCGCGTTCTGCGCGAGAGACTCGAGTGGTGTCGTACTGCACCTCTAGCTTGCCGGTATACCAAGCACAGCGAAGGAGGTGTCTAAGGCGATCCACCATGCCTCTAGTCGACTCCCCGTGAGTCTCGTAGGTGGCGGGGTTGTCCACCTCCTGAGTAGTGCGTTCCGCCAGCTGGTGTCCAGGAACTCGTCCTCCGGTGCACTTACGGGCCGTAAGACGTGTGCGTGCCATCTGTTTCAAGAAAAAAATTAAAAATGTGTTAGAAAATAAACAATAATATAATTTTGAGTATAGATGAGGTTAGACAACATATATATAATTTAAATAATCTCCTTCTAACAAAATATTTAATAAAATAGTTTTTAGTAAAATAGTGATGTCTATTCCATCCATTTCTAACTAGGTTTGCGTCCTACGGGCAACCTTGGCTCTGATACCACTTTGTCACACACGGTTTTCCATAAGGAACACCCGAGCGTATTCTCACATGTATGCTAGGATCAATTGACTCATACATGTGCCGACAAGAGTGAAATATCATTGTATTACAAGCCAAGTTCAACGTACATCATAATATTACATCATAGTACATAAAATATCAAATAATAGTACCGATACACTATAACACAACAGGGGAAGACTACATCGTGGGTGCTCCAGTTCCACAGGTGTTGCCCGGGGGTTTCGCCAACCTAGAACAACTCCTCGGGATCAAAATCCTCCTCGTCAAAGTCTATGTCTTCATTTGCACCTGAGCAGCATATGATATCCAACAAAAGCAAGTTTGAGTACCAAAGGTACTCAGCAAGTGTAGGAAAGAATGTTATGAAGGCTAATAGCAAGGAAGGCTAACATGGTTAAGCACTATGCATTAATCCTAAGACTTAGCTTTGATTAGCAACCTATCTTACTAAGTGATAATCCCACCGTCATCATAATTAAGTCATTAATGTTAGGTTACACCACCCAACAACCTCTTTCAACTTACATCCATGTTTCTCTAATCATGGACAAGTCCAAGCCGCTCTTGACCGTGAGCACGGCTGTCATGACAGTTTGGTTCTCTGCAGAGATTGTACCACTTTACCCACAAGTAGTGATTTCATCCCCTGTTGCCAGGTGGACTAAGAACCTCCCTGATATCCGTGGTTGCAAGCCACATTACACACTTCCTTTGGTGTGCGATTAGGAGATCACTACATGGCCTTTACAAAGGGTCTATCGCAAGTACAAGCCCACTGAGGTTTCACCGCTGTAGTTCCTGGGAGTAACCCTCCCCTATAGAAGCCCCCTCTTGAGCCTTGCAGTTCCCAGTGCAGTCAAAAATGGACTCCCATTCCCCGCACCATCAAAACACTCATACTATACCAACAAACTCCTAATTAATTGACCAAGCTGCCCCATCTCAGTCTTGTGGTGGCACTGTAAAGCCGGGTTAACTGTTCCATGAACCGGTCCTTAGAATCTAAGACAGGCACTAACTCATTCCCGAGTCTCGTGCACGAAGCACCAACCAAAACAACCAGCTTGTCTAGATTCCTAATACCATGACACACTCTTGTGTCTTTCATATAATTCCACAAGACAAGTAACATCAATGTTCCATTCATTCTCTAAGTTCTAAGCATGCATGGCTAAGCACATAAAATGATAACCATCAAGTCCTATCTAATTCCCTCCATGGTTTTGCAAGGAATGATAAAGCAATAAAACTATGGAAACAACCTACACTGGGTTTCATGTTAATGACATCATGCAAGCATTCTAACTAATCATCCTAGAATAGGGACAAAGTGGTCAAGGAACACTTGCCTTTGAAGGAAGGGTGATTCACTTCAAATTCTTGCTCTTGAAGATTTGGAAATAGTTCTTGATTTGGTTCTAGCCATTCATATGCACACATAAAACAATGCCAAACATGCCATAAGAATCTTAGCAATGCATTTCAATCATGTAGGTTTGGTTACACACATGTAACTATTGATTTCATGTCATTTCATGTGGTTTGAATTGAAAATAAGTTTCAATTGGATACTTATATCCTTCTATTTTTATCTTTGTTATAGCCAAACACTCATTTTTCTATTCTTATAGTGATATTACTAATTTCTAGAATTTTATGTGTATATATGTAAATTTTCATAATTAATTAAATCCTAAAAGTCATTTAAATCATTACTACAATCATTTTCAGAACTCATATTTCTATTTTCTACTTTTCAGAACCTATTTATGTATTTGGAACAGTTTCCAAAATTTTTCTTTGATATATACTATTTTTATCTATATTTCAGCATTTATTTAATACCTAGAAATGCATTTTCAGTCATTTAAATAATTATTCTGGACTACAGAAACTTCAAATGCATAAAAACATAAAAACAGAATAATATTGTGCTGTTTAATAAATTTCTACAATTTTTCTGATATTTATATTATTTTTGTTTAAATTTTCAGAATTAATTTGTCATTATATAATTAATTTCAGTCTTTGGAACTAATTACTTTTAATTTCAGATTTAATATTCTGGTCAGAATGTTTAAACAGGGTTTTTAATAAGTTTCTAACATTTTTCAGAAATTATTTAACCTAATTTGAGTAATTACAGAATTAAATTCAAATTTTAAAACTGATTTGGGTCAATTTGTGATAGTTACAACTTTTCTAGGGTTCAAATTGAAATTACAGAACTGTTTGATTAATTTGCAAATCACACAGGGGCTAATTGGTTATTTTAAACTGAATTTCCTAATTTCTAATAAGTCTAGGGTTAATTCTGCAAGAATCAGGGGCTATCTCATACTTATTCAAATCTCCAGGGACTAAAGCGTTAAAATCTCAACGGTTATAACTAAATTGAATGTGGGCCGTCGGATCTGAGATCAACGGCCCAGATTTAAATAACCGAACCGGTACGCATGTTCTAATTAGAGCCGTTGGCTCAAATCTGACGCACCAGAAGCGGCCACGTCGCCCTATACCCGTCTTCCCCACGTCCGTCGGCCGCGCGATCACCGGCAAGCAGCGGCGGTGGCCGGAGACTTTCGGTTTTCCTGATTTCTCTACCAATTCTTGATCTACTTGCACCAGGAGAGAGAGGAGAGGGTGGGGAACTCACCTAGGAGGGTTTTGGAGACCGGATTTGGCCGGAGACGCGTGATCGACGACGGCAGTGAGAAGACTCCGGCGATCTTCGTCGGGATCAGTCTCCAGGCGTGTTTCTTCAGGGAATTTGGTCGGGATTTCCTTCTGATGGCCGAGGGAGTGTGTAGGAGTCGTCAGAATCAAGGATCGTCGTGGATTTTCGAAGAATTGGGTTTGGAGGCGGTTTTTCTTATTCGGGCGAGATGGGTGGTTTCGGTGGGGGAAAATGACCGGGGTCGGGCTGTTTATATAGAGGGGGAACCGGCGGCGGTTGTGGGGGCGCCGGTTGCGGAGGAGGCGCCACAAATTTGGCACATGGCTGAATCCTTTCTCACATGCGATAATAGAATGAAACTGAGAGAGAGGGAGAGGAGGGCTGCGGTTAGAGTGAAGGAAACTAACGCGTTGGGCCCTGGTGGCCGTGGGGAAGAGAGAGGGAGAGGGTGAGGCAGTTTTGTTTCATGGGTGAGGGATTCGGGTATTACACTCGTGGAAGAGGATTGAGCATACTTGCCCACTGCACCGTGACATAGTAAGAAGAGGAACTAAGTCTCTTAACATGCTGTTCATGGATTAATCATTGTATTGGAACCTTGACTGAAGTAGATATAGTGCTAACTAAATTTCTATTCCACCTTAGGCTAGCAACATCGGGATAAGCGTTTCTTGTTTGATTGTGGACTTCCGGTGTTGTAAGGCGTTAGGACCACTAAAATGAAGGCTATAAGAATCTGAATATAAGGATCAAGTTTAGTCAAGCTTCATTTTGCAAATTCATGTTCCTACTGTCTTACTAACCCTGCATGTAGAGTTACATGTTTAGGTTTGACGGTTAAGACTTGCTGAGCCTTAGTGCTCATGGTTGCTTCTGAGTTGTTTTTGCAGGTAGCAGGATGCCTGCTATGAAGAGGGTTGTTCGGTGAGACGATGAACCTCACGTTTCGTTCCACTCATCGGAAACCTAGCCGCTGCCTTTCTTTGGTGAAGCTAGTAGGAAGCGTTCACGGGCTGAACGACTTCTCTTCGGCGTGGTTAGGGTCGAGAATGATTAGATTGTCCAGCTAGTTTTCATTTCTGCTGCGTGTGTACTAGTTGTAAAAGAACTTGTCTTGAGTAACAAAATGGTTTCATATGTTCTTAAGTCTCTTTTTGTGCATGCTGTTGGGTGCCGCATCGCACGGCACCACCCAGTGCGATCTCTGGGCGTGACAGCGGAACTTGTCTTGAGTAACAAAATGGTTTCATATGTTCATAAGTCTCTTTTCGTTGATGCTGTTGGGTGTCGCATCGCGTGGCACCACCCAGTGCGATCTCCGGGCGTGACAGGTTCTCCCTCCGAAATGTCCTCTATGGCGAGTTGGCGGATGGTGCCGGGCTTAGGGTTTGCCCGCCGTGCATTACTGGGATTCCGGGGCTGATTCCTCCATGGAAACTGTGGTGCCACTCCGCCGCCTTGCCTCTTGGTGCAGTTGTTTGCGATGTGCCCTTGGCGACCTCATTTGAAGCATGCGGTCGATGGCTGGCCCGTACTTGGATGACAAAAGCTCAGAATGCGCTGCTGAGGTGCAAACGCACGCAGCATCATCCACTGCTGTTGTTGTTGCTGCGGAGGTGCTGGTAAGGCCAGTCGGAACACCGGTGGTGAATACGGCCGGTTGCGAAATTGCGCCAGTCGCTGCGGTGGCTGCCAGCGTTAACCCGATGGTGATTGATACACCATCCAGTATTTCTGGGGAGGACCTCCTCCCTCTCCGCTGCTTTGCAGCGCGCTTCACTTCTTTTCTGCTGCTGCTAACTCCTTTGCGGAGTCTCCTTGCACAATTGCAGCATCAATAATGTCATTGAGGAGTCTCCTTGAACATTGCCAGCTTGTCCTTGAGGAGCGGATTCAGCCCCTGGTAAAAGTGATCCCGCCGCTTCTCGTCAGTGTCGGCGTGATACGAAGCATAGAGCGCGAGATAATTGAACACCCTAGAATACTCCAGTGTGTTTCTGTTGCCTTGCTGTAGGCGGAGAAATTCTTGTGCCTTCCTCTTCATCAGACCTGGCGGTATATGATAGGCCTGAAAGGCCGTCCGGAACTCCGCCCAGATCAACACTCACTCCGTGGGCTGTGCGGCGCAAAAAATCGCCCACCAAGTGCTCATGGACCCCTGAAGTTGCTGGGTCGCGAACTGAGTGTTCCACTGTTCACTGACTTGGAGCAGACCGAACTTCATCTCCATCGTGCGGAGCCAGTTGTTCACATCGAGGTGTTCATCTGCCCTTGAGAATACCGGGGGATGAGTAGCAAGAAAATCTGAGTAGGAGCTTTGTTGACGCTCCTCTCGGTGTTGACTCTCTCTGGTCGAGACGTATTACCAATCAGCGTTTGCAGCAGTTCGGTGTGCTGCTGGTGCGAGCCTGCCATGGCCGCAACAGTATCAGCCAACGTGAACGTTGGCGGTGGTGGTGGCTGTTATTGCTGTTGCTGTCCTGAGGAAGTCTCGGGAGGCAGTTGGGAGGCCTCTCTACCCTGACTTGAACCACCAACCTTAGGGTTGGCACGTGTACGAGTCATTCTGAAATTCAAAACAGCAACAATCAACACATGTCATTCTTAAAATTCCATGGAAAACAGTAGGTATTGCAGTGACACATGAATAAAATTGCACAATGTTCACATATATTGATAAAGCATAAACTTTATACAAGATACATTATTCTGGATCCCCAAGAAGTCGTGCTCATTTCCTCACTACCTATACACATGCTACTGTCTACACGACATGTCACCTGTTACAAATGTTTCTACACACCACCCTCGCTGCCCTACTTGGCAACGGTAAACTCACTACTTGGAGTAGAACTCGACCTCCTGCGGGTCGTCCTCCTCCGCTATCTCTGCTGGTGGCTCAGGGTCCATGACCTCCTCTTCGGGTTCAGGTTCCGGCATCGCCAGGATACCCAAAACCGTGGGTACTGCACCTACAATCGGTAGGCCCACTACTGGAGGCACGGGGTCTGGCAAAGCATGCACCTTGTCCATGGCCTGGTTGTAGTCTTCTTCCCAATTCTGCCCCTCCTCAATAGCATGATCACGCTCTTGAGTAAGGACCTCGTTCTTCTGGGTCAAGGCCTGTATCTTCTTCTGCAAAGCCATGATGTAAACATGGCTTTTCTTCTTCGCCTTCTTCAGATGATGCAACTGATTGTGCTGTTCATTCAATCGCTTGATCGTTGGAAGGAGCACATTACGGAGTGCGCTGTGAGCACTCTCGAAATGGTCTCGGCGGCTGGTGCTCTCCTTGAGCTCCACAGCAAGTCAAGCTGTATGGACAGCTTGGCTGTCCATCACTGTCTTCCTAGCCGTCAACTGGAGGCTGAGGTTCGCCTCCGCGGGGTTGTACCTTGGCCAACTTGGATCCGTTGCCTCTAAGTACCTTTCCATCCACACATGATTAGCTCGCCCCTCCACTAGGACAAGCGCATATGGAGTACCCTCCATAGCTCTCACGTGTAGCTGGCAGAAACGAGACATGGTGTCGCGGGCTGCCATCTGCCACATCTCTTCCGGTTGTCTCCTTTCACCGTGACGGTGAACGGTACCCAACCTGGTGGCGTAGGTCCTGCTGGAACATCAACATGGACAGTCCATGTCTTGTTCCTCTCCTCGCCTTCTTCATTTACGAGGTAACGCGGCGTCTCCACGTACCCGAAATTTTGAAGCATTAGCTTCAACAGTTCCGGATAACCGCTGCATTGAGAACAGTGGGATACCACCCACCTGTTCTCCAGTTGTTTATCCTCTGCCATCTGTAGAAACATATTTGAAAACAGTCAAATATTCATTTGAACAGTAAATCATTGAGTTATAACATAAAACATGTCATTGAACTCATAAAACTTGGAAACACAACTAAACTTAGAACAAATTTGATTGCTGGTCTGCTGCCCAAACTGACAGCCATGACCGGTTTCCCTTTTAATCTGATTTAGACCATGCTAAACGCAAAACCAGTTCTGGGGATCCACATCAAAGTTAAAGTTAACTTCAATAGATTTCAAGAATGTATTTGTTTGCCCTCAGATTAATCCTGGTTCAAAAGTTATGAGATTTCAAATTTGACAGAATTTCTGAAGAAAATTGGACAGCACCTCCCTTCTTGAGGTACTGATTTGACCCAAGAATTCCTGTTTATTATACATCGAATTTGACAAAACTTTCTGTTACAAGGTTGTAATTTATATCATGAAATTTTCAGAACTACCTCATTTTATATTTTTGTATTTTTATGGAGGAAGTTATGATCATTTTACAGAGAGTTACAGGGAGTATTTGTTCTGCCCTGTTTTCTGGACAGTTTCAACTCTACTGCATTTTTCTACTAGTTGAGGGATGAAACACCTCTGGTCATCAATAGAAAAGTTTTAAGCTCTTCCAAAGCTTTCCATAAATGTATCATACGACCCCAACCTCGAAAGAACTCGACCTCTAACCTCTGTATAACTTCAGCATTATTTCAGCTGAACACAGAGGACTCTCCTTAATATCCTAAAAGTTGAAAACTTGCTTACTTTAAACATCCTGATTAAGGGAAAGAATCAAATCAATGTTTTAGTGCTCTGTATCAAGACTTTCAAGTTTTACAATGATTTTGATCATTTAGTGGACTGTGACGTCGAAGCATCACCCAGTTCATGCCGGTACTATATTCCTCACAAAGAAAATCTATACAGGACTTAGCCGGCTTTGTTAATTCAGTGGCACTAAACGTCTCTAGCACACATGTGCTAATCGTCTACCGATTCGTGGTTAGACTACCTGAAATTAAATCACACAATCGTCAGGTTCGGCTGCACACCGAACCCGGTCCAAATACAATCCCTACAACTGTCCGTCATCACTCGCACGGTTGTTCTCAAGCCAATGACGCCTTGAGCTACGTGTTCACGTTACTAACAACATGACAGGATCTCCCGTACTTTCTCGTAGCACATCAGGGAAGGGCGTTGCTCGAATACCCCAAATGACATGAAGAGTCGTAGAGGATACTAAAGCTGGCCAGGTTACCTGCCACCTAAGAGGCTCAACCCTTAAGCTTGTGCGCACTGGTGCACTGCGCTTACATGAACCCCCCAAGACATATGACGTCCCGAGATGCGTGATTTTCTGACATAAACAATTAGATTAGTATTGCCAATTGCTATATACTAATAACATCCTTATATGGGCTACTAACTCGTTCCTCACCGAGTTTTAAAAAATCTAACCTTTTTAAGTGTGTTAAACCTCAACGAAGCTCTGATACCACGCTGCGAGGACCCGACGGTCTCGACTAGCCTGGATCATGCTGAGGGGTGCTGCGTTGCACAGCACCGGATAACACACAGAAAGGTACAAAGCAGAAGCAATAACTTTATTACATAAAACCGTTTATGAACATGTTTACAACAAAATACGTCAAGTCTACACTGACAGGCGTAGACTAAGCAAAAGAGTTCGCGTTCAGCCCATGAACGTGTTCCCACTTGCTCACACGCACACTAACACGTCGGCGTGCACAGCTTCCACTCGACGGTGTTTCCCTCTTGGGGGTCCGTCTCCTCCTCGAGAGTCTCCTGTTCATAGCACCCTGGAAAAGCTTCAAACACAAGCAGTGAGCATGATGGCTCAGCAAGACTAACCTTTCTTACCTACACATGAAACTCTACATGCTGGGTTTGCAGTGTATAATGGAATGTGAGTTGCAAAAGACACGCCTAAATAGTTGAACCTTACTTTCAAGTTTTAGCAACAGTTTGTTGGAGACCTCATGCTAAAACACATAAGAGAGCCACAATCAAACAATAAACGCAATTCTCTCATGTGCTTTGCCCCAGGTTAGAAAGAACTTTAATTATCTCTAAACTACAACAAGTCATTAGCAAACAAAGTACAGCTTTCAATCAGCAATCTTTTAAGATGGAACTATCCTGTTCTTTCTACGTCACGGTACAGTGAACAAGTGGTACACACTGACCATTAGGGATGGCGATTATAATCGTTTTACACCTGCAGGGTTACACGAATAACCCGTCACATACACCCGTACTCGATGTTGCCTACAGCAACCACCACGGACGTCGTATGCAACCACCTTTCATCCATCAGCCAAGTGTTGAAATGGTCCTATCGTCCAGAGGAGGATGTCTCTGCATGAAGCATCCGCACTGCCCGCCAACCGATTTACACCTCGCTGCTCTCAACCTACCCTCTGGACGACAAGAAATGCTTCAACAGATCGCTACCCGAATTACATCGGTTTCCCGGTTCCCATATATCCGGTAGGTCTTCGTACTGTTCTAGCTTGTTCAACAGGCCCGCACATGGCTCGGTCCTCAACCGACACAAGCGGAGCTATGGCACCCAGGCCCCAAAGTCCTGCTGCCCTTACTCTCCGCTCGGTCTCATTTTTCTTGCCATGTGATTCATTTGCTATCTCTAACCGAGTTGTGTGCCTCTAGCCTATTCTCGCGAGTAGTTCCAACTACTCCACTTGTACCAAATCCTACACTAATTTAGCATTGCAGTGACTACTCGAGGTTTAAACCTAAGCCCAAAACCCAGGTTCTATTGGCTATGCATTTGGGTTTTCAAACAAGACTCTAATGCACAATTGTATGAAATACATAATGTAAGTTCTCAAAACATAAAACTTTATGAAATTGGTAATGCAAACCGGAGCTTGCCTTGCTGCTGGTCGTAATATATCTGTTCATCCGGAGGTATGAATTCTAAAACCTCCGGCTCCTCTTCAACCTTAGCGACTACAAGAAAGAACATATAATGCACGTCAATTTAAATGCATTTGAATTTGAAGTTGATATTGTGAAGTCTATAAGTATAGCTAGACAGGCCTAATGACTCTGAAACTTTTACTGTGGTTTGGATACAACCTAAAAAGAGACTTTGCCAAATTTCATTTCAAGCAAGGCTCATTTGCGCCCTGGACAAATAATTGTGTATTTGGCCCTAACTATAGCTCTTAGGGTGTTCTAAGGATTTTCGTGGAGCGAGCCATTACTTTCTGGAAACCAGATTTTCAGAGGGCTCTAGTGGAATTGGTTTCATCTAATTTGAATATTCCTAGCGAAAGATATGAGCTAAACAAGTTCAGAGAAAATCTGAAAAATGTTTCTGGACATTTTTCATTTTCTCAGGAACAGTTTCATTAATCACACCATTAGGTGGATGAAATGAGCTCGGATGGATATGAAATTTTTATTGTAGCTCAAGGATATTATAAGGAACATCCTGGTAAAATTTTAGAATTTTCCACTAGAGGGTTCTCCAAATAAATTGTAAACAGTTTAAATTTGAAGAATTAATTTCGGAGAAATAAATATTTTCATAGCGTCAAACTTGATTTGCTAGAAAGTACTCAGAGAGCTGAATCCAAAAAAAATTGGTTCACTCGATTTCGAGCTTCCTAGCCAAAGTTATGGGTGTTTGAATTTGTACTAAATCTGAAAATTGGGGAAAAGTTTAAAAGACTGCACGTGGGTCCCTTGCACAGTCCCTTCTTCAACCTCCCGCTCCCGCGCCACCGCCTTGCCAGAGTTCGACGAAACTTGTTTCTCCGGCCACGTCTCATCCTAATTCTTGCCACCTGTGAGTTTGGAAGGGTGAGGAACCCGTCTGTGGCACGAGCTAGAGCTACCGGCGGCCGGAACACCGTCGGCGTCATGCGGCGGCTTCGGTACACCTTCGGCACCGTCGGCCGACCGACCTTGCCTGGCAATAGCTTGGCTAAATGGCTCTAGAGAACCAGTGGACCTCGAGGATGATCGACATGGCCTCAAACTTGCCCGGGAACGACTCCAAAGTAGTTCTCACCGTGCGCCCGCTTCATGGCGACATGTGCGCGCTCGGGAGAACTCAAAATACGCCACTCCGAGTCGGTTTCAAGCTAGGGTTGCTAAAATAGAAAATGATCACCGGGTAGTAGAGCCCCTGTGTGCAAGATTTAGTGATCTAACAATGAATAGGGAGGAAGAAATTGGAGTTCCCGTACCAGAACATCGATTTGTGCATGCCGGAAGAACTTCACCGAATTCGTCGGCGACGATCCATGGCTTGATCAACCAGTTGGGAAGAAGCAGCACTGTGGTCTAGTGCCCCTCTGAGCGTTCTTGCTTGGGCATGAAAACTACGGATTTGGGCTGCCCACGTGAGCACCGAACGGCGGTAACTTTCGGGTCGCCGCAAAAATTTTTGGGGTTGCTCGAGGAAAGCCGATTTCAGCTCGTTCTTGTGGCTAGGGGGTCAGAGGAGATGCTGCGGCACTGTTTTGCAGCTCGGAGGGATGGTGTGCGCGAGTTTTTCCGGTTTCCCGATCGGGCCCGAGGTAGCGGCGAAGTCTCGGCTGAGCTCGGTGCGAGGAGGAAAAGAACTGTGGTGCTTCGGCTTGTGAGCAAATGGAGCACGCCGAAGAGGGATAAGACATCGGGCATATGGTCTCCAGCATGAGGGAACGAAGCAGGAGCTGGCCGACGTTGTGGCTCGATGGCGCTGGCTGCTGCAGCCCGAGAAACAGAGCACCGGCTGTTCAGTCGGTTGAGTTCATTGTGAGGCTGAAAGGAGGGCCCCACTACCAATTTTAACCTCACAACATCAATTTCTACTGCTCTTAATTCTTGGAGACCCTAATACCCCTTGTAGTTTGATCAAACCTCCAAATGCCCATTTGAATTTGAATGAATCAAGGTGTGATTTGATTTGATCAAATTTGCAGCAAATGTTAACTGAAATTCAAATTTGATTTGAATTTAGCCAAAATAGCTCATGTCAAGATCAACTCCAAATGGAGTGAAAATTGGTGTGTGAGCTCACAAAAATGTGCTGAGTGTGAATATGAATCCCACTTTTGAATTCATGTGATGAAAGGAGTTTGAATTTGAATTTAAATTCAAACTAGCACTCTTTCTAATTATACCCAAAAATAGCTCAAAAGGTTTTGGATTTCGGTGAAATTTGGCATGAGCCTTCCTAACAAAGTTTAGGAGTTACACATATGCTCAGCCCCTACATGATGCATGTGGGAAATACCACTTTTGCATTTTGTGAGTTTATCTCCTAAAGAATCTCTTGATGGTGGTTACATACTCTTCAAAGGTGTTCATAAGATTTCAACAAATGAACACTTTTAGCAAATGAAAATTTGGGCCCTTACAATCCGCCCGCGAGAATACCGGGGGGTGCGTAGCCAGGTAATCAGAGTAGGAACTATGTTGTCGTTCCTCTCGATCTTGACGCCTCTCTGTATGAGACGTATTTGCAATTAAAGTTTGCAGCAACTCGGTGTGCTGCCAGTGCGAGCCCTCCATGGCCGCAACTATGTCTACCAACGTGACCACTGGCGGTGGTGGTGGCTGTGGTTGCTTCTGTTGCTGTCCCGAGGAAGTCTCGGGAGGCTGTTGGGAGGTATCTCCCCCTTGACTGGAACCCCCAACCTCAGGGTTGGCACGAGTGCAGTCATTCTCCGAGAAGTTGTGCTCATGTTGTCACTACATATACACACGCTACTGTTTACACGACATGTTGCTGTTACAAAAGTTATTGCACACCACCCTCGCTGCCCTACTCGTCAACAGTAAACTCCGTAGACAGAGTAGAAGTCGACCTCCTGTGGGTCTTCCTCCTCTGCTAGTACTTCTTGTGGCTCAGGGTCCATGAACTCTTCTTCGGGTTCGGGTTCCGGTATCACCGGAATACCGAGAACCACGGGTACGGCACCTACCATCGGTAGGCCCACTACCGGAGGTACGAGGTCCTGCAAAGCATGCACCTCGTCCATGGCCTGGTTGTAGTCCATCTCCCAGTTTTGCCCCTCCTCAATCACGTCATCATGCTCTTGAGTAATGACCTCGTTCTGCTGGGTCAAAGCTTGTACTTGCTTCTGCAAAGCCGTGATGTTGACACGGCTTTTCTTCCCCGTCTTCTTCAAATGACGCAACTGATTATGCTGCTGATTCAGTCGCTTGATCATTGGAAGAAGTACATTACGAAGTACGTTGTGAGCACTCTCGTAATGATCACATCGGCTGGTGCTCTCCTTGAGATCCACGGCAAGTCAAGCCGTATGGACAGCTTGGCTGTCCATCACATCCTTACCTGCCGTAAGATGGAGGGTTAGATTTGCCTCCGCTGGATTGTACCTTGGGCAACTTGGGTCAGTTGCCGCAAAGTACCGCTCCCACCACATGTGGTTAGCTCGTCCCTCCACCGGGAAAAGCATGTCGGGAGTGCCCTCCATATCTCGCACGTGTAGTTGGCAAAAACGCGACATGGTGTCACATGCTGCCACTTGGCACATATCCTCCGGGTGTCTCCCTTTCATCGTCACAGTGAACGGTGCCCAACCCGGTGGCGTGGGTCCTGCTGGAACATCGACATGGATAGTCCATGACTTGTTCCCCCCTCGCCTTCTTCCTTGGCAAGGAAACATGGCATCTCCACGTATCGGGAATATTGAAGCATAAGCTTCAACAAGTCCGGATAACCGCGGCGTCGAGAACAACTGGACACCACCCATCCATTCTCCAATTGTTTATCCGCTTCCATCTGTAGAAAGATATTTGAAAAGGTAAAATATTCATTTCAACAGTGTGAGTTATAACATAAAACATGTCATTGAACTCAGAAAACTGTGGAAACATCAATCAAACTTAGAACAAATTTGATTTCTGATCTGCTGCAAAAACTGCCAGCACTGACAAGTTTTACTTATACCCAGATTTAGGCTATGTTAAGGGGAAAATAAGTTCTGGATTTCAACATCAAAGTTAAATCTAACTTCAATAGATTTCCAGAATGTATTTGTATGCCCTCAGATCTGCTCTGGTTCAAAAGTTATGAGATGTCAAAGTTGACAGAATTTCTGTAGAAAATTGGGCAGCAACTCCCTGCTTGTCACACCCGGTTTCTCCGAAGAACAACCGAGTGAATATCACATGTATGCCAGGATCATTTTCTCATACATGTGATGACAAATAGTGAAACATCATTTATTAAAAGCCAGGTGTCGAATATAAATAAGTCTTACATAGCATATGTCTCGATGGACAATAATAAGTTCATAAAATAGCAGCGGAATAATTATTCTCGTGGGCTCCGTCACAGGCGTTGCCCGGGGGACTCCGTGAACCTAGAAACCTTCTTCGGGTCCAAAGTCTTGATCATTAAACACCACTTTATTATATTGACCTGAGCAGCAATATAAACCAACAAATATGCAAGGTTGAGTACCGATGCTACTCAGCAAGTGTGGGAAAGTTATGTCATGCATGGCTAGAGCAAGGAGAGGTTGAACTCATGGTTAAAGCACTACGCAATTAATACCTATCATCTTAGCTATTAATCACCTACATTAATACATAGGTGAAATGGTCCCAAGCTCGCAACCCATCATCATAATCAAATAACCATAACATCATTTCCAACGTTAAGCTCCCCGCTTAACGTCCTCAACTTCCAAAGCCATCAATCCTCTAATCATGAATAAGTCCAAGCCGCTCTTGACCGTGAGCACGGCTGTCATGACAGTTTTGACTCTGCAGAGTTTGCACCATTGTACCCACATGTAGTGATTTCATCCCCCGTTGCCGGGTGGACTAAAAGAACCTCCATTATGCCAGTGGCCACGAACCACATTCACACTTCCCAGGTGTGTAGCCAGGAGATCACTACGAAGCCTTTACAAAGGGATTCCCGATGAGCGTGGGCCCACTGAGGTTTCACCTCTAACAGCATACAAGAGGCTCCAACCCAGCTGCAGTGGCCCCCTCTTGAGCCTTGCGGTTCATATGGTAGTCCAGCTGACACCTATTCCCCGCACCATCCAACACACCCATACTACGCCGGGGATACACCTAATTAATTGGCCAAGCTGCCCCATCTCAGCATGTGATTGGCACGGTAAAGCCAGGTTACATGCTCCATGAACCGGTCCTTAGGATCCAGGCAAGTACTAAACACAAACCCGAGTCTCGTGCACCCAGCACCAACCAAAACATCCAACTTGCCTTGATCCCTACCTCTACATAACTCATAATATCTCATTCAAGAGTATGGTAAAATACAATGATGATCCCATATCCCAAATATCCCATTCTAAGCATGGCTAAGCATATGCATAATAATAAATGACATGATAAAATAAATCCCAACCCAAGCTACAAGGAAACAAGATAATGCAATTCTAGGGAAACTTCCTAGCATGGGTTTCATATTTAACTTGACAATGGAAATAATTCTATCTACACATCCTAGTATGGGATCAAAGTGGTCAAGGACACTTGCCTTCTTTCTGCTGCTCTGGGAATGGGTAGTCCTGATCTTGGAAAGGAAGAACTTGCTCTGGAGCAGGTTCTACATCATACCGTCACACATAGCAAAAGAAAACAACAATCCATAAGACATAGTTCACACTTCCACTTCATACAAACCACACATTCACATTTATGAAAGCCATTCCCATTCCTATGTGTTGTGGTTACTGTGTGTGTTGATTTTTGGGCTTACATGCACTTTTAAACATGTGCATAAGATTTCTACTTTTGTATTCATATTTATGTTGGCATACTATATATGAATTTCTAATTTAAATAAATCCCTTATATTTAATTGATACACATTTTAGCTACCAAGTATGCATGAAAGGTATTTTCCTACTCCATATGTATCTTCAGACCTTCTACCAACCCTAAACTGAATTCTTTGGATTTTAGAAACTTCATTTACCCTTTTCTAGTTATTCATACCTAGCTTGCTATATTTTTAGATTTATTTCCTATGCCTAAATGTGAACTTTATTATGAAAATAGTAAGACACCTCATCTAACCAGACTAGGTTTTGGGTCTAAAATATTAAATAATATATTTTTGAACTTCTCCTCTGATGTGAACTATTTTACATTTACTTTACTAATTTTCAGAATTATTCTCTACTTAAAAATGTGTCCCCATAACTAATAAATGTGAATAATCAATTAGACAGATTCACTTCAGCCAAACAATTTATTTTTATCTCACTCCAAAGTTTTCCAAGTACTAGGAAAGTTTTTAATTTGAATTTACAATGTGTTTGTCCCATCTTTTAAATTTTACACATATTCAAATTCCTAAATTTAATATCACATAGGGTTAAAAAGGTAAAGTCACCCCACTACAGGGTCTATTATATTATTTTATGAATTTCCAGGGGTCTAACTACACATAACAGAGGGGGTTTCCTAATTTTTATTAAGTCCGGGGGCTAAAACTGATTTTTAAATGAATTTACATGATTTTCTGAAGTTCCAGGGGCTAGATCAGAAGTTTCCGGGCTAGCTCGTATTTTCCGAGAACCCCAGGGGGAAGCACGTAAGAATCCCGGCCTTTATAACGCGGGGCTGACGTGGACCGCCCGATTTAAAACAGACGGCTGAGATTATAACGTCAAACCGTTACGCGGGGATTTAAATTCTACCGTGGGATTTAAAATAGACGGCGCACAAGCGGCCACATCGCTCTGATCGAGCGCGGGCGGCGCTGCCCGGCGGCGCACGGCGACGGGAGGCGGCGATCTCGCCGGAGAGTTTCGGATCTTCGTCAATTCTTCCTAAAACTGTGATTTTATGGCATAGATCGGTAGAGGGGAGGTCGGGGATCTCACCTCGGGGGTTTTCTTGAGCTCGGAGGTCCTGGAAGGTGGTCGGCGACGAGGTCCGAGGTGAATTCACGGCGAGGCTTGTCGGCGCTGTTTTTGAGGCGCAAACCACCGAGTTTTCTGCACCTGCATGATTCCCCGGAGGCGGTGGAACACGATCGGCGCGTTAGATCAGAGAATTCGAGCAGAGATCGAGAGAAAACGGTGATCGGAGCTTCGGTTCTCACCGGGAGTAAAATCAGCCGATCACGGGTGAAAAACGGGACGATGCCGGGGTTTTTATAGATGGGGGAGGGCGGCGTGTTAGTTTAGATCGAGTTGGAGTCATCCGGAACCAGAATTCGGCTGGGTACGCGCGGTTTTCCGGGTTAGTTTCGATCGGGTGCGCGCGCGGAGGAGTCCCGGGTTCGGACGAGGGGGAGGTCGGGGATGACAGGTGGGTCCCGCCTGTCTGCGCGCGGTTGCGCGCTGGCACGGGGGTTGGGAGGGCCGGCTGGTGGGTTTCGGCCCACTGGCCGGGAAGGTTTGTTTTTTTCTTTTTCTTTTTCATTTCTATTTTGAGTTTAATTTGAATTCCAGTTTGAATTTGAATTTTTGCAACACATGCAATACGTCCAAAATTTTTTTTTAAATTCCCCTCTTAACAGGATTTTGGGGTGTTACACTGCTTGAGGTACTGACTTGATCCAAGAATTCCAGTTAATTCTGCGCATAAATTGACAAAACTTTCTGTTACAAAGTTGTAACATATGTCATGAAAATTTCAGAACTGTACCATTTTCTATATTTTTTGGATTTTTATGCAGGAAGTTTTGCTCATTTTACAGAGAGTTCCAGAGAGTATTTACCCTTCCTAGTTTTCTGGACAGTTTCAACTCTACTGCATATTTCGACAATTTAAAGGGTGAAACACATAAGAGTTCCAAAAATGTATATGAATAAACCGAGGTTTGAATTCATATGTGTGACAAAGTCATGAAAAATGGGACTTACTAAAACTTTTCTTCACGCAAAGTGCTACGTGGATGTTCATCCAAAATGAGGCTCACATTTTAATTTGAAGGTGTTGAACAACCAAGGACTTAAATACCCCTTTGCATGAAGGACAAAAAATCAGATTTCAAATTCAAAGTTCACACAAATTGCGGCCAAAAACTTTGAATACTCATGCAGCCTATACTTTGTAATTTGAGGCAATTTAGTGTGGCAAACTTTCATATTTAGGGGGGCTCAAAAGGAATTAAATAGATGCATTTTCAAATTCAAACCAAATTCAAGTTGGCTATGCAAATTCAAACTGAATTTGGGGGAATTCAAATGCTAGTCCACTTTTCAAATTCAAAACTTTTGAATGGATTAAGATTGACATGAGGAGATCTTTTGGGGAGGAAAAATTTTGGTGTAGCCCACACGTCATTGGGATATTTGTAACTTGCACCCAAAGCAAACAAAGCCTCTGTTTCCAACTCCCACGAGTAGCTTTGCACAGTGAGCCACCGAGGGTGCTGCCACCACCTCCTCGTTGCATTTCCTCACGCTGGCAACCATGTATCGTCTTCACTCCCTCTTCAGCGTGATCTGCTCCCACACAGCTGAGCCAAACGCCCTTTGCCTCCTCCTCCTCATGAGAAACACACCCACAGAGAACCTCACCGTCACCTCCTCGGGAGCAACCGGGAAACAGGGAAACACTCAAGCTCACTCTCCTCCGAGCTGGTAAACAGCACCGTGAGCCTATTCCCCACCTCACCAACACACAAACCGCCGAGTTCCGGCCTCCCTTGCCCTTGAACAGCTTCCTCAGCGGTGACCTAAAGAAACCCAGCGATCGGCGTCATGTGGACAGCACTCCACAGAGGCTTTCACGCCCGAGAAAACATGGCCACGGAAGCACCCCACCTCAGTGCTGCTCTCCTCCAAAACTTGGAGCAAGCCGTTGATCCTCAGCGGCAAATTTGAAGTTTTTGCTCTGGCGTACACAACCCGAGCGTCCGGTACGGGAACCCTGAATTCTCCCCTCTAATTGTTCTTAGAACATGAAATCTTGCACACACGAGCTGGACTAGCCGCGGTCATTTTCCTTTTAGCAACCGTCACTTGAAATCGACTCGGAGCTATGAATTTCAAGGTCTCGCGAGCGCATCCATGGTGGCACACCGCGGGCGCTCGATGACAACTCACTCTTGAACCGTTTCTGAGCTAGTTCAAGGCCTTGTCGAGCTTCCTAGTCGTGCACTGGTGCTGTAGAGTGAGTTAGTTGACGTTTTGGTGGGCTAGAACCCTCGGCCGACGGCGCCGAAGTCCACCCGAGGACATCGCAGGTCGCCGGGGTACTTCCGGTCACCGACAGCCCTAGCAAACCCCACCGGTGTGTTACTCTACGTCAAAACTCCCTGGCGGCGAGCCTCATCTCAGGTGGTGGCCGGAAACGGTGAACTGGCGAAATCCTGCGTCGGGCCGGCGAGCTAGACGGCGCGCGCGCGAAAGAGGCAGCGGGAAGAAGATGGAAGTGTGGGGCCCAGCCATCAGCTGCTAAAAATTTAAATTCTGGATCTCCTGTGGCTCTCAGATCCGCTGTGAAGGCGCACCAAAACGCTGTGAACCGGTGTGGCTGAATTCTGAGTGGCTGGAGTTTAAGCCCGTGGGCCCAAGCAATTTTCTATAGCAAAATAATTCCAGATGTTGCCACAACTTTGGAAAATCATATCTTTGTGTAGAGACCTCCAATATGAGTGATTCAAATTGGGTTGGATTCATTTTGCGAAGATCTATCCAAATATGAACTCCATACAAATGAAATCCAATATTAAATTCTGGAAATATCTTAGAAGTTTTCTGAAAAAAGAATTATTGAGGGAGTTTGATTCATCCAAAAATCCTCAAATTTTGCCAGAATATGCTTTAGCATTTTGTGACCTTTTAGCAAATTTTCAGCTCATTTTCTGCTCATTTGAGTAGGAATTTGCTAAATACAAACTGCTATGTTCATAAGAGTCCAGAAACATTTTCAGAAAATATTGCTCACTTGTAAAATCTATTCTAGGCAATTCATAGCTCCAGAATTAATTCTTCTTAGTAGAAATGCTTAAGGAATTGTTCTGGAGGGACTACTCAAGTAAGAGGTCTGAATTTTGGACCAAATTACTCTCATGTGACCAGGAACTCACATGTAAATTATCAGCGCAAGTTGAGCCCTAGCACTCCCTGTTCTTGTTCTCTATGCTTATGTATGTGGGAAATACATAAGATATATTGTAGGAATTATGGAGAACACAATTTGACTCCACATTAGCTGCAATTTGGCAAGCTAAATCCCTAGGTAGTATAGAACCTGCTGTAAAAGTCTTGAAGCCATTGGAGTTCTTGTTCTTCAATTGCATTCAAATCTTTTCAGCTCATCTCTTATGGTCATTAGGAAAGTTAGTTAGTGTATAGCTAAAACACTAAGACCAATTTAGTTCCTTCATAATTCTTTGCACAACAGAGGCAAAGCAATCTATTCTTGGCATTTCCACACAGCCTCTATTCCTAAGAAATCCAGTCTTTAATTCTTTCCATTGCATTCTATAAAACATGTGCATATACATTTCAATAGGATTCACGACAACGGGGATTCGAAGGAGCGATTCGTTGAAGTGGATCAGACTCCGTAAAATCAAGGGTTGATCAGCAAGGATCACTAACTGCTTATATACTACTACACCGCAAAACAGGCAAGCTCCGGTTTGCATATAACAGCTTTTTATGTTTTTACTTTGTATTCACTTTCGGTTATGATATGAAATGTGCATTAGGTCTAGTGCTTTAATACTCCTGTTGCATGACCAAATGAATCCATGGAGTATTGGGTAGTTGTCTTTTCACCGTGTAGAACTGCCATGCTTAAGTAAGGTTCAGTAGAAGTCAAGTGGTGAGATGCTACTCGCATGATCAGGAACAACAGGGGCATACGGGATTGGTTCAGAAAATGTGTAGCAAGTTAAAGTTGAGACCGGAAGGTTGTAGGGGCAGCAGGACATAGGGGCCTGGGTGCTATAGACCTGTCCGTGTCGGTCAAGGACCAATCCGTATGCGGCCCTGTTGAACAAGTTTGAGTTGTGTACCGGACTCATGCTGGCTATATGGGACCCAGTAAACTGATGTACCTCGAGAAGCTTGTGTTAAGCCTTTTCGGGTCGCCTCAGGCGAGACGGCTGGTGTGCAGTATGTGGGTAACTGTAGAAGTCCCAAAACTTGTAAATAGAAAACTTGAGCTATGAATAAAGTTGAGTTTATATACAAGAAATGGGACTTACAAAAACTTTTTTTACTCATGAAAGCGTGGGCATGTGCAATAAAACTTTGAATTCAGTTTGAATTGAGAGGGTCACTTCAAAAAGGAGAAGGGCATTTTCAAAAGAGGAAATTCAAACTGTTGTTGGAGAAGTTGTATTTGCAATGGCCAACTCAAAGATCGGAGGGCAAATTCAAACTCTCCAGGTTCAAATTGTGAAGGAGGCAAATTTGGAGCAAATTTTGAGGTGCTTTGATATGAATATCAAAGGAGCTTGTGAATTTCATCCAAATTTGAATTTGAATTTGAAGCTGTGGCATAAATTGTCAAATGGCAAAATGGCTTTTGGATTTGGATCCCTCATAGCTGAATTTTGCGCTAGGCAAAAAATTGGAGACCTTTTGGAGGGAGGAGCTGTGGGACCCCTTGTCATTGAGAGGAGACAATTTACTTACCGACTAAGTCTTCAGCTCCCTGTATTGGTTCGACCGAGCTGCTGAGCGAAGCTCCAGGCGCCACCAAGGGCAGACTGCTGCCACTTCCTCACCGAAGTAGCAGTGCTGGAGAGCTGCTCGTGGCGCCCTTAACTCTCAGCGTGATCCATCCCCAAATGATTGAGAGCCCGTCCGCTGCTTCTTCCCCACGCAAGAAAGGAAATCGGGCCGCCGCTCGTAGCCGCCTTGAGTCCTTGATTGGGAGACCGCCAGGCTCGTGCACAGCGCCTCCCAAGCTGAAAATCGGCACCAGGGGATGTAAGGGCCTCAGTTTTGGCACACATTTGAAGTGTTCATCACCACACCACACCAATTTTCACTCCATTCGGAGTTGATCTTGACATGAGCTAAGTGGGACGAATTCAAACTTTATTTGAATTCAAAACTGAACTTGTGCTGAAATTCACTCAAACCCAACCCAATTTGAATTCTATTCAATTCAAATGGCTCAGGGGTGAACAATTTGAATCACCAGGGGTATATGGGACTCACTGTTTGCAACAGTGATTAGGAGTAAATTTCAGAGGTTAAAACCCCGGGTGGGGCCCACAGGTCATAGAGGGGAGAAGGAGAAACTTGCACCCAAAGTCATAGTCTCGGTTGGAAATTCCACCGAGCAGCTGTCGGCTGTGCCACCGAGCAGCTACCGGCGCCACCAGCTGCTTCCCTCTCCGCGCGCTGGCGCCCAGGGCGGCTGGCTCGTGCCCCCACGCGCCTGGCACCGCCTCAGCCGAGCAGGAGGCCGCCGGCTTTATCTTCTCGCGGGCAAACCCGAGCAGCGGCATTGTTTCTCGCCGCAGCTCTCTGCTCAATCGGGAAAACCAGCAAAACCATCTCCTCCTTCGTCCCTGAGCTGCTAGACAGCCACCTGAGCTCGCACTTCACCTCCCCAACGCCAGAAACCTCGAGCTCCGACCTCCTTTGCCCAAAGACGATCGCCACCACGGCGATCTAGCCTCAGCCGAGAGTCAGGCGCCCGTGGGCAGCGTTCCACAGGCGTTTTCACGGTCCAGCGAGAGAGGCAACAGGAGCGCGCGACCACCGTGCTGCTCTCCTCCAAGTTTGGAAGCCAACCGTGAAGAATCCGCAGAGAATTTCCAGTTTTTGCTCCGGCGACTGTAAACCGAGTTTCCAGTACGGTTTCTTTAAATTCTCGCTCTATGATCTTTCGGAGGTCATCAAATCTTGCACGTAGACGCTGGACTAGCCGGCGATCAAGTTCTTTTCTGTATCCGTAGCGTGAAACTGTCTAGGAGTGATGAATTTCGAGCTCGATCGAGGGCGGTCATGGCGGGCACGATCGGTCACACGGTGCCGACCGACTTGCCGCCATCCCTGAACCCTTTTGATACCTTGTCGAGCTTCCTAGAGGTACACTAATGCTGTAGGGCCGTTTGTTCGAGGTGTTGGCGGGTTTAGAAACCAGGGTCGACGGTGTCGAACCTCAACCGAGGCCACGGCACGTCGCCGAGCTATTTCCGGTCACCCGCAGCCTGACCTGACACCACCGACGTGTTCCTCGACGTCGACAACCCCCTGGCAGCGAGTTTCAGACCATGGGAGGTCCGGCAGTGGCGAGCCGGCGAGCCCCGAGTCTGCTCCGGCGAGGTCGGCGGCGCGGGCGCGAGAGAACGGCGGGAGGAAGACGAAGCCGGCTGACCCACGTGTCAGCGGCTGAAGAATTTAAATCGGGATCGGGTGTGGCCAGGGATCGGCTGTGCTGGCGCGCAAAATACCCTGTGAGCTCCGGTGTGCCGGACACCTCCGCGCTCGACACGTGTCCCCGCGGGCCCGAGAGTTTAAACTTTCCCCTGATTTTCAGAAATTCTTCCAAACTTCAAATCCTCATAACTTTGGCTAGAAAGCTCTAAATCGGGTGAACCAAATTTTGTTGGATTCAGCTCTCTGAGCACTTTCCAGCAATACCAAATTCAGCTCATTAAAGGGAATAGTTTTACAGAATTAAATCCCTAAAGTTTAAACTGTTGGGAATTTTATCTGGAGAACTACTTTATGAAAAATTCTGAAATTTGGCCGAAAGGTTCATTGGAAAATCCCTGAATACCAGTAGAATTTTCAGACTCATACAAGTTCATTTAGTTACCCTAATCGGGTGATTAAGAGAACTGCCCTGAGAAAATAGAAAAATGTACAGAAACATTTTTCAGATTTTCTCAAATCTTAATTAGGGCATAACTTTCTATAGAATTCTTCAAACGACATGAAACCAACTCAATTAGAACCATCTTAAAGTCTAGTTTCCAGAAAGTAAGGGTTGGAGCCATGAAAACCCCTGGAATTATTCAGAGGCTCAGATATTGACCAAATGGGCTTTTATTTGTACAAGGTTCAAATGAACTTTGTTTCAAATACAACTTGGTCAAGACTCTGGTTAGGACCCTACCAAGCCACAATAAAAAAATTTCAGAACCAAAGGGAAGGGCTAGCTAGAGTTATTAGCAATTGTGTATTCAAGTTCACACATTGCATTTAAATTAACATGTAGTATTTCATAAACGTGTAGTCACTGAAGAAGAGACTCCGGAAGTGCTGGACTTCCTCCTTCCGGAAGAAGAGCTAACTACTGATCAGCAACAAGGCAAGCCCCGGTTTGCATTAACCTTTTTATAAGTTTTACTTTGTTTACATGTGTCATATGAAGTATGTATGTGCATTAGGTGTAGGATGAATGGAACCCCACTTGCATAACCAAAGATTCCTAAGAAAGTGAGGGCAATGTCTAAGACCTCGAGTAGACAGGCTATGCTTAATGAGTCATAGGACTTCGGTACAAGTCGAGTAGTTGGAATCTACTCGCGAGATAGGCTTGGGAGACACGGGTTCGGTTGAGTGATGTGAGATCACTTTAGTAATGAAAATGAGACTAGGCAGGGGCTAGGGCGCAGCAAGGGGAAGTCTTGTGTGCGCGGCCCTGCCCGTGTCGATTGAGGACCGATCCGTGTGCGGCCCTGCTGAACAAGTATTGAACGTACCGAAGGCATATCGGATATACGGGCCCCAATAAACCGATGTAGCCTAAACCTCCGGGCGTCGAGGCATAACGCACCGATTTATAGGTGTAGGCTGAGGGCAGCAAGGTGGAAATCTGCCAACGGGCATAGAGAGATGATCCGTGTGGGGAACCTCCTGCTTGTTTCGGTGCGACCGGTTCGACGTTTGGGCTGTTTGGTGAAAGGTTGTTCCATACAACATCGAGTGAGCGTGCTGTGCAGCTCCACGGGTGGGCGTACGTGACGTGCTCTTTGGGTTTCCCTGCTGGTGTATATCGAGTCGATTCACCGTCCCTCGCGGTGACGAGTACCGCTTGTTCACTGCGTCGTAACGTAGATTAATGAATGAAATGTGATGATTCCATATTGCTGTTATGATATAATTGTATTGTTACATGTGTGCCACTAAATATTGCTCACTAAATTTCAGCTTCATGAACCGTTAACTTGTTGCTAAAAGATAAACTAAGGATGAACTTGTAGGCGTGTCCATTTGCTGCAACATTGCTATCCTAAGTCATGGTACACCTCATGTAGAGTTTCATGCTTAGGTGAGTCGGTTAAGCCTTGCTGAGCCTTCGTGCTCACGGTTGCTGCTTAAGTGTTTTTCAGGTGAGGAGCCACCCACGGACTCGGAGTACGAGTCCACCGGCGAGGGTTACCCTCCGTCGGGGACCACGGCTGAGTGGGAGCCGTACACGCCGCGCTGAGCTGAGACGTGCAGCTAGTGTGGGTTGCCCTAGGGCTGGGCAACCGACTTTTGCTAGATAGGCGGGCGTGAGTTGTAAAAAAAGAAACTTCCGCTGTGTAATAAAAGACCCTAGTTTGTAACTTAGAAGTGTACTATTTTGTACATTCAGTTTGTTTTTCCCATGTAATATAATATGTTCTTATGACGTGTGCTGTCGGGTGTCGCATCGCGCGGCACCACCCTCTGCGATCCTGGATGAGCGGATTCCGGTCCGTCACAGCCTGGTATCAGAGCTGCAGTGGGGATAGCACAGTACTTAAGGACTGCATTATGGGAAAAATTAGGTATACGGTGAGGATTCGGTAGTTGCCCAAGTAAGGACTATACTAGCATAGTTACTTAAAGTGGCAAAGACTAATTTATGTGTTATAATTCTGAATTTCAATTATGTAACGACGCACCTACGCTCTAGTAAGTATGGTAAGGAACGCCACCGAAAGCGGTTCAATTTCGGTTAGCTCCCCCTGACGAGGAACGTGGTTCAGGGACTGATCTCACAGCTTGGTGTGAGACGTCAATATGAAACTCTTGGACTCTTCATGTTCCTGAGTTCATATGCAACGCTGATCCCTAGCGTGCATTAGGCAAGTAAGTGGAGACCCCATCGCGTGGTCAGTAACGCGAGAGTGTGTTCGTCTAGAAGTAGCCCAGGAGGACATACGAAGCGCTTGCCATCGGCGTGCCCTGCAGAGCAGTAGGTGGTATCTGTTGGGTTGATAACATTCCCAACCGTGACGACCCGTTCATGACCTACTCGGGTTCCCCGTCGTGTGGTGTTGAAACACGATCACATACCTTGAGACGTGACCTAACTCAAGGACGGCCGTATGGAAATGATACGGGCGTCTGTATTTACTTTTAAATATGGAACTGCCTTGAATGAACAACCTTTGAGTGCACCATTATTGTGTGGTATTCTGCAGGTACTAACTGTGTATGTATCCGGGTAGTAAACGTGTGCGAGAGACCGTTTAGTGCCACACTTGAGACGTATATGCCGGTATAATCCGGTTAGGATTTTCTTTTGTGAGGAACGTAGTACCGAGATATGGTAGGCATATGTATGAAAATAATGATAACCAGGAGTTAAAAATCTATAGGTTCAACATTTAGGACCCTGGTTAGGCATGAGGATGGGATAGTGGTAAGTGTAGTTCCAAAAAAAGACTGGAAAACAGAGTGCTCTGTTTTGGACAACAAGTTTGCTGATCTTCAACAGGGCATAACTCACAGGTCTTTTAGCCCAGGGAGGTGTGCTATATAGTTATGGAAAGGTATTCAAGTACTCTACAACTTTGTTGTAGACTTCCAGAGCTGAAACTCGCCTTAAGATGGCTGAAATCCCAGAGGAATGTAAACTGTCCAGAACCACGGCAGAGTAAAACATCCTCTGAACTGATCTGTTTTTCAAACATAACTCCCAGTAGAAAAATAAAAAATTTCATATGATACCTCCTTAGAAATAGTAGAAGATGTGTGATATCTTTGCAATTCAAAGTCTCTGAAGTTTCAGCACAGATTTCAGTGGAAACTCGAATGGAAAACAGCAACTTCCAAGGGAGGTGCTGTTAAAAATTCTTCCAGCAATTCTGCTGACTTTGAATTAGCATAACTTTTTAACCAAATCTGATCTGGGGGCAAATGAATACTAGTTGGAAAGATACTGAAGTTAGCTTTAACTTTGGTATTCAACTTGAGTCATGAAAATGCCCAGAACCAGATCAAAATTTGGAATAGGTAGAAACTGGTCAGTCTGACAGAAGAATGACAGTTGAATTCATTGGAGAGGGTGTTGTACCCTAAGGGTGCTATACGTGATGACAAAGCGATAGTAATGTCTCGTAGTGACCAAACATAGTTATGGTGAGCTTCCAAAGAGGAGGTTCATCAAGTTGGATTAAACTAGCTTGTGTTTGGTCTGGTAATGGGGTAGCTTGTGCAAAGTTATTACATTGTCTACTTACGAGATATATCGCATGTTTTTGTTGTCATAATGTTTTTACGCCCATTTTAATTGGACTGCATGTAAATGTTGCGGGACTGATGTTCTTGTCGTATGGTTGCAGATGGTTCGTACTAGGACCACGCACGAGGTTGGTGGCTCTAGCCAAGGGGGAGGCAATGACTCCCAGCCACCGGCCTACGACAGTCCCCCGCAGCAGCAGCCACCACCGCCGCCTCCGCTTACTCTAGCGGATGTGATTGCGGCACTGGTGGGAGGTCGTGAGGAGCAGACCGACCTGCTCCGCACGATCGTGCAGAATACATCCCAGGCGGGGGGACGTCAAGAGCGAGGGCCTCGTGAGCCCCGCGAAGTGTCGTACTCGGATTTCATGAGTACGCACCCTCCAGTGTTCACCGAAGCTGAAGAACCACTGGAGGCTGACAACTGGCTGCGGACCATCGAGTCCAAGTTTGGGCTACTCCAGTGTACGGAGCGGCAGCAGACTCTGTTCGCAGCACAGCAGCTCCACGGTGCCGCTGATGCGTGGTGGGCGAATTATGTCGCCTCACGTCCGGCTGGCCATGCCGTGGAATGGCAAGAGTTCCGGGAGGCGTTCCGCACCTATCACATCCCTCCCGGAATAATGAAGAGGAAGTTCCAAGAATTTTTGGAACTGAAGCAGGGCGGGAGGAGTGCCCACGACTACTCCCGTGCCTTCAACCATCTGGCGCAGTATGCGTCAGACTACATCTCCACGGAGGAGAAAAAGAGGGAGCACTTCTATCGGGGGTTACACCCCGAAATGAAGACCAACCTCGTACAGTGGAACCGCGGCACATTCAACGACTTAGTCAATGCCGCGATCATGCAAGAGGATGCTCAGCGGGAATTGGCAGCTGAGCAGCGGAAGCGCAGCGCTCCACCCAGCGGTGGGAGTGGCACTCCCTAGAAGTACCGTATGGTGTATCGGACACCATCCGGGCAGCAGTGGCGTCCACCGGTGTGACCTCAACAGTTCGGGGGACGTTCCTTCCAAGCACCCCCGTTCCGTCCGCCGATGCCACCACCAAGACAGCAACAGCAACAGCAGCAGAAGGCGGTACCCCGGGCGTTTCCACCGCCACAACGCGCCCCGGGATTCCGTCCACCGATCAGCGGGGGACCGCCCCGTTTTACCCGCTTCACGTGTGGCCAGGCGGGCCACTTCGCGAAGGACTGTCCCCAGGGGAAGCAGAGCAGCGGGCAAGCCCAGCTCCAGGGCGGTGCTCGAGGCTGACCTCCGGTGAAGAAGGTTGGTCAGCGGACTGGTGGCATCCGCAACCTCGACAATGAGGACGCCCCAGAAGGAGACAACGTGTTGGCGGGTACGTTCACTCTCAACCATCAAGCCATCATAATATTGTTTGATTCTGGTGCAACCCACAACTTTATAAGTGCATCATACGTGGTTAAGCATCAGCTGGACGCCTTTGCAACCGAGTGTTCGTATATGATCTGCTCACCGGGAGGAAAGATTTCAGCAACGATGATGGTTCCAAAAGAACCACTGTGCTTAGGTGGGAAGATATATCCCACCACTATGATTATCCTAGGGGGGCAGAAGATTGATGCAATCTTGGGAATGTCATGGCTAAGCTACCATGGAGCTGTCCTGGAAACATTATCACGGACGGTTCACCTCAACTCCCCATTACACCGTCCGCAGTCCCTCCTATTAGATAATCCAGTCAGGGAGGTTTCAGCGATCAATAGTGTTGAGGCTCTCAAGTTAGAAGACATCCCCGTAGTCCGGGAGTATCCCGACGTGTTCCCGGATGATCTACCCGGCATGCCACCTGAGCGGGATGTCGAATTCAAGATTGAACTTGCACCCGGGACTACGCCCATATCACGGAGACCATACAAGATGGCTCTAAATGAGCTGGCGGAACTGAAAGAGCAGCTAAATGATCTGTTGAGCAAGGGTTTCATTAGGCCGAGTTCCTCGCCTTGGGGATGCTCGGCGTTGTTCGTGAACAAGAAGGATGAAACCCTGAGGCTGTGTGTGGATTACCGGCCGCTCAACGCCGTCACCATCAAGAATAAGTAACCACTGCCCCGTATTGATATCTTGTTTGATCAACTTGTGGGGGCAAGTGTATTCTCAAAGATGGACCTTCGCTCTGGATATCACCAGATCAAGATCCGGGCGGAGGATATCCCGAAGACGGCGTTCTCAACGAGATACGGCTTATATGAATATCTCGTCATGTCCTTTGGTCTCACAAATGCTCCAGCCCATTTCATGTATCTCATGAACTCGGTGTTCATGCCGGAGCTGGACAAGTTCGTGGTAGTGTTCATCGACGATATCTTGGTTTACTCCAAGACAGAAGCTGAACATGCCGAGCACTTGCGGATCATTCTTCAATGATTGCGAGACCACAAGCTCTACGCCAAGTTCAGTAAATGCGAGTTTTGGATCAGCCAAGTGCCATTCTTGGGACATATCATCTCAGCACAAGGCATTGCGGTTGACCCAAGCAAAATAGAGCAAGTGCTGAAATGGAAAGCTCCCACTTCAGTCCATGAAGTCAGAAGCTTCCTCGGGTTAGCGGGATACTATCGGAGATTCATTCCAAGCTTCTCCAAGCTCGCTAAGCCGATGACAGAGTTGCTAAAGAAAGGGACGAAATATGTTTGGAACTCGGCGTGTGAAGGAGCATTCCGAACATTGGTGAAGCATCTCACCGCAGCCCCAGTCTTAGCTCAGCCGGATACAACAAAGCCCTTCGACGTGTACTGTGACGCGTCCGGTATCGAGCTAGGCTGCGTGTTGATGCAGGAAGGACGTGTGGTCACATATGGCTCACGCCAACTTCGGAACCACGAGCAGCACTATCCCACTCATGACCTTGAACTTGCTGCAGTGGTTTTGGCGCTGAAGATGTGGAGGCACTATCTCCTGGGGAATCTAGTGCATCTCTACACCGACCACAAGAGCTTGAAGTACATCTTCACCCAGAAGGAGCTGAACACGAGGCAAAGGAGGTGGTTAGAATTGATCAAGGACTATGAAATTGAGATTCACTATCACCCCGGCAAGGCGAATGTGGTTGCCGACGCGCTGAGTCGGAAATCACATGTCCATCACCTCACCATTACACCGGTGGAGGAGGAAGAGCCAAATTTATACTTGGTTCCTTATGGATCGCTGTACAACCTTGGCCTCATCCCTACTATTAGGGAGGACATCATTGCAGCTCAGAAAGATGATAAATGCATGGCACATCTCCGGAGATGGATAGACAATGGAGAGATCAAATGTTTCCGGAAAGATGATGAGGGGACGCTGTGGTTCAATGACCGCATAGTCGTACCCCGGGATATGGAGCTGAGGAAGAAGATCCTCGACGAAGCTCACTTGTCCAAATACTCCATTCATCCGGAAAGCAACAAAATGTACCAAGATTTGAAAAAGAAATTTTGGTGGACACGGATGAAGCGGGAGGTAGCTAACTACGTATCCGAGTGCGATACGTGTAGACGAGTGAAGGTGGATCATATGAAGAAATCAGGGCTGCTGCAACCCCTGAAAGTCCCGGCATGGAAATGGGAAGATGTGAGCATGGATTTCATTGTGGGATTACCCCTAACATCCAACAAGCATGATTCCATATGGGTAATCGTTGATCGGTTAACCAAGACGGCTCATTTCATCCCGGTGAATACACGTTACAATGCCGGCAAATATGCGGAGCTATACATAGCGAAGATTCTATGCCTATACGGGGTACCCAAGACCATTGTCTCAGATCTAGGTGCATTATTTGTATCTCGCTTTTGGGAGCAGCTACACGCTGCATTGGGTACCAAGTTGATCAGGAGCTCCGCCTATCACCCTCAGACAGATGGCCAGACAGAGAGGGTGTATCAAGTTCTGGAGGACATGTTGAGAGCATGTGCCATCCACCATGGTAGGAACTGGGATAATCACCTACCATTGGCGGAATTCTTGTACAACAACGGCTATAAGGCGAGTATCAAGATGGCACCCTACGAAGCTCTCTACGGTCGCAAGTGCCGCACCCCATTGAATTGGTGCGAGTCCGGTGAAAGGGTCACATTTGGGGTTGATGTGGTGAACGACGCCGAAGAGCGGGTTCGGACAATTCAAACCAATTTAAAAGCCGCTCAATCCCGACAGAAGAGCTATGCTGATAAGAGGCGTAGGCCGTTGCACTTTGACGTTCGGGAACACGTGTACCTACGCGTGTCTCCAATGAAGGGCGTGCACCGGTTCGGTGTGAAGGGAAAGCTCGCTCCCCGTTTCATTGGACCCTATGCTATCACCGAGAAGTGTGGACCAGCAGCATATAGATTGGAGCTACCGGCATCTCTTACTGGTGTCCATGATGTTTTCCATGTTTCGCAACTGCGAAAATGTTTGAAGCATACAGCTGCTGTTCCTACCGAAGACATCGGCGAGTTGAAACCGGATTTAACATATGATGAGTATCCGGTGGAAATCCTTGATGAGAAAGCCCGAACCACGCGTAGCAGAACGTTGTGGTTCTACAAGATCCCCTGGAGTAACCACACCGTGGAAGAAGCGACGTGGGAGAGGGAGGAATTCCTTCGTTCAAATTACCCGGAGTTCATGGCTTCTCAACACGAGTAAGTCCCTACTACATCGCTATCTCTTCTTTTGTAATCTCGGGACGAGATTCTTTTAAGGGGGGAGGAATGTAAGGGCCTCAGTTTTGGCACACATTTGAAGTGTTCATCACCACACTACACCAATTTTCACTCCATTCGGAGTTGATCTTGACATGAGCTAAGTGAATTCAAACTTTATTTGAATTCAAAACTGAACTTGTGCTGAAATTCACTCAAACCCAACCCAATTTGAATTCTATTCAATTCAAATGGCTCAGGGGTGAACAATTTGAATCACCAGGGGTATTATGGGGCTCACTGTTTGCAACAGTGATTAGGAGTAAATTTCAGAGGTTATAACCCCGGGTGGGGCCCACAGGTCATAGAGGGGAGAAGGAGAAACTTGCACCCAAAGTCAGAGTCTCGGTGGGAAATTCCACCGAGCAGCTGTCGGCTGTGCCACCGAGCAGCTACTGGCGCCACCAGCTGCTTCCCTCTCCGCGCGCTGGCGCCCAGGGCGGCTGGCTCATGCCCCCACGCGCCTGGCACCGCCTCAGCCGAGCAGGAGTCGGCCGGCTTTATCTTCTCGCGGGCAAACCCAAGCAGCGGCATTGTTTCTCGCCGCAGCTCTCCGCTCAATCGGGAAAACCAGCAAAACCATCTCCTCCTTCGTCCCTGAGCTGCTAGACAGCCACCTGAGCTTGCACTTCACCTCCCCAACGCCAGAAACCTCGAGCTCCGACCTCCTTTGCCCAAAGACGATCGCCACCACGGCGACCTAGCCTCAGCCGAGAGTCAGGCGCCCGTGGGCAGCGTTCCACAGGCGTTTTCACGGTCCAGCGAGAGAGGCAACAGGAGCGCGCGACCACCGTGCTGCTCTCCTCCAAGTTTGGAAGCCAACCGTGAAGAATCCACAAAGAATTTCCAGTTTTTGCTCCGGCGACTGTAAACCGAGTTTCCGGTACGGTTTCTTTAAATTCTCGCTCTATGATCTTTCGGAGGTCATCAAATCTTGCACGTAGACGCTGGACTAGCCGGCGATCAAGTTCTTTTCTGCATCCGTAGCGTGAAACTGTCTAGGAGTGACGAATTTCGAGCTCGATCGAGGGCGGTCATGGCGGGCACGATCGGTCACACGGTGCCGACCGACTTGCCGCCATCCCTGAACCCTTTTGATACCTTGTCGAGCTTCCTAGAGGTACACTGATGCTGTAGGGCCGTTTGTTCGAGGTGTTGGCGGGTTTAGAAACCACGGTCGACGGTGTCGAACCTCAACCGAGGCCACGGCACGTCGCCGAGCTATTTCCGGTCACCCCCAGCCCGACCTGACACCACCGACGTGTTCCTCAACGTCGACAACCCCCTGGCGGCGAGTTTCATACCATGGGAGGTCCGGCAGCGGCGAGCCGGCGAGCCCCGAGTCTGCTCCGGCGAGGTCGGCGGCGCGGGCGCGAGAGAACGGCAGGAGGAAGACGAAGCCGGCTGACCCACGTGTCAGCGGCTGAAGAATTTAAATCGGGATCGGGTGTGGCCAGGGATCGGCTGTGCTGGCGCGCAAAATACCCTGTGAGCTCCGGTGTGCCGGACACCTCCGCGCTCGACACGTGTGGTATCTCCGGTGTGCCGGACACCTCCGTGCTCGACACGTGTCCCCGCGGGCCCGAGAGTTTAAACTTTCCCCCGATTTTCAGAAATTCTTCCAAACTTCAAATCCTCATAACTTTGGCTAGAAAGCTCTAAATCGAGTGAACCAAATTTTGTTGGATTCAGCTCTCTGAGCACTTTCCAGCAATACCAAATTCAGCTCATGAAAGGGAATAGTTTTCCAGAATTAAATCCCTAAATTTTAAACTGTTGGGAATTTTATCTGGAGAACTACTTTATGAAAAATTCTGAAATTTGGCTGAAAGGTTCATTGGAAAATCCCTGAATACCAGTAGAATTTTCAGACTCATACAAGTTCATTTACTTACCCAAATCGGGTGATTAAGAGAACTGCCCTGAGAAAATAGAAAAATGTACAGAAACATTTTTCAGATTTTCTCAAATCTTAATTAGGGCATAACTTTCTATAGAATTCTTCAAACGACATGAAACAAACTCAATTAGAACCATCTTAAAGTCTAGTTTCCAGAAAGTAAGGGTTGGAGCCATGAAAACCCCTGGAATTATTCAGAGGCTCAGATATTGACCAAATGGGCTTTTATTTGTACAAGGTTCAAATGAACTTTGTTTCAAATACAACTTGGTCAAGACTCTGGTTAGGACCCTACCAAGCCACAATAAAAAAATTTCAGAACCAAAGGGAAGGGCTAGCTAGAGTTATTAGGAATTGTGTATTCAAGTTCACACATTGCATTTAAATTAACATGTAGTATTTCATAAATGTGTAGTCACTGAAGAAGAGACTCCGGAAGTGCTGGACTTCCTCCTTCCGGAAGAAGAGCTAACTACTGATCAGCAACAAGGCAAGCCCCAGTTTGCATTAACCTTTTTATAAGTTTTACTTTGTTTACATGTGTCATATGAAGTATGTATGTGCATTAGGTGTAGGATGAATGGAACCCCACTTGCATAACCAAAGATTCCTAAGAAAGTGAGGGTAATGTCTAAGACCTCGAGTAGACAGGCTATGCTTAATGAGTCATAGGACTTCGGTACAAGTCGAGTAGTTGGAATCTACTCGCGAGATAGGCTTGGGAGACACGGGTTCGGTTGAGTGATGTGAGATCACTTTAGTAATGAAAATGAGACTAGGCAGGGGCTAGGGCGCAGCAAGGGGAAGTTCTTGTGTGCGCGGCCCTGCCCGTGTCGATTGAGGACCGATCCGTGTGCGGCCCTGCTGAACAAGTATTGAACGTACCGAAGGCATATCGGATATATGGGCCCCGATAAACCGATGTAGCCTAAACCTCCGGGCGTCGAGGCATAACGCACCGATTTATAGGTGTAGGCTGAGGGCAGCAAGGTGGCAATCTGCCAACGGGCATAGAGAGATGATCCGTGTGGGGAACCTCCTGCTCGTTTCGGTGCGACCGGTTCGACGTTTGGGCTGTTGGGTGAAAGGTTGTTCCGTACGACATCGAGTGAGCGTGCTGTACAGCTCCACGGGTGGGCGTACGTGACGTGCTCTTTGGGTTTCCCTGCAGGTGTATATCGAGTCGATTCGCCGTCCCTCGCGGTGACGAGTACCGCTTGTTCACTGTGTCGTAACGTAGATTAATGAATGAAATGTGATGATTCAATATTGCTGTTATGATATAATTGTATTGTTACATGTGTGCCACCAAATATTGCTCACTAAATTTCAGCTTCATGAACCGTTAACTTGTTGCTAAAAGATAAACTAAGGATGAACTTGTAGGCGTGTCCATTTGCTGCAACATTGCTATCCTAAGTCATGGTACACCTCATGTAGAGTTTCATGCTTAGGTGAGTCGGTTAAGCCTTGCTGAGCCTTCGTGCTCACGGTTGCTGCTTAAGTGTTTTTCAGGTGAGGAGCCACCCACGGACTCGGAGTACGAGTCCGCCTGCGAGGGTTACCCTCCGTCGGGGACCACGGCTGAGTGGGAGCCGTACACGCCGCGCTGAGCTGAGACGTGCAGCTAGTGTGGGTTGCCCTAGGGCTGGGCAACCGACTTTTGCTAGATAGGCGGGCGTGAGTTGTAAAAAAAGAAACTTCCGCTGTGTAATAAAAGACCCTAGTTTGTAACTGAGAAGTGTACTATTTTGTACATTCAGTTTGTTTTTCCCATGTAATATAATGTGTTCTTATGACCTGTGCTGTCGGGTGTCGCATCGCGCGGCACCACCCTCTGCGATCCTGGATGAGCGGATTCCGGTCCGCCACAGGGGACATCCTTCTGCGTTCTCGGCACGAACCCGAGAGGGTTTCGGCTGCCCCGACCAAGAACCGTGCGTGCATATACTGGCCCGAGAACTGAACTCAGCCGGGCTCCCATGGACAGCGGAGTCTAGCGCCTTTCACGTCCAAGCAATGACATCCCCGGACGCGCCAGCGAGCCCTGCTGTTTCCACCCAAATCACAAGGCAAGCCGTGAACCACCGAGAGAGAATTCGGAGAAACTTCGTCGGCGGCCACAGAACGACGTTCCGGTATGAATTCTCCAAATTTGCACTCCCTTCTCGTCTTTAGGTCACTAAACTGTGCTCAAAGGACCTAGACTCGAGGACGACCCGATCCCCTCCCCAATCCTGGCTTGAAACCCCATATTAGCAGACCATTTTGAAGTTCCGAGCGGCGATCATGGCTGGGACCCTCGGGCGCACGGTGAACCCCCACTTGCCGCTGTTTCTGAGCCACGTTGAGGCCATGCCGAGCTAGCCCATCCTGTGCTGGTGCTTTTGGGCGGTTCGGTTAAGCTGTTAGCGGGCTACGGGGGCCGGGCGATGGTGCCGATCGTCACCGAGGGCCGCGGCTCGTCGCCGATGGTAGTCCGGCCACCGGCAGCCCGAGCCAACCCCGTAGACATGTTTCCCGACCTCCCAAACTCACAGGCGGCGAGTCTCCGGTCGAGAGGCGGCCGGAAAGCTGGGTCCGGCGAGCTCCAGAGGAGCGCCGGCGAAGGGGAGGCACGGGAGCGG
The DNA here is from genome assembly GCA_030760725.1 of Neostapfia colusana. Taxonomy (NCBI): domain Eukaryota; kingdom Viridiplantae; phylum Streptophyta; class Magnoliopsida; order Poales; family Poaceae; genus Neostapfia; species Neostapfia colusana. The sequence goes on along the minus strand of JASWHV010000013.1, from coordinate 36,966,202 downwards.
GAGGAAGAAGAAGACCCCTTCGGCCCCACTCGTCAGCGGCTGAAGTTAAAGGTGCGGATCCTCTGTGGCCCTGGGATCCATTGTGACAGCGCGGGAAGGGTCCTGTGGCCCCGTGTGGCATGATCCCAGCGGCTGACACGTGTAGGAGGGACCCACCGTCAGAGTTTGAATATTTTCCGAATTAATTTGAATTCCAGATTTAGTTCAAACTTTAGAACCTCATAACTTTTGCTAGGAAGCTCCAAATCTAGTGATTCAAATTGGGTTGGATTCAGGATTAAAAGCTCTATCAAAATATGCAACCCAATTTGCATGAAAACCGATAGAACGTTCTGGAGAATTCTTTAAAGCTTTTCAGAAAAAGAATTTTAGAGGGAGTTTGGTTCATCCAAAATTCCCCAAATTTTGCCAGGATCTTCCTAAGGATTGTAGGAGGCTCCTGTAAAAGTTTCAGCTCATGTGGAGTTGATTTAATTAGGGTAATTCTAATTCCAAGTTTCTGCATTCAAATAAGTACAGAAACATTTTCAGGAAGTTTCCAAAACTTGGAAATTCAGTTCTTGGCATTCCTTAGCTCCAAAAATCATAGGAATAATCATTCATGAACCTTGAGCTATGTATGGAATTGTAGTTCACTCGAATTGGCATGAAAGTGCAAATTTATTCAGAATTAAGTCCTTTTTGCCTAAATGCTTAGGGAATTGTTCTGGGTGATCTACTTAGTGAAATATTCTGAATTTTGGTCCAGAGGACTTTCTTGTGACAAGGAACTCACAAGAAAATTTCCAGCTCTATTGGAGCCATGGATTGTTATGTCCTGTTCAACTCATTAGTTGATCCCCACCCAAGTGATGAAACCCCACTCATCACTTGATCCTAGTATTTAAACACAAGCCCAAACCACTAGCACCAGTTTCATTTTAAATTCTTAAACAGGGTTCCAGTTTTAAAATATGTCTTTAGCACTTGTTAGCAAGAACTTTACAATTAAACATGTATGCATATTCATAACGTGTAGTGATTAAACGTGGAAAGTGAAGAAGGAGGAGGTGAACTTGGATCAAGGAACAAGAAGGGCAGGAGTGAACTTCAAGACATCAGAAACTGACTTTCTCTCAACTGACTTTAGTCACCTGCAAAACCATGGCAAGCCCCGGTTTGCACTTAAGTTGTTTTTAAAGTTTTTCCTTTGTTCACTATTATTGGTCAAAGTTTGTATGTGCATTCGGTCAAGGATGTTTTATACTCCACTTGCATAACAAAACATGAACCCTGAGGTCAAGGGTAGAATTGGGTCATCGCTGTAGGATAAGGCCATGCTATATAGCGTAGGACATCCGGTAGAAGTCGAGTAGTTGGATTCTACTCGCGAGCTATAGACGGGACTACCTGGGTGTAGATGGAAAAAAGGGCAAACTAAAGTTTACATTTCCAAAGATGAGACCGGGCAGGATGGTTAGGCAGCGACAAGACGAGGTCTTGGTCGAGTAGCTCTGCCTGTGTCGGTTAAGGACCGATGCGTGTGCGGCACCCAGGAGCAGGTATTGAGTTGTGTACCGGATGCTTACTGACATATGGGAATCAGGAAACCGATGTACCAGGTTCACTGGGTTGTAGAGGCATACCACATCGTCTCATTAGACCTATGAGCCCGAGACGGCGTGACCGGTTCTACAGTCTAGTGTCCTGCGAAAGGTGGCCACATACGACGTAATGAAGGACACCAGAGTTGGGTCTTAAGAGGCGGGCGTATGTGTCGAGTTATCCGGGTAGTGTTTGACTCGAATCACTGTCCATCGCGGTTATTGATTACCGCTTGCTCCCTGTGTTGTGACGTAGTAATCAAGTTGTGTGGAAATAGTTTGCAAAGTTTTAAATGCTGTTATGATAATTGTAAATTGCATGAAAACCAAGTTTGAAGTAGAGATAGAGCAAACTAAAGTTATTTTCCACCTTGGGACAAGTAACATTGGAATGAAGCGTTTCTTGTTTGATTGTGGAGGTCCAATGTTGCTGGGCGCAAGGTCACTACTATTATGGCTAAAATCTGAAAGTTAAGGAGGAACTCGTAGGCGAGTCTTTCCGCAAATTACAGGATTAGGTCTTAAGTTACCCTCATGTAGAGTTGCATGCCTTAGGAGAGATGGGTCAGTCTTGCTGATCCTTTGTGCTCACTCTTTCTATATAAGTGGTTTTGCAGGTAAACCTCGACGCTATAAAGAAGGTTGTCCAGTGAGACTCGGGAACTTCCGAGTCATGCCACACTTGGAGAACCTAGCCGCTGCCATGTCTTCGTGTGGCTAGCGAGAGGAGTCCGCGGGCTGGACCTCTTCTCGGTGCTTCTTAGATATTCAACGTGAGATGTTACTGACTTCTGCTGTAGCTACTTTACGTAAAGTATTTACAAAGAACAGTTGTAAGCTTCCGCTTTGATTTATGTAATACATTGTTCCTTATTTGTGGGCTGTTGGGTGCCGCATAACACGGCACCACCCAATGCGATTCTCGGGCGAGGTGGCACGGCCCCGTGATCAAGGTCGGGCCCCCTCAGTAACATTCTCATGACATCTCATGTCGGTAGGTGCACCATGAGAGTGGCTACTGTACGGGGCGATTTGATCGATTCAACGTGGGTGAAACGGGGGAAAGGCTGCCACATACGATGCCAGTGATGGTTGCTGTAGGCAACATCGAGTACGGGCGTACTTGTCGTGTAGTCCGGGTGTTATTAATTCGAATCACCATCGCTCGCGGAAAGGACCGAGCATACTTGTTCTCACAGTCGTGACGTAGTAAGAACTTGCATGAGAAAGGAACTAATCATTATGTTTTGAAGTTTCATACTAGCTTTGTGATGGATCTTGATGTATAGGTAGAGCAAACTCGATTCATTTACACCGTGAGCAGATTACATCGGGGGAAAGTGTTTCTTGTTTGATCGTGGACTCCCGATGTGGCATGCCCAAGGTCATTCTTAAATTGCTGCTAATAACACTTGAAAGTAAGGATTCACTTTTAGGCGAGTTTATTATGCATTATGCCATCCTAATTTATGTTCATAACCTCATGTAGAGTTTCATGACTAGGGTGACGGTTAAGTCTTGCTGAGCGTTATGCTCACGGATGCTATCCGAGTTGTTTTGCAGGTATTGACTTCATGCTTATGAGAAGGGATGCCGATGAGACTCGGAAGCCTCCGAGTGGTTACTCAAGAGCATCCTCGCCGCTGCAGTTTATTCTTTGTGTTGCTAGTAAGAAACGTCTGCGGGCTGGACTGTTTCTTTGATGCTAAGCTAGAAGTGAGTTGTGAGAGTTGTAGTATTCCGCTGTAGCTTATTTTGATATAAGTATGTGTAAAATACTCTTGTACGCTTCCGTAAATGATTTATATAATGTGATGTGTTTCCTCGAACCGTGTGCTGTTGGATGCCGCATATCACGGCACCACCCGACGAGGTCCTGCCGGGGCCGGGCGTTCGTTCCCCGACAGCGTGGTATCAGAGCTGCGTTGGGAATAGCGCATGGATTGAGCATCATATTACAATAAAAACTTAGGATACGCTGAGATAACGGTATTAGGCCCACATAAGGACTACTATATTAGCATATTATGTAGGTGGCAATCTAACCTATTTGCTATGTCAGAAAATCGTGCATCTCGGGACGTTCTATGTCTTGGGAGTGCACATAAGCACTGTCCACCAGTGCGCACAAGCTGAAGGGTGGAGCCTCACGTGTGGCAGGTAACCCGGCGAGCTTTAGTATAGTCTACGACTCTTCATGTCGTTTGGGGTATTCGAGCGACGCCCTTCCCTGGCATGCTATGGGAAAGTATGGGAGACCCCGTCACGTGGTCAGTAACGTGAACACATAGCTCAAGGCGTGTTTGGCTTGAGAACACCCGTGCGAGTGATGACGGACGGGTGTATGAACTGTATTGGGACCGGGTTCGGTGTGCAGCCAAACCTGATGATTGAGTGTATTTTATGAAGGTACTAACCACGAAAACCATAGTACGAGTAGAACACATTTGTGAGTGACCGTTTTAGTGCCACCTAAGGATACGTATATGCTAGTGTAATCCGGTTAGGTTTTTTGACACGACCCCACTGGTCCTGTCGAGCCAGGATCACGCTGAGGGGTGCTGCGTTGCACAACACCGTATAACACACGTCAAAGGTACAAAGCGGAAGCGGAAGCTTTATTACATAAACAAGTTTATTAACATGTTTACATCAAAATAAGTTTAGTCCACACTCGCGGGCGTAGACTAAGCATCAAGTGCACGTTCAGCCCTCGAACGTGTCCTTGCTAGCACACTCGCACACTAACTCTGCGGCGTGCACGACTCCCACTCGACGGGGTTCCCCTCCTGGGGTTCCGTCTCCTCTTCGGGAGTCCCTCCCTCATAGAACCCTGCAAAAGCTTCAAACACAAGCAGTGAGCACGAAGGCTCAGCAAGTCTGACCCGTCTCACCTAAACATGAAACTTCTACATGAGGGTGATGGGTTGCATGAGGTAAAAATCATTTGCAAGGACTCGCCTAATTAGTAGAACCTTACTTTCAAGTTTTAGCAGCAGGTTGTGGAGAACTTTACGCTAAGGCACATGAGAGAGCCGCAATCAAACAAGAAACGCATTTCTCTCATGTACTTTGCCCAAAGTTGAAAAGAACTTTAGTTAGCACTAAGCTACAACATATCATTAACAATCAATATCCAACTTTCAATCAGCAACATTTTAACATGTAACTAGCCTGTTCTTTCTACGTCACGGTACAGTGAACAAGTGGTACTCACTGACCGCGAGGGACGGCGATTATAATCGATTTACACCTGCAGGGTTACCCGAACAACCCGTCACGTACGCCCGTACTCGATGTTGCCTACAACAACCATCACGGACGCCGTACGCGACTACCTTTCACCCGTTAGCCAAATATTGAACCGGTCCCATCGTCCCGAGCAAGAGGTCCCTGCACGCGCATCTCTGTGCCGCCAGCTGATTTACACCTCGAGCTCTCAACCTACCCTCTGAACGACGGGCAATGCCTCAATACCCAGCTACCCGAGTTACATCAGTTTCCCGGTTCCCATATAGCCGGTAGGTCTTCGGTACTGTTCTAGCTTGTTCAACAGGCCCGCACACGGCTCGGTCCTCAATCGACACAAGCGGAGCTACAGCACACAGGCCCCAAAGTCCTGCTGCCCTTACTCTCCGCTCGGTCTCATTTTCTTGCCATGTGTATCATGTGCTATCTCTACCCGAGCAATGTGCCTCTAGCCTATTCTCGCGAGTAGTTCCAACTACTCGACTTGTACCGAATCCTACTCTATCCTAGCAATGCAGTGGCTAACGGGGTTTGCAATCCTAAACCCCAACCCATGGTTTTCTTGGCTATGCAGTGGGGTTTCCAAACAAGACTCTGATGCACAACATAAAGAAAACAAGTATGTGCTCAAAACAATAAAAATTTATAAAATGGTTAATGCAAACCGGGGCTTGCCTTGCTGCTCTTGGTCGTAGGCTAGCTGTTCCTCCGGAGTAACGAAGTCTAGGACTTCGGGTTCCTCCTCGACCTTAGCGACTACATGATAAGAACAATGTATGTATTAATTAAATGCTTTTGTATTAACTTTGAAGTTGTGAAGTCTATAACCTTTACTAGATAGACCTAATGACTGTGAAACTTTTACTGTGGCTTGGTTACAACCTAAACAGAGACTTGGTCAAGTTTTAGTTGCAGCAAAGCTCATTTGAGCCCTCCACAAATAATTATGTCCTTGACCTTAATTAAAGGCTTTTAGGGTGTTCTAGGTATTTTCATGAAACAAACTATGACTTTCTGAAAACTAGATTTTCAGAGGGTTCTAATGGAATTGGTCTCACTTAATTTGGAAGTCTCTAACTAAAGATATGAGCTAAACAATTTCAGAGAAAATTCTGAAAATGTTTCTGAACATTTTCTATTTTCTCTGGAACAGTTTTACTAATCACACCATTAGGTGGACTAAATGAGCTCAAATGGATCTGAAATTTTTATGGTAGTTCAAGGATATTTTGGTGAACATCTCAGCAAAATTTCAGGATTTTCCTCCAAAGGATTCTCCAGTTAAAATTCCTAACAGTTTAAACTTTAAGGAATTAATTCTGGAGAATTAAGGAATTTCATGAAGTGAAACTTGATTTTCTGGAAAGTACTCAGAGAGCTGAATCCAGCAAAATTTGGTTCACTCGATTTGGAGCTTTCTAGCCAAAGTTATAAGGATTTGAAGTTTGAAGGAAATCTGAAAATCGGGGAAAAGTTTAAACTCGCGCGTGGGCCCAGGGGACACGCGTCGCACGCCGAAGCGACAGCACACCGCGGCCCACAAGGCTTTTGCGCGCCAGCACACCCGATCCCGGCCGCAGCCGGATCCCGATTCAAAATATCGGCCGCTGACAGCTGGGGTCCACCCCCTTCTTCAACCTCGCGACACCCGCGCTCCGCCGCCGAGGGACCTCGCCGGAGAGCTCGCCGCCGGCTGCTGTACAGCTTCAAACTTCTTGATTCTGGCCGCCCCTGCCTACTTTTACTTGGGGAACATGATCCGAGGGTCAGCTGCTCATGACAACGGCCGGAGCATGGTCGGCGACGAGCCGCCATATCGGAACGACTTCGGCCATGTCGGCTGATGCTCCTAGTGCCTCAGCTACTTGGGAAACCGGTCGGGGAGTATCAGTGGACCTCAGAGAAGGTCGACATGAACTCGGGGCAGCTCGGGGAAGGCCCGAAATAGGTCCTCACCGTGCGCCCGATACCCCCCGTGCGTTCCGCCATTAGTAGACCTTGAATTACGCCGGGCACAGAAGTTCTCCGGCCCAGAGTTGTGAAGGCAACTTGTGCGTCACCGTGTCTAGTTCGTGTGGGAGTGGCCTGAGGCCCTCTAATCCTTTCTAGAGCACGAATTAAACAGAATCGTACCCGAGGGTCGTTCTGCACACAGAAAGGGGAAAAGTGGAAATTCGCCGCCGGTGAGCAACCACTCGAGCTGTGGCTCGGGGATGAGCAGCACCGATCACTTGCGCGTCCAAGGGTGCCTTGGCTCGGGCGTGACAACGCCCAGGTTGGGCTGTCCACGAGAGCCCGAGGTGCGGCGGTTTCCAGTTCCGAGTTTGATCTTTCGGCACAGCCGATATCACTCGGTTTCAATCGATTTCTATCAATGGGAAGGATGGAGGATGGTTGCTAGTACCTTGCTGGGACCTTGGAATGGAAAGAGGGAGCTGCGATCGGCTTGATCAAGCAGGAACTCGAGCGGCGGCGATGGCAGTGGGAAAAGCAGTCGCGCACGTCGGTAGCTCGGGGAAATGGTGACTGAGGCACGCCGGGGAGGGAATAAATAGCTCGGCGGTCTGGTCTCCGGCTTGGGGCACGCAGCAGGAGCTGGCGCCGGCCGGCCCCTTCGGTGGCGCGCGCGCACAACAGCCGGGAACCGACTGAACTGTGGTTCAGTCGGTTTGCTTTGAGGCTGAGGCTGACATGTGGGTCCCACTCCTCTTTTAACCTCTGAAATTTATTCCTAACAGCTGTGGTAAACAGTGAACCCTATTCTACCCTTGGCAACTCAAATTATTCACCCAAGAGCCATTTGAATTGATCAAAGTTCAAATGAGGTTTGGTTTGAATGAATTTCAGCACAAGTGCAGTTTGAAATTCAAATAAAGTTTGAATTTCTCCCCCTTAGCTCATGTCAAGATCAACTCCAAATGGAGTGAAAATTGGTGTGTGAGCTCACAAAAATGTGCTGAGCAAGAATATGCCTTCCACTTTTAAATTCAGTGGGTGAAAACAGTTTGAATTTGAATATGTTTTCAAACTGCCCCTTTCCTATCTACACCCAAGATGACCTCAAAAATGTTTTGAATTTGGGTGAAACTTGGCATGGACATCCTTGGCAAAGTGTAGGAGTTTTCATATGTCCAGCCCATCTATATCACATGTGGGAAGTACCACTTTTGCAATGTGTGAGTTTGTTCCCTAATGAGCATGTTGATAATTGTTACTTGCTCTTTATTTGTGTTCATCATTTTTCCTCAAATGAGGTGTGTGGTGTGGGGATGAACACTGCAAATGGGTGTCAAAAACTGAGGCCCTTACATTCCTCCCCCCTTAAAAGAATCTCGTCCCGAGATTATAAGGTGAAAATGAGAGAGAGGACGGTGGAAAAATTACCGGATATGCGACGTGAGAAAGTCGGGGTAGTTAGTGCGAAGGAATTCTTCGCTCTCCCATGTCGCTTCATCCATGGAGTGATTACTCCACAGAACCTTGTAGAACCACAACGTACGGTTGCGTGTGGTTCGGGCCTTTTCATCAATAATCTGCACCGGTTCCTCCCGATAGGTGAGATCCGGTTGCAGTTCTTCAATGTCTTCCAGCTGAACGGTAGTTGATAGCTTGAGACACTTCCTCAGCTGGGAAATGTGAAAGACGTCGTGCACACCGGAAAGTGCTTCTGGTAATCTTAGCCGGTATGCCACCGATCCACATCTTTCGGTAATCTGGAATGGACCGATGAATCGGGGTGCTAACTTTCCTCTCACCCCAAATCTGTTTACGCCCTTCATTGGAGACACTCGTAGATATACGTGGTCTCCAGCTTCGAATTGTAACGGACGCCTTCTCCGGTCCGCATACTGTTTCTGTCGGGATTGAGCGGCTTTTAGGTTCGCTTGAATTAATCGAACCTTTTCTTCCGCGTTGTTGACAAGATCAATCCCGAAGGTAACCCTCTCGCCAGACTCACACCAATTCAATGGTGTGCGGCATTTTCTCCCGTATAGCGCCTCGTAGGGCGCCATCTTGATGCTGGCTTGGTACCCATTGTTGTACGAGAACTCGGCTAACGGCAAGTGATCATCCCAGTTCTTGCCGTGGTCGATAGCGCAAGCTCGTAGCATGTCTTCTAAGATTTGATTTACCCGCTCCGTTTGCCCATCCGTCTGCGGGTGGTAGGCTGAACTACGGATCAGCTTCGTCCCCAAGGCAGCGTGGAGCTGCTCCCAAAAACGGGACACAAATAAAGTGCCCCGGTCCGATACGATAGTACGGGGTACGCCGTATAAGCATAGGATCCGTGAGATGTACAGTTCAGCGTACTTCTTGGCGTTGTAGTTGGTGTTGACCGGGATGAAATGGGCAACTTTGGTGAGCCGATCGACGATCACCCACACAGAATCATGTTTCTGTAAGGTGGTGGGTAAACCGACGACGAAATCCATGCTCACGTCCTCCCACTTCCAGGCAGGAATGCCCAGTGGTTGCAGCAGTCCCGGTTTCCGCATGTGGTCTGCCTTCACCCGTCGACATGTATCACACTCGGACACGTATTTTGCAGTCTCTCGCTTCATCCGTGTCCACCAAAACTTGCTTCTGAGTTCTTGATACATCTTGTTGCTGCCGGGGTGAATAGAAAACTTTGATAAGTGAGCCTCATCAAAGATTTTCTTCCGTAACTCCGGGTTTCGGGGTACGACGATCCGGTCCTTGAACCATAGGACGCCGTCTCCGTCCTTCCGGAAACATTTCAACTCCCCACTGTCTACACGTCTCCGCAAATGTGATATGCCCTTGTCATTCTTCTGGGCTGCCGCTATCTCTTCACGGATGGTGGGGATCAAAGCTAGATTGTAGAGAGCTCCATGTGGAATCACATGTAGTGGTGGTTCGCTCTCTTCCAACGGTGTGATGGTCAGATTATTGACGTGTGACTTGCGGCTTAGCGCGTCTGCCACAACGTTTGCCTTGCCCGGATGATAATGGATCTCTATCTCGTAATCCTTTATCAGTTCTAACCATCTTCGTTGCCTCATGTTCAGCTCCTTCTGAGTGAATATGTACTTGAGGCTTTTGTGGTCGGTATATAAATGTACGAGGTTACCGAGTAGGTAGTGCCTCCACATTTTCAGTGCAAGTACCACGGCAGCGAGCTCCAAGTCGTGAGTTGGATAATTTTGCTCATGATTCCTAAGCTGCCGTGACCCATACGCGACCACCCTTCGGTCTTGCATCAACACACATCCGAGCCCAATGCCGGATGCATCGCAGTACACATCGAACGGTTTTGTTGTGTCTGGCTGCGCCAAAACCGGTGCTGATGTCAGGTGCTTGACTAAAGCCTTGAATGCTGCTTCACATGCTGGACTCCAAACATATTTGGTAGCCTTCTTCAGCAGCTTTGTCATTGGCTTGGCAATCTTCGAGAAGTTCGGAATGAACCTCCGATAATATCCCGCGAGTCCGAGGAAACTCCGTACCTCATGAACAGTTCTCGGGGATTTCCAATTCAGCACTTGCGTGATTTTGCTCGGGTCCACAGCGATACCCTCCGCTGAGATGATATGCCCGAGGAAAGGCACTTGCGATATCCAAAACTCGCATTTGCTGAACTTTGCGTATAACTTGTGATCCCGCAGCCGTTGCAAGACTATACGCAGATGTTTCTTGTGATCTTCCTCCGACTTGGAATATACCAGGATGTCGTCGATGAAGACCACGACAAACTTGTCCAGCTCCGGCATGAACACCGAGTTCATTAAGTACATGAAGTGAGCTGGAGCATTGGTGAGGCCAAAGGACATGACCAGGTACTCATAAAGTCCGTACCTTGTCGAAAAAGCTGTCTTTGGAATGTCCTCAGCCCTGATCTTAATCTGATGGTACCCGGATCTTAAATCCATCTTGGAAAAGACCTTTGCTTCGACCAACTGATCAAACAACATGTCGATCCGTGGCAACGGGTACTTGTTCTTGATGGTTACGGCATTTAATGGACGGTAGTCCACGCAAAGCCGCAACGTTTCATCCTTCTTTTTGACAAATAATGCCGAACAGCCCCATGGCGAGGAGCTCGGCCTAATAAAACCCTTCTCCAGAAGGTCCGTGAGCTGAGTCTTCAGTTCAGCCAACTCCTTGGGCGCCATCTTGTACGGCCTTCGGGATATTGGCATGGTTCCCGGTGCAAGTTCAATCTTGAACTCCACCTCTCTATCGGGTGGCATCCCCGGCAAATCATCCGGGAATACATCAGGGAATTCTCGGACCACTGGAATGTCTTCCAATCTGATGGTTGTGGCTTGATAGACACTTGGAAGTTTTATTTCTGGACTGTCCAGAAATAATGAGTGAGAACCGTGCACTCCTGAGTTTAAGTGCACGACTCGGAGGACGGTGTCTAAAACAGCGCCGTGGCGGTTTAACCACGACATCCCTAGGATGACATCGACCTTCTGTCCCTCTAAGATAATGAGAGACGTGGGGTACACTCTACCCGCTAAGCATAATGGTGCTTTGGAGACCATTACGCTTGCTGAAATCTTCCCACCCGGTGAACAAATTAAATATGGACTATCGGTGGGTAGTATTGGCAAGCTGTGTTTAGCAATGAAAGCTTGGCTAATAAAATTATGCGTGGCGCCTGAATCAAATAGTACTATAGCGGGATGCTGGTGGAGTTGGAACATACCCGCAAGGATTGGCTCGCCCTCCGGCACGTCCTCAATGGCAAGCTGGTGGACAGTACCGGGCCTAGGGTTTGCCCGCCGCGCATTAGTAGGGTTCCGGGGTTGATTCCTCCCCGGAAACTGTGGTACCACTCCGCCGCCTTGCCTCTCCGGGCAACTGCTCGCGAAGTGTCCTGGACGACCACACTTGTAACATGTGGCCGCTGCTGGTGGAGTACTTGGTGGACGAAAGCCCGGCATGCGTTGCGGAGGTGCAAACGCACGCGGCATCGCCCGCTGCTGCTGTTGTTGTTGCGGTGGTGCTGGCAGTGCCGGCCGGAATGCCGGTGAAGAATACGGCCGACCGCGGAACGGCATCGACCGCTGTGGTGGCTGCCAGCGCGGACCTGATGGTGGGCGATTCACCATCCGAAACTTCTGAGAAGGACCGCCTCCTTCTCCGCTGCTCTGCGGCGCGCTTCGCTTTCGCTCTGCCGCCGCCAACTCCTTGCCGGAGTCTTCCTGAACAATCGCAGCATCAATTATGTCGTTGAGGCTGCCGCGATTGAACATCGCCAGCTTGTCCTTCAGGAGCGGGTTAAGCCCCTGGTAAAAGTGGTCCCGCCGCTTCTCGTCCGTATCTGCGTGATACGACGCGTAGAGTGCGAGATCGTTGAACGCTCTGGAGTACTCCAGCGCGTTCCGGCTCCCTTGTTGCAGGTGTAGGAATTCCTGCGTCTTCCTCTTCATCAAACCGGGCGGTATATGATAGGCCCGGAAGGCCGTCCGGAACTCCGCCCAGGTCATCACTCGGTCGGTGGGTTGTGAAGCACAAAAGTTGGCCCACCACGCGCTCGCGGATCCTTGGAGCTGCTGGACCGCGAACTGAGTCTTGCGCTGCTCGCTGATTTGGAGCAGCCCGAACTTCATCTCTATGGCGCGGAGCCAGTTGTCCTCGTCAAGTGGTTCATCCGCCCTTGAGAATACAGGGGGATGAGTCGCCAGGAAGTCAGAGTAGGAGCTCTGTTGGCGCTCCTCACGATCTTGACGTCTCTCTGGGCGAGACGTATTCGCAATTAACGTTTGCAGCAGCTCTGTATGCTGCTGGTGTGAACCCGCCATTGCCGCGACAATGTCGGCCAATGTAACCGTTGGCAGTGGCGGTGGCGGTGTTTGCTGTTGCTGTTGCTGCTGCTGTCCCGAGGAGTCCTCGGGAGGTGGTTGGGAGGTCTCTCCCCCTTGGCTAGTACCTCCAACATCGGGGTTGGCACGAGTACGCGTCATTCTGAAATTCAACACAGCAGCAATTAGCACATGTCTTACTCAAAATTCCATAAACAGGAGTAAGTATTGAAGCGACGCATGATTAACTTGCACAACATTCACATATATTGATAAAGCATAAACTTTATACAAGATACATTATTCTCGGATCTCCGAGAAGTCGTGCTCATGTCGTCACTACCTATACATACGCTACTGTCTACACGACATGTCACCGATTACAAAAGTTGGGTTACGCTACCCTAGCTGCCCTACTTGGCAACCGTAACCCCCTACTCGGAGTAGAACTCGACCTCCTGTGGGTCGTCCTCCTCCGGTACCTCTGCTGGTGGCTCGGGGTCTACCACCTCTTCTCCCATTCCAGGTTCTCCCATGGCTGGAAGACCCAAGACTACCGGTACGCCCAATACCGGGGGCACGAGGTCCTGCAATGCATGCACCTCGTCCATAGCCTGGTTGTAGTCCTCTTCCCAGCCTTGTCCTTCCTCAATAGCGTCGTCCCGCTCTTGAGCAAGGTCCTCATTCTGCTGGGTTAGGGTCTGCACCAGCTCTTGCAACGCCGCAATGTCAACACGGCTCTTCTTCTTTGCCTTCTTCAGACGACGCAACTGATTGTGTTGTTCATTCAGTCGCTTGATCGTCGGAAGGAGCACATTGCGGAGTGCACTGTGAGCACTCTCAAAATGATCTCCACGGCTTGTGCTCTCCTTGAGCTTGGTGGCGAGATGCTCCGTATGAACAGCTTGGCTGTCCATCACAGCGTTTCCCGCCCTCATTTGGAGGCTGAGATTTGCCTCCGCGGGGTTGTACCTTGGGCAACTCGGGTTTGTTGCCTCTAGGTACCTCTCTTCCCACACATGCTGAGCTCGTCCCTCCACCGGAACGAGTGCGTATGGAGTTCCCTCCATAGCCTGTACGTGTAGTTGGCAGAAACGTGACATAGTGTCACGGGCTGCCACTTGCCACATCCCTTCCGGTTGTCTTCCTCTCACCGTGACGGTGAATGGCACCCAACCGGGTGGCGTAGGCCCTGCAGGAACCTCGACATGGATCGTCCACGTCTTGTTCCCCTCTTCGCCTTCTTCCTTGGCGAAGTATTGCGGCATCTGGTTGTACCCGAAATATTGGAGCATTAGCCACAATGCTCCCGGGTAGCCGCTACGGTCAGAGCAGTGGGAAACTACCCACCCGTTCTCCAACCGTTTATCTGCTGCCATCTGTAAAAATATATTTGAGAAATGTCAAATATTTATTTAAACAGTAAACCATTGAGTTATAACATAAGATATGTCATTGAACCCTTAACACTTGGAAACATAGTTCAAATTTTTAAACAAATTTGACTGCTGATCTGCTGTTCCCATGACAGCCCTGACCAGTTTCCATATCAATCTGATTTAGGCCAGGTTAAAAGCAAAACCAGTCCTGGAGCTCAACATCAAAGTTAAAGTTAACTTCAATAGCTTTCCAGAAAGTATTTGGTTGGCCTAAGATCTGCTCTGGTTCAAAAGTTATGAGATGTCAAAGTTAACAGAATTTCTGGGAACAATTGGACAGCACCTCCCTGCCTTAGGTACTGATTTGATCCAAGAATTCCAGTTAATTCTGTTCCTAATCTGACAAAACTTTCTGTTACAAAGTTGTAACCCATCTCATAAGCTTCCCAGAACCACCTCATTTTCTATTTTTGGATTTTTATGCAGGAAGTTATGCTTAATTTACAGAGAGTCTACAGAGAGTCTTTGCTCCGTCCTGTTTTCTGGACAGTTTCAACTCTACTGCATTTTTCGAGTGGTTAAGGGATGAAACACCTCTGGAACTCAACAGAAAAGTTGTAAAGCTCCTCCAAAGCTTTCCAGAAATGTATCATACGACCCCAACCTCGAAAGAACTCAACCTCTAACCTCTGATTAACTTCAGCCTTGATTTAGCTGAAAACAGAGTGCTCTGTCCTTAACATCCTATAAGTTGAAAATTTATTAACTTTGAATATCCTGTTCAAGGGAAGGAGTTACATCAAGTTTTACTACTTTGGATCAAAACCTTCAAGTTTTTAAATGAAGTTGTTCATTTAGTTGGGTGTGACGTCGAGGCGTCACCAGATTATGTCGGTACTACGTCCTCACAAAGGAAAAACCTATACCGGATTTAGCCGGCTTCGTTAGTTCAGTGGCACTACTCGTCACTCGCACACGGATGCTACACGTCTACCGTTTCGTGGTAAGGCTACCTGCAGAAACTCAAACAATCATCAGACTCGGCTGCACACCGAGCCCGGAATCCATACAGTTTGTACACCCGGCCGTCATCACTCGCCCGGATGTTCTCAAGCCAAACACGCCTTGAGTTACGTGTTCACGTTTCAGACCACGTGACGGGGTCTCCCATGTTGCACCACGCACGCCAGGGACAGACGTTGCTCGAATACCCCAAACGACATGAAGAGTTGTAGAGGATATCAAAGCGGGTCGGGTTACCTGCCACCCGTGGGGCTCCACCCTTCAGCTTGTGCGCACTGGTGGACAGCGCTTACGTGCACCCCCCAAGACATGAACGTCCCGAGATGCACGATTTTCCGACATAACAAATAAGTTAATAAGCCACTTTCTATATACTAATAACATCCTTATACGGGCTACTAACTCGTTCCTCACTGGATTTTTGAAAAAGAAGACCTTTGTACTGTGTTAAACCTCAAGCGAGCTCTGATACCACGCTGACACGACCCCACTGGTCCTGTCGAGCCAGGATCACGCTGAGGGGTGCTGCGTTGCACAACACCGTATAACACACGTCAAAGGTACAAAGCGGAAGCGGAAGCTTTATTACATAAACAAGTTTATTAACATGTTTACATCAAAATAAGTTTAGTCCACACTCGCGGGCGTAGACTAAGCATCAAGTGCACGTTCAGCCCTCGAACGTGTCCTTGCTAGCACACTCGCACACTAACTCTGCGGCGTGCACGACTCCCACTCGACGGGGTTCCCCTCCTGGGGTTCCGTCTCCTCTTCGGGAGTCCCTCCCTCATAGAACCCTGCAAAAGCTTCAAACACAAGCAGTGAGCACGAAGGCTCAGCAAGTCTGACCCGTCTCACCTAAACATGAAACTTCTACATGAGGGTGATGGGTTGCATGAGGTAAAAATCATTTGCAAGGACTCGCCTAATTAGTAGAACCTTACTTTCAAGTTTTAGCAGCAGGTTGTGGAGAACTTTACGCTAAGGCACATGAGAGAGCCGCAATCAAACAAGAAACGCATTTCTCTCATGTACTTTGCCCAAAGTTGAAAAGAACTTTAGTTAGCACTAAGCTACAACATATCATTAACAATCAATATCCAACTTTCAATCAGCAACATTTTAACATGTAACTAGCCTGTTCTTTCTACGTCACGGTACAGTGAACAAGTGGTACTCACTGACCGCGAGGGACGGCGATTATAATCGATTTACACCTGCAGGGTTACCCGAACAACCCGTCACGTACGCCCGTACTCGATGTTGCCTACAACAACCATCACGGACGCCGTACGCGACTACCTTTCACCCGTTAGCCAAATATTGAACCGGTCCCATCGTCCCGAGCAAGAGGTCCCTGCACGCGCATCTCTGTGCCGCCAGCTGATTTACACCTCGAGCTCTCAACCTACCCTCTGAACGACGGGCAATGCCTCAATACCCAGCTACCCGAGTTACATCAGTTTCCCGGTTCCCATATAGCCGGTAGGTCTTCGGTACTGTTCTAGCTTGTTCAACAGGCCCGCACACGGCTCGGTCCTCAATCGACACAAGCGGAGCTACAGCACACAGGCCCCAAAGTCCTGCTGCCCTTACTCTCCGCTCGGTCTCATTTTCTTGCCATGTGTATCATGTGCTATCTCTACCCGAGCAATGTGCCTCTAGCCTATTCTCGCGAGTAGTTCCAACTACTCGACTTGTACCGAATCCTACTCTATCCTAGCAATGCAGTGGCTAACGGGGTTTGCAATCCTAAACCCCAACCCATGGTTTTCTTGGCTATGCAGTGGGGTTTCCAAACAAGACTCTGATGCACAACATAAAGAAAACAAGTATGTGCTCAAAACAATAAAAATTTATAAAATGGTTAATGCAAACCGGGGCTTGCCTTGCTGCTCTTGGTCGTAGGCTAGCTGTTCCTCCGGAGTAACGAAGTCTAGGACTTCGGGTTCCTCCTCGACCTTAGCGACTACATGATAAGAACAATGTATGTATTAATTAAATGCTTTTGTATTAACTTTGAAGTTGTGAAGTCTATAACCTTTACTAGATAGACCTAATGACTGTGAAACTTTTACTGTGGCTTGGTTACAACCTAAACAGAGACTTGGTCAAGTTTTAGTTGCAGCAAAGCTCATTTGAGCCCTCCACAAATAATTATGTCCTTGACCTTAATTAAAGGCTTTTAGGGTGTTCTAGGTATTTTCATGAAACAAACTATGACTTTCTGAAAACTAGATTTTCAGAGGGTTCTAATGGAATTGGTCTCACTTAATTTGGAAGTCTCTAACTAAAGATATGAGCTAAACAATTTCAGAGAAAATTCTGAAAATGTTTCTGAACATTTTCTATTTTCTCTGGAACAGTTTTACTAATCACACCATTAGGTGGACTAAATGAGCTCAAATGGATCTGAAATTTTTATGGTAGTTCAAGGATATTT
The DNA here is from genome assembly GCA_030760725.1 of Neostapfia colusana. NCBI lineage: Eukaryota > Viridiplantae > Streptophyta > Magnoliopsida > Poales > Poaceae > Neostapfia > Neostapfia colusana. The sequence goes on along the minus strand of JASWHV010000013.1, from coordinate 36,948,750 downwards.
TGGTGAACATCTCAGCAAAATTGCAGGATTTTCCTCCAAAGGATTCTCCAGTTAAAATTCCTAACAGTTTAAACTTTAAGGAATTAATTCTGGAGAATTAAGGAATTTCATGAAGTGAAACTTGATTTTCTGGAAAGTACTCAGAGAGCTGAATCCAGCAAAATTTGGTTCACTCGATTTGGAGCTTTCTAGCCAAAGTTATAAGGATTTGAAGTTTGAAGGAAATCTGAAAATCGGGGAAAAGTTTAAACTCGCGCGTGGGCCCAGGGGACACGCGTCGCACGCCGAAGCGACAGCACACCGCGGCCCACAAGGCTTTTGCGCGCCAGCACACCCGATCCCGGCCGCAGCCGGATCCCGATTCAAAATATCGGCCGCTGACAGCTGGGGTCCACCCCCTTCTTCAACCTCGCGACACCCGCGCTCCGCCGCCGAGGGACCTCGCCGGAGAGCTCGCCGCCGGCTGCTGTACAGCTTCAAACTTCTTGATTCTGGCCGCCCCTGCCTACTTTTACTTGGGGAACATGATCCGAGGGTCAGCTGCTCATGACAACGGCCGGAGCATGGTCGGCGACGAGCCGCCATATCGGAACGACTTCGGCCATGTCGGCTGATGCTCCTAGTGCCTCAGCTACTTGGGAAACCGGTCGGGGAGTATCAGTGGACCTCAGAGAAGGTCGACATGAACTCGGGGCAGCTCGGGGAAGGCCCGAAATAGGTCCTCACCGTGCGCCCGATACCCCCCGTGCGTTCCGCCATTAGTAGACCTTGAATTACGCCGGGCACAGAAGTTCTCCGGCCCAGAGTTGTGAAGGCAACTTGTGCGTCACCGTGTCTAGTTCGTGTGGGAGTGGCCTGAGGCCCTCTAATCCTTTCTAGAGCACGAATTAAACAGAATCGTACCCGAGGGTCGTTCTGCACACAGAAAGGGGAAAAGTGGAAATTCGCCGCCGGTGAGCAACCACTCGAGCTGTGGCTCGGGGATGAGCAGCACCGATCACTTGCGCGTCCAAGGGTGCCTTGGCTCGGGCGTGACAACGCCCAGGTTGGGCTGTCCACGAGAGCCCGAGGTGCGGCGGTTTCCAGTTCCGAGTTTGATCTTTCGGCACAGCCGATATCACTCGGTTTCAATCGATTTCTATCAATGGGAAGGATGGAGGATGGTTGCTAGTACCTTGCTGGGACCTTGGAATGGAAAGAGGGAGCTGCGATCGGCTTGATCAAGCAGGAACTCGAGCGGCGGCGATGGCAGTGGGAAAAGCAGTCGCGCACGTCGGTAGCTCGGGGAAATGGTGACTGAGGCACGCCGGGGAGGGAATAAATAGCTCGGCGGTCTGGTCTCCGGCTTGGGGCACGCAGCAGGAGCTGGCGCCGGCCGGCCCCTTCGGTGGCGCGCGCGCACAACAGCCGGGAACCGACTGAACTGTGGTTCAGTCGGTTTGCTTTGAGGCTGAGGCTGACATGTGGGTCCCACTCCTCTTTTAACCTCTGAAATTTATTCCTAACAGCTGTGGTAAACAGTGAACCCTATTCTACCCTTGGCAACTCAAATTATTCACCCAAGAGCCATTTGAATTGATCAAAGTTCAAATGAGGTTTGGTTTGAATGAATTTCAGCACAAGTGCAGTTTGAAATTCAAATAAAGTTTGAATTTCTCCCCCTTAGCTCATGTCAAGATCAACTCCAAATGGAGTGAAAATTGGTGTGTGAGCTCACAAAAATGTGCTGAGCAAGAATATGCCTTCCACTTTTAAATTCAGTGGGTGAAAACAGTTTGAATTTGAATATGTTTTCAAACTGCCCCTTTCCTATCTACACCCAAGATGACCTCAAAAATGTTTTGAATTTGGGTGAAACTTGGCATGGACATCCTTGGCAAAGTGTAGGAGTTTTCATATGTCCAGCCCATCTATATCACATGTGGGAAGTACCACTTTTGCAATGTGTGAGTTTGTTCCCTAATGAGCATGTTGATAATTGTTACTTGCTCTTTATTTGTGTTCATCATTTTTCCTCAAATGAGGTGTGTGGTGTGGGGATGAACACTGCAAATGGGTGTCAAAAACTGAGGCCCTTACATTTTTCCTTTGTGAGGCAACGTAGTACTGTCATATGTCTTACGGTGCATCGCCACCGTACTACACTTGATAGTTTTCCTTCCTATGAAGAAATCATTCATGTCTAACTTTCAAACTAAAAATGGATGTTTAAAAACACATATTAGTTACTGAGCTCTTCATTTGAACTAAGCTTCAAAGAAGAGACATGCTAGGCTTCATTTGATCCAAAAACAGAGTGCTCTGTTCTGGCAGAAATTTTTGCTGGACTTTGACAGAGCACAACTCTAAGTAGTTTGACCCAATGGAGGTGTATGATATAGTTCTAGAAAGTTTTTGAAGTGCTCCACAACTTTTGTGTAGAGCTCAAGAACAGAATCAGACGCCAACTTGGTTGAATGTCCAGACGAATGCAAACTGTTCGGAAAACAGAACAGCTGCAACCTTCTGTGGATGTTTCTGTAAATTGGCCATAACATTCTGTAGAAAAATTTCTAAGGGTCATATGATACATCGTTGGAGAGCTTATGAAATTTGCAATGATTTTGTAGTTCATAGTTTGCTCAGAATTGTACTCCACATACAGAGGACATGCGGGCAAATTTTATTCAGAAATTCTGTCAAATTTGAACAATCATAACTTTTGATCGAGAGATGATCCAGAGGCATATGAATACTCGTTGTAAATATACTGAAGTTAACTTTAATTTTGGTATTCAACTTGAGTTATGAAATGTGGCGGACCTGAATCCGCTCATCCAGGATCGCAGAGGGTGGTGCCGCACAATGCGACAGCCGACAGCACACATCATAAGGATACATTGTATTACATAGCAAACCAACTGAAATGTACAAAGTAGTACACTACTCCAGTTACAAACTAGTGTTTATATTACACAGCGGAAACTAAATTTGTACAACTCACGCTCATCTATCTAGCAAAAGTCGGTTGCCCAGCCCAAGGGCAACCCACACTAGTTGCACTCCGCAGCTCAGCATGGCTTGTACGACTCCCACACAGCCGTGGTCCCCGACGGAGGGTAGCCCTCGCCGGTGGACTCGTAACCCGAGTCCGTGGGATGCTCCTCACCAGGAAACACTTATATAAGCAACCATGAGCACGATGGCTCAACAAGACTTAACCGACTCACCTAGGCATGAAATTCTACATGTAGTGTACAACGGACATGGGGTGGTAAGTAACAGCAAATGGACACGCCTACAAGTTCATCCTTATTTCATCTTTTAGCCACAAGTTAAAATTTCATGAATAGGAAATTTAGTGAGCAATATTTGGTGGCACACATGTAGCAATACAATTATACAGATCAGCAGAATTGAATCATGACATTCCATAGTTTATCTACGTTACGACGCAGTGAACAAGCAGTACTCGTCACCGCGAGGGACGGCGAATCGACTCGATATACACCTGCAGGGATACTCAAATAGCACGTCACATATGCCCACCCGTGGAGCTGCACAGCACACTCAGTCGATGTTGTACGGGACAACCTTTTACCCAACAGCCCAAACGTCAAACCGGTCGCACCGAAACGGACAGGAGGTTCCATACACGGAGCACCTCTCTATGCCCATTAGCAGATTTCCACATTGCTTCCCTCAACCTACACCTATAAATCGGTGTGCTATGCCTCGACGCCCGGAGGTTTAGATTACATCGGTTTATCAGGGCCCATATATCCGATATGCCTTCGGTACGTTCAATACTTGTTCAGCAGGGCCGCACACGGATCGGTCCTCAATTGACGCGGACAGGGCTGCACACACAGAACTTCCTCTTGCTGCGCCCTAGCCCCTGCCTAGTCTCTTTTCATTACTAAAGTGATCTCACATCACTCGAACCAATCCCGTGTGTCCCAAAGCCTAACTCGCGAGTAGATTCCAACTACTCGACTTGTACCGAAGTCCTATGAATCATTAAGCAGAGCCTGTCTACTCGAGGACTTAGACTCTACCCTCACTCTTGTAGGAAAATTCTGGTTATGCATTTGGGTCTCATCCATCCTACACCTAATGCACATCCATACCTCATACTAAACATGTAAACAAAGCAAAACTTTATAAAAGGGGTTAATGCAAACCGGGGCTTGCCTTGTTGCTGCTGGTCAGTGGTTAGGGCTTCGTCCGGAAGAAGGAAGTCGAGCACTTCCGGAGTTTCCTCGCCTTCAGCGACTACACGTAAACGATATACTATATGTCAATTGAAATGAAATGTTTGAATGTGAATATGTAAAGTCCATAATTCTAGCTAGCCCTCCCCTTTGGCTCTGCAATTTTTATGGTGGCTTGGTAGGGTCCTAGCCAGAGTCTTGACCAAGTTTCAATTGAAACAAAGTTCATTTTAGTCTTGTACAAATAATAGCCTATTTGGTCAATATTAGAACCTCTCAGGAATTCCAGGGGTTTCCATGGCTTCAACCATTACTTTCTGGAAACTAGAATTTGATATGGTTCTAATGGAATTGGTTTCATGTTATTTGAAGAATTCTAGATGAAGTTATGCCCTAAACAAGATTTGAGAAAATCTGAACATGTTTCTGTACTTTTTTCTATTTTCTCAGGGCAGTTCATTAATCACACAATTAGGGGGAATAAATGAACTTGGATGGGTCTGAAAATTTTACTGTGGCTCAAGTATTTTCCAATGAACCTCCCAGCCAAATTTCAGAATTTTTCATGAAGTAATCCTCCAGATAAATTTCCTAACAGTTTAAATTTGGGGAATTAATTATGGAAAACTATTAAGTTTCATGAGCTGAAATTTGTGTTGCTGGAAAGTATTCAAAAAGCTGAGTTCAGCAAAATTTGGTTCACTGAATTTGGAGCTTCCTAGCAGAAATTATATGCATTTGAAGTTTGAACCAAATCTGAAATTTCAAATAAAGTTTAAACTGGCTGGTGGGGTCCCCGGGCTACGTGTCAGCACCTCAGCTAACTCACACGGGGGTCCGCAGAGTCTTCCGCGCAGTCGCACGGGATCCTGGTGCCACAGCATATCCGGCGCTGTTTAACCCGAGACTGACACGTGGGACCTGCGGGGCTTCGTCTACCTCACGCTACCGCGACTCCCCGCCGCCCCCTTCGCCGGAGAGCTCGCCGCCGGGCGTTCTGCTGCCCGACCTTCGACGAAAATCGCCGCCTGTTCATATTTCTGCCTGCGGAACACGGTGGTGCCCTCCCCGGAGCTCGGCAACGGCCGGAATAGTGCTTGCGACGGTGACAGCGGCCGGAAGTTCATCAGCGACGTCGGTATGGCGCTGTCATGCCCCACAGTCCCCTCTGTTGGCTCCTACAGCACCGCCACAACCTTCGGAGCAACGACCTAGCCTCTGATCTTGCTCACCGTTGTGGCAAACCGGACTTCACCGTACGACCTAGGTCTAAACCCTGCGATGAACGAAAGACCCACGGAACTCAGTGGTTTCTCGCTGGTTTCCCGTGATTCTTGACTGTATGGATTCGCACGGACGTTTCTAGCTGGTTGTCGAAGCTGAGGAGCGATTGCTTGACCAATTAGCCCGAATTTTCCGATTAACCGAACATGGGCTATATCACATGCTCTCGGTAAGAACTGAAATTCCGGCTAACACGCTCTGGCATGCGGCCAGGGTTGTCGGACAGAAAGTGCACTCCTAGGAAAACCTTTTGCCATGATCAACTCGGCGTGGAATCAAACCTAGCGGCCGGACGATATGTTTTTGGTCGCGGTGGCTTTACAAGGTGCGGAATGGAAACAGGGAGCTCGTGGTCAGTTTACCGTGGGTGGGGCGCCGGGTTGTTGCATTGATCACGTCGAGGAGGCCTCGGCGAAGTTCTGGGTGTGCTCAGACCAGCGTGCCAACCTCGGAGACGAGCGGATGCCAGAGAACCAAGAGTTTTCGAGCGCGCGGCGGTGTTTCTTGGTCGAGGAGCTCGGGATGGTCAGGGCAGCGCGGCGAGTCGGTTACTGAGGTGGGAAATATCCCTGGCGAGGGCTACGTCGATGCATACCGTGGCCTGGCTGCTCTGGAGGTGGCGTCCGGGAATCACCTCGGTGCGCGCTGCGCGCTCTTGCTTCAGCGAGAAACAGAGCACCACTCGGTTGGGAGTAGCTCTCCCACTGACCTGTGGGCCCATCTCTCCCCCCTAATCCCTTTTTTCCAAATTCTACTGTAAATGTCCCAGCTACTCTCCATTGAATGAGAGACATAAGCACCAAGTCAGAGTTTGAATTTGGTTTCCTCAATTTGAAATTAATTTGGCTAAATTTGTTGCATATTTGAACTGAAATTCAAATTCAGTTTTGAATTAATGCAATTTTAGCTCCCGACAAGATAATGTCCAATGAGGATGAAAATTGGTGGGATAACTCAGAAAAATATGCTGAGTTTGAATATGAAGTCAACTTTTGAATTCAAGGGATGAAGGTTGCTGAAATTTGAATTTTCATTCAAATTGGCCCCTTTTTGAATATTCTCCAAATTGCCTCAAAAAGTATGGGATTTGCATGAAATTTGGCCTGAGCCTTCCCAGGACTAATTAAGTTCTAGGGGTGAGCTCAACCTTCCATGTTCATGTGTAGAAATCCCACTTTTTGGAAGTTAGGGCTTCCCCTCTAATCACCTTTTTGATGGTGGTTACTTGCTCTTCAAAAGTGTTCATGAGATATCCATCACAAGAGGTGTGGTGTTGTGAGGTGATGAACAATTTTTGCAATTTCCTTTCTTGGGCTTTTACATCCCTCCCCCCTTAAAAGAATCTTGTCCCGAGATTACAAAAGAAGAGACAGCGATGTAATAGGAACTCACCCGTGCTGAGACGCCATGAACTCCGGGTAGTTTGAGCGAAGAAATTCCTCACTCTCCCACGTCACTTCTTCGGTGGTGTGGTTACTCCAGAGTATCTTGTACAACCACAATGTTCGGCTACATGTGGTCCGAGCCTTCTCATCAATAATTGCCACCGGATATTCATCATACGTCAAATCCGGTTGCAGTTCGCCGATGTCTTCAGTGGGAACAGCAGCCATATGCTTTAGACATTTTCACGGTTGTGAAACATGAAAAACGTCGTGAACACCAGCAAGAGATGCCGGCAGTTCCAGTCTATACGCCACTGGTCCACACTTCTCGGTGATGGCATAGGGTCCAATGAATCGGGGAGCGAGTTTCCCCTACACGCCGAACCAGTGCACGCCTTTCATCGGAGATACACGGAGGTGCACATGCTCCCCGATGTCAAAGTGCAGCGGTCTACGCCTCTTATCAGTGTGGCTTTTCTGCCGGGATTGAGCGGCCTTCAAGTTGGCTTGAATCATCCGAACGCGCTCTTCGGCATTGTTCACCACATCAACCCCGAACATGACCCTCTCACCGGACTCGCACCAGTTTAGTGGGGTGCGACATTTGCGACCGTAGAGAGCCTCATAGGGTGCCATCTTGGTACTCGCTTGATAGCCATTATTGTACGAGAATTCTGCCAACGGTAGATTATCATCCCAGTTTCTACCGTGGTGGATGGCACACGCTCTCAACATGTCTTCTAGTACTTGGTTCACCCTCTCTGTTTGACCATCTGTCTGAGGGTGATAGGCGGAGCTTCTAATCAGCTTAGTACCCAATGCCGCGTGCAACTGCTCCCAGAAACTAGATACAAACAGTACACCTCGATCTGAGACTATGGTCTTGGGTACCCCATGTAAGCATATAATTCTCGCTATGTACAGCTCCGCATATTTGCCGACGTTGTATCGTGTATGCACAGGAATGAAGTGAGCCGACTTGTTTAATCGGTCAACGATCACCCAAATGGAATCATGCTTGTTGAAAGTCAGGGGTAATCCTACAATGAAATCCATGCTCACATCTTCCCACTTCCATGCCGGGATTTTCAGGGGTTGCAGCAGCCCTGATTTCCTCATATGATCAGCTTTCACTCGTCTACACGTATCACACTCGGATACGTATTTAGCCACTTCCCTCTTCATCCGTGTCCACCAAAATTTCTTTTTCAAATCATGGTACATTTTGTTACTGCCCGTATGAATGGATTATTTAGACAAGTGTGCTTCATCAAGAATCTTCTTCCTCAGCTCCATGTTCCGGGGTACGCCTATGCGGTCATTGAACCACAGCGTCCCCTCATCATCTTTCCGGAAACATTTGATTTCCCCATTGTCTATCCGTCTCCGGAGATGTGCCATGCCCTTATCAACTTTTCTGAGCTGCAATGCTGTCCTCCCTAATAGTAGGGATGAAAGCAAGGTTGTAGAGTGATCCATAAGGAACCAAGTATAAACTCGGCTCTTCCTCCTCCACCGGTGTAATGGTGAGATTATGGACATGTGATTTCCGACTCAGCGCGTCGGCAACCACATTCCCCTTGCCGGGGTGGTAATGAATCTCAATCTCATAGTCTTTGATTAGTTCTAACCACCTCCTTTGCCTCATATTCAGCTCCTTCTGGGTGAAAATATACTTCAGACTCTTGTGGTCGGTGTAGAGATGCACCAAGTTTCCCAGGAGATAGTGCCTCCGCATTTTTAACGCCAAAACCACAGCAGCAAGCTCAAGATCATGAGTCGGATAGTGATGCTCATGGTTCCAAAGTTGGCGTGAGCCATATGCGACCACACATCCTTCCTGCATCAAAATGCAGCCGATCCCAATACCGGACGCATCACAATACACGTCGAAGGGCTTGGTTGTATCTGGTTGAGCTAAGACCGGGGCTGTTGTGAGATGCTTCACTAATGCTTGGAACACTCCTTCACATGCCGTGTTCCAAACATATTTTGTTCCCTTCTTCAGCAATTCTGTCATCGGCTTAGCAAGCTTGGAAAAGCTTGGAATGAATCTCTGATAGTATCCCACTAAACCGAGGAAGCTTCTGACTTCATGGACTGAAGTGGGAGCTTTCCATTTCAGCACTTGCTCGATTTTGCTTGGGTCAACCGCAATGCCTTCCGCTGAGATGATATGTCCCAAAATGGCACTTGGCTGATCCAAAACTCACATTTGCTGAACTTGACGTAGAGCTTATGATCTCGCAGTTGTTGAAGAATGATCCTCAAGTGTTCGGCGTGTTCTGCTTCTGTCTTGGAGTAAACCAAGATATCATCAATGAACACCACAACGAACTTATCCAGCTCCGGCATGAACACCGAGTTCATGAGATACATGAAATGTGCCAGAGCATTGGTGAGACCAAAAGACATGACGAGATACTCATATAAGCCATATCTCGTCGAAAAGGCCGTCTTCGGGATATCCTCCACCCGGAGTTTTATTTGATGATATCCAGAGCGAAGGTCCATCTTGGAGAACACACTTGCACCCACAAGCTGATCAAACAGGATGTCAATGCGGGGCAGCGGGTATTTGTTCTTGATGGTGACGGCGTCGAGCGGCCGGTAGTCCACACACAGCCTCAAGGTTTCATCCTTCTTCTTTACGAACAGCACCGAGCACCCCTAGGGCGAGGAACTCGGCATAATGAAACCCCTGCTCAACAGATCATTGAGCTGTTCTTTCAGTTCAGACAGCTCGTTCGGGGCCATTTTGTATGGTCTCCGTGATACGGGCGTAGTCCCAGGTGCAAGCTCAATCCTGAACTCGACATCCCGCTCAGGTGGCATGCCCGGAAGATCATCCGGAAACACATCGTGATACTCCCGGACTACGGGATGTCCTCTAATTTGAGAGCTTTAGTATTATTTATTGCTGAAACCTCCTGGACAGGGTTGTCTAACACCATGGAATGCTGATGGTGGAATGGAGAATTCAAATGAACCGTCCGTGTCCGCGTGTCCAGGACAGCGCCATGGTATCGTAACCATGACATCCCTAAGATTGCATCAATCTTTTGTCCCGTAAGGATTATCAAGGTGGTGGGATATATCTTCCCACCTAAGCACAGATGTGCTTTTGGAATCATCATATTTGATCAAATCTTCCCTCCCGGTGAGCAGATCATATATGAGCAGTCGGTTGGGAAGATTTGCATTTGATGCTTAGCCACATAGGATGCACTTATGAAACTGTGGGTTGCACCCGAACAAATAATATGATTATTGCTTGATTGTTGAGAGTGAACGTACCCGCCAGCATGTTGTCTCCCTCTAGGGCGTCCTCATTGTCGAGGTTGCCAACGCCCCTAGTTTTCTGACCAACCTTCTTGACCAGAGGTCGTCCTCGAGCACCGCCCTGGAACTGGGCTTGCCCGCTGCTCTGCTGCCCCTGGGGACAGTCCTTCGAGAAATGGCCCACCTGGCCACACGTAAAGCAGGTGTAGCGAGGCGGTCCTCCGCTGATCGGCGGACGGAAACCTGGGGCGCGTTGTGGCGGTGGAAACGCCCGGGGTACCGTCTGCTGCTGCTGTTGCGGTCGCGGTGGTGGCATCGGCGGTCGGAACGGGGATGGCTGAAATGAACGAGCCCCGAACTGCTGAGGTCGCGCCGGTGGATGCCACCGGATGGTGTCCGATGCACCATGCGGTATTTCTGGGGAGCTCCTCCCCCACAGTTGGGTGGCGTACTGCGCTTTTGCTGCTCAACCGCCAACTCCCGCTGAGCATCTTCTTGCATGATGGCGGCATTGACTAGATCATTGAACGTGCCGCGATTGCTTTGGACGAGATGCGTCTTCATCTCGGGGTGTAACTCCCGATAGAAGTGCTCTCGCTTCTTCTCCTCGGTGGAGACATAATCCGACGCATATTGCGCCAGATGGTTGAAGGCACGGGAATAGTCATGGGCACTCCTCCCGCCCTGTTTCAGCTCCAAGAACTCTTAGAACTTCCGCTTCATTATCCCGGGAGGGATATGGTAGGCGCAGAACGCCTCCCGGAATTCTTCCCACTCCACGGCATGGCCAGCCGGACGTGAGGCGACATAATTCGCCCGCCACACACCAGCGGCACCGTGAAGCTGATGCGCCACGAACAGAGTCTTCTGCCGCTCCGTACATTGGAGCAGCCCGAACTTGGACTCGATTGTCCGCAACTAATTGTCGGCTTCCAGGGGTTCTGCTTCTTCTGTGAACACCGGAGGGTGCGTACTCATGAAATCCGAGTACATCACATCACAGGGCTCACGAGGCCCCCTATCTTGACGCCCCCCCCCCCCCCCCGCCTGGGACGTATTCTGCACGATCGTGCAGAGCAGGTCGGTCTGCTCCTCACGACCACCCACCAGTGCTGCAATCACATCCGCTAGCGTAAGCGGAGGCGGCGGGGGTGGTTGTTGCTGCGGGGTGCTGTCGTAGGCAGGTGGCTGGGAGTCATCACCCCCCCTGCTGGCTAAAGCCACCAATCTCATGCGTGGTCCGAGTGTGAACCATCTGCAACCATACGACAATAAACATCAGTCCGGCAACATACTCCATGCAGTTCAATAAAATGGCGTAAAACATAATGACAATAAGGCATGCGATACATCTCGTATACAGATAATGTAATAACTTTGCACAAGCTACACCATTACCAGACCAAGTACAAGCTAGTTAAATCCAACTTGATGGACTTCCTCTTTTGAAGTTCATCTCAACTAGGTTTGGTCACTACGAGACGTTAATATCGCTTTGTCATCACGTATACTACCCTTTTATCTTCAATATGACACAAACTGTGACGCCCTCAATTCTGTGGAAAGCCACGGAACCGAGAACTAATGCATATGTGTGCCCAGGATGTTTATCACACATACACATACGTTCCACAAACTGAATTCAGATTATATATTACCACGAATAACAGAGTTTATTACAACACCTCATGAGTCTTGGACTCATGCTCACAGCGGAAGTCTTAATTCTATGCAGCGGAAATCTTTATTTTAAATGCGGAAGCAAAACTAATGCGGAAGCAAAACTAAGCAGAAGTGGCTCCATCTCTACACCCTCCACAGGCAAGGTTGAGAACAGATCACACGCCATAATGCTCTACTTGATCTTCATAGTAGTCTTCTCTTGCTGTTGATGAGGAAATAATAGTGCAAGTTTGAGCACAATGATGTACTCAGCAAGTGCGGGAATAACACATGATATGCAGCTCATAAACAAGGTAGGTATCAAAGGTTTATTTGCAGAAAAGCAGATTTATAAAACCATGGTAAAACAGCAACTTAACTTTATATGAATGTAATCCCAGCATGTATTAAATTACCAACATACCTCCATCACTTCCCGTGATTCCATCCGAACATTAACCATTCTTTTATTCATACTCACGAATAACTCCTCGTATTCGCTACCATCTCACCTCATAAAACAACCTTGTCTCGCACCGAGACCAATCTCATGTCATGACCAACCAGTCATGCAACCATCTCATCATCCAGAATCAACAGTTTCAAACCAATAACCATAACCGAATCAATAACCATAATAAAGAACCTTCCCAATAACCATCCCAATAACCATCCCAATAACCATCCCAGTAACCGTCCCATCTAATCATTGCAGTTTAGCCAGGTGCTCGTGACCGTAAGCTCGGCTATCATGATAGTTTTTAATAACTCTGTAGAGTTTGCACCTCTTTACCCACAAGTTTGTGATTTCGTCACCCGTCGGCGACTGCAGAACCTCCATTATACCAGTACACAACCGTCGGTGTATGGTCAAGAGATCACAAAATAGCCTTTACAAAGGGGTTACTAGATGTATGGACTCACTAAGGTTTCACCGGCAGGCTAGAATCTCCAATTCTCCCACCCACGGGCCCCCTCTTGTGCCATGCAGTTCCCAGGGCAGTCCTCACTTGACTCCCATTCCCCGCGCCTTCCACAGTCCATAACACTCTAGCAACTTACCTAATTACTCAGCTAAGCCGCACCCATACTTGTCCTTGTGGTGGCACTGTTATCCTGGCATGTGCATGCATGACCCGGTCCTTAGATCTACGGCAAGCAAAACCACCATCTCATGCTACCTCATTCACAAACCCAGGCTTGCCTAGATCTCCCTCCGATCCATGTTCATTAACATCATCAGTTCCTTATTATCATTACGAGTGCAGTTAGCTAGACACATCTATCTCGCTTCCCAATCCCATGGACTCAGCGAAGCATAAAGCAAAAACCATACCCGACTCATAAACCTCCCAGGCGACAAGGATGGTTTAATCAAAACTAGTAAACTCCTATAAAAGGGTTTCCCATCATGTTTGACTCAGCACACACACCTTTTCGCAAAACAAAATAGTTTTACCCAAAACATAGGATCAACATGGTCAAGGAGCACTTGCCTTGTTCTTGTGGTTCCGGTTGTTCTTGATTCTCAAAACCTTGTTGCTGCAGCTCGTCATAGACAGCTTCCTTAGCTTGTCCTGCTATGTAGGATTCACGTGCATACAAAATTCACGGCAATCAATATCATGCACAAACCCTAAACTAGATGCGATGATGCACATGCATGCTATCCTATGATTAGTTTTATTAGATTGATCTGTACGTGTTCTTGCATGGCTTGCATGGTCAGAGGTGTTCGTATCGAAGGTGGACATGGCGATGATTTTTTCGTTAGATCAAACTGATCATCGAGTGATCTGCCCACGAGAAAGCTTCTGTTCGAAAGGAATCGATGAACAGATGCAAAGAGATGAACACAATGATGTCGTAAGGTGGTATTGAAGTCCTACCTAATGCTCTTCTTGACTTCGAGGTCCTCCTCAGACCGCTCGGTTCTTCTCTGATGATCTCCCTTGTTGCGCTTCGGCGATGTTTTGCTCGGCGAGTTAGGGCTAGGGCTCTAAGTCGTCGGATCAGGATTTGAAAGAGAAGTTTGTGGTTTCGGCCAGAGGTTTTGGGTTCTATTTATAATCGGGAAGAGAAGAGTCCTAATCTGATTGGATCCCGAATAAGATTCTTACTCAGATCTTTGTTGGATCCTAACGTCTCATCTTTGGTAATCATCGTGGATTTTAGATCGGTTTCTGTTGCGTACCGGTGTCCTTACTCGTAACATCCGCTCCAGAACTCGTTACCTCCATGATGATGAGCTCCGGAGGCTCCACGTGTCCTTCCGGGCCTGATATCTCCTCCTCCGCAGAGACGAGCCCCGATTGTGCCGCGTGTCAATCGACCGAGACCTCCCCCTCCTTTGGAGGTGAGCTCTGCGCACGCCACGTGTTGGTGCCGGTCTTCCCCCTCTCCTTCCATCAGGGACATGCCCCGAGATCGACACGTGTCTAGCAGCGACGGACCTCCCGGTGATAAGCTCCGGTGGCGACACATGTTCAATAGATCCGGACTTCTCTGAGATGAGCTCCGAGATTGACACGTATTCGTGTGACTGGTCCTCTTATTTCCGCGAGGACTAGCTCCGAGGATGACACGTGTCTTATGAAAAATGCCTTTGCTTCTTCCGCAGAGGCTAGCTCCGCGGGCAGCACATGTCCCACAGGGTCGGACCTCCTTCCAATCGCAGAGGTGACCCCCGAGCCTGCCACGTAGCCAGTTTAGTGTCGGACCTCTCCCATTCTCTCAGGGATGAGCTCCGAACACGCCACGTGGTCTGATGGCCGTGGAAGTTGCCTTCGGTGCTCTTGGAGAGCTTTACTGGCTATCCTTTTTATACTTGTCTCTGTTCCCTCTTTTCTTAAAATGTTTTTCTTCTTCATAGAACATGAACATATGCTGACACCCGAGGTGAGGGTGTCACTAATCTACCCCCCTTAAATTGAATCTCGCCCTCGAGATTCGTTAGTAGGAAATAGATGGGGAAATTCTGCCTTGATATCCTCTTCACGTTCCCATGTGGCTTCAGCTTCAGTGTGATGGCTCCATTGTACCTTGCACCATCGAATCACCTTGTTTCAGGTGACCCTTTCCTTTACGTCCAAGATTCGGACAGGGTGTTCTGCGTAAGTCAGGTCCTTTTGAAGTTCAAGTTCTCCCATTGACACTTGTTCCTCTGGTATTCTCAGCACTTCTTGAGCTGGGATACATGAAACACGCCATGTACGTCGGAGAGGTGGTTTGGGAGCTCTAGTTGATAGGCTACTTCTCCTCGCTTGTCCAAAATCTTAAATGGTCCGATGTAGCGAGGCGCTAGCTTGCCTTTGACGTTGAAACGTCGTTGGCCTCGGATAGGCGATACCTTAAGGTATACGAAGTCTCCTACTTCAAAGGTCAACTTCCTACGCCTATTGTCCGCATAGCCTTTCTGTCGTGACTGAGCAGCCTTTAAGTTCTCCCGTATCGTTTGGACTTGCTTTTCAGCCTCTTGTAGTACTTCGGGTCCAAACACCTGGTTCTCTCCAGTCTAGTTCCAGAACAGCGGCGTTCTACACCGTCTACCATATAAGTCTTCGAAAGGCGACATCTTCAAGCTAGCTTGATAGCTGTTGTTATAGGAGAACTCGGCATACGGTAAACTCCTATCCCAACTACGCCCACGTTTCAAGGCGCAAGCTCTCAACATGTCCTCCAAAATTTGGTTCGTCCTTTCGATTTGCCCATCTGTTTGTGGGTGATAGGCGGAGCTAAAATCCAGTCGTGTACCCATGGATTTCTGCAGCTTCCTCCAGAATCTAGAGGTAAACTGAAAACCTCGATCTGAGACTATCCTCTTCGGAACTCCATGACGGCACACGATCTGCTCCATGTACAACTCTGCCAACTGTGTAACGTTGTAACTGGTCTTTACCGGAAGAAAATGGGCGGTTTTCGTCAATCGGTCCACAATGACCCAGATGGAGTCGTATCCTGACTGAGTTCGTGGCAATCCGATAATGAAGTCCATACTGATGTCCTCCCATTTCCATTCAGGTATTTTCAAAGGTTGCAACAATCCAGCGGGTTTTGATGTTCGACTTTTACCTGTTGGCATGTGTCGCATAGGGCAACGTATTCGGCTATATCCCTCTTCATACCATCCCACCAATAGCAAGTTTTCAAGTCCTTGTACATTTTGGTGCTCCCTGGATGTATGGAATAGGGTGAATCATGTGCCTCCCTTAAGATCATGTCGCGAAGGTGTCTTAGGTTTGGCACACAAATCCTTTTTCCTAGCCAAAGCGTACCCTTTTTATCCTCCTTGAAATCCTTCTCTATCCCTTGTCGGATTCTTTCCTTGATCTCCTTGATCCCCTCGTCCGTTGCTTGGCCCTCTCTTATTTCTTGCTCCAATGGGGAGTGGATCTCTATTATCTCCACGTTATTCAAGAATCCGAGGTGTAACCGTTCGAACTCCTTTTGTAGTTCGGGTGGTAGCTCTAGAACCGTGAGTTGGTGGCATGCTCCCTTTCCGCTTAATGCGTCAGCGACTACATTGGCCTTCCCGGGGTGGTAGTTAATTCCCACATCATAATCCTTGATGAGTTCTAACCATCGACATTGCCTCAAATTCAAGTCCGTTTGTGTAAATATGTACTTGAGGCTTTTATGATCCGTATAGATCTCACACCGATGACCAAGGATATAATGTCTCCAAATCTTCAATGCATGCACCACTGCTGCTAACTCCAAATCATGCGTACGATAATTGAGCTCATGCTTCTTTAATTGTTGTGAGGCATAGGCTACCACTTGTCCTTCCTGCATGAGTACACATCTGAGCCCTTGTCTGGATGCGTCACAATATATGTCAAAACTCTTGCTTACGTCTGGCAATACCAGAACTGGTGCTGTGGTTAGCCTTTTCTTGAGCCCCTCAAAACTTTCTTGGCAGGCTTGCGTCCATTGAAAGACTTTTCCCTTCATTAACAACTCCGTCATAGGTTTTGCTATCTTGGAGAAGTCTTTAATGAAGCGCCGATAGTATCCTGCCATCCCAAGGAAACTTTGAATATCCCTCACGCTCTTCGGTTGGTCCCACTTTAGAACATCTCTCACCTTTCCAGGATCAACCGATACCCCTTCCTTGGAGATGATGTGGCCTAGGAAAGATATTTCCTTTAGCCAAAATTGACACTTGTTGAGCTTGGCATACAATTGATGCTCACGCAACTTCTGCAAGGTCAATCTCAGATGCTTTTCATGCTCCTCCTCACTTTTTGAATACATCATAATGTCATCGATGAAAACCACGACGAACTTGTCCAAGTATTCCATGAAAACCTTGTTCATAAGGTACATGAAGTACGCGGGTGCATTCGTTAATCCAAAAGACATAACGGTACATTCATATGAACCATACCGTGTCCGAAAGGCTGTCTTAGGTATATCGGAGGGCTTAATCTTCAGATGGAAATATCCTGACCGAAGATCAATCTTGGAGAATACTTGGGCTCCTTTCATTTGATCGAACAGGTCCTCTATACGGGGCAGAGGGTATTTATTCTTGATTGTCACCTCGTTGAGAGACCTGTAGTCCACGCACATTCTTTGGGTTCCGTCCTTCTTGTCCACAAAAAGTACCGGGGCTCCCCATGGTGATGAGCTTGGCCGGATAAAATCCTTCTCCAACTGTTCTTGAATTTGCTTCTTGAGTTCAACTAACTCGTTGACGAGCATCCTATATGGTCTCTTAGCTATGGGTGCAGTTCCAGGTACCAAATCTATGTCAAACTCGATGTCCCGGTCAGGTGGCATACCTGGAAGTTCTTCCGGGAACACGTCCGAAAATTCCTGAACCGCTGGAATGTTGTCCAATGCTACTCCTTCAACATGGTTCAAATCCGCCCGTTCGGTTGCTTGTTGGGCTGACTCAAACTCGACACGGATAGCGTGTTCGTTTGTCAACTGCACGCTTCTCTCAGCGCATTGGATTACTCCATTGTGCTTGCTTAACCAGTCCATTGCGAGTATGATGTCAATTCCGTGGGAGTCCAAGACAATAAGGTTGGCAAGGAAGTCTATCCCCCTTATTTTAAGGCTTACTTTAGGACATACTATATTAGTCCTCATTTCTCCTCCGGGAGAATTAACTAACATAGCACTTTCTAGGTGGGATACGGGTAGATGATGTTTGGCAACATATTCGGATGATATGAAGGAATGTGATGCTCCAGAATCAAATAAAATGGTGGCTGGGTTGGAGTTGGCAAGGAACATAGCAATTGCGACGTCCTCAGCCTGTTGTGCTTCTTCAGCAGTGACATGGTTAACGTGGCCACGAGCATAGTTCTGCGGTCCACGGTTCCCTTGGTTGTCCCCTCCGTTTGGTCGCTGGTTCTGCTTGGGCATGTTACCTTGCTGTCCAGGGCCGCTCCTCGGGCACTGGTTGGCGAAGTGGCCTATGGCAGTAGGTACGTTGCGGCGGGGGTTTTGAACAGGGGCGCCATTGTTAGGCCGGGGCGCAGGAGGCATGGGCACTCGAGGTGCCGGTGCAACGAATCGTTGCTGTGGTGGCTGACCAGGGCGGTACGTAGGAGTGGTCGATCCATGCTGCGGTGCAGGGGCATGTACCTAGGCCGTACGTTGCTCCCTTGGGGCTGGTATGGCATCTTCCTTTTGCACTCTTGCTCGATCTCTCGGATCTTGTTTTCCACCACAATAGCCTTATCAACCAGCTTCTGGAAGCTTACATAGTCATTGTTGAGGAGCTGAACTTGGATCTCATTGTTCAACCCTCTCATGAACAGGTACTGCTTCCTCTGATCTGAGTTGACATCTTCGGGGGCATACCGGGACAGTTGTATGAACTTTTTGAGATATTCATTCACACTTTTCTGTCCTTGGCGGAGACTTTCAAACTCCTGCCTCTTGAGCATCATTACGCCAACAGGAATGTAGTGGGAGCGGAAACTTCCCTTGAACTCAGTCCAAGTGATTGTCTCCAGGTTGGCATGGGCGTTGCTCAAGGCATCCCACCAGTCAGCAGCTGCTCTCATTAATTGGTGCGACGCAAAGAGAACCTTCTCTCGGTCGTTGCACTGAACAATGGCAAGCTTCTTCTCCATGGATTTAAACCAATCATCGGCCTCCATTGGATCGCTTGCTTGAGCAAAGGTGGGTGGTCGAGTCCTCATGAACTCTCCCAACCTGTTATGAGCCGGCGGTGGTGGTGGCGGTGGTGCCGGAACGGGGTGTTGGTTGGCCTGCAACTGACCCAAAGTTTGGATCATGGTTTGCATAAGCTGATTTTGCATGGCCATCAACCTTTCTAGGTGGTTTTCTCCAGCTCCGGGGTTAGCAGGAACTTCCTCGTGGTCATCTTCCTGGACGTTCCTTCGGCTAGCGTTTCCTCTCACCATCTGTGAGAGAGAACGAAATGGAATAGAAGGTTAGAAGGTTAGGTAGGTCCTTTCAACTATATGCATCAAGGTGAGTTGGACTATATATATTAGCCCTTATGAGGATGTGAGCAAGTGCCGAAACATCTCACACCTCCTTCTTCTTATGTGTGGATATGGACAACGTTTTTGAGACGTCCCACCACTCACACTAAGTACGCAATCACAAATAATCATCACAAGGGCCCACACAACTCCTATTCAAGGATGGTTCCCTATGCCAAGGTGGTTTCAAGGCCAATCTAAGCTATTCACCGTAGGATGCTTCCTTTGGTCAGCGTGGCTTAGCTACCTGTGACTTCTATTTAGGGGTGTAACTTGCTGTTAACCCGTGGCTCTAATATCAATCTAAGGTTTCTATCTAGGCGTGTAACCTACTATCAACCCGTGGCTCAGATACCAATCTGTGACGCCCTCAATTCTGTGGAAAACCACGGAACCGAGAACTAATGCATATGTGTGCCCAGGATGTTTATCACACATACACATACATTCCACAAACTGAATTCAGATTATATATTACCACGAATAACAGAGTTTATTACAACACCTCATGAGTCTTGGACTCATGCTCACAGCGGAAGTCTTAATTCTATGCAGCGGAAATCTTTATTTTAAATGCGGAAGCAAAACTAATGCGGAAGCAAAACTAAGCAGAAGTGGCTCCATCTCTACACCCTCCACAGGCAAGGTTGAGAACAGATCACACGCCATAATGCTCTACTTGATCTTCATAGTAGTCTTCTCTTGCTGTTGATGAGGAAATAATAATGCAAGTTTGAGCACAATGATGTACTCAGCAAGTGCGGGAATAACACATGATATGCAGCTCATAAACAAGGTAGGTATCAAAGGTTTATTTGCAGAAAAGCAGATTTATAAAACCATGGTAAAACAGCAACTTAACTTTAGATCAATGTAATCCCAGCATGTATTAAATTACCAACATACCTCCATCACTTCCCGTGATTCCATCCGAACATTAACCATTCTTTTATTCATACTCACAAATACCTCCTCGTATTCGCTACCATCTCACCTCATAAAACAACCTTGTCTCGCACCGAGACCAATCTCATGTCATGACCCACCAGTCATGCAACCATCTCATCATCCAGACTCAACAGTTTCAAACCAATAACCATAACCGAATCAATAACCATAATCAAGAACCTTCCCAATAACCATCCCAATAACCATCCCAATAACCATCCCAATAACCGTCCCATCTAATCATGGCAGTTTAGCCAGGTGCTCGTGACCGTAAGCTCGGCTATCATGATAGTTTTTAATAACTCTGCAGAGTTTGCACCTCTTTACCCACAAGTTTGTGATTTCGTCACCCGTCGGCGACTGCAGAACCTCCATTATACCAGTACACAACCGTCGGTGTATGGTCAAGAGATCACAAAATAGCCTTTACAAAGGGGTTACTAGATGTATGGACTCACTAAGGTTTCACCGGCAGGCTAGAATCTCCAATTCTCCCACCCACGGGCCCCCTCTTGTGCCATGCAGTTCCCAGCGCAGTCCTCACTCGACTCCCATTCCCCGCGCCTTCCACAGTCCATAACACTCTAGCAACTTATCTAATTACTCAGCTAAGCCGCACCCATACTTGGCCTTGTGGTGGCACTGTTATTCTGGCATGTGCATGCATGAACCGGTCCTTAGATCTACGGCAAGCAAAACCACCATCTCATGCTACCTCATTCACAAACCCAGACTTGCCTAGATCTCCCTCCGATCCATGTTCATTAACATCAGCAGTTCCTTATTATCATTACGAGTGCAGTTAGCTAGACACATCTATCTCGCTTCCCAATCCCATGGACTCAGCGAAGCATAAAGCAAAAACCATACCCGACTCATAAACCTCCCAGGCGACAAGGATGGTTTAATCAAAACTAGTAAACTCCTATAAAAGGGTTTCCCATCATGTTTGACTCAGCACACACACCTTTTCGCAAAACAAAATAGTTTTACCCAAAACATAGGATCAACATGGTCAAGGAGCATTTGCCTTGTTCTTGCGGTTCCGGTTGTTCTTGATTCTCAAAACCTTGTTGCTGGAGCTCGTCGTAGACAGCTTCCTGAGCTTGTCCTGCTATGTAGGATTCACGTGCATACAAAATTCACGGCAATCAATATCATGCACAAACCCTAAACTAGATGCGATGATGCACATGCATGCTATCCTATGACTAGTTTTATTAGATTGATCTGTACGTGTTCTTGCATGGCTTGCATGGTCAGAGGTGTTCGGATCAAAGGTGGACATGGCGATGATTTTGTCGTTAGATCAAACTGATCATCGAGTGATCTGCCCACGAGAAGCTTCTGTTCGAAAGTAATCGAAGAACAGATGCAAAGAGATGAACACAATAATGTCGTAAGGTGGTATTGAAGTCCTACCTCACACTCTTCTTGACTTCGAGGTCCTCCTCAGACCGCTCGGTTCTTCTCCGATGATCTCCCTTGTTGCGCTTCGGCGATGTTTTGCTCGGCGAGTTAGGGCTAGGGCTCTAAGTTGTCGTCTCAGGATTTGAAAGAGAAGTTTGTGGTTTCGGCCAGAGGTTTTGGGCTCTATTTATAATCGGGAAGAGAAGAGTCCTAATCTGATTGGATCCCGAATAAGAGTCTTACTCAGATCTTTGTTGGATCCTAACGTCTCATCTTTGGTAATCATCGTGGATTTTAGATCGGTTTCTGTTGCGTACCGGTGTCCTTACTCGTAACATCCGCTCCAGAACTCGTTACCTCCGTGATGATGAGCTCCGGAGGCTCCACGTGTCCTTCCGGGCCTGATATCTCCTCCTCCGCAGAGACGAGCCCCGATTGTGCCGCGTGTCAATCGACCGAGACCTCCCCCTCCTTTGGAGGTGAGCTCTGCGCACGCCACGTGTTGGTGCCGGTCTTCCCCCTCTCCTTCCCTCAGGGACATGCCCCGAGATCGACACGTGTCTAGCAGCGACGGACCTCCCGGTGATAAGCTCCGGTGGCGACACGTGTTCAATAGATCCGGACTTCTCTGAGATGAGCTCCGAGATTGACACGTATCCGTGCGACTGGTCCTCTTATTTCCGCGAGGACTAGCTCCGAGGATGACACGTGTCTTATGAAAAATGCCTTTGCTTCTTCCGCAGAGGCTAGCTCCGCGGGCAGCACATGTCCCACAGGGTCGGACCTCCTTCCAATCGCAGAGGTGACCCCCGAGCCTGCCACGTAGCCAGTTTAGCGTCGGACCTCTCAAAATCTCTCAGGGATGAGCTCCGAACACACCACGTGGTCTGCTGGCTGTGGAAGTTGCCTTCGGTGCTCTTGGAGAGCTTTACTCACTATCCTTTTTATACTTGTCTCTGTTCCCTCTTTTCTTAAAATGTTTTTCTTCTTCATAGAACATGAACATATGCTGACACCCAAGGTGAGGGTGTCACACAAACATGGTCTCTAGCAAACAAAACTTGAGTAAGACATATACTCAAATCTTTCACTAGTTTAAGATAACCACTCATGAGTATGTTCTACCCCATTGGAAGTACTTAAACCCCCTAGGGTACAACAATCTCTCAAATGAGTGCAACTGTCATTCCTCTGTCAGAATGACCAGTTTCTACATATCCCAGATTTTTATCTTGTTCTCGTCATTTTCATGACTCAAGATGCATACCAAAGTTAAAGTTAACTTCAGTATCTTCCCAACGAGTATTTATTTGCCCCAATATCAGCTCTGATTTAAATGTGAGGGTAATTCAATGTCAACAGAATTTCTGGCAGAATTTCAACAGCACCTCCTTTGGATGTTGCTGTTTTCAACTCTAATTTCAGCTTAATTCCATGCTGCAATTGCAGAAACTTTGAATTACAAAGATGTAACACATCTACTACCCTTTCAAACAATATATCATATGATAATTTTAAATTTTTCTACAGGAAGTTATGCTTGAAAAACAGAACAGTCCAGAGAGTGTTTTAAATCTGTCATGGTTCTGGACAGTTTACATTCCTCTGGAATTTAAGCTATCTTAAGGTGTGATTCAGCTCTGGGAGCCCACAACAAAGTTGTGGAGTGCTTAAACACCTTTCCAGAACTATATCCCACACCTCCCTTGGCTAAATGATCTGTGAGTTATGCCCTGTCAAGGTTCAGCACACTTGCTGCCCAAAACTGAGCACTCTGTTTTTCAATCCCTTTGACTACACTGATCAACTATTGAACTTCTCTACCCAACCAGGGTCCTAATTTTTGAAACTTGGTGAGTTTATTTCCTTATAATTATCTTTCATGCACATGCCTATGATATGTCGGTACTATGTTCCTCACAAAAAGAAAATCCTAACCGGATTATACCGGCATATACGCCTCAATTGTGGCACTAAACGGGCTCTCGCACACGCATACTACACGGGATACATACGTGGTTAGTACCTGCATAAGAAAACCCAATAATGATGCACTCAAAGGTTATTCTCATTCCAGGCAGGTCCATATTTGAAAGTAAATACAAACGCCCGTATCGTTGCCGTACGGCCATCCTTGAGTCAGGCCACGTCTCAAGGTACGTGATCGTGTTTTAACACCACATGACGGGGAACCCGAGTAGAGCACGAACGGGTCGTCACGGTTGGGAATTTTATCACCCCAACAGATACCACCTACTGCCCTGCAGGGCACGCCGATGGCAAGCGCTGCGTATGTCCCCCTGAGCTATTTCTAGACGAACACACTATCGCGTTACTGACCACACGATGGGGTCTCCACTTACTTGGCTAATGCATGCTAGGGATCAGCGTTTCATATGAACTCAGGAACATGAAGAGTCCAAGAGCTTCATATTGACGTCTCACACCAAGCTGTGAGACCTGTCCCTGAACCACGTTCCTCGTCAGGGGAGCTAACCGAAATTGAACAGCTTTCGGTTGCGTTCCTTACCATTCTTACCTGAGCGTATTTGCGTCGTTACATAATTAAAATTCAGAATTATAACACATATGTTACTCTTGCCACTTTAAGTAACTATGCTAATATAGTCCTTACTTGGGCAAACTACCAAATCCTGAAACCAAAGTTTTCCCGTAATACAGTCCTTAATTAATGTGCTATCCCCAATGCGGCTCTGATACCAGCCTATTGTGGACCGGAATCCGCTCATCCAGGATCGCAGAGGGTGGTGCTGCACGATGCGACACCCGACAGCACACATCATAAGGATACATTGTATTACATAGCAAACCAACTGAAATGTACAAAGTAGTACACTACTCCAGTTACAAACTAGTGTTTATATTACACAGCGGAAACTAAATTTGTACAACTCACGCCCATCTATCTAGCAAAAGTCGATTGCCCAGCCCTAGGGCAACCCACACTAGCTGCACTCCGCAGCTCAGCGCGGCGTGTACGGCTCCCACTCAGCCGTGGTCCCTGATGGAGGGTAGCTGACACGACACCACGGTCTTGTCGAGCCAGGATCACGCTGAGGGGTGCTGCGTTGCACAGCACCGGATAACACACGTCAAAGGCACAAAGCGGAAGCAAAATTTTATTACATAAACAGGTTTGTGAACATGTTTACATCAAAATAGTTCCAGTCTACACTCACGGGCGTAGACTACGCACCAAGTCCACGTTCAGCCCTTGAACGTGTCCTTGCTAGCACACACGCACACTAACTCTGCGGCGTGCATGACTCCCACTCGATGGGGTTCCCCTCCTGGGGTTCCGTCTCTTCCTCGGGAGTCCCTTCCTCATAGAACCCTGCAAAAGCTTCAAACACAAGCAGTGAGCACGAAGGCTCAGCAAGTCTGACCCATCTCACCTAAATATGGAACTTCTACATGAGGGGTGATGGGTTACATGAGGAAAAATCATTTGCAAGGACTCGCCTAATTAGTAGAACCTTACTTTCAAGTTTTAGCAGCAGGTTGTGGAGAACCTTACGCTAAGGCACATGAGAGAGCCACAATCAAACAAGAAACACATTTCTCTCATGTACTTTGCCCAAAGTTGAAATGAACTTTAGTTAGCTCTAAACTACAGCAAGTCATTAGCAATCAAGTCCATCTTTCAATCAGCAACATTTTAACATGTAACTAGCCTGTTCTTTCTACGTCACGGTACAGTGAACAAGTGGTACTCACTGACTGCGAGGGACGGCGATTATAATCGATTTACACCTGCAGGGTTACCCGAACAACCCGTCACGTACGCCCGTACTCGATGTTGCCTACAACAACCATCACGGACGCCGTACGCGACTACCTTTCACCCGTTAGCCAAATGTTGAACCGGTCCAATCGTCCCGAGCAAGAGGTCTCTACACGCGCATCTCAGTGCCGCCAGCCAATTTACACCTCGAGCTCTCAACCTACCCTCTGAACGACCAGCTATGCCTCAACACCCGGCTACCCGAGTTACATCAGTTTCCCGGTTCCCATATAGCAGATAGGTCTTCGGTACTGTTCTAGCTAGTTCAACAGGCCCGCACATGGCTCGGTCCTCAATCAACACAAGCGGAGCTATAGCATACAGGCCCCAAAGTCCTGTTGCCCTTACTCTCCGCTTAGTCTCATTTTCTTGCCATGTGTTTCATGTGCTATCACCACCCGAGTCGAGTGCCTCTAGCCTATGCTCGCGAGTAGTTCCAACTACTCGACTTGTACCGAATCCTACTCTATCTTAGCAATGCAGTGGCTACCGAGGTTTGCAATCCTAATCCCAACCCATGGTTTTCTTGGCTATGCATTTGGGTTTCCAAGCAAGACTCTAATGCAAGAATAATAGTATTCAAAGATGTGCTCAAAACAATAAACATTTGTTAAAAGGTTAATGCAAACCGGAGATTGCCTTGCTGCTCTTGGTCGTAGGCTAGCTGTTCCTCCAGAGTAACGAAGTCTAGGACTTCGGGTTCCTCCTCGACCTTAGCGACTACATGATAGAGGAAATACATGTATCAATTTAAATGCATTTGTATTAACTTTTAAACTGGTGAACTCTATAACTTTTACTAGACAAGCCCAATGACTGTGAAATTTTTACTGTGGCTTGGTTACAACCTAAACAGAGACTTGGTCAAGTTTTAGTTGCAGCAAAGCTCATTTGAGCCCTCCACAATTAATTATGTACTTGACCTTACTTGAGGGCTTTTAGGGTGTTCTAAGGATTATCATGAAACAAACTATGACTTTATGAAAACTAGATTTTCAGAGGGTTCTAATGGAGTTGGTCTCACTTAATTTGAAGGTTCCTAGCTAAAGATATGAGCTAAACAATTTCAGAGAAAATTCTGAAAATATTTCTGAACATTTTCTATTTTCTCGGGAACAGTTTCACTAATCACACCATTAGGTGGATCAAATGAGCTCAAATGGACCTGAAATTTTTATGGTAGTTCTGGGATATTTTGGTGAACATCCCAGAATAATTTCAGGATTTTCCTCCAAAGGATTCTCCAGTTAAAATTCCAAACACTTTAAACTTTGAGGAATTAATTCTGGAGAAATAAGGAATTTCATGAAGTTAAACTTGATTTGCTGGAAATTACTCAGAGAGCTGAATCCAGCAAAATTTGGTTCACTCGATTTGGAGCTTTCTAGCCAAAGTTATGAGGATTTGAAGTTTGAAGGAAATCTGAAAATCGGGGAAAAGTTTAAACTCGTGAGTGGGCCCCGGGGACACGCGTCGCACGCCGAGGCGACAGCACACCGCGGCCCACAAGGATTTTGCGTGCCAGCACACCCGATCCCGGCCGCAGCCCGATCCCGATTCAAAATATCGGCCGCTGACAGCTGGGGTCCACCCCCTTCTTCAACCTCGCGACGCCCGCGCTCCGCCGCCGAGGGACCTCGCCGGAGAGCTTGCCGCCGGCTTCTGTACAGCTCCAAACTTCACGATCCTGGCCGCCCCTGCCTACTTTCACTCGGGGAACAGGATTCTAGGGTCAGCTACTCATGACAATTGCCGGTGCATGGTCGGCGACGAGCCGCCACCTCGGAAAGACTTCGGCCATGTCGGCTGACTTCCCTAGCACCTCAACTACTCGAGGAACCGGTCGGGAAGCATCAGTGGACCTCAGGGAAGGTCGACATGAGCTTGAAGCAGCTCGGGGAAGGCCCGAAGTAGGTCCTCACCGTGCGCCCGATGCCTCCCGTTTATTCCGCCATTGGTAAACCTCGAATTACGCCGGGTACAGAGGTTCTCCGGCCAAGGGTTGTGAAGGCAACTTGTGCGTTACCGTGTCTAGTTTGTGGGAGAGCGGATTGAGGCCCTCTAATCCTTTCTAGAGCATGAATTCGACGGGATCGCACCTGAAGGTCGTTCTGCACACAGAAAGGGGAAAACTAGAAATTCGCTGCCGGTGAACAATCACTCGGGCTGTGGCTCGGGGGTGAGCAGCACCGGTCACCAGCGCGTCCAAGGGTGCCTTGGCTCGGGTGTGACAACGCCCTGGTTGGGCTGTCCACGGGAGCCCGAGGTGCGGCGGTTCTAAGTCACCGACTTGATCTTTCGGCATAGCCGATATCAATCGGTTTCAACTGAATTCTAGCAGCGGGGAAGACGGAGGAAGGTCTCTAGTACCTTGCCGTGGCTCTGGATGGAACGGAGAGGCGATGACCAAGCTTCTCTGATCAGCTCCGAGTGATTGGCAGCGATGGCGCGGTTCTGATGCGAGGAGGCAGCAGAGTGGGCGGTGATCGCTCCGATCAGGGCGGTGGCGTAGATAAGGGGGCTGTGAGGCGGTTCAGCACGTCGGGGCGGCAAGCAGGTGGTGTCCCGGTCACCTCTTCGCCGTGGCGGCCGCTCAGTCCGGCGCAAGAACCCGAGCTGGGTTTTCAGTCGGTTTGATTTGAAGTGGTGGCTGACATGTGGGTCCAACTTCCAGTTTTAACCTCTGAAATTTACTCCTAATCACTGTTGTAAACAGTGAGCCCCATAGTACCCCTGGTAATTCAAATTACTCACCCATGAGCCATTTGAATTGATCAAAGTTCAAATTGGGTTTGGTTTGAATGAATTTCAGCACAAGTGCAGTTTTGAATTCAAATAAAGTTTGAATTTGTTCCACTTAGCTCATGTCAAGATCAACTCCAAATGGAGTGAAAATTGGTGTGTGAGCTCACAAAAATGTGCTGAGTAAGAATATGCCTCCCACTTTTAAATTCATGGGATAAAAACAGTTTGAATTTGAATATGGTTTCCAAACTGCCCTCTTTCTAGTTATACCCAAAATGACTTCAAAAAGGTTTTGAATTTGGGTGAAACTTGGCATGGACATCCTTAGCAATGTGTAGGAGTTTCCATATGTCCAGCACCTCTATATCACATGTGGGAAATACCACTTTTGCAACATGTGAGTTTGTTCTCTAATGAGCATGTTGATGGTGGTTACTTGCTCTTCATTTGTGTTCATCGTATTTCCTCAAATGAGGTGTGTGTGTATGGTGATGAACACTTCAATTATGTGTCCAAAACTGAGGCCCTTACATTCCTCCCCCCTTAAAAGAATCTCGTCCCGAGATTATAAGGTGAAAATGAGAGAGAGGACGGTGGAAAATTACCGGATATGCGACGTGAAAAAGTCGGGGTAGTTAGCGCGAAGAAATTCTTCGCTCTCCCATGTCGCTTCATCCATGGAGTGATTACTCCATAGAATCTTGTAGAACCACAACGTACGGTTGCGTGTGGTTCGGGTCTTTTCGTCGATAATCTGCACCGGTTCCTCCCGATAGGTGAGATCCGGTTGCAGTTCTTCAATGTCTTCCAGCTGAATGGTAGTTGATAGCTTAAGACACTTCCTCAGCTGGGCAATGTGAAAGACGTCGTGCACACAGGAAAGTGCTTCTGGTAATTTCAGCCGGTATGCCACTGATCCATATCTTTCGGTAATCTGGAATGGACCGATGAATCGGGGTGCAACTTTCCTCTCACCCCAAATTTGTTTACGCCCTTCATTGGAGACACCCGTAGATATACGTGATCTCCAACTTCGAATTGTAATGGGCGCCTTCTCCGGTCCGCATACTGTTTTTGACGGGATTGAGCGGCTTTTAGGTTTGCTTGAATCAGTCGAACCTTTTCTTCTGCGTTGTTGACGAGGTCAATCCCAAAGGTAACCCTTTCGCCAGATTCACACCAATTCAGTGGTGTGCGGCATTTCCGCCCGTATAGCGCCTCGTAGGGCGCCATCTTAATGCTGGCTTGGTACCCATTGTTGTACGAGAACTCGGCTAACGGCAAGTGATCATCCCAATTCTTGCCGTGGTTGATAGCGCAAGCTCGTAGCATGTCTTCTAAGATCTGATTTACCCGCTCGGTTTGTCCATCCGTCTGCGGGTGGTATGCTGAACTACGGATCAATTTCGTCCCAAGGCAGCGTGCAGCTGCTCCCAAAAACGGGACACAAACAAAGTGCCCCGATCCGATATGATAGTACGGGGTACGCCATACAAGCATAGGATCCGTGAGATGTATAGTTCAGCGTACTTCTTGGCGTTGTAGTTGGTGTTGACCGGGATGAAATGGGCAACTTTGGTGAGCCGATCGACGATCACCCACACAGAATCATGTTTCTGCAAGGTGGTGGGTAAACCGACGATGAAGTCCATGCTCACATCCTCCAAATTCCAGGCAGGAATGCCCAGTGGTTGCAGCAGTCCCGGTTTCCGCATGTGGTCTGCCTTCACCCTTCGACATGTTTCACACTCGGACACGTATTTTGCAGTCTCTCGCTTCATCCGTGTCAACCAAAACTTGCTTCTGAGTTCTTGATACATCTTGTTTCTGCCGGGGTGAATAGAAAACTTTGACAAGTGAGCCTCATCAAAGATTTTCTTCCGTAATTCCGGGTTACGGGGTACGACGATCCGGTCCTTGAACCATAGGACGCCGGCTCCGTCCTTCAGGAAAAATTTCAGCTCCCCACTGTCTACACGTCTCCGCAAATGTGACATGCCCTTGTCATTCTTCTGGGCTGCCGCTATCTCTTCACGGATGGTGGGGATCAAAGCTAGGTTGTAGAGAGCTCCGTGTGGAATCACATGTAGTGGTGGTTCGCTCTCTTCCAATGGTGTGATGGTCAGATTGTTGACGTGTGACTTGCGACTCAGCGCATCTGCCACTACGTTTGCCTTGCCCGGATGATAATGGATCTCTATTTTGTAATCCTTTATCAGTTCTAACCATCTTCGTTGCCTCATGTTCAGCTCCTTCTGAGTGAATATGTACTTGAGGCTTTTGTGGTCGGTATATAGATGTACGAGGTTACCGAGTAGGTAGTGCCTCCACATTTTTAGTGCAAGTACCACAGCAGCAAGCTCCAAGTCATGGGTTGGATAATTCTGCTCATGGTTTCTAAGCTGCCGTGATCCATACACGACCACTCTTCGGTCTTGCATCAGCACACACCCGAGCCCAATGCCGGATGCATCGCAGTACACATCGAACGGTTTTGTTGTGTCTGGCTGCGCCAAAACCGGTGCTGATGTCAGGTGCTTGACTAAAGCCTTGAATGCTGCTTCACATGCTGGACTCCAAACATATTTGGTAGCCTTCTTCAGCAGCTCTGTCATTGGCTTGGCAATCTTCGAGAAGTTTGGAATGAACCTCCGATAGTATCCCGCGAGTCCGAGGAAACTCCGTACCTCGTGAACAGTTCTCGGGGATTTCCAATTCAGCACTTGAGTGATCTTGCTCGGGTCCACAGCGATACCCCCCGCTGAGATGATATGCCCGACAAAAGGCACTTGCGATATCCAGAACTCGCATTTGCCGAATTTCACGTATAACTTGTGGTCCCGCAGCCGTTGCAAGACTATACGCAGATGCTTCTTGTGATCTTCCTCCGACTTGGAATATACCAGGATGTCGTCGATGAAGACCACGACAAACTTGTCCAGCTCTGGCATGAATACCGAGTTCATTAAGTACATGAAGTGAGCTGGAGCATTGGTGAGGCCGAAGGACATGACCAGGTACTCATAAAGTCCGTACCTTGTCGAGAAAGCTGTCTTTGGAATGTCCTCCGCCCTTATCTTAATCTGATGGTACCCGGATCTTAAATCCATCTTGGAAAAGATCTTTGCTTCGACCAACTGATCAAACAACATGTCGATCCGTGGCAACGGGTACTTGTTTTTTATGGTTATGGCATTTAATGGACGATAGTCCACGCAAAGCCGCAACATCTCATCCTTCTTCTTGACAAATAAGGCCGAACAGCCCCATGGCGAGGAGCTTGGCCTAATAAAACCCTTCTCCAGAAGGTCCGTGAGCTGAGTCTTCAGTTCAGCCAACTCCTTGGGCGCCATCTTGTACGGCCTTCGGGATATTGGCATGGTTCCCGGTGCAAGTTCAATCTTGAACTCCACCTCTCTATCGGGTGGCATCCCCGGCAAATCGTCCGGGAATACATCAGGGAACTCTCGGACCACTGGAATATCCTCCAATCTGATGGCTGTGGCTTGATAGACACTTGGAAGTTTTATTTCTGGACTGTCCAGAAATAATGAGTGAGACTCGTGCACTTCTGAGTTTTTCAAGTGCACGACTCGGAGGACGGTGTCTAAAACAGCGCCGTGGCGGGTTAACCACGACATCCCTAAGATGACATCGACCTTTTGTCCCTCTAAGATTATGAGAGACGTAGGGTAGACTCTACCCTCTAAGCACAATGGCGCTTTAGGGACCATCATGCTTGCTGAAATTTTCCCACCCGGTGAACAGATCACATAGGGACTATCGGTGGGTAGTATTTGCAAGCTATACTTATCAATAAAAGCTTGGCTAATGAAGCTATGTGTGGCCCCTGAATCAAATAGTACTATAGCGGGATGCTGGTGGAGTTGAAACATACCCGCAAGGATTGGCTCGCCCTCCGGCACGTCCTCTATGGCAAGCTGGTGGACGGTGCCGGGCCTAGGGTTTGCCCGCCGTGCATTAGTAGGGTTCCGGGGTTGATTACTCCCCAGAAACTGTGGTGCCACTCCGCCGCCTTGCCTCTCCGGGCAACTTCTTGCGAAGTGTCCTGGACGACCACACTTGTAACATGTGGCCGCTGCTGGCGTAGTGCTCGGGGGACGAAAGCCCGGCATGTGCTGCTGAGGTGCATACGCACGCGGCATCGTCCGCTGCTGCTGTTGTTGTTGTGGAGGTGGTACTGGCAGTGCCGGCCTGAATGCCGGTGAGGAGTATGGTCGACTGCGGAACGGCATCGACCGCTGTGGTGGCTGCCAGCGTGGACCTGATGGTGGGCAATTCACCATCCGAAACTTCTGAGAAGGACCGCCTCCTTCTCCACTGCTTTGCGGCGCGCTTCTCTTTCTCTCTGCCGCTGCTAACTCCTTGCTGGAGTCCTCCTGAACAATCGCAGCGTCAATGATGTCGTTGAGGCTGCCGCGATTGAACATCGCCAACTTGTCCTTCAGGAGAGGGTTAACCCCCTGGTAAAAGTGGTCCCGCCGCTTCTCGTTGGTATCTGCGTGATACGACGCGTAGAGCGCGAGATCGTTGAACGCCCTGGAGTATTCCAGCGCGTTCCGGCTCCCTTGCTGCAGGTGTAAGAACTCCTGCGTCTTTTTTTTTCATCAGACCTGGTGGTATATGATAGGCCCTGAAGGCCGTCTGAAACTCTGTCCAGGTCATCACTCGGTCGGTGGGCTGTGAAGCACAGAAGTTGGCCCACCACGCGCTCGCGGATCCTTGGAGCTGCTGGACCGCGAACTGAGTCTTGCGCTGCTCGCTTATCTGGAGCAGCCCGAACTTCATCTCTATCGCGCGGAGCCAGTTGTCCGCGTCAAGAGGTTCATCCGCCCTTGAGAATACAGGGGGATGAGTCGCCAGGAAGTCAGAGTAGGAGCTCTGTTGATGCTCCTCACGATCTTGACGTCTCTCTGGGCTAGACGTATTGGCAATTAGAGTTTGCAGCAACTCCGTGTGCTGCTGATGTGAACCCGCCATTGCCGCGACGATGTCGGCCAATGTAACCGTTTGCAGTGGCGGTGGCGGTGTTTGCTGTTGCTGTTGCTGCTGCTGTCCCGAGGAGTCCTCGGGAGGTGGTTGGGAGGTCTCTCCTCCTTGGCTAGTACCCCCAACATCAGGGTTGGCACGAGTACGCGTTATTCTGAAATTCAAAACAGCAGCAATTAGCACATGTCTTACTTAAAAATTTCCATATGCAACAGTAGGTATTGAAGTGACACATGAATAATTTGCACAACATTCACATATATTGATAAAGCATAAACTTTATACAAGATACATTATTCTCGGTCTCCGAGAAGTCTTGCTCATGTCGTCACTACCTATACATACGCTACTGTCTACACGACATGTCACTGATTACAAAAGTTGGGCTACACTACCCTGGCTGCCCTACATGGCAACTGTAACCCCCTATTCGGAGTAGAACTCGACCTCCTGCGGGTCGTCCTCCTCCGGTACCTCTGCTGGTGGCTCTGGATCTACCACCTCTTCTGCCATCCCGGGTTCTCCCATTGCCGGAAGACCCAAGACCACCGGTATGCCCAATACCGGAGGTACGAGGTCCTGCAATGCATGCACCTCGTCCATGGCTTGGTTGTAATCTTCTTCCCAGCCTTGCCCTTCCTCAATAGCGTCGTCTCGCACTTGAGCAAGGTCCTCGTTCTTCTGGGTCAGATTCTGTACCAGTTCTTGCAATGCCGCGATGTCAACACGGCTCTTCCTCTTCGCCTTCTTCAGACGACGCAACTGATTATGTTGTTCATTCAGTCGCTTGATCGTCGGAAGGAGCACATTGCGGAGTGCGCTGTGAGCACTCTCGAAATGGTCTCCACGGCTTGTTCTCTCCTTGAGCTTGGTGGCGAGATGCTCTGTATGAACAGCTTGGCTGTCCATCACAGCATTTCCCGCCCTCATCTGGAGGCTAAGGTTTGCCCCCGTGGGGTTGTACCTTGGGCAACCCGGAACTGTTGCCTCCTGGTACCTCTCTTCCCACACATGCTGAGCCTGTCCCTCCACCGGAACGAGCGCGTATGAAGTGCCCTCCATAGCCTGCACGTGTAGTTGGCAGAAACGTGACATGGTGTCACGGGCTGCCACTTGCCACACCCCTTCCAGTTGTCTTCCTCTCACCGTAACGGTGAAGGGCACCCAACCGGGTGGCGTAGGTCCTGCGGGAACCTCGACATGGATCATCCATGACTTGTTCCCCTCTTCGCCTTCTTCCTTGGTGAAGTACTGCGGCATCTGGTTGTACCCGAAATGTTGGAGCATTTGCCACAATGCTTCCGGGTAGCCGCGACAGTGAGAACAGTGGGAAACCACCCACCCGTTCTCCAACTGTTTATCTGCTGTCATTTGTAAAAATATATTTGAGAAATGTCAAATATTTATTTAAACAGTAAACCACTGAGTTATAACATAAGACATGTCATTGAACCCATAAAACTTGGAAATATAGTTCAAATTTTAAACAAATTTGACTGCTGATCTGCTGTTCCCATGACAGCCCTGACCAGTTTCCATTTCAACCTGATTTAGGCCATGTTAAATGCAAAACTAGTTCTAGAGCTCAACATCAAAGTTAAATCTAACTTCAATAGCTTTCCAGAAGGTATTTGCTTGGCCTAACATCTGTGCTGGTTCAAAAGTTATGAGATGTCAAAGTTAACAGAATTCCTGGAGAAAATTGGACAGCACCTCCCTGCTTTAGGTACTGATTTCGTCCAAGAATTCCAGTTAATTCTGTTCCTAATCTGACAACACTTTCTGTTACAAAGTTGTAACCCATCTCATAAGATTTCCAGAACTACCTCATTTTCTATTTTTGGATTTTTATGCAGGAAGTTATGCTTAATTTACAGAGAGTTTACAGAGAGTGTTTGCTCTGCCCTGTTTTCTAGACATTTTCAACTCTACTGCATTTTTCGATTGGTTAAGGATGAAACACCTCTGGACCTTAACAGAAAAGTTGTAAAGCTCTTCCAAAGCTTTCCAGAAATGTATCATATGACCCCAACCTCGAATGAACTCAACCTCTAACCTCTGATTAACTTCAGCCTTGATTCAGCTGAAAACAGAGTGCTCTGTCCTTAACAACCTATAAGTTGAAAACTTGTTAACTTTGAATATCCTGTTCAAGAGAAGGAGTTACATCAAGTTTTACTACTTTAGATCAAAACCTTCAAGTTTTAAATGAAGTTATTCATTTAATGGGGTGTGACGTCGATGCGTCACCAAATTATGTCGGTACTACGTCCTCACAAAGAAAAACCTATACCGGACTTAGCCGCCCTCGTTAGTTCAGTGGCACTAAACGTCACTTGCACACGAATGCTACACGTCTACCGTTTCGTGGTCAGGCTGCCTGCAGAAACTCAAACAATCGTTAGACTCGGCTGCACACCGAGCCCAGAATCCATACAGTTCGTACACCCGGCCGTCATCACTCGCCCGGATGTTCTCAAGCCAAACACGCCTTGAGTTACGTGTTCACGTTTCAGACCACGTGACGGGGTCTCCCAAGTTGCACCACGCACGCCAGGGATAGACATTGCTCGAATACCCCAAACGACATGAAGAGTCGTAGAGGATATCAAAGCGGGTCGGGTTACCTGCCACCCGTGGGGCTCCACCCTTGAGCTTGTGCGCACTGGTGGACAACGCTTACGTGTACCCCCCCAAGACATAAACGTCCCGAGATACACGATTTTCCGACATAGACGATTAGGTTAGTATGCCACTTTCTATATGCTAATAACATCCTTATACGGGCTACTAACTCGTTCCTCACTGGATTTTTGAAAAAGATGACCTTTGTACTGTGTTAAACCTCAAGCGAGCTCTGATACCAACGCTGACACGACCCCACGGTCTTATCGAGACAGGATCACGCTGAGGGGTGCTGCGTTGCACAGCACCGGATAACACATGTCAAAGGCACAAAGCGGAAGCGAAATTTTATTACATAAACAGGTTTATGAACATGTTTACATCAAAATAGTTCTAGTCTACACTCACGGGCGTAGACTACGCACCAAGTCCACGTTCAGCCCTTGAACATGTCCTTGCTAGCACGCACGCACACTAACTCTGCGGCGTGCACGACTCCCACTCGACGGGGTTCCCCTCCTGGGGTTCCGTCTCTTCCTCGGGAGTCCCTTCCTCATAGAACCCTGCAAAAGCTTCAAACACAAGCAGTGAGCACGAAGGCTCAGCAAGTCTGACCCGTCTCACCTAAACATGGAACTTCTACATGAGGGGTGATGGGTTACATGAGGAAAAAATCATTTGCAAGGACTCGCCTAATTAGTAGAACCTTACTTTCAAGTTTTAGCAGCAGGTTGTGGAGAACCTTACGCTAAGGCACATGAGAGAGCCGCAATCAAACAAGAAACGCATTTCTCTCATGTACTTTGCCCAAAGTTGAAATGAACTTTAGTTAGCTCTAAACTACAGCAAGTCATTAGCAATCAAGTACATCTTTCAATCAGCAACATTTTAACATGTAACTAGCCTGTTCTTTCTACGTCACGGTACAGTGAACAAGTGGTACTCACTGACCGTGACGGACGGTGATTATAATCGATTTACACCTGCAGGGTTACCCAAACAACCCGTCACGTACGCCCGAACTCGATGTTGCCTACAACAACCATCACGGACGCCGTACGCGACTACCTTTCACCCGTTAGCCAAATGTTGAACCGGTCCAATCGTCCCGAGCAAGAGATCTCTGCACGCGCATCTCAGTGCCGCCAGCCGATTTACACCTCGAGCTCTCAACCTACCCTCTGAACGACCAGCTATGCCTCAACACCCGGCTACCCGAGTTACATCAGTTTCCCGGTTCCCATATAGCCGGTAGGTCTTCGGTACTGTTCTAGCTTGTTCAACAGGCCCGCACACGGCTCAGTCCTCAATCGACACAAGCGGAGCTATAGCACACAGGCCCCAATGTCCTGTTGCCCTTACTCTCCGCTTAGTCTCATTTTCTTGCCATGTGTTTCATGTGCTATTACTACCCGAGTCGAGTGCCTCTAGCCTATGCTCGCGAGTAGTTCCAACTACTCGACTTGTACCGAATCCTACTCTATCTTAGCAATGCAGTGGCTAACGAGGTTTGCAATCCTAATCCCAACCCATGGTTTTCTTGGCGATGCATTTGGGTTTCCAAGCAAGACTCTAATGCAAGAATAATAGCATTCAAAGATGTGCTCAAAACAATAAACATTTGTAAAAAGGTTAATGCAAACCGGAGCTTGCCTTGCTGCTCTTGGTCATAGGCTAGCTGTTCCTCCAGAGTAACAAAGTCTAGGACTTCATGTTCCTCCTCAACCTTAGCAACTACATGATAGAGGAAATACATGTATCAATTGAAATACATTTGTATTAACTTTTAAACTTGTGAAGTCTATAACTTTTACTAGACAAGCCCAATGACTGTGAAATTTTTACTGTGGCTTGGTTACAACCTAAACAGAGACTTGGTCAAGTTTTAGTTGCAGCAAAGCTCATTTGAGCCCTCCATAATTAATTATGTACTTGACCATACTTAAGGGCTTTTAGGGTGTTCTAAGGATTTTCATGAAACAAACTATGACTTTCTGAAAACAAGATTTTCAGAGGGTTCTAATGGAGTTGGTCTCACTTAATTTGAAGGTTCCTAGCTAAAGATATGAGCTAGACAATTTCAGAGAAAATTCTGAAAATATTTCTGAACATTTTCTATTTTCTCTGGAACAGTTTCACTAATCACACCATTAGGTGGATCAAATGAGCTCAAATGGACCTGAAATTTTTATGGTGGCTCTGGGATATTTTGGTGAACATCCCAGCAAAATTTCAGGATTTTCCTCCAAAGGATTCTCCAGTTAAAATTCCAAATAGTTTAAAATTTGAGGAATTAATTCTGGAGAAATAAGGAATTTCATGAAGTGAAACTTGATTTTCTGGAAAGTACTCAGAGAGCTGAATCCAGCAAAATTTGGTTCACTCGATTTGGAGCTTTCTAGCCAAAGTTATGAGAGTTTGAAGTTTTAAGGAAATCTGAAAATCGGGGAAAAGTTTAAACTCGTGAGTGGGCCCCGGGGACACGTGTCGCACGCCGAGGCAACAGCACACCGCGGCCCACAAGGATTTTGCGCGCCAGCACACCCGATCCCGGCCGCAGCCCGATCCCGATTCAAAATATCGGCCGCTGACAGCTGGGGTCTACCCCCTTCTTCAACCTCGCGACGCCCGCGCTCCGCCGCCGAGGGACCTCGCCGGAGAGCTCGCCGCCGGCTTCTGTACAGCTCCAAACTTCACGATCCTGGCCGCCCCTGCCTACTTTCACTCGGGGAACAGGATTCTAGGGTCAGCTACTCATGACAATGGCCGGTGCATGGTCGGCGACGAGCCGCCACCTCGGAAAGACTTCGGCCATGTCGGCTGACTTCCCTAGCACCTCAACTACTCGAGGAACCGGTCGGGAAGCATCAGTGGACCTCAGGG
The DNA here is from genome assembly GCA_030760725.1 of Neostapfia colusana. NCBI lineage: Eukaryota > Viridiplantae > Streptophyta > Magnoliopsida > Poales > Poaceae > Neostapfia > Neostapfia colusana. The sequence goes on along the minus strand of JASWHV010000013.1, from coordinate 36,910,046 downwards.
AAGGTCGACATGAGCTTGAGGCAGCTCGGGGAAGGCCCGAAGTAGGTCCTCACCGTGCGCCCGATGCCTCCCGTTTATTCCGCCATTGGTAAACCTCGAATTACGCCGGGTACAGAGGTTCTCCGGCCAAGGGTTGTGAAGGCAACTTGTGCGCTACCGTGTCTAGTTTGTGTGAGAGCGGATTGAGGCCCTCTAATCCTTTCTAGAGCACGAATTCGACGGGATCGCACCCGAAGGTCGTTCTGCACACAGAAAGGGGAAAACTAGAAATTCGCCGCCGGTGAGCAATCACTCGGGCTGTGGCTCGGGGGTGAGAAGCACCGGTCACCAGCGCGTCCAAGGGTGCCTTGGCTCGGGTGTGACAACGCCCTGGTTGGGCTGTCCATGGGAGCCCGAGGTGCGGCGGTTCTAAGTCACCGACTTGATCTTTCGGCATAGCTGATATCAATCGGTTTCAACTGAATTCTAGCAGCGGGGAAGACGGAGGAAGGTCTCTAGTACCTTGCCGTAGCTCTGGAGGGAACGGAGAGGCGGTGATCAAGCTTCTATGATCAGCTCCGAGTGATCGGCAGCGATGGCGCGGTTCTGATGTGAGGAGGCAGCAGAGTGGGCGGTGATCGCTCCGATCAGGGCGGTGGCATAGATAAGGGGGCTGTGAGGCGGTTCAGCACGTCGGGGCGGCAAGCAGGTGGTGTCCCGGTCGCCTCTTTGCCGTGGCGGCCGCTCAGTCCGGCGCAAGAACCCGAGCTGGGTTTTCAGTCGGTTTGATTTGAAGTGGTGGCTGACATGTGGGTCCCACATCCAGTTTTAACCTCTGAAATTTACTCCTAATCACTGTTGTAAACAGTGAGCCCCATAGTACCCCTGGTAATTCAAATTATTCACCCATGAGCCATTTGAATTGATCAAAGTTCAAATTGGGTTTGGTTTGAATGAATTTCAGCACAAGTGCAGTTTTGAATTCAAATAAAGTTTGAATTTGTCCCACTTAGCTCATGTCAAGATCAACTCCAAATGGAGTGAAAATTGGTGTGTGAACTCACAAAAATGTGCTGAGTAAGAATATGCCTCCCACTTTTAAATTCATGGGATAAAAACAGTTCGAATTTGAATATGGTTTCCAAACTGCCCTCTTTCTAGTTATACCCAAAATGACTTCAAAAAGGTTTTGAATTTGGGTGAAACTTGGCATGGACATCCTTAGCAATGTGTAGGAGTTTCCATATGTCCAGCACCTCTATATCACATGTGGGAAATACCACTTTTGCAACATGTGAGTTTGTTCTCTAATGAGCATGTTGATGGTGGTTACTTGCTCTTCATTTGTGTTCATCATCTTTCCTCAAACGAGGTGTGTGTGTATGGTGATGAACACTTAAATTATGTGTCCAAAACTGAGGCCCTTATAGTAGCCCTCGCCGGTGGACTCGTAACCTGAGTCCGTGGGATGCTCCTCACCTGAAAACACTTATAGCAGCAACCGTGAGCATGATGGCTCAACAAGACTTAACCGACTCACCTAGGCATGAAACTCTACATGTAGTGTACAACGGACATGGGGTGGTAAGTAACAGCAAATGGACACGCCTACAAGTTCATCCTTATTTCATATTTTAGCCACAAGTTAACAGTTCATGAATAGGAAATTTAGTGAGCAATATTTGGTGGCACACATGTAGCAATACAATTATACATATCAGCAGAATTGAATCATGACATTCCATAGTTTATCTACATTACGATGCAGTGAACAAGCGGTAGTCGTCACCGCGAGGGACGGCGAATCGACTCGATATACAGCTGCAGGGATACCCGAATAGCATGTCACAGACGCCCACCTGTGGAGCTTCACAGCACGCTCACTCGATGTCGTACGGGACAAACTTTCACCCAACAGCCCAAACGTCAAACCGGTCACACCAAAACGGACAAGAGGTTCCCTACATGGAGCATCTCTCTATGCCCGTTAGCAGATTTCCACCTTGCTGCCCTCAACCTACACCTATAAATCGGTGTGCTATGCCTCAACGCCCGGAGGTTTAGGTTACATCAGTTTATCGGGGCCCATATATCCGATATGCCTTCAGTATATTCAATACTTGTTCAGCAGGGCCGCACACGGATCGGTCCTCAATCGACGCGGACAGGGCTGCGCACACAAGACTTTCTCTTGCTGCGCCCTAGCCCCTGCCTAGTCTCATTTTCATTTCTAAAGTGATCTCACATCACTCGAACCAATCCCGTGTGTCCCAAAGCCTAACTCGCGAGTAGATTCCAACTACTCGACTTGTACCGAAGTTCTATGAATCATTAAGCAGAGCCTGTCTACTCGAGGACTTAGACACTACCCTCACTCTTGTAGGAAAATTCTGGTTATGCATTTGGGTCTCATCCATCCTACACCTAATGCACATCCATACCTCATACTAAACATGTAAACAAAGCAAAACTTTATAAAAGGGGTTAATGCAAACCAGGGATTGCCTTGTTGCTGCTGGTCAGTGGTTAGGGCTTCGTCCGGAAGAAGGAAGTCGAGCACTTCCAGAGTTTCCTCGCCTTCAGCGACTACACGTAAACGATATACTATATGTCAATTTAAGTGCAATGTTTGAACGTGAATATGTAAAGTCCATAATTCTATCTAGACCTCCCCTTTGGCTCTGCAATTTTTATGGTGGCTTGGTAGGGTCCTAACCAGAGTCTTGACCAAGTTTCAATTGAAACAAAGTTCATTTGAGCCTTGTACAAATAAAAGCCTATTTGGTCAATATTAGAACCTCTCAGGAATTCCAGGGCTTTTCACGGCTTCAACCATTACTTTCAGGAAACTAGAATTTGAGATGGTTCTAATGGAATTGGTTTCATGTTATTTGAAGAATTCTAGATGAAGTTATGCCCTAAACAAGATTAGAGGAAATCTGAACATGTTTCTGTACATTTTTTCTATTTTCTCAGGGCAGCTCACTTAATCACACCATTAGAGGGACATTTTACTGTGGCTAAAGGATTTTACAATGAACTTCCCAGCGAAATTTCAGAATTTTTCATGAAGTAATCCTCCAGATAAAATTTCTAACAGTTTAAACTTCAGGGAATTAATTCTGGAAAACTATTAAGTTTCATGAGCTGAAATTTGTGTTGCTGGAAAGTACTCAAAAAGCTGAGTTCAGCAAAATTTGGTTCACTGAATTTGGAGCTTCCTAGCAGAAGTTATATGCATTTGAAGTTTGAACAAAATCTGAAATTTCAAATAAAGTTTAAACTGGCTGGTGGGGTCCCCAGGCTACGTGTCAGCACCTCAGCTAACACACACGGGGGTCCGCAGAGTCTTCGCGCAGTCGCACGGGCCGGATCCTGGTGCTACAGCAGATCTGGCGCTGTTTAACTCAAGGCTGACACGTGGGACCCGCGGGGCTTCGTCTACCTCGCACTCCCGCGGCTACCCGCCGCCCCCTTCGCTGGAGAGCTCGCCGCCGGGCGTTCTGCTGCCTGACCTTCGACGAAAATCGCTGCCTGTGCATATTTCTGCCTGGGGAACACGGTGGTGCCCTCCCCAGAGCTCGGCAACGGCCAGAATAGTGCTTGCGACGGTGACAGCGGCCGGAAGTTCATCGGTGATGTCGCTATGGCGCTGTCATGCCCCACAGTCCCCTCTGTTGGCTCCTATAGCACCGCCACGACCTCCGGAGCAACGACCTAGCCTCTGATCTTGCTCACCGTTGCGGCAAACCGGACTTCACCGTGCGACCTAGGTCTATACCCGGTGATGAACGAAAAACCCACGGAACTCGGTGGTTTCTCGCTGGTTTCCCGTGATTCTTGACTGTATGGATTCACACGGACGTTTCTAGCTGGTTGTGGAAGCTGGGGAGCGATTGCCTGACCAGTTAGCCCGATTTTTCCGATTAATCGAACATGGGCTATATCACATGCTCTCGGCAAGAACTGAAATTCTGGCCAACACACTCTATGGCATGCAGCCGGGGTTGTCGGACAGAAAGTGCACTCCTAGGCGAACCTTTTGGCATGATCAACTCGGCGTGGAATCAAACCTAGCGGCCGGACGATGAGTTTTTGGTTGCGGAGGCTTTACATGGTGCTGAATGGAAATAGGGAGTTTGTGGTCGGTTTACCGTGGGTGGGGCACCAGGTTGTTGCGTTGATCACGTCGAGGAGGCCTCGGCGTAGCTCTGGGTGAGCTCAGACCAGCGTGCCAACCTCGGAGATGAGCGGACGCCGGAGAACCGAGTTTTCGAGCGTGCGGCGGTGTTTCTTGGTCGAGGAGCTCGGGGATGTTCAGGACAGCGCGGCGAGTCGGTTACTGAGGTGGGAAATATCCCTGGCGAACGGTACGTCGATGCATACCGTAGCCTTGCTGCTCGGGAGGTGGCGTCCGGGAATCACCTCGGTGGCGCGCTGCGCGCGCTTGCTTCAGCGAGAAACAGAGCACCGCTTGGTTGGGAGTAGCTCTCCCACTCACCTGTGGGCCTATCTCTCCCCCCTAATCCCTTTTTTCCAAATTCTACTGTAAATATCCCAGCTACTCTCCATTGAATGAGAGACTTAAGCACCAAGTCACAGTTTGAATTTGGTTTCCTCAATTTGGAATTGATTTGGCTAAATTTGTTGCATATTTGAACTGAAATTCAAATTAAGTTTTGAATTAATGCAATTTTAGCTCCCGGCAAGATAAAGTCCAGTGAGGATGAAAATTGTTGGGATAACTCAGAAAAATATGCTGAGTTTGAATATTAAGTCAACTTTTGAATTCAAGGGATGAAGGTTGCTGAAATTTGAATTTGCATTCAAATTGGCACCTTTTTGAATTGTCTCCAAAAATGCCTCAAAATGTATGGGATTTGCATGAAATTTGGCCTGAGCCTTCCCAAGACTAATTAAGGTCTAGGGGTGAGCTCAACCTTCCATGTTCATGTGTAGAAATCCCACTTTTTGGAAGTTAGGGCTTTCCCCTCTAATCACATTTTTGATTGTTGTTACTTGCTCTTCACAAGTGTTCATGAGATATCCATCACAATAGGTGTGGTGTTGTGAGGTGATGAACAATTTTTGCAATTTCATTTCTTGGGCTTTTACATGAAAATGCGGATAACTGGATTAAAATCTGGGTTAAGTACAGAAAGGTCTGTTCTGTACAGAATAGAGGACTGATTATGTTGGCTTTAGGATGATGTGTAAACATGAAATTTTGTTATGATTTCATAAAGTTTTAGCATGTTCATGTTTTTACATACTTTCACATACTGCTGAGATCAAGTTTTGACTCCCCTCAAAATTATTCTTTTGAAGTATGGTGAGTACTCATTCTCCGAGTAGGGCTGAAGGTTCTCGCCGAGACGGCGATGACTCGACTCCACCACGGGCACCGCCATCAACAGTATGGGCGGATGTCATGGCTCATATGGTCGAGTCAAGTCAAGATAACACAAGACTACAACAAGCCTTGGTACAACAGGGCTTACTCCAACGTACACAACAGGTCGTTCCACCTCGGAACACCTATTTGGACTTCTTGGCGACACAATCGCCAATTTTCACGGAAGCCAACGAACCAGTGGAAGCTGATCAGTGGCTTCGGGTTATGGAGTCCAAGTTTGGAGTGTTTGAGTGTGATGAGTATCAAAAGACATTATTTGCATCTCAACAACTCCATGGAGCCGCCGGAAATTGGTGGTTCACTTATCTCGCCACCATTCCGGAGTGCCATCAAGTGGAATGGACGGAATTTCGTGAAGCATTCCATGCTCGTCACATTCCTATGGGTTTTATCAAGGCCCAGAAGCAGGAATTCAGGAACTTGAAGCAGGAGGACATGAGTGTCCTCGATTATGTCAAAAGGTTTAACCATTTGGCACAATATGCTCCTGACTAAGCGACGAGCGAAGCTGCAAGGTGTGACTACTTCTTCCATGGCCTGAGTGCCATGTTAAAATATAGGCTGGCTTTGTTCAATCAAGGCAATTACACCGAGTTGATCAGTGCTGCCCTGCTGCAAGAACAAGCGACACTCGAGTGTCAAGGAGAGAAGAGGGACTGGGATGATGTGCAAAAAGACACACCAGTTGTTCCTCATAAATACCGTGTGGTGTATCACACACCATCCAATGAATTATGGCCAGCACCAGTAAGGTCAACTCAGTACAGATTTCCTGCTCAAGAATCACGTCTTGAAGCACCACCATTGCGGCAGCAACAAATGATACCTGGTGCATCATTGCTGCAGCCAAGTACATCAACTTCTCAACCACAAGTCAACGAAGAACCGGGGAAACATCTGTGTTCTTATTGCCACCGTTCTGGGCATTTTAGGCAAGAATGCCCGGAGAAGTTGTTGAACAGCGGACAACCATCATCATCAGGTGGTATGCCGCCACATGCTCAAGTCAATATAACAGCATTGCAATCCGGGAGTGTTCAACATCTTGCTATTGAGGATGTCCCGCAGGGAGCACCGGTGTTAGTGGGCATGTTCACTCTCAAAGACGTGCCCATGCTCATACTTTTTGATTCCGGTGCAACCCATAATTTTATCAGCAAAACATGCTTGGATCAGCACCAATTATCCACCAATACTCCCACAACGAGTTATCTTATACGTTCACCGGGAGGAAATATCTCTGCTAATCAGATTGTGTCCCGAGCAGCTTTGTTTTTGGGCGGGAAAATTTACCCAACATCGCTGATTATGTTGGATGGGCAGAAGATAGACATAATATTGAGGATGTCTTGGTTAAATCGTCACGGTGCCGTTCTCAAAATCAGTAACCGGACTGTCCAGATTGACTCACCGATTTACGGACAGCACACGCTGTTTTTAGACAGCAAAGACCCAGATATGGAAGAGGCCTACCACACAGAAGCGCTTAAACTTGAAGATATTCCTGTGGTACGTGATTATCCCAAGGTGTTTCCCGATGATTTACCGGGCATGCCGCCCGAACAGGACGTCGAGTTCAAGATTGAACTGGCGCCGGGAACAACACCTATTTCACGAAGGCCTTACAAGATGGCACCTAACGAGCTAGCGGAGTTGAAGGAGCAACTAAATGAACTCATGAGCAAGGGTTTCATACGACCAACTTCTTCACCTTGGGGTTGCTCTGCGCTGTTCGTTAAGAAGAAGGACGAAACACTGCGGCTATGTGTTGATTATCGTCCTCTAAATGCTGTCACGATAAAGAACAAGTATCCTTTGCCCCGCATCGACATCTTGTTCGATCAACTTGTGGGTGCAAAGGTATTTTCGAAGATGGATCTTCGGTCGGGCTATCATCAAAACAAGATCTGACCGGCGGACATACCGAAGACAGCTTTCTCGATGAGATACGGACTCTATGAGTACCTCGTCATGTCATTTGGGTTAACCAACGCTCTGGCACACTTCATGTATTTAATGAATTCGTTATTCATGCCGGAGTTAGACAAGTCCGTCGTGGTATTCATCGATGACATTTTGGTTTACTCCAAATCTGAAGAAGAGCACGCTGAACTTTTGCGTATCGTGCTACAACGGCTGAGAGAGCACAAGCTATATGCGAAGTTCAGCAAGTGCGAGTTCTGGATTGATCAAGCGCCTTTCCTAGGCCATATTATTTCAGCAGAGGGCATTGCCATGGACCCCAGCAAAATTGAAAAAGTGCTGAAGTGGGAATCTCCCAAATCAGTCCACGAGGTCCGAAGTTTCTTAGGTTTAGCGGGGTATTATCGGAGATTCATTCCGAGCTTTTCAAAAATTTCTAAACCAATGACGGAGCTGCTGAATAAGGGCACTAAATACACGTGGAATGCAGCATGTGAAGCCGCATTCAAAACTTTGGTGAAACATCTCACAACAGCTCCAGTTCTTGCTCAGCCGGACACGACAAAGTCAATTGATGTATATTGTGATGCATCTGGCATTGGTCTTGGCTGTGTTTTGATGCAAGAAGGGCGTGTAGTCGCCTATGGGTCTCGTCAACTGCGAAACCACGAGCAGCATTATCCCACTCACGATCTCGAGCTTGCTGCTGTGGAGCCATTATTTACTTGGTAATCTTGTTTACCTCGACACCGACCATAAACGTTTGAAGTATATCTTCACGCAGAAGGAGCTAAATATGAGACAACGGAGATGGTTGGAGCTCATAAAAGATTATTAAATCGATATCCACTACCATCAGGGAAAAGCAAACGTGGTTGCCGATGTGCTTAGTCAGAAAGCCCACGCTCACAACATGGCGAGTGCTGAGTTGGAAGATGAAGAACCGAGTCTCCGTGTCATTCCATATGGAGCACTTTACAATATCGCTCTCATTCCAACAATCTGTGAAGAGATGTTGTGGCCCAAAGAAGGGACAGGGGTATGTCTCACATATGGAGAAGACTAGACAACGGAGAGGTGAAGTGTTTCCGGAAGGATAATGACGGTACGATATGGTTCAACGACCGTATAGTGGTACCGCGTAATATGAAACTCCGGAAGAAGATCTTGGATGAAGCCCACCAGTCGAAGTTTTCCATTTATCCCGGCAGTAACAAGATATACCAAGATTTGAAACAGAAATTTTGGTGGACGCGGATGAAGAGGGAGGTTGCTAAATACGTATCCGAATGTGATACGTGTAGACGGGTCAAGGCTGATCAAATGCGGAAAGCTGGACCTCTACAACCACTGAAGATACCGGCGTGGAAATGGGAGGATGTGAGTACGGATTTCATCGTCGGATTACCGCTCATATCCCGGAAGTATGACTCGATATGGGTGATCATCGACCGGTTGACGAAATCAACTCATTTCATACCAGTGAACACTCATTTTCGAGCTAAGCAATATGCGGAGTTATACATCTCAAGAATTATATGCTCACATGGTGTTCCGAAGACTATCATTTCAGAACGGGGTGCGCTGTTTGTTGCTCGTTTTTTAGAGCAGCTGCATGCCTCGTTGGGCACCAAGCTGATTAAGAGCTCTGCATATCACCCTCAAACTGACGGACAATCTGAGAGGGTGAACCAAGTACTGGAAGACATGTTGAGAGCGTGTGCCATCCACCCCGGTAAGAATTGGGATGATCACTTACCGTTGGCGGAGTTTTCATACAATAATTGGTATGAAGCGAGTATTAAAATGGTACCGTATGAAGCTCTCTACGGCCGTAAGTGTCGCACACCTCTGTATTAGTGTGAGTCCGGCGAAAGAGTTATGTTCGGGGTTGAGCTTGTGAACAAAGCCGAAGACCGAGTTCGGTTGATACAACAAAATTTGAAGGCTGCACAATCCCGACAGAAGAGCTACACTGATCAAAGGCGTAGGCCATTGCATTTTGACGTCGGAGAGTATGTTTATCTTCGTGTATCTCCGATGAAGGGAATTCAACCGGTCCGGTGTAAAGGGGAAACTCGATCCCCGTTTTATCACGGAGAAGTGCGGACCCGTAGCCTACCGGCTGGAACTACCAGCAAGTTTTGTGAGTGTCCATGATGTATTTCATGTGTCACATCTGCAGAAGTGCCTCAAATTTACCGCTGCTGTCCGCACCGAAGAAATCGACGAATTGAAACCGTACTTTACCTACACCGAGCGGCCGGTTCAGATTATGGATGAAAAGACCCAGGTAACCGGAAACTGGACGGTCAAGTTTTATAAGGTGCTGTGGAGTAATCATACCGCTGAACAGGTGACATGGGAAAGTGAAGATTATCTCCGCACCAATTATCCGGAACTTTTAGCTTTATACAGTTTGTAATTACCTCTCCCGTCTTGTTCTTGTTTTGTAATCCCGGGACGAGATTCTTTTAAGGGGGAGGAATGTAAAAGTTCCAAAAATGTATATGAATAAACCGAGGTTTGAATTCATATGTGTGACAGTCTTGAAAAATGGGAGTTGCTAAAACTTTTCTTCATGCAAAGTGCTACGTGGATGTTCATCCAAAATGAGGCTCACATTTTCATTTGAAGGTGTTGAACCAACAAGGACTTAAATACCCCTTTGCATGAAGGATCAAAAATCAGATTTCAAATTCAAAGGTCACACAAATTGCGGCCAAAAACATTGAATACTCATGCAGCCTATACTTTGGAATTTGAGGCAATTTAGTGTGGCAAACTTTCATTTTTACTGGGGGGGCTCAAAAGGAATTAAATAGACACATTTTCAAATTCAAACCAAATTCAAGTTTGCTATGCAAATTCAAACTGAATTTGGGGGAATTCAAATGCTAGCCCAATTTTTAAATTCAAAACTTTTGAATGGATTAAGATTGACATGTGGAGATTGTGGCGGACCGGAATCCGCTCATCCAGGATCGCAGAGGGTGGTGCCGCGCGATGCGACACCCGACAGCACACGTCATAAGAACGCAATATATTACATGGGAAAAACAGCTGAAACTGTACCAACAGGTACAAACTTCAGTTACAACTATTGTTCTATTACACAGCGGAAGACTACACTATACAACTCACGCCCGCCTAATTAGCAAAAGTCGGTTGCCCAGCCCTAGGGCAACCCACACTAGCTGCACTCCTCAGCTCAGCGCGGCGTGTACGGCTCCCACTCAGCCGTGGTCCCCGACGGAGGGTAACCCTCGCCGGTGGACTCGTACTCCGAGTCCGTGGGTGGCTCCTCACCTGAAAAACACTTAAGCAGCAACCGTGAGCACAAAGGCTCAGCAAGGCTTAACCGACTCACCTAAGCATGAAACTCTACATGAGGTGTACAATGGACATAGGATAGTAACATTTCAGCAAAACGACAAGCCTACAAGTTCGTCCTTAGTTCATCTTTTAGCAACAAGTTAACAGTTCATGCAATCTGAAATTTAGTAAGCAGTATTTGGTGGCACACATGTAGCAATACAATTATATCAATCAGCATCATTGAATCAACATATTTCATCCATTAGTCTACGTTACGACGCAGTGAACAAGCGGTACTCGTCACCGCGAGGGACGGCGAATCGACTCGATATACACCTGCAGGGAAAACCCAAAGAGCACGTCACGTACGCCCACCCGTGGAGCTGCACAGCACGCTCACTCGATGTCGTACGGGACAACCTTTCACCCAACAGCCCAAACGTCGAACCGGTCGCACCGAAACGAGCAGGAGGTTCCCCACACGGAGCATCTCTCTATGCCCGTTGGCAGATTTCCACCTTGCTGCCCTCAACCTACACCTATAAATCGGTGTGCTATGCCTCGACGCCCGGAGGTTTAGGCTACATCGGTTTATCGGGGCCCATATATCCGATATGCCTTCGGTACGTTCAACACTTGTTCAGCAGGGCCGCACACGGATCGGTCCTCAATCGACACGGGCAGGGCTGCGCACACAAGACTCACTCTTGCTGCGCCCTAGCCCCTGCCTAGTCTCATCTTCATTACTAAAGTGATCTCACATCACTCAACCGAACCCGTGTGTCCCAAGCCTATCTCGCGAGTAGATTCCAACTACTCGACTTGTACCGAAGTCCTATGACTCATTAAGCATAGCCTGTCTACTCGAGGTCCTTGACACTACCCTCACTCTTTTAGGAATCTTTGGTTATGCAAGTGGGGTTTCATTCATTCTATACCTAATGCACATACATACTTCATATGACACATGTGAACAAAGTAAAGCTTTTAAAAAGGGTTAATGCAAACCGGGGCTTGCCTTGTTGCTGCTGGTCAGGAGTTAGTTCTTCGTCCGGAAGAAGGAAGTCCAGCACTTCCGGAGTCTCTTCTTCAACGGCTACACGTTAATGAAATACTACATGTTAATTTAGATGCAAATGTGAGTTTTAGAGCAAGACTTCTACTATTAGTTCTAATAACCAGCCTCTAACACCTGGAACTTTGTTTAAGAATTTAAAGATGAACTGGTGTTGGTGGTTTGGCTTGAACTTAATCACATGGTTAAATGCTAAGTGATTTTTCCCCCTTTTTCATCTTAATCCCTTAAGTGGGTAAACAGGACAGGGGTGATCTAGAGCTCCAATGGAGCTTAGAATTTTTGTGTGAGTTCCTTGTCACAAGAAAACCCTCTGGACCAAACCTTAGCACTTTTCATGGAGTGGTTTGCTCAGAACAATTTCCTTAGCAAATAAGCAAGGAAGAACCTATTCTGAGGTAATACCCCTGTTCATACCCAACTTAGCGAACTATAATTTCAATTATAGCTCCTAGAGTTTGCATGAATTTTCCTAGCATTTTTGGAGTCAAGGTTTGCCCAGAATTGAATTTCCAAGTTTTGGAAATTCTCTGAAAATGTTTATGTATTCAAATGAACACAGCACCTTTCAATTTGAATTGCTCTGACCAAATCAACTCCAAATGGTCTGAAACTTTTACAGGGGTTTACTAATGTCCTAAAGAACATTCTGGCAAAATTTGGGGATTTTTGGATGAACCAAACTCCCTCTAAAATTCTTTTGCTGAAAAGCTTTAAAGAATTTTCCAGAATTAATTAATGGGTTTCATACAAATTGGGTTGTATCTCTGGACAGAGCTAGGCAAGATGAATCCAACCCAATTTGAATCACTAAATTTGGAGCTTCCTAGCCAAGGTTATGGATTTCTAAAGTTTGAGCTAATCCCTGAATTATTTTCCTACAGAAAATCCCCTCCCGCGCTAAACCAGAGGCTGACAGCGGGGTCCGCCCGTTTAAATTGAGCTAACCGCGCGCTCGCGCGCGATTAACACAGGGGCTGACAGGTGGGGCCGCGCCCTTCGTCTACCTCCCGACGTCGCCGCCCCGAGCCGCCGGAGCTCCGGCGAGGTCAGCGTTCCCGGCGATCTAGCTCACCGGAGCCGACGAGACTCGCCGCCCCCACGTAATCTCGGGTGCTGAACCCGCTGGACACCATGTCGCCGCCGGCTAACCGCCATAGCTCACCGGCGACGAGCCCTATGCCTCTGTGCTACCTCGGCAACGTGTTCCCGCCCTTCTGACCGTTTTCTTCGTGCGCTAATCGCGTCGCCACACTCAGGGAAACCTCGGGAAACTCGGCATGAGCTCTGTTGGGCCCTAAACGGCCGGCAACCCAAACCTCACCGGCGACCCCCTCCTCCGCCATACTGTCCTAGGGTGAACTTAGGGTTCCGGCGGTGATTTCCTTCCGGTTTTCGATCGAGAAGGGTCGCCAGAACCTCTAGATGCTCTCTCACAGCTCCGTTCGGCCTCCCACCCACTATGCTTCCCGAATTTCTGCTAAACCTAATCGGGTCCCGAAAGGAGCTACTCGTCCTAAACTGAGAAATTCTCCGCGCACAAAGGTCGAACCTTGGAACGGTTTGCGCGGTGGTCTTGAGGACGAGCTAGCGCTCCACTTTCCTATGGAGGTCGAAGCCGGAAGATGATCACAGCTGGGGTGGCACACGATCGGAGCTCGGGCGACTAGGCTGCTGGTTACAGAACTTCGCGAAAATCAGTAACTCGCCGGCGGTCTCGGGCCTTTTATAGGCCCCTGAGGCCAGTGGAGAGCGCGACACCTGCTGTGCCACCTCCTCTGCCGAAGCAGGAGCTGGCCGGCCGAGGTGGTCGGTCGCCGCCGCTGGGTCGAGGAAGTCGGCTGAGGAGACTTCTGTGCTAAGTCTACTGACCAGTGGGCCTCCCCTCTAACTCTTTTGTTTTTTTCCAATTTTCTGAATTCTGTTGTGCCAAAATATCCTCAGCTACTCACAATTTAATGTGAGACTTAGTCACCAAGCCTTTGTTTGAATTTGAATTCTCAAATTCAAACTTTGTTTGGTTAAATTTGCTTCATATTTAAACTGAAATTCAAATTCAGTTTTGAATTCTAGCAAATTTAGCTCTTGACAAGATGAGCTCCAATGGGGATGGAAATTGGTGGGTTTACTCAGAAAAATGTGCTGAGTATAGATATGTAGCTAACTTTTGAATTTGGATGATGAAAGTTGCTGCAATTTGAATTTACACCCAAATTGGCCTCTTTTTGAAATAACCCAAAAGTGCCTCAAAAATTGTTGAATTTGCATGAGCTTTGGACTGAACCTTCCCAAGACTTTTTAAATTATAGGGGTGAGCTCAACCTCTCATGCTCATGTGTAGAAACCCTACATTGTGAAAGTGAAGGCTTTCCCCTCTAATCATTCTTTTGATGGAGGCCACTTGCTCTTCACAATATTTCACAATCTACCCACAACAAAACTGTTGTGTTGTGAGGTGCATAAAAAAATTTGCAAGTCCCTTTCCTTGGGCTTTTACAGAGATCTTTTGGGGAGGAAAAATTTGGGTGGAGCTCACACGTCATTGGGATATTTGTAACTTGCACCCAAAGCAAAGAAAGCCTCTGTTTTCAACTCCAACGAGTAGCTTCTCACCGTAAGCCACCGAGGGCGCTGCCGCCACCTCCTCGTTGCATTTCCTCGTGCTGGCAACCATGTAGCGGCTTCACTCTCTCTTCAACGTGATCTACTCCCACACAGCTGAGCCAAACGCCCTTTGCTTCCTCCTCCTCACGAGAAACACACCCACAGATAACCTCACCGCCGCCTCCTCGGGAGCGACCGCGAAACCAGGAAACACTCGATCTCACTCTCCTCCGAGCTGGTAAACAGTATCGTGAGCCTATTCTCCACCTCCCCTACACACAAAATGCCAAGTTCCGGCCTCCCTTGCCCTGCAACAGCTTCCTCAGCGGTGACCTAAACAAACCCGGCGATCGGCTTCACGTGGACAGCACTCTACAGAGTCTTTCATGCCCGAGCAAGCATGGCCGCGGGAGCGCCCCACCTCGGTGCTGCTGTTCTCCAAAACATGAAGCAAGCCGTTGATCCTCGCCGGCGAATTTGAAGTTTTTGCTCCGGTGTACAAAACCCAAGCGTCCGGTACGGGAACCCCAAATTCTCCCCCTATAATTGTTCTTAGAACATCAAATCTTGCACACACGAGCTGGACTAGCCGGCGGTCATTTTCCTTTTAGCAACCATCGCTTGAAATCAACTCGGAGCTACGAATTTCAAGGTCTCTCGAGCGCATCCATGGCGGCACACCGCGGGCGCTCGATGACAACACACTTGCGGCCGTTTCCGAGCTAGTTCGAGGCCTTGTCGAGCTTCCTAGTTGTACACTGGTTCTGTAGATCGAGTTAATCGATGTTTTGGCGGGTTAGAACCCTTGGCCGACGGCGCCAAAGTCCATCTGAGGACGCCGCACCTCTCCGGGGTACTTCCGGTCACCGACAGCCCTGGCAAACACCACCGGTGTGTTCCTCGATGTCCCAAACTCCCTGGCGGCGAGCCTCAGCTCGGGCGGTGGCCGGAAAAGGTGAACCCACGAAATCCGGCGTCGGGCCGGCGAGCTAGGCGGCACGCGCGCAAAAGAGGCAGTGGGAGGAAGAAGGAAGCATGGGCCCCAGCCGTCAGCGGCTAAAAATTTAAATTCTGGATCTCCTGTGGCTCTCGGATCCGCTGTGAAGGCGGACCAAAACGCTGTGAACCGGTGTAGCTGAATTCTGAGTGGCTGGAGTTTAAACCCATGGGCCCAAGCAATTTTCTATAGCAAAATAATTCCAGAGGTTGCCACATCTTTGGAAAATCATATCTTTGTGTAGAGACCTCCAATTTGAGTGTTCAAATTGGGTTGGATTCATTTTGCAAAGATCTATCCAAATACGAACTCCAATTTGTATGAAAGTCAATACTAAATTCTGGAAAATTCTTTGAAGTTTTTGTGAAAAAGAATTATTGAGGGAGTTTGATTCATCCAAAAATCCTCAAATTTTGCCAGAATATTCTTTAGCAAATTGTTGAACTTATAGCAAATTTTCCAGCTCATCTGAAGCTAATTTTAGTAGGAATTTGCTAAATACAAACTGCTATGTTCATAAGAGTCCAGAAACATTTTCAGAAAATGTTGCCCACTTGTAAAATCTATTCTAGGCAATTCATAGCTCAAAAAATCATAGGAAAATTTAGACATACTCTCTGAGACATACTTGAAATTTTAGTTCACTTAATTGGGCATGAAAATGCACATTACTCCAGAATTAATTCTTCTTAGTAGAAATGCTTAAAGAATTGTTCTGGAGGGACTACAAAAGTAAAAGGTCTGAGTTTTGGACCAAATTACTCTCATGTGACCAGGAACTCACATGTAAATTATAAGCTCAAGTTGAGCCCTATCACTCCCTGTTCTTGTTCTCTATGCTTATGTATGTGAGGATTACATAAGAGACATTGTAGGAATTATGGAGAACACAATTTGACTCCACATTAGCTGCAATTTGGCAAGCTAAATCCCTAGGTAGTATAGAACCTGCTGTAAAAGTTTTGAAGCCATTGGATTTCTTGTTCTTCAATTGCATTGAAATCTTTTCAGCTCATCTCTTATGGTCAATAGGAAAGTTAGTTAGTGTATAGCTAAAACACTAAGACTAATTTAGTTCCTTCATAATTCTTTGCACAACAGAGGAAAAATAATCCATTCTTGGCATTTCCACACAGCCTCTGTTCCTAAGAAATCCAGTCTTTAATTCTTTCCATTGCATTCTATAAAACATGTGCATATACATTTCAATAGGATTCACGACAATGGGGATTCGAAGGAGCGATTCATTGAAGTGGATCAGACTCCGTAGAATCAAGGGTTGATCAGCAAGGATCACTAACTGCTTATATACTACTACACTGCAAAACAGGCAAGCTCCGGTTTGCATGTAACAGCTTTTTAAGTTTTTACTTTGTATTCAGTTTCAGTTAAGATATGAAATGTGCATTAGCTCTAGTGCTTTAGTACTCCTCCTGCATGACCAAATGAACCCATGGAGTATTGGGTAGTTGTCTTTTCACCGAGTAGAACTGCCACGCTTAAGTAAGGTTCGGTAGAAGTCGAGTGGCGAGATGCTACTCGCATGATCAGGAACAACAGGGGCATACGGGATTGGTTCAGAAAATGTGTAGCAAGTTCAAGTTGAGACGGGAAGGTTGTAGGGGCAGCAGGACATAAGGGCCTGGGTGCTATAGGCCTGTCCGTGTCGGTCAAGGACCGATCCGTATGCGGCCCTGTTGAACAAGTTTGAGTTGTGTACCGGACTCATGCTGGCTATATGGGACCCAGTAAACCGATGTACCTCAGGAAGCTTCCGTTGAGCCTTTTCGGGTCGCCTCAGGTGAGACGGCCGGTGTGCAGTATGTGGGTAACATTCTTATGACATCTCATTTCGGTAGGTGAACCATGAGAGTGGCTACTATATGGGGCGATTTGATCGATTCAACGTGGGTGAAACGGGGGAAAGGCTGCCACGTACGATGTCAGTGATGGTTGCTGTAGGCAACGTCGAGTAAAGGTGTACATGTCGTGTAGTCCGGGTGTTATTGATTCGAATCACCGTCGCTTGCGGAAAGGACCGAGCATACTTGTTCTCACAGTCGTGACTTAGTAAGAACTTGCATGAGAAAGGAACTAATCATTATGGTTTGAAGTTTCATACTAGCTTTGTGATGGATCTTGTTGTATAGGTAGAGCAAACTCGATTCATTTACACCGTGAGCAAATTACATCGAGGGAAAGCGTTTCTTGTTTGATTGTGGACTCCCGATGTGGCATGCCCAAGGTCATTCTTAAATTGCTGCTAATAACAATTGAAAATAAGGACTCACTTTTAGGCGAGGTTATTATGCATTATGCCATCCTACTTTATGTTCATAACCTCATGTAGAGTTTCATGACTAGGATGATGGTTAAGTCTTGCTGAGCGTTATGCTCACGGATGCTATCCGAGTTGTTTTGCAGGTATTGCCTTCATACTTATGAGAAGGGATGCCGACGAGACTCGGAAACCTCCGAGTGGTTACTCAAGAGCATCCTCGCCGCTGCGGGTTTGTTCTTCGTGTTGCTAGTAAGAAACGTCAGCGGGCTGGACTGTTTCTTTGATGCTAAGCTACAAGTGAGTCGTGAGAGTTGTAGTCTTCCGCTGTAGCTTATTTTGATATAAATATGTGTAAAATACTCTTGTGCGCTTCCGCAAATGATTTATGTAATGTGATGTGTTTCCTCGAACCGTGTGCTGTTGGGTGCCGCATATCACGGCACCACCCGACGAGGTCCTGCCGGGGCCGAGCGTTCGGTCCCCCACAAAACACCTCGACATCAACATAAAAGTTATAGAAATCTTCCAAATCTTTCCATAAAATTATCATACCACCACAATGTCGAAAGAACCTAACCTCTAAACTCTGTATAACTTCAGCATTATTTCAGCTGAAAACAGAGGACTCTGTTTCTAATCTTACATATGTTGAAACTTGCTTATTTAGAAATCCTGATCAAGGGAAGGAGTTTAAATCAAGATTTTAGTGCTCTTAATCAAAATTTTCAACTTTTACAATGATGTTGATCATATAGTGGACTAAGATGTCGAAGCATCACCCAAATCGTGCCGGTACTACGTTCCTTACCAAGAAAACCTATACCGTACTAAGCTGGCTTCGTTAATTCAGTGGCGCTAAACGACTCTCACACACGTGTTCTACTCGGCTACTGATTTGTGGTTAGACTACCTGCATAAGTTTACACAATCATCAGGTTCAACTGCACACTGAACCCAGCTCCATAACAGTTTCATACACCCGTCCGTCGTCACTTGCATGGGTGTTCTCAAGACAAACTCGCCTTGAGCTATGTATTCACGTTACCAATCATGTGACGGGGTCTACACCTACTTGCCCGTAGCACGCCAGGGACTGGCGTTGCTCAAATACCCCTAACGACATGAAGAGTCGTAGAGGATACCTAAGCTGGGCGGGTTACTTGCCACCCGTGAGGCTCCACCCTTAAGCTTGTGCGCACTGATGGACAGCACATACACGCACCCCCCAAGACATAAACAGTCCCAAGATGCATGATTTTCTGACATAACAAATAGGTTAGTGTTGCCACTTTCATGACACGACCCCACGGTCTTGTCGAGCCAGGATCACGCTGAGGGGTGCTGCGTTGCACAGCACCGAATAACACATGTCAAAGGTACAAAGCGGAAGCAAATCTTTTATTACACAAAGTGGTTTATGAACATTTTGACATCAAAATAGGTCCAGTCTACACTCAGGGGCATATACTACGCATCAAGTTCACGTTCAGCCCGTGAATGTGTCCTTGCTAGCACGCACGCACACTAACACGGCGGCGTGCACGACTCCCACTCGACGGGATTCCCCTCCTGGGGTTCCGCCTCCTCTTCGGGTGTCCCTACCTCATAGAACCCTGCAAAAGCTTCAAACACAAGCAGTGAGCACGAAGGCTCAGCAAGACTGACCCGTCTCTCCTAAACATGGAACATCTACATGAGGGGTGATGGGTATATGAGATAAAAATAAGTTGCAAAGGACTCGCCTAATTAGTGGAACCTTACTTTCAAGTTTTAGCAGCAGGTGGTAGAGAATCTTATGCTAAGGCACATGAGAGAGCCGCAATCAAACAAGAAACACATTTCTCTCATGTACTTTGCCCAAAGTTGAAAGGAACTTTAATTAGCTCTAAACTACAGCAAATCATTAACAATCAAGTCCATCTTTCAATCAGCAACATTTTAACATGTAACTAGCCTGTTCTTTCTATGTCATGGTACAGTGAACAAGTGGTACTCACTGACCGCGAGGGACGGTGATTATAATCGATTTCACCTGCAGGGTTACCCGAACAACCCGTCACGTACGCCCGTACTCGATGTTGCCTACAACAACCATCACGGACGCCGTACGCAACTACCTTTCACCCGTAGCCAAATGTTGAACCGGTCCAATCGTCCCGAGCAAGAGGTCTCTGCACGCGCATCTCAGTGCCGCCAGCCGATTTACACCTCGAGCTCTCAACCTACCCTCTGAACGACCAGCTATGCCTCAACACCTAGCTACCCGAGTTACATCGGTTTCCCGGTTCCCATATAGCCGGTAGGTCTTCGGTACTGTTCTAGCTTGTTCAACAGGCCTGCACATGGCTCGGTCCTCAATTGACACAAGCGGAGCTATAGCACACAGGCCCCAAAGTCCAGCTGCCTTTACCCTCCGCTCGGTCTCATCTTTCTTGCCATGTGTATCATGTGCTATCTCTACCTGAGTCGAGTGCCTCTAGCCTATCCTCGCGAGTAGTTCCAACTACTCGACTTGTACCGAATCCTACACTATCTTAGCATTGCAGTAGCTAATGGGGTTTGCAATCCTAAACACAACCCATGGTTTTCTTGGCTATGCAGTTGGGTTTCCAAACAAGACTATAATGCAAGGAAAAAGGTATTCAAGTATGTGCTCAAAACAATAAAAACTTGTAAATAGGTTAATGCAAACCAGATCTTGCCTTGCTGCTCTTGGTCGTAGGCTACCTGCTCCTCCGGAGTAACGAAGTCTAGGACTTCGGGTTCCTCCTCGACCTTAGCGACTACATGATATAAGAAGTACATGTATTAATTAAATGCATTTGAATTGAGTGTTAAACTTGTGACCCTTCTGAGTATTACTAGACAGACTCAATGACTTAAAATTTTTATTGTGGCTTGGTTACGACCTAAACACAGACTTGGTCAAGTTTTAGTTGCAGCAAAGCTCATTTGAGCCCTCCACAATTAATCATGTCCTTGACCTTACTTGGAACTCTTAGGGTGTTCTAGGGATTTTCATGGAACAAGCCATCACTTTCTGAAAACTAGATTTTCAGAGGGTTCTAATGGAGTTGGTCTCACTTAATTTGAAGGTTCCTAGCTAAAGATATGAGCTAAACAATTTTAGAGAAAATTCTGAAAATGTTTCTGAACATTTTCTATTTTCTCTGGAACAGTTTCACTAATCACACCATTAGGTGGATCAAATGAGCTCAAATGGACCTGAAATTTTTATGGTAGTTCAGGGATATTTTGGTGAACATCCCATCAAAACTTCAGAATTTTCCTCCAAAGGATTCTCCAGTTAAAATTCCACAACAGTTTAAACTTTGAGGAATTAATTATGTAGAATTAAGGATTGTCATGAAGTGAAACTTGATTTGTTGGAAAGTACTCAGAGAGCTGAATCCAACCAAATTTGGTTCACTCGATTTGGAGCTTTCTAGCCAAAGTTATGGAGATTTGAAGTTTGAATGAAATCTGAAAATCAGGGAAAAGTTTAAACTTGCGGGTGGGCCACGGGGACACGTGTTGCGCGCTGAGGCGTCGGCACACCGTGGTATGCGGGGTTCCTGCATTCCAGCACAGCGGATCCCAGCCGCACCCGATCCCAATTTGAATTTTTAAGTCGCTGACGCATGGGCCAGCCGGCTTCGTCTTCCTCCCGACGCGCCCTCGCGCCCGCGCCGCCTCCCCTCGCCAGAGCAGACCCGCGACTCGCCGGACCGGCGCTCCCGGCCGCCGCCCAGCCAGAGACTCGCCGCCAGAGGGTTTAGGGCATCGAGGAAAACGTTGGTGGGCTCTGTTTGGGACGTCAGTGGCCGGAACCAGCTCCGTGACGTGCGGCGGCTACTGCTGTGGTTCGGCACCGTTGTCCGAGGTCTCTAGCCCGCCATCGCTTGCGCCGATGGGCTCTACATTACCAGCGCAGCTCTAGGAAGCTCGACATGACCTCAGAGTAGCTTGGAAGTCAATGTAAATACAGTTTCACCGTGCGACCGCATGGTTCCGTGGCAGACACTGCGAATAGAGCTTAAATCCCGCCGCTCCGAGGTGTTCTCATGCGATGGATGCTAAAGGAGATTTGATCGCCGGCTAATCCAGCACATGTGTGCAAAATTTGATGACTCAAGGAGGGAAAGAGAAGGAAAATTTTAAAGAACTGTACCGGAATCTCGGGCCGAGGTCGCCGGAGCAAATTCTCGGAATTCACCGGCGAGAGTGCACGGCGTGGCTTGAGCTTCAGGTGGAAGCAGCGTGGAGTCCGTGCGCTCCTTTTTCTGCCCTTGCTCGGCAGCGAAAGTGGCTGTGGTGTGCTTCCCATGTGAGGCCGATCACCGTCCTTCAGCTAAGTCGCGGCGGTCGTCGTTGATCACGGAAACAGGGGCCGAAACCCGGTGGTTCAGGCATTGGGAGGGTGGTGCTTGAGCCCAGCGTGTTGCCTAGCAACTCGGGGAGGCGAGGATGCGATTGTTTGCTGTGTTTTCCCCATCGACCGCAAGCTCAGGGAAAAGAAGAATGGCGCAGCCCGGGGTCGCCCGCGAGGATAAGAAGGCATCCGGTCTTCACTCAGCTGAGGCGGTGAAGGTCGCGTGGGGGCGCGAGCAGACCACCCTGGGCGCCAGCGCGCGAAGGGAGAAGCAGCTGGTGGCGCCGGTTGCTTCTCGGTGGCACAGCCGGCAGCTGCTCGGTGGAATTTCCCACCGAGGATGTGACTTTGTGTGCAAGTCTTCCCTCTTATCTCTATGACATGTGGGTCCCACTCTCAGTTTTAACCTCTGGCCTTAACTCCAAATTACTGTTGTAAACAGTAATCCCCACAAAGCCCCTGGTGATTTGAATTATCAACCCTTGAGCCATTTGAATTGGTAAAATTCAAATTGGGTTTGGTTTGGATGAATTTCAGCACAGGTTCAGTTTTAAAATTCAAATATGGTTTGAATTTGCCCCACTTAACTTATGTCAAGATCAATTCCAAATGGAGTGAAAATTGGTGTGTGGGCTCACAATAATGTGCTGAGTAAGAATATGCCTCCCACTTTTGAATTTTTGGGATCAAAACAGTTTGAATTTGCATTTGAGTTCAAACTGTCCTCTTTCTAGCTATACCCAAAATGACCTCAAAAAGGTTTTGAATTTGGGTGAAACTCGGCATGGACCGTCCTAGCAATGTGTAGGAGTTTTCACATGCCCAGACCCTCTATATCACCTGTGGGAAATACCACTTTTGCAATATGTGAGTTTGTTCCCTAATGAGCATGTTGATGGTGGTTACTTGCTCTTCAAATGTGTTTATCATCTTGCTTCAAATGAGGTGTGTGTGTGGTGATGACACTTCAAGCATGTGTCAAAAACTGAGGCCCTTACATTCCTCCCCCCTTAAAAGAATCTCGTCCCGAGATTATAAGGTGAAAATGAGAGAGAGGACGGTAGAAATTTTCCGGATGTGCGACGTGAAGAAGTCGGGGTAGTTAGCGCGAAGAAATCCTTCTCTCTCCCATGTCGCCTCGTCCACGGAGTGATTACTCCATAGAACTTTGTAGAACCACAACGTATGGTTGCGTGTGGTTCGGGCCTTCTCATCAATAATCTGAACCGGTTCCTCCCGATAGGTGAGATCCGGTTGCAGTTCTTCAATGTCCTCCAGCTGAATAGTAGTAGATAGCTTGAGACACTTCCTCAGCTGGGAAATGTGAAAGACGTCGTGCATACCGAAAAGTGCTTCTGGTAATCTCAGCCGGTATGCTACTGATCCACATCTTTCGGTAATCTGGAATGGACCGATGAATCGGGGTGCCAACTTTCCTCTCACCCCGAATCTATTTACGCCCTTCATTGGAGACACACGTAGGTATACGTGATCCCCGACTTCGAACTGCAATGGGCATCTTCTCCGGTCCGCATACTGTTTCTGACGGGATTGGGCGGCTTTTAGGAACGCTTGAATCAGTCGAACCTTTTCTTCTGCGTTGTTCACAAGGTCAATCCCGAAGGTAACCCTTTCGCCAGACTCACACCAATTCAATGGTGTGTGGCATTTTCTCCCGTATAGCGCCTCATAGGGCGCCATCTTGATGCTGGCTTGGTACCCATTGTTGTACGAGAACTCGGCTAACGGCAATTGATCATCCCAATTCTTGCTGTGGTTGATAGCGCAAGCTCGTAGCATGTCTTCTAAGATCTGATTTACCCGCTCGGTTTGCCCATCCGTCTGCGGGTGGTATGCTGAACTATGGATCAGCTTCGTCCCCAAGGCAGCGTGTAGCTGCTCCCAAAAACGGGACACAAATAAAGGGCCCCGATCCGATATGATGATACGGGGTACGCCGTACAAGCATAGGATCCGTGAGATGTACAGTTCAGCGTACTTCTTGGCGTTGTAGTTGGTGTTGACCCGGATGAAATTGGCAACTTTAGTCAGCCGGTCAACGATCACCCACACAGAATCATGCTTCTGAAAAGTGGTGGATAAACCGACGATGAAGTCCATGCTCACGTCCTCCCTCTTCCAGGCAGGAACACCCAGTGGTTGTAGCAGTCCCGGTTTCCGCATATGGTCTGCCTTCACCCATCGACATGTATCACACTCTGACACGTACTTCACGATCTCCCGCTTCATCCGTGTCCACCAAAACTTGCTTCTGAGTTCTTGATACATTTTGTTGCTGCCGGGGTGAATAGAAAATTTTGATAAGTGCGCCTCATCAAAAAATTTCTTCCGTAGCTCCGGGTTACGGGGTACGACGATCCGGTCCTTGAACCATAGGACGCCGTCTCCGTCCTTTCGGAAACATTTCAGCTCCCCACTGTCTACACGTCTCCGCAAATGCGACATGCCCTTGTCATGTTTCTGAGCTGCCGCTATTTCTTCACGGATGGTGGGGATCAAAGCTAGGTTGTAGAGAGCTCCGTGTGGAATCACATGTAGTGGTGGTTCGCTCTCTTCCAACGGTGTGATGGTCAGATTGTTGACGTTGACTTGCGGCTCAGCGCATCTGGCACTACGTTTGCCTTGCCCGGATGATAATGGATCTCTATTTCGTAATCCTTTATCAATTCTAACCATCTTCGCTGCCTCATGTTCAACTCCTTTTGAGTGAATATGTACTTGAGGCTCTTGTGGTCGGTATACAAATGCACGAGGTTACCGAGTAGGTAGTGCCTCCACATTTTCAGTGCAAGTACCACGGCAGCGAGCTCCAAGTCGTGCGTTCGATAATTCTGCTCATGGTTTCTAAGCTGCTGTGACCCATACGCGACCACTCTTCGGTCTTGCATCAGCACACACCCGAGCCCAATGCCGGATGCATCGCAGTACACATCGAATGGTTTTCTTGTGTCTGGCTGCACCAAAACCGGTGCTGATGTCAGGTGCTTGACTAAAGCCTTGAATGCTGCTTCACACGCTGGACTCCAAACATATTTGGTAGCCTTCTTCAGCAGCTCCGTCATCAGCTTGGCAATCTTCGACAAGTTCGGAATGAACCTCCGATAATATCCCGCGAGTCCGAGGAAACTCCGTACCTTGTGAACGGTTCTCGGGGATTTCCAATTCAGCACTTGAGTGATCTTGCTCAGTCTACAGCGATACCCTCCTCTGAGATAATATGCCCGAGGAAAGGCACTTGCGATATCCAGAATTCGCACTTGCTGAATTTCGCGTATAGCTTGTGATCCCGCAGCTGTTGCAAGACGATACACAGATGTTTCTTGTGATCTTCCTCCGACTTGGAATATACCAGTATGTGGTCGATGAAGACCACGACAAACTTGTCCAGCTCCGGCATGAATACCGAGTTCATCAAGTACATGAAGTGAGCTGGAGCATTGGTGAGGTCGAAGGACATGACCAGGTACTCATAAAGTCCGTACCTCGTCGAGAAAGCTGTCTTTGGAATATCCTCAGCCCTTATCTTAATCTGATGGTACCCGGATCTTAAGTCCATCTTGGAAAAGATCTTTGCTTTGACCAACTGATCAAACAACATGTCGATCCATGGCAACGGGTACTTGTTATTGATGGTTACGGCATTCGATGGACGATAGTCCACGCAAAGCAGCAACATCTCATCCTTCTTCTTTACAAATAATGCCGAACAGCCCCATGGCGAGGAGCTCGGCCTAATAAAACCCTTCTCCAGGAGGTCCGTGAGCTGAGTCTTCAGTTCAGCCAACTCCTTGGGCGCCATCTTGTACGGCCTTTGGGATATTGGCATGGTTCCCGGTGCAAGTTCAATCTTGAACTCCACCTCTCTATCAGGCGGCATCCCTGGCAAATCGTCTGGAAATACATCAGGGAACTCTCGGACCACTGGAATATCTTCCAATCTGATGGTTGTGGCTTGATAGACACTTGGAAGTTTTATTTATGGACTGTCCAGAAATAAGGAGTGAGATTTGTGCACTTCTGAGTTTAAGTGCACAACTCGGAGGACGGTGTCTAAAATAGCGCCGTGGCGGGTTAACCACGACATCCCTAAGATGACATCGACCTTTTGTCCCTCTAAGATTATGAGAGACGTAGGGTAAACTCTACCCTCTAAGCACAATGGCACTTTTGGGACCATCATGCTTGCTGAAATATTCCCACCCGGTGAACAGATCACATAAAGACTATCGGTGGGTAGTATTTGCAAGCTATATTTATCAATGAAACCTTGGCTAATGAAGCTATGCGTGGCGCCTGAATCAAACAATACTATGGCGGAATGCTGGTGGAGTTGGAATATACCCGCAAGGATTGGCTCACCCTTCGGCACGTCCTCTATGGCAAGCTGGTGGACGGTGCCGGGCCTAGGGTTTGCCTGCCGCGCATTAGTAGGGTTCCGGGGTTGATTTCTCCCCGGAAACTGTGGTGCAACTCTGCCGCCTTGCCTCTCTGGGCAACTGCTGGCGAAGTGTCCTGGACGACCACACTTGTCACATGTGGCCGCTGCTTGTGCGGTGCTCGGGGGACGAAAGCCCGACATGCGCTGCTGAGGTGCATACGCACGCGGCATCACCCGCTGCTGCTGTTGTTGTTGCGGAGGTGGTACTGGCAGTGCCGGCCTGAATGCCAGTGAAGAGTACGGCCGACTGCGGAATGGCATCGACCTCTGGGGTGGCTGCCAGCGTGGACCTGATGGTGGGCGATTCACCATCCGAAAACTTTTGAGAAGGACCGCCTCCTTCTCCGCTGCTTTGCGGCGCACTTCGCTTTCTCTCCGCCGCTGCTAACTCCTTGCCGGAGTCCTCCTGAACAATCGTAGAATCAATGATGTCGTTGAGGCTGCCGCGATTGAACATCGCCAATTTGTCCTTCAGGAGCGGGTTAAGCCCCTGGTAAAAGTGGTCCCACCGCTTCTCGTCGGTATCGGCGTGATACGACGCGTAGAGTGCGAGATCGTTGAACGCCCTGGAGTATTCCAGCGCGTTCTGGCCCCCTTGCTGCAGGTGTAGAAACTCCTGCGTCTTCCTCTTCATCAGGCCTGGCGGTATGTGATAGGCCCTGAAGGCTGTCCGGAACTCCGTCCAGGTCATAACTCGGTCGGTGGGCTGTGAAGCACAAAAGTTTGCCCACCACGCGCTCGCGGATCCTTGGAGCTGCTGGACCGCGAACTGAGTCTTGAGCTGCTCGCTTATCTGGAGCAGCCCGAACTTCATCTCTATCGCGCGGAGCCAATTGTCCGCGTCGAGAGGTTCATCCGCCCTTGAGAATACCAGGGGATGAGTCGCTAGGAAGTCGGAGTAGGAGCTCTGTTGACGCTCCTCACGGTCTTGACGTCTCTCTGGGCGAGACGTATTGGCGATGAGAGTTTGCAGCAACTCCGTGTGCTGCTGATGTGAACCCGCCATTGCCGCGACGATGTCGGCCAACGTAACCGTTGGCAGTGGCGGTGGCGGTGTTTGCTGTTTGCTGTTGCTGCTGTTGCTGCTGCTGCCCTGAGGAGTCCTCAGAAGGCTGTTGGGAGGTCTCTCCCCCTTGGCTAGTACCCCCAACGTCTGGCACTAGTACGAGTCATTCTGAAATTCAAAACAGCAGCGATTAGCACATGTCATACTTAAAATTCCATATGCAACAGTAGGTATTGAAGTGACACATGAGTAATTTGCACAACATTCACATATATTGATAAAGCATAAACTTTATACAAGATACATTATTCTCGGGTCTCCGAGAAGTCGTGCTCATGTCGTCACTACCTATACATACGCTACTGCCTACACGACATGTCACCTGTTACAAAAGTTGGGTTACACTACCCTAGCTGCCCTACTTGGCAACTGTAACCCCCTACTCGGAGTAGAACTCGACCTCCTGCGGGTCGTCCTCCTCCGGTACCTCTGCTGGTGGATCTGGATTTACCACCTCTTATCCCATCTCGGGTTCTCCCATTGCTGGAAGGCCCAAGACCACCGGTATGCCCAATACCGGAGGTACGAGGTCCTGCAATGAATGCACCTCGTCCATGGCCTGGTTGTAGTCCTCTTCCCAGCCTTGCCCTTCCTCAATAGTGTCGTCCCGCTCCTGAGTAAGGTCCTCATTCTGCTGGGTTAAAGTCTGCACCAGCTCTTGTAACGCCGCGATGTCGACACGGCTTTTCTTCTTTGCCTTCTTCAGACGATGCAACTGATTATGCTGTTCATTCAGTCGCTTGATCGTCAGAAGGAGCACATTGCGGAGTGCACTGTGGGAACTCTCGAAATGGTGTCCACGGCTGGTACTTTCTTTGATCTTCGAGGCGAGATGCTCCGTCTGAACAGCTTGGGTGTCCATCACGGCATTCCCCGCCCTCAACTGGAGGCTAAGGCTTGCCTCCGCGGGGTTGTACCTTTGGCAACCCGGATCGGCTGCCTCCCGGTACCTCCCTTCCCACACAAGATGAGCCAGTCCCTCCACCGGAACGAGCGTGTATGGAGTGCCCTCCATCGCTCTCACGTGTAGCTGGCAGAAACGTGACATGGTGTCACGGGCTGCCACTTGCCACATTCCCTCGGGTTGTCCACCTCTCACCGTGACGGTGAACGGCGCCCACCCGGGTGGCGTAGGTCCTGCAGGGACTTCGACATGGATTGTCCATGTCTTGTTTCCCTCCTCGCCTTCTTCCTTGGTGAAGTACTGCGGCATCTGGTTGTACCCAAAATATTGAAGCATATGCCTCAATGCTTCCGGATAGCCGCTGCGGTGAGAACAGTGGGATACCACCCACCCGTTCTCCAACTGCTTATCTTCTGTCATCTGTAAAAATATATTTGATAAATGTCAAATATTTATTTAAACAGTAAATCATTGAGTTATAACATAATACATGTCATTGAACCCATAAACTTGGAAACATAGTTCAAATTTTAAGCAAATTTGACTGCTGATCTGCTGTTCAACATGACAGCCCAGATCAGTTTCCATCTCAACCTGATTTAGGCCTTGTTAAAGCAAAACCAATTCTGGAGCTCAATACCAAAGTTAAAGCTAACTTTAATAGCTTTCCAGAAAGTATTTTCTTGGCCTAAGATCTGTCATGGTTAAAAAGTTATGAGATGTCAAAGTTGACAGAATTTCTGGAGAAAATTTGGACAGCACCTCCCTGCTTTAGGTATTGGTTCGATCCAAGAATTCCAGTTAATTCTGCCCCCAATCTGACAAAACTTTATGTTACAAAGTTGTAACCCATGTCACAAGCGCTCCAGAACTACCTCATTTTCTATTTTTAGATTTTTATGCAGGAAGTTATGCTCAATTTACAGAGAGTTTACAGAGAGTCTTTGCTCTGCCCTGTTTTCTGGACAGTTTCAACTCTACTGCATTTTTCGATTGGTTAAGGGATGAAACACCTCTGGACCTCAACAGAAGAGTTGTAAAGCTCTTCCAAATATTTCCATAAAATGTATCATATGACCCCAACCTCGAAATAACTCAATCTCTAACCTCTGATTAACTTCAGCCCTAATTCAGCTGAAAACAGAGTGCTCTGTCCTTAGCAACCTATAAGTTGAAAACTTGTTAACTTTGAATATCCTAATTAAGGGAAGAGGTTACAGCAAAGTTTTAATGCTCCAGGTTAAAAATTTCAAGTTTTACAATGAAGTTGTTCATTTAGTGGGGTGTGACGTCGATGCGTCACCAGATCATGTCGGTACTACGTCCTCACAAAGAAAAACCTATACCGGACTTAGCCGGCTTCGTTAATTCAGTGGCACTGAACGTCACTCATACACGGATGCTACACGTCTATCGTTTCGTGGTTAGACTACCTGCAGAAACTCAAACAATCCTCAAACTCGGCTGCACAGCGAGCCCGGTATCCATACAGTCCGTACACCCGGCCGTCATCACTCGCCCGGATGTTCTCAAGCCAAACATGCCTTGAGTTACGTGTTAACGTTTCAGACCACGTGACGGAGTCTCCCAAGTTGCACCACGCACGCCAGGGACATACGTTGCTCGAATACCCGAAACGACATGAAGAGTCGTAGAGGATATTAAAGCGGGTCGGGTTACCTGCCACCCGTGGGGCTCCACCCTTCAGCTTGAGCGCACTGGTGGACAACGCTTACGTGCACCCCCCAAGACATAAACGTCCCGAGATACACAATTTTCTGACATAGACAAATAGGTTAGTATGCCACTTTCTATACACTAATAACATCCTTATACGGGCTACTAACTCGTTCCTCACTGGATTTTTGAAAAAGAT
Organism: Neostapfia colusana; assembly: GCA_030760725.1. Taxonomy (NCBI): domain Eukaryota; kingdom Viridiplantae; phylum Streptophyta; class Magnoliopsida; order Poales; family Poaceae; genus Neostapfia; species Neostapfia colusana. The sequence goes on along the minus strand of JASWHV010000013.1, from coordinate 36,879,776 downwards.
GACATTTTTAGTGCGTTAATCCTCAAGCGAGCTCTGATACCAACGCTGACACGACCCCACGGTCTTGTCAAGCTAGGATCACGCTGAGGGGTGCTGCGTTGCACAACACCGAATAACACACGTCAAAGGTACAAAGTGAAGCAAATCTTTTATTACATAAAGTGGTTTATGAACATTTTTACATCAAAATAGGTCCAGTCTACACTCACGGGCGTAGACTACGCATCAAGTTCACGTTCAGCCCGTGAACGTGTCCTTGCTAGCACGCACGCACACTAACACAGCGGCGTGCAAGACTCCAACTCGACGGGATTCCCCTCCTGGGGTTCCGCCTTCTCTTCAGGAGTCCCTTCCTTATAGAACCCTGCAAAAGCTTCAAACACAAGCAGTGAGCATGAAGGCTCAGCAAGACTGACCCGTCTCTCCTAAACATGGAACTTCTACATGAGGGGTGATGGGTACATGAGATAAAAACAAGTTGCAAAGGACTCGCCTAATTAGTGGAACCTTACTTTCAAGTTTTAGCAGCAGGTGGTAGAGAACCTTACGCTAAGGCACATGAGAGAGCCGCAATCAATCAAGAAACACATTTCTCCCATGTACTTTGCCCAAAGTTGAAAGGAACTTTAATTAGCTCTAAACTACAGCAAATCATTAACAATCAAGTCCATCTTTCAATCAGCAACATTTTAACATGTAACTATCCTGTTCTTTCTACGTCACGGTACAGTGAACAAGTGGTACTCACTGACCGCGAGGGACGGCGATTATAATCGATTTCACCTGCAGGGTTACCCGAACAACCCGTCACGTACGCCCGTACTCGATGTTGCCTACAACAACCATCATGGAGGCCGTACGCAACTACCTTTCACCCGTTAGCCAAATGTTGAACCGGTCCAATCGTCCCGAGCAAGAGGTCTCTGCACGCGCATCTCATCGCCGCCAGCCGATTTACACCTCGAGCTCTCAACCTACCCTCTGAACGACCAGCTATGCCTCAACACCTAGCTACCCGAGTTACATCGGTTTCCTGGTTCCCATATAGCCGGTTGGACTTCGATACTGTTCTAGCTTGTTCAACAGGCCCGCACACGGCTTGGTCCTCAATCGACACAAGTGGAGCTATAGCACACAGGCCCCAAAGTCCTGCTGCCCTTACCCTCCGCTCGGTCTCATATTTCTTGCCAGGTGTATCATGTGCTATCTCTACCCGAGTCGAGTGCCTCTAGCCTATGCTCGCGAATAGTTCCAACTACTCGACTTGTACCGAATCCTACACTATCTTATCATTGCAGTAGCTAACGGGGTTTGCAATCCTAAACACAACCCATGGTTTTCTTGGCTATGCAGTTGGGTTTCCAAACAAGACTCTAATGCAAGGAATAAGGTATTCAAGTATGTGCTCAAAACAATAAAAACTTGTAAAAAGGTTAATGCAAACCAAAGCTTGCCTTGCTGCTCTTGGTCGTAGGCTAGCTGCTCCTCCGGAGTAACGAAGTCTAGGACTTCGGGTTCCTCCTCGACCTTAGCGACTACATGATATAAGAAGTACATGTATTAATTAAATGCATTTGAATTGAGTGTTAAACTTGTGACCCTTCTAAGTCTTACTATACAGACTGAATGACTCTGAAATTTTTATTGTGGCTTGGTTACGACCTAAACACAGACTTGGTCAAGTTTTAGTTGCAGCAAAGCTCATTTGATCCCTCCACAATTAATCATGTCCTTGACCTTACTTGGAACTCTTAGGGTGTTCTAGGGATTTTCATGGAACAAGCCATGACTTTCTGAAAACTAGATTTTCAGAGGGTTCTAATGGAGTTGGTCTCACTTAATTTGAAGGTCCTAGCTAAAGATATGGGCTAAACAATTTCAGAGAAAATTCTGAAAATGTTTCTGAACATTTTCTATTTTGTCTGGAACAGTTTCACTAATCACACCATTAGGTGGATCAAATGAGCTCAAATGGACCTTAAATTCTTATGGTAGTTCAGGGATATTTTGTTGAACATCCCAGCAAAATTTCAGAATTTTCTTCCAAAGGATTCTCCAGTTAAAATTCCACAACAGTTTAAATTTTGAGGAATTAATTATGGAGAATTAAGTATTTTCATGATGTGAAACTTGATTTGTTGGAAAGTACTCAGAGAGCTGAATCCAACCGAATTTGGTTCACTCGATTTGAAGCTTTCTAGCCAAAGTTATGGAGATTTGAAGTTTGAATGAAATCTGAAAATAAGGTAAAAGTTTAAACTTACGGGTGGGCCACGGGGACATGTGTTGCGCGCTGAGGCGTTGGCACACCATGGTCTGCGGGGTTCCTGCGTGCCAGCACAGCGGATCCCAGCCGCACCCGATCCCGATTTGAATTTTTAAGTCGCTGACGCGTGGGCCAGCTGGCTTTGTCTTCCTCCCGACGCGCCCTCGCGCCCGCGCCGCCTCCCCTCGCCGGAGCAGACCCGGAGCTCGCCGGACCGCCGTTCCCGGCCGCCGCCCAGCCAGAGACTCGCCGCCAGAGGGTTTAGGGCATCGAGGAACACGTTGCTGGGCTTTGTTTGGGACGTCGGTGGCCGGAACCAGCTCCGCGACGTGCGGCGGCTACTGCTGTGGTTCGGCACCATTGTCCGAGGTCTCTAGCCCGCCATCGCTTGCGCTGATGGGCTCTACATCACCAGCGCAGCTCTAGGAAGCTCGACATGACCTCAGAGTAGCTCGGAAGTCACCGTAAATACGGTTTCACCGTGCGACCGCATGGTTCCGTGGCGGACACTCCGAATAGAGCCTAAATCCTGCCGCTCCGAGGTGTTCTCATGCGATGGATGCTAAAGGAGATTTGATCGCCGGCTAATCCGGCATATGTGTGCAAAATTTGATGACTCAAGGAGGGACAGAGAAGGAGAATTTTAAAGAACTGTACCGGAAGCTCGGGCCGAGCTCGCCGGAGCAAATTCTCGGAATTCGCCGGCGAGAGTGCACGGCGTGGCTTGAGCTTCAGGTGAAAGCAGCGTGGAGTCTGTGCGCTCCTTTTTCTGCCCTTGCTCGGATGTGAAAGTGGCTGTCGTGTGCTTCCCACGTGAGACCGATCGCCGTCCTTCAGCTAAGTCACGGCGGTCGTCGTTGATCACGGAAACAGGGGCCGAAACCTGGTGGTTCAGGCGTTGGGAGGGTGGTGCTTGAGCCCAGCGTGTTGCCTAGCAACTCGGGGAGGCGAGGATGCGATTGTTTGCTGTGTTTTCCCGATTGACCGCAAGCTCGGGGAAAAGAAGAATGGCACCGCCCGGTGTCGCCCGCGAGGATAAGAAGGCATCTGGTCTTCACTCGGCTGAGGCGGTGACGGTCGCGTGGGGGCCCGAGCAGACCGCCCTGGCCGCCAGCGCGCGAAGGGAGAAGCAGCTGGTGGCGCCGGTTGCTTCTCGGTGGCACAGCCGGCAGCTGCTCGGTGGAATTTCCCACCGAGGCTGTGACTTTGTGTGCAAGTCTTCCCTCTTATCTCTATGACATGTGGGTTCCACTCTCAGTTTTAACCTCTGGCCTTAACTCCAAATTACTGTTGTAAACAGTAATCCCCACAAAGCCCCTGGTGATTCGAATTATCAACCCTTGAGCCATTTGAATTGGTTAAAATTCAAATTGGGTTTGGTTTGGATGAATTTCAGCACAGGTTCAGTTTTAAAATTCAAATATGGTTTGAATTTGCCCCACTTAACTTATGTCAAGATCAACTCCAAATGGAGTGAAAATTGGTGTGTGGGCTGACAATAATATGCTGAGTAAGAATATGCCTCCCACTTTTGAATTTATGGGATCAAAACAGTTTGAATTTGCATTTGAGTTCAAACTGTCCTCTTTCTAGCTATACCCAAAATGACCTCAAAAAGGTTTTGAATTTGGGTGAAACTCGGCATGGACCTTCCTAGCAATGTGTAGGAGTTTTCACATGCCCAGCCCCTCTATATCACCTGTGGGAAATACCACTTTTGCAATATGTGAGTTTGTTCCCTAATGAGCATGTTGATGGTGGTTACTTGCTCTTCAAATGTGTTTATCAACTTGCTTCAAATGAGGTGTGTGTATGGTGATTACACTTCAAGCATGTGTCAAAAATTGTTACTTGCTCTTCAAATGTGTTTATCAACTTGCTTCAAATGAGGTGTGTGTATGGTGATTACACTTCAAGCATGTGTCAAAAATTGAGGCCCTTACATTTCTATACACTAATAATATCCTTATGTGGGCTAATACTCGTTCCTCACCGAGTTTTTGAAAATCTAGCCTTTTTCGGTGCATTAAACTTCAACGATGCTCTGATGCCATGATGCGAGGACCCGATGGTCCCAACATTCCAGGATTTAGCAGAGGGGTGCTGCTATGGACAGCACCGGATAACACACAGAGAATGGCGATAAGCGGAAGCTAAATTTTATTACATAAACTGTTTATCCACATATTTACAACAAAATAACGTTGTAGCCTACACTCTCAGGCGTAGACTAAGAAAAAGGTTTCACGTTCAGCCCGTGAATTTGATCCCACTAGCTACACGCACCACACTAACATGGCGGCATGCACAGCTCCCATTCGACAGTGGTTCCCTCTGGGGGATCCGTCTCCTCCTCAGGAGCCTCCTCCTCATAAGACCCTACAAACGTTTCAACAAATAAGCAGTGAGCACGATGGCTCAACAAGACTAACCCATCTCACCTAAACATGTAACTCTACATGCTGGGTTTACAGTGTATAATAGGAAAGTATTTTGCATAAAGACTCGCCTCATTAGTTGACTCTTACTTTCAAGTTTTAGCCTCAAGTTAGTGGAAAACCTCATGCTAAGCCACATAGGAAGTCCGCAATCAAACAAGAAACACATTCCTCTTATATGACCTGCCTAAGGTTGAAAAGAACTTTGATTTGCTCTAAATAAAGCATTTCATTAACAAACAGCGTAAGACATTCAAACATCAATTTTTAATCATGATATCTAGCCTGTTATTTCTACGTCAAAGTACAGTGAACAAGTGGTACTCACTGACCGCGAGGGATGGCGATTATAATCAATTTACACATGCAAGGTTACCCATCACGTACGCCCGTACTCGATGTTACCTACAGCAACCATCACAGATGTTGTACGCAACCACCTTTCATTCATTAGCCAAGTGTTGAACCGGTCCTAACATCTCGAGCAGGATGTCTCTATGCGGAGCATCCTTGGTGCCCGCTATCTGATTTATACCTCGCTGCTCTCAACCTACCCTCTGGACGACAAGCAGTGCCTCAACATATCGCTACTTGAATTACATCGGTTTCCCGGTTCCCAGATAGCCCATAGGTCTTCGGTACAGTTCTAGCTTGTTTAACAGGCTCGCACATGGCTCGGTCCTCAATCAACACAAGCAGAGCTATGGCACCCAGGCCCCAAAGTCCTGCTGCCCTTACTCTCCGCTCAGTTTCATTTTCATGCCATGTGATTCATTGTCTACACTACAGGAATATAAACAATTAACAACGGCTGGAAACCGTCAACAATAAAGGGTAAACCGTCGTGAATAGGTTATTCACGACGGGGAAGCCTTATTCACAACGGTTTTTAGCCGTCACCGATAATTAGTCATAAATAAGGTTGTTAACGACGGCACCCGTCGTAAATAAGTTATGCGCTACAGCTAAACTATCCCATCGCGAATAAGTTTCCCCCACTGCCACGTGGCTCGGGGGATTTATTGGCGATGGGCCGTAGTGAATAGTACCAATTATTTACGACGGCCAACACCAGCCGTCGTAAATACTATTGGATTATTTACGATAGCCAAGACCAGCTGTCGTAAATACTATTGGCTAATTTATGACGGCCAACACCAGGAAACCGTCGTAAATAAGTTTGGTATTTTTTTAAAAAAATTTAGAAAATTCTGCCATGGCTCGATGGGCAGCTCACAAAGGCAGTCAACAACAATAACAACACTAGGCAGTCAAAATATTATAAACATCAACACTAGGCACACACACCACACTACACACTACCACGTGCGCTAGCTCTAGAACCCGGGAACTCGTCCTCCAGCCTTCGTCCTCCCGGTAGCTGTGGCGATGGCGTGTGAGAGTCGGTCGCGGATCCCTGTTATGTATAAGTGTAGTTAGACAAGTTATAAGTTTAAAAATGCTTGTTTGCCTAAGTGAGCTTATTATAACCTATAATTGATCAAGCTAAACTAGTTTTGCCTATGTTTGACTATTTTTGGGGATATTCTAATAAATTTGGCTAAATTTCATCAAATATGGCTATGTTGTGGATGTTTGAGTAAATTTGTACCTCCGCTCCTTTAAACGGGGCTTGTGGCTCCTGTGGGGGCTGCCACTATGGAAAGACGACCAGCTATCCTGCCGCCATAGCCTGTGAGCAGAAAAGATTATCATATAATCATCATTGATATGTTAGAAATATTAAGTAAAATGACCGGTACATACCTGCATTGTCGTTTGAATCTGTAGCATGAACGAGGCTTGATACTCGTCCGGAGCCCTACTTTCCATGGCTTGACGCTCCCTTTCTAGCTTGGGCTGCTCCGTTTCTAGCCAGAGCTCCTCTGTGTCCTGCGGAGATCGTCCCGGACACTATGGAGCTCCAGGGAGCTAGGCTGTCTCGATCCAACCTGCCGCGATGAAGATCCACTCGAGGAAGGTCGTCCTCCCTCGAGTCGACAACTCCATCGATGATGGCAAACCTACAAAAGAAGAAAGGTTATTAAATTTTTGTATCTCAAATTCATTGACATTGAATAAAACAAAGAGAACTTATCGTCTGTGAGGTTTCCCGCCTCCGGTTGCATACGCTACTTCTAGGATGATTGGCGTGCTTTGCCAATCGAAGCCTTTCCATGAAGCCGCTCTGCCTCCTGCCCATACCTCGCCTACAAAGACAGAAAGATAATATCATCAAAACTATTTAAGAAAACTCAATACAAATACAAAACAACTCACCAGTGCGTCCGACGCCACCTGAGAACACAGCTGGTCAGGCTGTGACGGGTCACTTCCCCTGTGACCCCTCTTCCAGACCTGAATCGGGTTGGCTCCTGACCGCTGTCGCGCTCCTATATATATGTGTTAGTACAATGAATAACTTAAACATATTTGAAAACAATAGTAATCACACTTACCATGTGTTTAGCCAGACATAAGTAGCCGTCCGCACCAAACGTGAGCTTCCCATCCGTCCCTTTGCGCTGCCGACGAGTCCTAGAAACTTCATGGAACCCCTGACTCACCCACAGAGCACACAGGGCACGGTAGTCTTCCGGACGGCCGTCTAACCACGCTACACCGACCTACATACATTTATTATTAGGTTATAGACTATTTACCAATTGTGCTTCTTCCAAATTTTAAAATAAATATTTACAATTTACCTCTGCGTACTGCTCCGCCGTCAAGTACCTGGGAGCCACATTCCTGAAATCCCCAGCTCGCCCTCTTCCGCATGCAGCTTCATGTACGCTCTCGTCGCTTGAATTCTTGTGTTTGATAGCAACTGTGTAACGAGCTTCCGAGCGTTCTTCTGGAACACGGATCTGGCGTAGTCCACCTGAGCCTCGTCCTCCAAATGGTACCTTGCCTAAAAAACATATTTATACATCATTGGTATTAACCATATTATAGACTTGTATTACAGAAATATATAATTAATGCTTACCATTAAGTCGGACCACACAACCTCGTGGTGGTTGCCGTGAGCAACGTGCTAGGCGGTGGCGTAATCGTCCCACGACGTGGTGGGGACACCGTTCACTACACCGGGGTAGTGCAAACGGATAAGCCGTCCGAGGACACTGCTCACCTGCTTGTGGCATCCTTGACCCATGAACGAGTCATCGTACCAATACCAGATAGAGAATGATAAATAAATACATCTATAACACTAAAATAATCTAAAATGAAGAGTTAGAGATTTACTTACATATGGCCAACCGGACGAATAACTATCCGGTCATCTTGGTTTGCAGGTGCCGGAGGAGGAGCCACATAGTGACTCCTCCTAGTCCGACGCCTCTGAGGTGGCTCGACGTCATGTGACCCGGAGAAGTGGTCACCGGAAGAGTCCACAAGCGGGTCCACAGACTGGCTACCCGACCTCAAAGGGTGGTCTGTCTGTGCTGGCTGTAGAGGACCTCTCATCTCCGAGTCCTCAGACCTAGAGTCCTGATAATTTAAAAGAATCGTAATGTAGATGAATGAAGTAATTATTGATATTATAAGATTCACAAAATGTTATTTACCGTTGTAAGGCGACTGCTGCGCCTCTCGGCTCCAGTAGCTGACTCATCAAAGCAGCCCGTCTAGCAGAAAGTCCGCTAGACGTACTGCCCTGAAATACGTCAGCTGCCCTGCGCAAGAAACTTCTAGCTACATCCTATTTAGAAGAAAAATCATTAATGAATGTAAAGGAAAATATATAAGACGAAAGAAGAGATATAAGATGTTACTTGAAAATATATAAGACGTTACTTGAAATCTGTTTCAAAATTCATTAGTATCACGACCATGAAATCTACTCCTTAATCCAGACCACCGATCTTCTGTCTGATTGTTTGTCGTTTTCATTTTCGGATTTCACAAGTCTCTAAATCTTTAGCATCTCCAACTAACTCATCGATACCTAGACCAGGTTCAATGACAAAAGAGTCCGACAACTCTTGTTCTTGGTAAACCTCATCAATCTCAACGTTGAACAAACTATCTTGGTACCCAGCACCATCTGGTGTATATAACTTCTCACGAGGATTCACCTTGTGTACAACCCACCAAGCATGTAGATTTTTGCATGAATAATTTAAATAATATACCTGTTAAATTTGATATGCAAGGACGAAGGTGTCGTGACATCGTAGCCGTTTGTTGTGTTTGACTTCTATCATGCCAAATTGGTTATGTTGAGTTCCGTTATTGTTGTCAAACTATTAGCAGCAAAGAAGACTACTTTAAGCTCCTTATTCCCAGCAAAACTGAATTGAAGGATATTTTTAATGATCCCATAATAATTAGTTTCCCTTCCTTCGGCGTCAACAGTCATAGTCACACCCCCCGTATTACAAGTGGATGAAGAGCTCCAAATTCAAAGCGGAAAAATCATTATTACTATATTTTTTGTCTTGTCGCGGCCCCTACAACTAGGAAGTTAGGTCCTAAACCCACCTATGAGTGACAAGGTAACGTGCTTATGACAACACACGGTGTCTGAATCTGGACGAAATTTCAGCAGCATAACCCCGCGGTTCTCCAACTGCACGCCCAAAAATGGTGCAGCGGAGAACATTATGGTTATGATGTCGAAATCACGTACAGACCCAGACCCCATACCTAACTCGTCAAAAGCACGTCCTCGGTCCCTTTCAGGCTGTCCAAAAGTGACAATTCCGAACCTGCACGCTGCACATGCCTATCGCATGTGAGACGTACAGATTCGAAACGGGTAATAAATTTCTATAGGTTATGTTACTTATTTTCATTTTTCAGTCATTTAAAAGATAGGAAAGAATGAGAAAGAGGGGGTAAGTTGTTCAGAGTTGAAAGTTCAAAGGGTCGATGCGTCACCGTTGAAAGTTCCAAGTCATTGTCCCCGTTCACCTTCGTGCTCGTCTCGACACATAAGTTGCGAATAAAACCATCTGGGTCATGCCGGGTCGGGCCAGGTTGGGCCGTGCCGGTTCGGGCCAGATTGGGTCGGGTTGGGCCGTGCTGTGTCGTGCCGTGTTGGGCCGTGCCAGGTCGGACCGGCTCGAAACCCGTTAATATACGTATAAATATTACACACTCATAATCAATTAATTAACTAATTATAATCTAATTCAACAATTCAAAACAAAATAAACAATTAAATAATTAAAATAATAGTAAGCTGGCGGGTGGGGTGGGCAGGGAGCCGGCGGGTGGGGTGGGTAGGGAGACGGCGGCAGCGGGCGGGGCCAGGGCGGGACCCGGCGGTGGCAGGCAGGGAGCCGGCTACGGCGGGCGGGGCCGGGGCGAGAGCCGGCGATGGTGGGCGGGGCCGGGCGGCGTGGAAGCGGCGGTGAGAGAGTCAAATGAGCGAGTGGGGCGGCCGAGCGCGGGTGTAAGTTAGGCACTTATTCACGATGATGTCGATGCGCCGTCGTGAATAAGCTAAACTAATCTAATTTAAAGTAATGAAACTAAACTAAACTAAACTAAACTAGTTAAACTATCCTAATTACAACTATTTAAACTAAACTAAAGTAAACTAAACTAAGTTAATTAATGAAAACTAATTAAAAAACCTCAATGGGCCGGGGCAAGGCGACGCCAGGTCGGTGCGGGGCCGGGTTGGCCGCGGGGCAGTCGGGGCCGGCTGGGTCGCGGCGGCACCGGGTCGGGGCGGGGCGGTCGGGGCCGGCGGCTTGGGGCCAGCCGGGGCTGCGGCGGGGGCCTGGTCGGGGCGGTGCCGGGGGGCGGCCGGCGGGCGGGGCGGCGTCGGCGGTGGCCAGGCATGGGCGGGGCGGCGCGGCGAGGGGGCGGGTGGCGTCAAGGCGCCGGGGCGAGCAGCGGCGGTGAGTGAGTTGGGCGCGTGAGTGGGGCGGGTGGGCGGCCGCGCGACGGATAACTAGGGCATGTTTACAACGGTGCGGTGCAACCGTCGTGAGTAATGCCCTTAGTCATGACAGGATAGGCACCTTCGTGAATAAAGTACTTATTCGCGACGGTCACGGTCTACCGTCGTGAATAAGGCTATTATTCACGACAGTCTAGGTCAACCATCGTGAATAAGACTATTATTCACGACGGCTGTTTTCCACCGTCGTGAACAATTTTATTAACGACGGTACTGTCGTTAATAAAATTGGCTAACTATTCGACTTGTACCGAATCCTATACTTCTTGAGAATTGCAGAAGCTAATTGAGGTTCAAATCTTAGACCCAATCTTCTGGTTCTCTTGAATATGCAACTGGGTTTCAATTCAAGACTCTAATGCACATGTATGAATTTCATAATGTAAGTGATCAAAACATAAGATTTCATAAACAAGTTAATGCATACCGGAGCTTGCCTTGCTGCTGGTCATCGAATAAACATTCTTCCGAAGGGATACAATCCAGTATCTCCGGTTCGTCCTCCACCTTGGTACAAGGAAATGAAAATACAAATCCATGTCAAATTCAAATGCAATGTGTTTAAGTGAAGAGGGGAAGACAATTACTCTAGCTAGACAAACCCTTTGACTCTGATTTTTTTACTGTGGCTTGGTGACAACCTAAAAAGGGACTTGGCCAAATTTCATTTGCAGCAAAGCTAATTTGAGCCATGCACAAATAAATGTGTCTTTTTCCATAACTAGAGCTTCTAAGGTTTTCTATGGATTTTCATTGAGCAAGCCATTACTTTTTGGAAAATAGAGTTTAAGATGGTTCTAATGGAATCTGTATCATCTAATTTGGAGAATCCTAGAAAAAGATATGGGCTAATGAAGTTTAGAGAAATTCTGAAAAATGTTTCTGGACATTTTTATTTTTCTCTGGATCAATTCACTTAATCACACCATTAGGTGGACTAAATTAGCTCCGATGGATCTGAAATTTTTCATGTGACTCAGGGATATTGCAATGAACATCCTGGAAAAATTTCAAAATTTTTCATGAAGGAAATCTCCAGTTAAAATTCCCAACGGTTTAAATTTTGGAGAATTAATACTGGATAAACAATGGGTTTCATGGAGTGAAATTTATTTTGCTGGAAATTACATAGAGAGCTGAATCCAACAAAATTTGGTTCACTCAATTTGGACAATCTTAGCCAAATTTATGGGCTTCTAATGTTTTGGAAGGAAAACTGAAAAATCAACTCTAATTGTTTAAACTAGTGACACCCGGGGCCCACAGAATAGTGTCGTCTTCAACCTCCCGCCAGCGCCCGAGCGTGCGATGAACACAGGCAGTGGTGCTCTCTGTTCTCGGCTTACAATGGATAATTTCTCAAACGGATTCCTCCTACACCTTCCTCAGACCATGGTACACACAGCCGGACAACCCCGTGCACCTCGGCATCGCCGGCAACCTCATCGGCAATGGCGGCGGCGGAATTTGGTTCAGGTCCGACGGTTAGAACACATCTCAGCAGAGAACACGACCAACTAAAGGGCCGTACATCACCGCTGTGACACGAGGAAGTAAACCTGCCCTCCTCTTGGCCGGAGACCGCCGGGAAGGTAGACCTCATTGGCGATCCGAAGCATTTTCACCGGCGGCGGCGAAAACACGGTGCTGAGCTCACCAGATTGATCATCCTTGCTAAAATTTGGCCTAACTAATTGTGAGGTGCTACTCTACCTCTAGCTAAACCAGAAATTCCGGTGATCATGTAATCGAGGCGAATTTCAGATTTCGGTTTTCTCTGTTCTACACGGTGGCCGAGAGCAAAAATGAAATTCCGGTTCACCAGCGTTGAACTAGCTCAACCGGGTCTATCTAGGAGAAGAAACTAGGGTTGGTGGCTAACCTCTGTGATCGGTTGTTCAAGCTTGAACGTGTAAAATCCCCAAAAAGTGGTAGCAAGAATTTCAACACATGAACATTTACGAAAAATGAGAGGAATTAAAACTTTGAATTATAACGGTGTATGTTCAAAGTGAGGATTCAAACATCCCAAAACTTCCAAACAGGGAGATATAAATTCATAACTTGGATCTTAATATTTACAATATTCAACCTTCCAAATTTCAGCTCATTTGGAGGGGTTTTAGTATTTGTTTGGGATTAAAAGAGGAAGCCCTCTAATCTGAATTTCAAATTCAGTTTCAAATTCCAATTTCCTCAATTTGCAAATTTGGTTCCACAAATGTGTTCTCCACATTTCAATTAGCTGCCATGCCAAAAATGAGAAACTTTGGAGTTGGTTTGCTATGCTTTTGGAACAATGCAAAAGGGATAATTCAAATTCCAATTCAAATTCAAATGACCATACCCAATTCAAACTTCACACCAAAATTCAAATCATTTGAATTCAACATTTCAAACCTTAGCTTTGGGGTGAAGTAAGGCATTCAATTATGAGTAGCTGGGGGAAAATTTTGATTAAGAAAATAAAGTGGTGGGGCCAAGCAGTCAGCCTCACAAATTCATTTTTCCCTCTCTCTGTTTTCCCCGGTTGATCACAGAGCGCCAGCTCCCGGCTGAATCCTCCGTACGATGCTCCACCGAGCTGCCTGCCTCGCTTATTCCCGAAGTCAGCTCGTGGGTGATCAAAGTGGCAGACGAGTGCATCCTCTTCTCTTATCCACGTTACACCGCAGCTCCTCAGCTCTCTGCTCGAACACTCACGGAAACACCCCCCCCCGGCCGGAAGAACCTTTCGGCTCATCGACGCCCGGAGAGCTCGGCGTCGCGTGACTGAGCCACGGGAAAGTTTCGCCAGGTTCCCCTCTTGCTCTCCGAAGCCTTAAGCAGACGCTAGCACCGGTGGTTGGCTCCAGCAAGCTGAATTTTCCTTCAGACCCCCGGTGTTGATCACCTCTGCGCCACACCGTCGCCCGATGGATTGACAGCCTCTTTCGCTCGAACAAAAGGTTCCTGAGGTTTGTTAGGAACCCTTCTTCCTTCCCTCCAACAAGTTCCTGAAGTTTGGCGCCGGCGGTTCTTTAGAAACTCGAGGACTCTTCGGGGAAATTCATCGTGCTCCAGTTAGCTCCAAGCTAGATGAGCCTAGAGTAGCTCCTGCACACGCTTGCGCACCTCTCCGAAGTCCTAGCTGCTCATATGATCAAGTAGAGGTACTAGGCACCGAGTTTTTGTCACCGCCGTCGTTTACGGGCTCGGGTCGCCGGTGAGATCCCCTCTCCGGTGGTTTTCATGGAGAGCGAGCTATGGGTCATTGTTGTCCAGGTGGAACTGGTGCTTTTAGAGCAAACCCTAGCCCGAAAGACTCACTGTCGAGTAAAAAAGAGGTCGCCGAAGTGAGGTTCGGCATTGTCGCCGGTGCGAGCACCGGTCCGGCCATTGTCATCTGCTCCCGACCCCACCATCATGTTCAGCATGGTGTAGAACTCACAGGCGGTGAGTTTAAGGAAGTTCAGACCATGGGAACCCCGTCTCGGCGAGCTTTGCCGGCGTGCACCGCCGCGGGAGGTGCGGGCAGTGCGAGGTAGAAGAAGGAGGGCCGGGTCCCACCGGTCAGCCTCTGTATCACGCAGGTATCGGCCTGTGGCACCGGATCGGGTGCGGTTGCACGGGAAATAAACCTGTGGCCTCGGTGTTGCCGTCATATGAGTGGATAGCGCCACGGGTGGGGCCGACAGCCAGAATTTAAACATTTCTTCGATTCCCAGATTTAGTGCAAACTTCAAAGGATCATAACTCTCAGTAGGAATGTCCAAAATTTGTGAAACAAATTTTGCTGGATTCCCCTCACTCAGTACTCTGAAGAAATGCAAACAAATTGATCTGAGGATCTATGGAAATATTCTCCAAAATTCATCAAATTTAAATACTTGGGAATTAATTCCCGAATATCCCTGTTATGGAATTTCTTCAAATTTGGCCAGGAGGTTCCTCATGATATTAATGATCTCCAGTAAAAATTTGAGCTTCATTGGAGTTTATTTGCTAGGCTAAATTGCCTCCCGAAGTTCAGCCTTTATTTAAAAATTCAAATTCTAAACAGAAAGTTTTCAGAACTCCTGTCCAACTTCAAAAATTCATATCTTCCTGTTGGTAGCTCCAAAAATGGTGAAACAAATTTTGTTAGAACCATGGAGACCTACCCTGATTAGATCTTTAACTGTTAGCCATGTCAAAGCTCCAGATTTGGGCTCAAAATTCAGAGAAGGCTTGGACTTTGGGAATTTTGGAGACCACAAGGTTCAATGAAATTTCTCCAAATTTGGCTCAGATCATATTTAGAGAGTCTAGTATCCACTGGAAAAATCCCAAAGCCAATTAAGGATCCTACATAGCAGTAGCTATAAATAGAAGTTTAATTCTTATAAGTCCTTAACACTTATACATATATTTTGCTACATTTCATTTAGTGACCGAAGTTGAGGATACGCGGGAGCCGTTGGACGTCCCCCAACCATACGCTGACTTTCCATTTAACTCGCAACCAGGCAAGCCCCGGTTTGCATTTAAGTACCCTGCAAAGTTTTTCATTTGTATCACTTAGGTCTAGGTTGAAAGGTTTGCATTAGAGTTAAGGTGTTTGAAACCCCACTTGCAAGACTTTAAATCCTATGAAGGGTTGGGTAGTCTACAGACTCGACGAGTAGAGAATGCCGTGCTAATATGCTTAGGGTCTCGGTAGAAGTTGAGTAGCTGGAATCTACTCGCGAGGTAAGGTTTTATCACATGGTATGGAATAGAGTAGAAAATGGCTTAAGAGTGGTGAAAATGAGACCCAGCAGGGGGGGGGGGGGTAGGATGCAGTGAGCGGAGGTCTCACGTGCGTAGCCCTGTTGGTGTCGATTGAGGACCAAGTCATGTGCGGGCCTGATGAACAAGTATCGAATAGTACCGGATGGCATACTGACATAAGCAGGAAACCAATGTAATGGGTTAACCTGGGTGCCGAGGCTTACCCAACCGTAAATAGGAGTAGGTTGAGGGTAGCATGGTGTAAATATGCCGGTGGGCAGAGTCACGCTCCACGCGGGGACCTCCTGCCCGTTACGGATGGACCGGTTCGACATTTGGGTTTCCTTTGAAAGGTTGTTGCATACAACAGAGTAGTAAGGGGTGTGGAATCACGCTTCTGAAAGTGGGTGTATCTGACGTGTTGTCCGGGTGTCTACTGATTGCAATCACCGTCCCTCGCGGTTATTTGAGTACCGCTTGTTCACTGTTCTGTGACGTAGTAAGAAGAAAAATAAGCTAGATGAATGATAATATGCTGTGATGAATTATTAATATTTTAGAAACCATGTCTGCTGTAGATGTAGAGCTAATTAAGTTTATTTTCCACTTTGGACATCACCACATCGGAGGAAAGCGTTTCTTGTTTGATTATGGACTTCCGATGTGAGGGCTACCTAAGGCACATGAATCTGTTGCTATAAAACTGAATGTAAGGATCAACTTATAGGCGTGTCTTTGTTGCAAAGTCCTTTTCCCTACCTTACACATCCCTGCATGTAGAGTTCCATGACTAGGTTGTCGGTTAAACCTTGCTGAGCCATCGTGCTCACGGTTGCATTTTAAGCTGTGTGCAGGTGAAAGCTATGAGGAGGGGTCCGAGGACGAGGCGGTGCCCCCGTCGGGGCACATGGCCGAGCTGGAGCCCTGCACACCGCCGTGATCTCCGGTTACATGTTGCTAGTGTGTAGCGTCCCCGGGCTGGACGGCTGCACTTTTGCTTAGTTTAGCTAAGAAAGTAGTTATGTATATTACTTCCGCTGTATAATTAAGTTTTGTAAAAAGACTTGCGCTGTTTTATATCAAATAAAAGTTTGTATGTTGTTCTTAATCTTTTCGTGTGTGCTGTTGGGTGCCACATCGCACGGCACCACCCTCTGCGATCCCGGAGTGGGTGAACCACGGGGTGGTCCTCCACAGTCATGGTACAGAGCCGCATTGGGAATAGCACGCTTGAAAAGAGACTATTTTGAAAACATAGAATTAGTCAGTGAGGATTAGTCACTATGCCCACATAAGGTCAATGATAGTAGTAGTTACTAAGGTGGAAATGCTAACATACTTGTTATTAATTTGTAACGACGCTCCGACGTCAGGTAAGAGGTAAGGTACGCCACCGCAGGCGGATCAGTTGCGGTAAGCTCGCCATACTAGCAATTGTATGGAATTGTTACCGTGGCTTGGCACGGTAGTTAATATGAGTCTCTGAACCTTCCCATGGTTCTGAGAGCAAATGAAAACGCTGTTCTCCAGTGTACTTTAGGCAAAAGTGAGAATACCCCATCGTGTGGTAAGCAACACGATAGTATGCAACTCTTGAACGTTCAATGTTCAAAGGGCCATACGCAGCGCTCGCCATCGGCGTGCCTCAACGGTCATGAGGCAGTAGGTGGTATCCATTGGGTTGATAAAATTCCCTACCGTGACGACCCGCTCGCGCTCTACTTGGGTTCCCCGTCGTGTTGTGTGAAAACACGACCATGTACCTTGAGACGTGGCTTGACTCAAGGACGATCCGTATGGCAATGATACGGACCGTATGTTTTTACTATGATATGGAACTGCCTGAAATGTCAAAAACCTTTGTGTGCAGCATTATTGTGTGTTCCTCTGCAGGTACATTAACCACGTTAGTGCATGACGTTTAGAAACCGTATGTGAGTGACGCTTTTAGTTCCACCATTTGACACGTATATGCCGGAATACCGGCTTAGGATTTTTCTTTGGCGAGGAAACGTAGTACCAAGACTGCATAAAAGGATATTTTTTAAATAAAAGAGTTAAACTGAGGTTTAGGATTCCATTTAGGGGTTAGTAAACTCCTATATTGAACTAAGAGTCAATTGGGAGTGTAAATTCATTTCTAAAGACTTAGGAACACCCTCCCCTGTTTTTGGCAGAAACTTTGCTCAACTTAAACAGAGCATAACATAGGATTGGTTGAACCAATGGAAGTGTGGGATACCATTTGGGAAAGGTTATGAAGTCCTCTACAACTTTTCTGTAGAGCTCCAGAACAAAATCTCCCTCCAAATGGATGCAAATTTCAGATGAGTAGGCACTGTCCAGAAACAGGGCAGACCAAAATGCTCTCCAGCATTCTCTGTATTTGAACCACAACTTTCTGTAGAAATATTTCTAAGGGTCAAGTAAGACACCTTTGGAATGTATAGGAAATGTGCTACAACTTTGTTGTACAGTGTTTCCCTGGTTGGAGGGCAGAAATAGTTGGAATTTTGTGAACAAAACAGCCACATGCAAAGGAGGTACTGTCAAAATTCCTGAGAAAATTCTGTCAACTTGTAGAGATCATTACTCATAAACTAGAAAGGCAATAGAGGCAAATAAATACAATATGGATTCCTTTTTGAGTCTACTACAACTTTGTTGTTGAACTCTAGTCCATATTTGTAACACCCCAAAACATGCTAAAGAGGGGAATTGCTAAAGAGGGGAATTTAAAAATTTTTGGACGTATTGCATGTGGTGAAGAAATTCAAATTCAAACTGGAATTTAGATTTGAATCAAACCAGATAAAGGAAAAGAAAAAAAGAAAAAGAAAAAAACCGGCCAGTGGGCCGAAACCCACCCAGCTGGCCCAGAAACCGCTCGCGCCCCCTCCCTCTCTCTGACGCGCGGGGCCCGCCCGTCATCTTCTTCCCCCGCGGGCCCCAACCGACCCCGGCTCTCTCTCTCGCACCCGAATCAAAACAACCTCCGGAACCCGCGCCCCCAGCCCGATCTTTGGCCCCGGGCGCTGCTACTTATCCAAACCGATCCTCCGCCGCCTCTCCTCGTGCATTCCACGCAAGGAAACTCGCCGAATTCCCCAGCGCCGCTCCCTTTTTCTCTCCGGTGAGAACCGAAGCTTCTACCACTGATTTCCTTCGATCCTCACTCGAATTTCCTGATCTAACATGCTGATCATGTTCCACCGCCTCTGGGGAGTCTCGCAGGTGAAGGAAACCCGGTGTTTTGCGCTCTGGACACAGCTCCGGCGAGCACCGCCGCGTTTTCACCTCGGACCTCGTCGCCGACCGCGTTCCAGGGCCCCCGAGCTTAAGAAAAACCCCGAGGTGAGATCCCCTACCTCCCCTCTTCCGTTCTATGCCAAGAAATCCAAGTTTTAGGAAGCATAGACGAAAACCCGAAGATCTCCGGCGAGATCGCCGCCTCCCGCCGCCGGGCAGCGCCGCCCGCGCACGGCCAGGGCGACGTGGCCCCCTAAGGCCCGTCCATTTTAAATCGTGCGGTTCCTATTAGATCTACCCCGTACCGCTTCGCGTTATAATCTCAGCCGTCTATTTTAAATCGGACGGTCCACGTCGGCCCCGCATTATAAAGGCCGGGATTCTTACGCGCTACCCCCTGGGGATCTCGGAAAACATGAGCTAGCCCCGGAAACTTCTTATCTAGCCCCTGGACCTTCAGAAATTTATGTAAATTCATTTAAAACTCAGTTTTAGCCCCTAGACTTAATAAAAATTAGGAAAACCCCTCTGTTATGTGTAATTAGGCCCCTGAAAATTTAGGAAATAGTAAATTAAACCCTGCAGTAGGGTGGATTTTCCTTTTAGACCCTATAGGATATTAAATTTAGAAATTTGAACATGTGACTAGGATTTAAATTTAAATGGTGATGCAAACACATGTGCAAATATAAATTTAAACTCTCCTAGCACTTGGAAGACTTTATAATGAGTTAAAAATATATTTTAGGCTGAAATGAAATCTGCCTAAGTGTTGCTCATTTTTATTATCTCTAGAGACATATTTTAGGCTAGGAAATAATTCTAAAAAACTAGTAAAATAAATTTAAATTGTTTCACATCAGAGAGGAAGTTGAAAAATATTTTATTGAACATTTTAGATCAGAACCTATTCTGTTTAGATGATATGCCTTACTATCTTAATATTAAAATTTAGTTTTAGGCATAGAAAATAAATCTGAAAATATCGGAAAATAAGTATGCATAATTAGGAAATGATAAATGAGGTCTCCAAATCCAAAAACTTCAGTTTAGGATTTTGTAGAAGATCTGAAAACCTATTTGCAGTAGGAAATTCATATATAGTGTGCAAATAGAAATCTGAATATAAAAGTTAGAAATAATATATATATATATATATATGTTTAAAAGTGCATGTAGGCATAAAATCAACACATCTAGGGTAACCACAACACTTAGAAAGGTGAAAGACCTTCATATGTATGTATGTGTGGTTTGCATGGAGTGAAAGTGTGGACTATGGCTTATGGATTGTTGTTTTCTTTTGCTATGTGTATTGGCATAAGTAGAACCTGCCCTAGAGCAAGTTCTCCACTTCCAAGACCAGGACTTTCCATTTCCAGAGCAACAGGAAGAAGGCAAGTGTCCTTGACCACTTTGATCCTATACTAAGATGTGTAGTTAGAATTAATTTGCATTATCAATTTGGAATATGATACCCAACCTAGGAATTTTACCTAGATTTTCATTATCTTATTTCCTTGTAGCCTGGGTTGCGATTTATTTTATTATGTCATTCATTCATGTTACTTATGCTTAGCCATGCTTAGAATGGGATAAGTGGGATATGATATCATCAATTTTGCTTACCTTACTCTTGAAGGAGATATTATGAGTTATGTAGAGGTAGGGATCAGGGCAAGTTGGATGATTTGGTTGGTGCTGTGTGCACGAGACTCGGATTTGTGTTTAGTGCTTGCCTGGATCCTAAGGACCGGTTCATGGAGCATGTAACTTGGCTTTACCGTGCCAACCACATGCTGAGATGGGGCAACTTGGCAAATTAATTAGGTATATCTCCGGCGTAGTATGGGTGTTTTGGATGGTGCGGGGAATAGGTGTCAGCTGGACTACCATATGAACCGCAAGGCTCAAGAGGGGGCCACTGCAGCGGGGTTGGAGCCTCTTGTATGCTGTTAGGGGTCAAACCTCAGTGGGTCCACGCTCGTCGAGAATCCCTTTGTAAAGGCCTCGTAGTGATCTACTGGCTACACACCTGGGAAGTGTGAATGTGGTTCGCGGCCACTGGCATAATGGAGGTTCTTTTAGTCCACCCGGGGGATGAAATCACTACATGTGGGTACAGTGGTGCAAACTCTGCAGAGTCAAAACTGTCATGACAGCCGTGCTCACGGTCAAGAGCGGCTTGGACTTATTCATGATTAGAGGATGATGGATTGGGAAGTAGTGGATGTTAAGCGGGAAGCTTAACATTGGATATGAGACTATGTTTACTTGATTTTGATGATGGGTTGGGAGATTGGGACCATCACCTGTGTAGTAATGTAGGTGCTTAATAAGCTTAGGTGATATGTATTAATGTCGCAGTGCTTTAACCATGAGTTCAACCTCTCCTTGCTCTAGCCATGCATGACATAACTTTCCCACTTGCTGGGTACCCACAATACTCAAACTTGCTTTTCTGTTGGTTTAAATTGCTGCTCAGGTCAAGGGGATGATGTGGTGTTCAATGACCAAGACTTTGGACCCAAAGAAGGTTTCTAGGTTCACGGAGTCCCCTGGGCAACGCGTGTGACGGAGCCCACAAGATTTATATTCCGCTGCTGTTTTATTTATATGTTATGAACATATTATCGTCCATCGAGACATTATGCTATGTAAGACTTATTTTATATTGGGACTATTGGCTTGTAATAAATGATGCTTCACTATTTGTCATCACATGTATGAGAAAATGATCCTGACATACATGTGATATTCACTCGGTTGTTCTTCGGAGAAACCGGGTGTGACAGAAGTGGTATCAGAGCCAAGGTTGCCTGTAGGAACGTGGACCTAGGTAGAAATGGACGTATTTAAGGACCTTATTTTCTTAAAAACTATTTTACAAAGGTGTGGGTTGAAAGTGTTATCTAATGGGGTCACTTTATTCATCTTGCCCCAATTTTTATTCAAAATACAATTTTGTTTTAACTCTTATCTAACTTAATTTTAAATGCTTTATGTTTTAGATGGTTCGCATGATCCGCACCGCCCGCAAGTCCACCGGAGGGAGAGTTCCTGTAGTTGCCCTTGCCTTGAGAGAGGAGAACCGTCCGGTGACGTACCACTCCTACGGGTTGGCAGTAGGAGGCTTGTTGCGCCATCTTCGGCGTATGCTCCACGCCGCCGGCAATGTGGGCAAGCTGATCATACACTACAGCTCCACCAGGACTATCCGTGAGAAGCGGGAAGAATGGAGCTCAGAGATGAGGATTATCCATGAAAATCAACTACTCAAGATCCACCGCTCTCCATCTTGTCGGGCGACTCAGGCTAATGCTGAGAAGGATGTCACCTGGGAGGCCATCACCTGCCAGAGTTACATCAACCGTCGCCACCTGGACAGGACTGAGTATATGTATGTCCTCCAGCGTAAGAGTGGCACCGCGAAGTACAAGTACCCGCCAATGCAGCAGGGGACTTCCCATGAGCACATGGACCTGTGCTTGGAGGATGCTGCTATGCTTAGCACTCGATTGTAGGAGTGCCAGCAGGAGCTTCAGGATGTTCGTGACACCATGAAGGAGACTGAGGCATTGCTTCGCGCCAGCCTGAGGGCGAGAAAAAGAGGAGATGGGAGTGAACCGTGTGTCACCCTGAATGACACATGGACTCCTGACTCTCCAGACCGCCGGGCGAGCAAGCGTCGCCGCACTTCTCCACCAGCAGCTTCCCCACCTAAAGCGGAATCAGAGGGCAGCCGCAATAATGAGGAAGACCCCAATGAGCCAGCTCAGTGATACGAGTGGTTTAGAGTCATTTCCCTTATTTCAGCAGGTTATCGAGTAGTCGAGTCAATACCCTATTTATTTGTGTGTGTGTTAATGTTTGGTGTGTGACGTGAGTTGTGGAAGCCATGGGCATTTGTCCACAACCTCGTCTTTAGGTTGCTTTGCTTTGGTGTGTGAACCCCTATGAATCAATAGTGCATTTATTTTCGTGTGAGACGTGACGCCCAAAGATCTACGTGAAATCTTCAGAATTTGTTTAATATATTAAGACCTCAAAAGTCTAAGTTTAAACAAGCAATTTGGGAAGTTAATACGTAATGCTTTAAGTTAACACTTGGTTGATCATGATGAATGGCTGGAAGAGGAAAAGGTCGTGGTGCCAACCCCACCAACAACAACGATGAGGCCGGCAATCCTCACCTTTCTGGAGGACAAGACAGGGGTGGTCGCGTGAAGGAGCTGATCCTATCCACCAAATGCTTGAAAATCAGAATCAGCTCATCCAGAGTCTAACTCAAGTGGTGGCCAACTTGCACCAAGCTCCACCCCCACAAGCTGCACCACGCCAACCAAGGTTGAGTGAGTTTCTGGGGACTCAACCTCCAAAGTTTGCAAGTGCTGCTGAACCTCTGGAGGCAGATGATTGGCTAAAGACCATTGAGAGCAAGATGAGGATCATACAATGCCAAGGGTATGAGAGGGTGCTGTTTGCCTCTCAGCAATTGCATGGACCTGCTGCTGATTGGTGGACCGCTTACGTGGCAGCCCATCATGACCCCGAGAACATCACTTGGGAAGAGTTCAAGCGCAGTTTCCGCAACCACTACATACCAAGGGGTGAACTCAAAAACAAGAAAAAGGAGTTCTTGGGACTGCAGCAAGGCAACATGACTGTGAGGGAATACCTCACCAAGTTCACCCAACTATCCCTTTATGCACCACGGGACATCGAAACTGATGAGCAGAAACAGGACTGTTTTATGGAAGGACTTACTATGGAAATGCAATGTGCAATGTCCTCCAACGAGTATGAAAGCTTCCAAAAGATGGTAGACAGAGCATTTGTCGTGGAGAGGAAGCTGAAGGCCTTGGAAAATGAAAACAAGAGGAAGGCGGGATGGTCACACCAAGCCTCAGGTAGCAACACACGTCCACGTCTGATGCAGCAACCCACAGGGCAGACGAGCCGTGCTGTGGTACCCTACTCAGCACCAAGAGGGTACAACCCGAATTTCAGGCCTCCGTCAGCACCAGCACAGCCGCAGCGTCAGTTTGTACAGCAGCCTCGCCCCACATATCAACCTCGACCAGCAGGACAAGGACCACCGAACCAACCACATGATAACAAAGGCTAGGCACCCAAGGTTGTGGTGCAATGCTTCAACTCTGGTGAAGTGGGGCACTACGCCCATAAGTGCCCGAAGAAGTAGCCCATGCAGCCACAACAACAGAATGTGATGCGAGGACGGGTGAACCACGTGACCATGGAGGAAGCGCAAGAGGCACCTGACGTGGTGATTGGTAAGTTTCCTGCCAATTTACACACTGCAACCCTATTGTTCGATTCTCGTGCTACCCACTCGTTCATTGCTCAAGGGTTTGATAAGATGCATGATCTAGCAACAACACAAATGAACCATATGTTAGCAGTGAACTCTCCAGGGGGAGAAATAAGGACAAGACAAGTGTGTCCCAAGGTGAATCTAGACATTAATGGGGTAATATTTACTGCAAACCTCATAGTGATAGACTCACAAGGGATAGATATTATTTTGGGTATGGATTGGTTGACCAAACATAAAGGAATCATCCATTCTTCGACAAGAACGGTGGAACTAACTCACCCTAGCGGCACAAAAGTGAAGTTCATAGCCGTACCTGAACCTAGGAGGGACCTTAAACTCAATCAAGTTGAGGTGGAAGTGGAAGAGATCAGGATTATCAGGGAGCATCCAGATGTTTTCTCGGAGGAGTTGCCAGGTATGCCTCCCAATCATGAAGTGGAATTCGCGATTGAACTAGTGCCTAGAACAGCCCCAATATACAAGAGGCCTTATCAGATGGACTCCAAACAGCTGGAAGAACTCAAGGAGCATATAAGAGAATTGACAGCGAAGGGGTATATTCGTCCTAGTTCCTCACCATGGGGAGCTCCAGTGATATTTGACCCAAGAAGGACGGAACCCAAAGGTTATGCGTAGACTACCGTGCATTGAATGAAGTAACCATCAAGAACAAGTACCCCTTACCCCGCATTGATGACTTATTTGATCAGCTGAGAGGAGCTTGTGTGTTCTCAAAAATTGATCTCAGGTCGGGATACCACTAACTTAAGATAAGGCAATCCGACATTCCAAAGACAGCTTTCGTATCTCGGTACGGGCTGTATGAATACACCGTCATGCCGTTCGGGCTAACTAATGCCCTGGCATATTTCATGTATCTCATGAACAAGGTATTCATAGAATATCTGGATAAATTTGTGGTGGTTTTCATTGATGGCATTCTCGTCTTCTCCAAAGATGAAGAAGAACATGAGGGACATTTAAGATTGGTGTTGCAAAAGCTGAGAGAACACCAACTATATGCCAAGCTGAGCAAGTGTGAATTTTGGTTGAAGAGAGTTCCCTTCTTAGGACATATAATCTCGGAGGGAGGAATCTCGGTAGATCCCGCCAAGATCGAGGATGTGCAGAAGTGGAAGACCCCTGAAAATGTCGGGGAAGTTCGAAGCTTCTTAGGATTGGCTGGGTATTATCGATGGTTTATTGAGGGTTTTCCAAGATTTTGAGACCCCTCACCAAATTGTTAGAGAAGGGAACCACATTCACATGGACACCACAGTGTGAGATGAGTTTTCAAGAACTGAAGAAAAGATTGACAACAGCCCCAGTGCTAGTTATGCCAGATATGCAGAAGAACTTTTCAGTGTACTGCGATGCCTCTGGACACGGGTTGGGATGTGTTCTCATGCAAGAGGGGCATGTCGTGGCTTACGCGTCCCGGCAGCTTCAAAAACACGAGAAGAACTATCCTACACATGACCTAGAGCTAGCCGCAGTAATACACGCATTGAAGATTTGGCAGCATTACTTGATGGGGAAAAGGATAGAGATATATACAGATCATAAGAGCTTAAAGTACATTTTCACACAGCTAGATCTCAACCTCAGACAAAGGAGATGGTTAGAGCTAATCAATGACTTTGATGTGGGCATCAACTATCATCCCGGGAAAACGAACGTCGTGGCGGATGCTTTAAGCCGGAAAGTGCAGGTCAACATGTTGAGTTCGAAGGACATGCCTTCAGAATCGAAGGAAGAGATTGCAAAACTCAATCTATGTCTGGTGAATAGTGGTGAGGCCATCGCCATGGAAGTGGACTCCACATTAGAGCAAGACATAAGCAACGGTAAGAAGAATGATGAGAAGATACAAGAAATCAGAGAACTCATCAAAGAGAATAAAGCTCCTGGGTTCAGAGAGGATGAACAATGTACGGTGTGGCATGGGAAAAGAATCTGTGTGCCTGAGGTGAAGGAGATCCGTGAATTGATTTTGAAGGAGGCTCATGATTCCGACTATTCCATTCATCCTGGGAGTATGACGATGTATCATGACCTCAAGAGCAGATATTGGTGGTATGGCATGAAGCAAGATGTCGCGGAACATGTTGCCCTATGTGACACATGTCAGTTGGTGAAAGCAGAACATCAACGACCCGCGGGACTATTGCAACCACTCAAAGTGCCTGAATGGAAATGGGAAGAAATAGGCATGGATTTCATAGTGGGACTACCTAGGACCCAATCGGGATATGATTCGATATGGGTCATCATCGACAGGCTAACTAAGATAGCTCATTTCATCCCCGTGAAAGAAAGCTACAGCGGATCCAAATTGGCGGAATTGTACATGTCAAGGATCGTGTGTTTTCATGGAGTGCCAAAGAAGATAGTGTCAGATCGAGGGACACAGTTCACCTCAAGGTTCTGGCAGAAGTTACATGAAACCATGGGAACTCATCTAAATTTCAGTTCTGCCTATCACCCCCAGACTGACGGGCAGACGGAAAGTACCAATCAGATCCTTGAGGATATGCTGAGAGCGTGTGCGCTCAAGAACAATAGGAGTTGGGATAAGAACTTACCGTATGCGGAGTTCTCCTATAACAATAGCTATCAGGCTAGTATGAAGATGTCACCATTTGAGGCTTTGTATGGGAGGAAGTGCAGAACTCCACTATTTTGGAACCAAACAGGGGAAAGTAAAGTGTTTGGGCCCGAGGTACTACAAGAAGCCGAGGCGAAAGTGAGGGAAATTCGCAACAATTTGAGGATAGCACAGACCTGACAAAAGAGCTATGCTGATGTACGGAGAAGGGAGCTCGTTTTCAACGTGGGGGACTATGTCTATCTCAAGGTGTCCCCTATTCGAGGACTTCGTCAGTTCAAGGTGAAAGGGAAATTATCACCTCGATACATCAGACCCTTTCAGATTCTGGAAAGGAAAGGCGAAGTGGCATATCAACTAGAACTACCGGCTCGCCTATCAGATGTGCACGATGTATTCCATGTGTCACAGCTCAAGAAATGTTTAAGAACGCCCAAAGAAATGTTACCCATGAATGAGGTGGACGTACGAGAGGATCTTTCTTATGTCGATCAACCAATCAAGATTTTGGAGACAACGGAACGCCTCACAAGAAATAAAAGAATCCGAATGTGCAAAGTGCAGTGGAAGCATCACTCGGAAGCAGAAACCACATGGTAGCGAGATGACGAGCTTAAGGCACAGTTTCCGGATTTGTTTTCCTAGAATCACCAATCTCGAGGATGAGATTTCTTTTAAGGGGGGTAGAGCTGTAACACCCCAAAACATACTAAAGAGGGGAATTGCTAAAGAGGGGAATTTAAAAAATTTGTACGTATTGCATGTGGTGCAGAAATTCAAATTCAAACTGGAATTTAGATTTGAATCAAACCAGAAAAAGGAAAATGAAAAAAGAAAAAGAAAAAGAAAGAAACCGGCCAGTGGGCCAAAACCCACCCAGCCGGCCCAGAAACCGCGCGCCCCCTCCCTCTCTCCCTCTCTCTGACGTGCGGGGCCCGCCCGTCATCTTCTTCCCCCGCGCGCCCCAACCGACCCCGGCTCTCTCTCTCGCACCCGAATCAAAACCAACCTCCGGAACCCGCGCCCCCAGCCCGACCTTCGGCCCCGGGCTCTGCTACTTATCCAAACTGATCCTCCGCCGCCTCTCCTCATGCATTCCACGCAAGGAAACTCACCGAATTCCCCAGCGCCGCTCCCTTTTTTCTCTCCGGTGAGAACCGAAGCTTCTACCGCCGTTTTCCTTCGATCCTCACTCGAATTTCCTGATCTAACGTGCTGATCATGTTCCACCGCCTCCAGGGAGTCTCGCAGGTGAAGGAAACCCGGTGTTTTGCGCTCTGGACACAGCTCCGGCGAGCACCGCCACGTTTTCACCTCGGACCTCATCGCCGACCGCGTTCCAGGGCCCCCGAGCTCAAGAAAAACCCCGAGGTGAGATCCCCTACCTCCCCTCTTCCGTTCTATGCCAAGAAATCCAAGTTTTAGGAAGTATAGACGAAAACCTGAAGATCTCCGGCGAGATCGCCGCCTCCCGCCGCCGGGCAGCGCCGCCCGCGCACGGCCAGGGCGACGTGGCCCCATGAGGCCCGTCCATTTTAAATCGTGCGGTTCTTATTAGATCTAACCCGTACCGCTTTGCGTTATAATCTCAGCCGTCTATTTTAAATCGGACGGTCCACGTCGGCCCCGCATTATAAAGGCCGGGGTTCTTACGCGCTACCCCCTGGGGATCTCGGAAAACACGAGCTAGCCCCGGAAACTTCTGATCTAGCCCCTGGACCTTCAGAAATTTATGTAAATTCATTTAAAACTCAGTTTTAGCCCCTGGACTTAATAAAAATTAGGAAAACCCCTCTGTTATGTGTAATTAGGCCCCTGAAAATTTAGGAAATAGTAAATTAACCCCTGCAGTAGGGTGGATTTTCCTTTTAGACCCTATAGGATATTAAATTTAGAAATTTGAACATGTGACTAGGATTTAAATTTAAATGGTGATGCAAACACATGTGCAAATATAAATTTAAACTCTCCTAGCACATGGAAAACTTTAGAATAAGTTAAAAATAGATTTTAGGCTGAAATGAAATCTGCCTAAGTGTTGCTCATTTTTATTATCTCTAGAGACACATTTTAGGCTAGGAAATAATTCTAAAAAACTAGTAAAAAATTTAAATTGTTTCACATCAGAGAGGAAGTTCAAAAATATTTTATTGAACATTTTAGATCAGAACCTATTCTGTTTAGATGATATGCCTTACTATTTTAATATTAAAATTTACTTTTAGGCATAGAAAATAAATCTGAAAATATAGGAAAATAAGTATGCATAATTAGGAAATGATAAATGAGGTCTCCAAATCCAAAAAATTCAGTTTAGGATTTTGTAGAAGATCTGAAAACCTATTTGGAGTAGGAAATTCATATATAGTGTGCAAATAGAAATCTGAATATAAAAGTTAGAAATAATATATATATGTTTAAAAGTGCATGTAGGCCTAAAATCAACACATCTAGGGTAACCACAACACTTAGAAAGGTGAATGACTTTCATATGTATGTATGTGTGGTTTGCATGGAGTGAAAGTGTGGACTATGGCTTATGGATTGTTGTTTTCTTTTGCTATGTGTATTGGCATGAGTAGAACCTGCCCCAGAGCAAGTTCTCCCCTTCCAAGACTAGGACTGTCCATTTCCAGAGCAGCAGGAAGAAGGCAAGTGTCCTTGACCACTTTGATCCTATACTAGGATGTGTAGTTAGAATTAATTTGCATTGTCAATTTGGAATATGATACCCAAGCTAGGAAGTTTCCCTAGATTTTCATTATCTTATTTCCTTGTAGCCTGGGTTGGGATTTATTTTATTATGTCATTCATTCATGTTACTTATGCTTAGCCATGCTTAGAATGGGATACGTGGGATATGATATCATCAATTTGTTTACCTTACTCTTGAAGGAGATATTATGAGTTATGTAGAGGTAGGGATCAAGGCAAGTTGGATGATTTGGTTGGTGCTGTGTGCACGAGACTCGGGTTTGTGTTTAGTGCTTGCCTGGATTCTAAGGACCGGTTCATGGAGCATGTAACCTGGCTTTACCGTGCCAACCACATGCTGAGATGGGGCAGCTTGGCCAATTAATTAGGTGTATCTCCGGCGTAGTATGGGTGTTTTGGATGGTGCGGGGAATAGGTGTCAACTGGACTACCATATGAACCGCAAGGCTCAAGAGGGGGCCATTGCAGCGGGGTTGGAGCCTCTTGTATGCTGTTAGGGGTGAAACCTCAGTGGGCCCATGCTCGCCGGGAATCCCTTTGTAAAGGCCTCGTAGTGATCTCCTGGCTACACACCTTGGAAGTGTGAATGTGGTGCGCGGCCACTGGCATAATGGAGGTTCTTTTAGTCCACCCGGCAACGGGGGACGAAATCACTACATGTGGGTACAGTGGTGCAAACTCTGCAAAGTCAAAACTGTCATGACAGTCATCCTCACGGTCAAGAGCGGCTTGGACTTATTCATGATTAGAGGATGATGGATTGGGAAGTTGTGGATGTTAAGCGGGAAGCTTAACATTGGAGATGAGACTATGTTCACTTGATTTTGATGATGGGTTGGGAGATTGGGACCATTTCACCTGTGTAGTAATGTAGGGGCTTAATAAGCTAAGGTGATATGTATTAATGGCGTAGTGCTTTAACCATGAGTTCAACCTCTCCTTGCTCTAGCCATGCATGACATAACTTTTCCACACTTGCTGAGCACCCACGGTACTCAAACATGCTTTTCTGTTGGTTTAAATTGCTGCTCAGGTCAAGGGGATGATATGGTGTTCAATGACCAAGACTTTGGACCCGAAGAAGGTTTCTAGGTTCATGGAGTCCCCCGGGCAACGCCTGTGACGGAGCCCACAAGATTTATATTCCGCTGCTGTTTTATTTATATGTTATGAACATATTATCGTCCATCGAGACATTATGCTATGTAAGACTTATTTTATATTCAAACTCTTGGCTTGTAATAAATGATGCTTCACTATTTGTCATCACATGTATGAGAAAATGATCCTGGCATACATGTGATATTCACTCGGTTGTTCTTCGGAGAAACCGAGTGTGACAATATTTTGCCTCCAAGGTTGCCAAAACAGTTAAATTTTTCCAACTGGTCTGCAGGACCAGAGGCTGGACAGTGAACACCATGTTGATGTTTTTCAACCAAAACAATTAAGTTTCACATTTCGACATCCAGCGGCTGTTGTAAAACGGCGAGTGGAGTCGAAAAGTTGATGCATTCCAAATATCATTTCGAGCGAGTACATGTTAAGGTCCAATACAATAGCGAGGTTTTACGCAGGCTAACACACTTAACATCCCGTGGCGACCCACGATGGTCGAAATGAATTTTTAACCCATAAAGTTCAATACTTTGGAACTCGATCGTGTGACATGGTCCAGGGATGTATATGTTGTATAAAATTATACTTTATCCATATGTGTGATTGTTATGTGTATTATTTATTCCATTTTCGCACTACTATTGTATAGACTGGATGAAATAAACCAACATGTGCTGATCGTTTTAATGGTATGAATGCGGAATGGTGCGTACACGGTCAACGCAAGAGGAGAGAGACCCAAGTCAGGTTCGTGGTGATGAGTCTCCACCTCCGGAGCAAACCACGACGCAGCAGCAGCCACCTCCTCCACCGCCAGAACTTCGAAGAAACCTTGCGGAGGTTCTTGCCGCAGTGCTCGGCTCGTGCGATGAGCAAACCGAGTTGCTGCGGATGCTAGTTTAGCAGAATGCATCCCATCCAGGAGGACGCCAAGACAATGGGCAACGCCGGCCCCAACAAAGTTCCTATTCAGACTTCGTGGTGACCCATCCACCGGTCTTTACGGAGGCTGAAGAACCTTTGGATGCGGACAGCATCATCCACACTCTTGAAGCAAAGTTCTGTTTACTGTGGTGCACTGAACACCAGAAGGTGCTGTATGCAGCGCAACAGCTTCAAGGAGAAGCCTGGGCGAACTACACCGCCTCCTTACCGGCTGGCCATGCCTTCACATGGATGGAGTTCCGGGTGGTGTTCCGCGCCTATCATATACCTCCCGGTGTTATGGAAAGGAAGCTCCAGGAGTTCCTGGCACTGAGACAAGGCGAGAGGAGTGCTCATGAGTACTCCAGGTTATTCAACCGGCTGGCGCAGTATGCGCCAGGATTTGTGGGAACGGAAGACGATAAGCGAAACGCGTTCTTCCGGGGCCTGAATTCCAAGATGAAGTTCCATCTCGCCCAAAGCAATCACGGCACATTAAACGACCTTGTTAATGCCGCGATTTTACAAGAAAATGCTCAGCGCGATCGCGGTTCTGATAAGAGGAAACGCAGCACGCTGATGAGCAGCAGTGGTGGGGCGCCACAAAAATACCGCGTGATGTATCGATCACCATCTGGTCAGATATGGCAGCCACCGGCGCGACCGCCTCAGTTTCGTGGTCGACAATATAATGCGCCAGGCATCCGACCAACGTATCCACCACAGCAACATCAGCAGAAAAGGATGGTCCCGCATGCGCCTCAGTTTCAACCGCGTGCACTGGGATTCCATTCTCAAGTCGGAGGGACCCCGGCACCTTACACGTGCTTCACGTGTGGCCGTGTCGGGCATATTTCGAGGGACTGCCCCGAGCCGCGACAGGCAGGAGTGCAGCACCGTATCAGGGTGCAAATCAGCCCCGCAACCAGCCCAAGAAACCCGTACAAAACCCGGCAATGTCCACCACTTAGCCATCGAAGACGTGCCTGAAGGCGAACCCGTCCTCGCGGGTACGTTTCTTATTTAGATCATCCCGTAGTCATACTTTTTGACTCCGGTGCCACCCATAATTTCCTAGTCAGTCTTATGTTATTAAATATCAATTGCCTATCATTCCCACAAATAGTTCATACTTGATATGCTCTCCGGGTGGGAAAATAACAGCTGATAGGATGGTCTATAGAGCACCATTACAATTGGGTGGGAATCTATACCCAACTTCTCTAATCATGTTAGAGAGTCAAAAACTTGATGTCATTTTAGGAATGTCATGGCTACATCGCCATGGTGCTTTTCTTGACATCATTCCACATGTGGTTCGTTTAAACTCTCCACTTCATGAACCACATGTTCTTATTTTGACCGTTCGGTTCAAGAAGCTCCAGCCACATATAACACGGAAGCCACAAAACTTGAGGACATCGTGTGGTCCGTGAATACCTGGATGTCTTTCCAGATGATATTCCGGGCATGCCGCCCAAAAGATATATCGATTTCAAGATTGAACTTGTACCTGGGACGACACCGATATCACGGAGACCGTACAAGATGGCTCCGAATGAGCTGTCTGAACTGAAGGAGAAGCTCAACGATTTAATGAAGAAGGGTTTCATTCGTCCGAGTTCCTCGCCATGGGGATGCTCGGCGCTGTTTGTAAATAAAAAGGATGAAACCTTGAGGTTGTGTGTGGACTACCGACCTCTCAAACGCCATCACCATCAAGAATAGATATACACTGCCCCGCATCGATATCTTATTTGATCAACTTGTGGGTGCGAGTGTATTTTCAAAGATGGATCTTCGCTCCGGATATCACCGAATGAAGATCTGAGAGGAGGATACTCCGAAGACGGCCATCTCGACGAGATACGGATTGTATGAATACCTCGTCATGTCTTTTGGTCTCACCAATGTCACGGCACACTTCATGTATCTCATGAACTCAGTGTTCATGCTGGAGTTGGACAAGTTCGTGGTGGTGTTCATAGATGACATCTTGATTTATTCCAAGTCTGAAGAAGAACACGCCGAACACCTGCATATCGTTCTTCAACGATTGCGAGACCATAAGCTTTACGGCAAGCTCAGCAAGTGCGAGTTTTGGATCAGCCAAGTGCCATTTCTTGGTCATATTGTTTTGGTAGAAGGCATTGCAGTTGATCCAAGAAAAATTGAACAAGTGCTGAAATGGAAGTCCCCCACATCAGTCCACGAAGTCAGGAGTTTCCTCGGGTTAGCATGATATTATCGGAGATTCATACCGAACTTCTCCAAGCTTGCTAAGCCGATGACTGACTGTTGAAGAAGGGGATCAAATATGTTTGGAGCTCAGCTTGTTAAGAAGCTCTCCAAGCATTAGTGAAGCATCTTACAACAGCCCCCGTGTTAGCCCAACCGGATACAACCAAGCCCTTTGACGTATATTGTGATGCGTACGGTATCGGGCTTGGCTGTGTATTGATGCAAGGAGGCAGAGTGGTCGCATATGGCTCACATCAACTTCGTAACCACGAGCAGCACTATCCGACTCATGATCTTGAGCTCGCTGCTGTGGTGTTGGCATTGAAAATGTGGAGGCACTATTTACTTGGAAACTTAGTGCACCTCTACACCGACCACAAAAGTCTGAAATATATATTCACTCAAAAGGAGTTGAATATGCGGCAACGGAGATGGCTAGAACTGATCAAAGACTATGAGATCGAGATTCACTACCATCCCGGAAAGGCAAACGTGGTTGCCGACGCCTTAAGCCGCAAATCTCATGTCAACAATCTGCCCATTACCCCACTTGAAGAGGAGGAGCCGAGTCTGTACTTGGTTCCATATGGGGCATTATATAATCTTGCTCTCATCCCTACCATAAGAGAGGAGATTATGGAAGCTCAGAAGGAAGACATGGGAATGTTGCACATTCGGAGAAGAATGAAGAATGGCGAGATGAAATGCTTACGAAGGGATGATAACGGTACTCTATGGTTTAAAGACCGTATAGTTGTACCCCGTGACATGAAGCTTCGGAATAAAATCTTGGACGAGGCTCATTTGTCCAAGTATTCTATTTATCCGGACAGCAACAAGATGTAGCAGGATCTGAAAATCAGGTTTTGGTGGACACGGATGAAAAGAGAAATCGCAAAGTACGTATCCGAATGTGATACGTGTCGGCGTGTGAAGGCCGACCATATGCGTAAAGCCGGACAGCTGCAACCATTGAACATTCCGGCGTGGAAGTAGGAGGATATCAGCATGGACTTCATAGTCGGGATACCTCTCACCTCCCACAACTATGATTCGATTTGGGTGATAGTCGATTGACTAACCAAGTCGGCACATTTTATTCCCGTACATACGGGCTACGTGGCCAAGAAATATGCGGAGCTCTATATTGCAAGGATCCTGTGCTTGCATGGTGTTCCTGAGAGGGACTACGCCGCCCGTTCAGTCACGGGGACGTGGCACTCGCCCGGGAATCGCATTGGGTGGTGCCGTGATACGCGGCACCCAACAGCACACATATAAGGGAACATGTAGTACATAAATCAAAAGCGGAAGCTTACAAATGTTTCTTTGTAAATAATTTACATAAATTAACTATAGCGGAAGACTATAATCATCTCACGTCGAATAACTACTAAGCACTCGAGAAGATGTCCAGCCCGTGGACTCTTCTCGCTAGCAACACGAAGTCATATGGCAGCGGCTAGGTTCTCCACGTGTTAACTGACTCGGAAGTCTCTGAGTCTCACCGGACAACCTTCTCATAAGCACCAAGGTTAACCTGCAAAACCACTCATATAGCAAGCATGAGCACATAGGCTCAGCAAGACTGACCCGTCTCACCTAAACATGTAACTCTATATGCTAGAATTGCAATGTGAAATAGGAGGGTAAGTTGCAAAAAACACACCTATTTATTTGAAACTTACTTTCAAGTTTTATCAGCAAGTTGTGGAGAACCTCACGCTAAGGCACATGAGAGAGTCGCAATCAAATAAGAAATGCATTTCTCTCATGTACTTTTCCCAAGGTTGAAAGGAACTTTAATTAGCTCTAGACTACAGCAAATCATTAACAATCAAAGTCCATCTTTTAATCAGCAACATTTTAACATGTATCTAGCCTGTTCTTTCTACGTCACGGTACAGTGAACAAGTGGTACTCACTGACCGCAAGGGACGGTGATTATAATCGATTTACACCTGCAGGGTTACCCGAATAACCCGTCACGTACACCCGTACTCGATGTTTCCTACAGCAACCATCACGGACGTCGTACGCAACCACCTTTCACCCGTTAGCCAAATGTTGAACCGGTCCTATTGTCCCGAGCAAGAGGTCACTGCACGCGCATCTGCAGTGCCGCCAGCCGATTTACACCTCGAGCTCTCAACCTACCCTCTGAACGACAGGCAATGCCTAAACACCCAGCTACCCGAGTTACATCGGTTTCCCGGTTCCCATATAGCCGGTAGGTCTTTGGTACTGTTCTAGCTTGTTCGACAGGCCCACACACGGCTCGGTCCTAGTCGACACAAGCAGAGCTATAGCACCCAGGCCCCAAAGTCCTGCTGCCCTTACTATCCGCTCGGTCTCATTTTTCTTGCCATGTGTTTCATTTGCTATCTTTACCCGAGCGATGTGCCTCTAGCCTATTCTCGCGAGTAGTTCCAACTACTCGACTTGTACCGAATCCTACACTGTCTTAGCATTGCAGTAGCTAACGAGGTTTTCAAACCTAATCCCAACCCAGGGTTTTCTTGGCTATGCATTTGGGTTTCAAATAATACTCTAATGCAAGAAGTAAGTGTAAGGGCCTATGTTTTTGGTACACATTCAAAGTGTTCGTCACCACACACACACTTCATTTGAAGAAACAATATGAATACATTTAAATAGCAAGTAAACACCATCAACATGCTCATTAGAGAATAAACTCACAAAATGCAAAAGTGGCATTGCCCACATGCATCATATAGGGGCTGGCATTATGAAAAACTCCTACACCTTGCTAGGAATGGCCATGCCAAATTTCACCCAAATCAAAAACCTTTTCAGATCTTTTTGGGTATAACTAGAAAGAGGGTAGTTTGAACTCAAGTTCAAATTCAAACCACTTCCATCCCATGAATTCAAAAGTGGGAGGCATATTCTTACTCAGCACATTTTTGTGAGCTCACACACCAATTTTCACTCCATTTGGAGTTGATCTTGACATGAGCTAAGTTTAGCAAATTCGAACTCAATTTGAATTTCAAACTGCATATGTGCCGAAATTATATTCAAACACTCCACAATTTGAATTCTATCCAATCCAAATGGGAATTTGGTAGATAATTCAAATTCAAAAGGGTATTAGGGGGATTACTGTTTGTAGCAGTGGGAGGAAGTTAATTTTGGAGGTTAAAACCGGGCTGGGGCCCACATGTCAGCTACACAGATCAAAGAATCGACTGATGCACCGAGTACTTGGGTCTTGGGCTCCCGCCGTGGTCGCCACTCTGCCAGTCCGTCGAGGACGGCAGCTGCTTGCCGCCCCGAGCCGCTGAACTGCCTCACTGCCCTTCTTATCTCCGCAGCGGAGCCAACCCGAGGCAGCACCGAGCAGTCGTCGCCTCTCACGCAAGAAAAGCGTTGCCTCACCACCGCTCTCTCGGGATTTATCGGGAAAGCCCACGATCACAGCCTCTCCACTCCCTCCAAGCTGCAAAACAGTACAAGAGGCTCTCCCTTTCCTTCCCCGTCGTAGGAAATGAGCTGAACTCGGATGATCCCGCCCATACCGAAAGTTCTTTCCAGTGACCTAAGTTCAACGCACCTCGGGCTTTGTGGACAGCCTAAACGGGAGCGTGTCACGCAAAGCTAAGGCGTCCTCGGACGTGTTAGAGACTGGTGCTGCTCACCCCCGAACCACAGCCCGAGTTTTTGATCACCGGCGACAAATTTCAGTTTTCCCTTTCACTCGGCGCAGACTGACCTTCAGGTGCGGATCCGCCAAATTCTCACTCTATGTTTAGAGAGTCTCAAACCGTTCCTACACGAACTAGACTTAGTGGTGCACAAGTTGGCTTCACAACACCTAGCATGAGAACCCCTGTACATGGCGTATTTCTAAGCTTGCCAACGGCGGCTTATTTGGGACGCGTCGGGCGCACGGTGAGAGCTTACCTAGAGTCTATTCTGAGCTGCTTCGAGCCCATGCCGAGTTTTCCTAGGATCCACTGATGCTCTCCGGCCTTTTGCTCGATCGGTTGGGGTGCTAGGAAGTCTGCAGTCGGCCATATTCTCCACCGGCATTCAGGCCGGCACTGCCAGTTCCACCTCTGCAGCAATAACAGCAGCAGCGGGTGATGCCGCGTGCGTATGCACCTCAGCAGCGCATGTCGGGCTTTCGTCCCCCAAGCACCGGCCAAGCAGAAGACACATGCTACAAATGTGGTCGCCCCGGACACTTCGCCAACAATTGTCCTGAGACGCAGGGCGGCGGAGTTGCACCACAGCTTCCGGGGAGGATTCAGCCCTGGAACCCCACTAATGCGCGGCGGGCAAATCCTAGGCCCAGCAACGTCCACCAACTTGCCATAGAGGACGTGACGGAGGGAGAGCCCATCCTTGCGGGTATGTTCCAACTCTACCAGCATCCCGCTATAGTGTTATTTGATTCAGGCACCACGCATAGCTTCATTAGTCAAGCTTTTATTGCTAAATACAGCTTGCAAATACTACCCACCGATAGTCCATACTTGATTTGTTCACCGGGTGGGAAAATTTCAGCAAGCGTGATGGTTCCAATAGCGCCATTATGCTTAGAGGGTAGAGTGTACCCTACATCTCTCATAGTGTTAGAGGGACAAAAGGTCGATGTCATCTTAGGGATGTCGTGGTTAACCCGCCACGGCGCTGTTTTAGACACCGTCCTCCGAGTTGTGCACTTGAACTTAGAAGTGCACGAATCTCATTCCTTATTTCTGGACAGTCCAGAAATAAAACTTCCAAGTGTGTATCAATCCACATCCATCAGATTGGAAGACATTCCAGTAGTTCGTGAGTTCCCTGATGTGTTCCCGGATGATTTACCGGGGATGCCGCCTGACAGAGAGGTGGAGTTCAAGATTGAACTTGCACCGGGAACCATGCCAATATCCTGAAGGCCGTACAAGATGGCACCCAAAGAATTGGCTGAACTGAATACGCAATTAACGGACTTGCTGGAGAAGGATTTTATTAGGCCGAGCTCCTCGCCATGGGGCTGTTCGGCATTATTTGTGAAGAAGAAAGACGAGGCATTGCGTCTTTGCGTGGACTATCGTCCACTATACGCTGTAACCATCAAGAAAAAGTACCTGTTGCCACGGATCGACATGTTATTTGATCAGTTGGTCGAAGCAATGATCTTTTCCAAGATGGACTTAAGATCCGGGTACCATCAGATTAAGATACGGGCTGAGGATATTCCAAAGACGGCTTTCTCGACGAGGTACGGACTTTATGAGTACCTCGTCATGTCCTTCGGCCTCACCAATGCTCCAGCTCATTTCATGTACTTGATGAATTCGGTATTCATGCCGGAGCTGGACAAGTTTGTCGTGTTCTTCATCGACGACATATTGGTATATTCCAAGTCGGAGGAAGAACACACGAAGCATCTGCGTATAGTCTTGCAACGGCTGCGGGATCACAAGCTATACGTGAAATTTAGCAAGTGCAAATTCTGGATATCGCAAGTGCCTTTTCTCGGGCATATTATCTCAGCGGAGAGCATCGCTATAGACCCGATTAAAATCACACAAGTGCTAAATTGGAAGTCCCCGAGAACTGTTCACGAGGTACGGAGTTTCCTCGGACTCGCGGGATATTATCGGAGGTTCATTCCAAACTTCTCGAAGATTGGCAAGCCTATGACAGAGCTGCTGAAGAAGGCTACCAAATATGTTTGCGGTCCGGCATGTGAAGCAGCGTTTCAAGGCATTAGTGAAGCACCTAACATCAGCACCAGTTTTGGTGCAGCCAGACAAAACAAAACCGTTCGATGTGTACTGCGATGCATCCGGCATTGGGCTCGGGTGTGTGCTGATGCAAGACCGAAAGGTGGTCACGTATGGATCACGGCAGCTTAGGAACCATGAGCCGAATTATCCAACTCACGACTTGGAGCTTGCTGCCGTGGTACTTGCACTTAAAATGTGGAGGCACTACCTACTCGGCAACCTCGTGCATTTATATACCGACCACAAAAGCCTCAAGTACATATTCACTCGGAAAGAGCTGAACATGAGGAAACAAAGATGGTTAGAGTTGATAAAGGATAACGAAATGGAGATCCATTATCACCCCGATAAGGCAAATGTAGTGGCGGATGCGCTGAGTCGCAAGTCACACGTCAACAATCTGACCATCACAACGTTGGAAGAGAGCGAGCCACCATTACATGTGATTCCGCATGGAGCTCTCTACAACTTAGCGTTGATCCCCACCATCCGTGAAGAGATAGCGGCAGCTCAGAAACATGACAAGGGCATGTCACATTTGCGGAGACGTATAGATGGGGAGCTGAAATGTTTCCGGAAAGACGGAGACGGCGTCCTATGGTTCAAGGACCGGATCGTCGTACCCCGTAACCCGGAGTTACAGAAGAAAATCTTTGATGAGGCTCACTTGTCAAAGTTTTCTATTCACCCCGGCAGCAACAAAATGTATCAAGAACTCAGAAGCAAATTTTGGTGGACATGGATGAAGCGGAAGATTGCAAAATACGTGTCCAAGTGTGATACATGTTGAATGTGAAGGCAGACCACATGAGGAAACCAGGACTGTTACAACCACGGGGTGTTCCTGCCTGGAAATGGGAGGATGTGAGCATGGACTTCACCATCGGTCCACCCACCACTTTTCAGAAGCATGATTCTGTGTGGGTGATCGTCGACCGGCTCACCAAAGTTGCCCATTTCATCCCGGTCAACACAAACTACAAAGCCAAGTACGCTGAAGTGTACATCTCACGGATCCTATGCTTGTACGGCGTACCCGTACCATCATATCGGATCGGGGCACTTTATTTGTGTCCCGTTTTTGGGAGCAGCTACATGCTGCGTTGGGAACAAAGCTGATCCGTAGTTCAGCGTACCACCCGCAGACGGATGGACAAACCGAGCGTGTAAGTCTGATTTTAGAAGACGCGGTACGAGCTTGCGCCATCAACCACGGTAAGAATTGGGATGATCACTTGCCGTTGGCCGAGTTCTCGTACAACAATGGGTACTAAGCCAGCATTAAGATGGCGCCTTACGAGGCGCTATATGGGAAAAAATGCCGCACACCACTGAATTGGTGTGAGTCTGGCAAAACGGTCACCTTCGGGATTGATATTGTCAACAACACGGAGGAAAAGGTTCGGCTGATTAAAGCGAACCTAAAAGCCACCCAATCCCGATAGAAACAATATGCGGACCGGAGAAGATGCCCATTACAGTTCGAAGTCGGGGATCACGTATATCTACGTGTGTCTCCAATGAAGGGCATGAATAGATTCGGGGTGAGAGGAAAGTTGACACCCCGATTCATAGGTCCATTTCAGATTACCGAATGATGTGGATTGGTAGCATACCGGCTGAATTTACCAGGAGCACTCTCCGGTGTGCATGACGTCTTTCACATTTCCCAGCTGAGGAAGTGTCTTAAGATATCAACTACCATTCAGCTGGAGGATATAGAAGAACTGAAACTGGATCTCACGTATCGGGAGGAACCGGTTCAGATTATTGATGAAAAGGCCCGAACCACACGCAACCGTACGTTGTGGTTCTACAAAGTTCTATGGAGTAATCACTCTGTAGACGAAGCAACATGGGAGAGTGAAGGATTTCTTCGCGCTAACTACCCTGAATTTTTCACGTCGCACATATGGTAATCTTCCACCGTCCTCTCTCATTTTCACCTTATAATCTCGGG
The DNA here is from genome assembly GCA_030760725.1 of Neostapfia colusana. NCBI lineage: Eukaryota > Viridiplantae > Streptophyta > Magnoliopsida > Poales > Poaceae > Neostapfia > Neostapfia colusana. The sequence continues at coordinate 36,838,517 of JASWHV010000013.1, read as the reverse complement.
ACGAGATTCTTTTAAGGGGGGAGGAATGTAAGGGCCTAAGTTTTTGGTACACATTCAAAGTGTTCATCACCATACACACACACTTCATTTGAAGAAACATTATGAATACATTTGAAGAGCAAGTAAACACCATCAACATGCTCATTAGAGAATAAACTCACAAAATGCAAAAGTGGCATTTCCCACATGCATCATATAGGGGCTGGGCATATGAAAAACTCCTACACCTTGCTAGGAATGTCCATGCCAAATTTCACCCAAATCCAAAACCTTTTGAGGTCTTTTTGGGTATAACTAGAAAGAGGGTAGTTTGAACTCAAGTTCAAATTCAAACCACTTCCATCCCATGAATAAGAAGTGGGAGGCATATTCTTACTCAGCACATTTTTGTGAGCTCACACATCAATTTTCACTCCACTTGGATTTCATCTTGACATGAGCTAAGTTTAGCAAATTCAAACTCAATTTGAATTTCAAACTGCATATGTGCTGAAATTATATTCAAACACTCCACAATTTGAATTCTATCCAATCCAAATGGCATTTGGTAGATAATTCAAATTCAAAACGGTGTTAGAGGGATTACTGTTTGTAGCAGTAGGAGGAAGTTAATTTTGGAGGTTAAAACTGGGCTGGGGCCCACATGTCAGCTTCACAGATCCCGCCATGGTCGCCACCGCGCCAGGCCGTCAAGGACAGCAGCTTCTTGCCGCCCTGAGCCGCTGAACCGCCTCTCTGCCCTTCTTATCTCCGCAGCCGAGCCGACCTGAGGCAGCACCGAGCAGTCATCGCCTCTCCCGCAAGAAAAGCGTTGCCTCACCACCGCTCTCTCGGGATTGATCGGAAAAGCCCACGATCACAGCCTCTCCACTCCCTCCAAGCTGCAAAAGGGTACTAGAGGCTCTCCCTTTCCTTCCCCATCGTAGGAAATTAGCTGAACTCGGATGATCCCACCCATACCGAAAGTTCTTTCCAGTGACCTAAGTTCGCCGCACCTCGGGCTCCCGTGGACAGCCCAAACAGGAGCGTGTCACGCCCAAGCTAAGGCGTCCTTGAAAGTGTTAGAGACTGGTGCTGCTCACCCCCGAACCACAGCCCGAGTGTTTGATCACTGACGACGAATTTCAGTTTTCCCTTTCACTCGGCGCAGACCGACCTTCGGGTGCGGATCCGCCGATTTCTCACTCCATAATTGTTTAGAGAGTCTCAAACCGTTCCTACACGAACTAGACTTAGTGGCGCACAAGTTGTCTTCACAACACCTAGCATGAGAACCCCTGTACATGGCGTATTTCTAAGCTTGCCAACGGCGGCTTATTCGGGACGCGTCGGGCGCACGGTGAGAGCTTACCTAGAGCCCATTCCGAGCTGCTTCGAGCCCATGCCGAGCTTTCCTAGGGTCCACTGATGCTCTCCGGCCTTTTGCTCGATCGGTTGGGGTGCTAGGAAGTTCGGCCGACAAGGCTGAAGTTCTTTTGAAGCCGCCGCTCGTCGTCCGCCGTGTGCCGGTGATTTTCATGACGAGCTGAGCCCAGCATCGTGTTCCCCAGATGGATTTAGGCAGAGGCGACCAAAATCATGGAGTTTGGCGCACGGCAGAAGCGCTCCGGCGAGCACTGCAGCGAGGGGGGGGGCGGCGGCCGAGCGCGGGAGGCCGGTGGTAGACGGAGCCCCCGGTCTCACGTGTCAGCGGCCGATATTTTAAAGCCCGGGATTAGCTGTGGCGCCGTATTGGGTGCGGCTTCACGCAAAAGATTCCGTAGCCCCGTGTGTCGACCGCTGAGAAGTTGACACATAGCCTCGGTCCCACGCGCAGTAATTTAAACATTTCCCCAATTATCAGATTTGCTTCAAACTTCAAACCCACATAACTTTGGCTAGAAAACTCCAAATCGAGTGAACCAAATTTTGTTGGATTCAGCTCTCTGAGTAAATTCCATCAAATCAAGTTTCACTCTACTAAAATCTTTATTTCTCCAGAATTAATTCTGCAAATTTAAACTGTTTAGAATTTTAACTGGAGAATCCTTTGGATGAAAATTCTGAAATTTCGCTAGGATGTTCACCAAAATATCCCAGAGCTACCATAAAAATTTCAGATCCATTTGAGCTCATTTGATCCACCTAATGGTGTGATTAATAAAACTGTTCCAGAGAAAATAGAAAATGTCCAGAAACATTTTCAGAATTTTTCTGAAATTGTTTAGCTCATATGTTTAGCTAGGAACTTTCAAATTAAGTGAGACCAACTCCATTAAAACCCTCTGAAAACCTAGTTTTCAGGAAGTCATGGATTGCTCCATGAAAATCCCTAGAACACCCTAGGAGCTCCAATTAAGGTCAAGTACATAATTATTTGTGGAGAGCTCAAATGAGCTTTGCTGCAAATGAAACTTGGCCAAGTCTCTGTTTTGGTTGTAACCAAATCACAGTAAAAATTTCAGAGTCATTGGGTCTGTCTAGTAAGACTTATAGTTTTCACAAGTTTAAATACAATTCAAATGCATTTAAATTTATACATATACATGTTATCTCATGTAGTCGCTAAGGTTGAGGAGGAACCCGAAGTCTTAGACTTTGTCAGTCCGGAAGAGCAGTTAGCCTACGACCAAGAGCAGCAAGGCAAGCTCTAGTTTGCTTTAACCTTTTTACACATTTTTACTGTTTTGAGAAATTATTTGAGCACCCACTTACTTCTTGCATTAGAGTCTTGTTTGAAACCCAAATGCATGGCCAAGAAAACCGTGGGATGGGATTAGGTTTGAAAACCTCGTTAGCTACTGCAATGCTAAGATAGTGTAGGATTCGGTACAAGTCGAGTAGTTGGAACTACTCGCGAGGATAGGCTAGTGGCACATCGCTCGGGTAAAGATAGCAAATGAAACACATGGCAAAAAAAATGAGACCGAGCGGAGAGTAAGGGCAGCAGGACTTTGGGGCCTGGGTGCTATAGCTCCGCTTGTGTTGATTGAGGACCGAGCCGTGTGTGGGCCTGTTGAACAAGCTAGAACAGTACCGAAGACCTACCGGCTATATGGGAACCGGGAAACCGATGTAACTCGGGTAGCTAGATGTTGGGGCATAGCTGGTCGTTCAGAGGTTAGGTTGAGAGCTCGAGGTGTAAATCGGCTGGCGGCACCATGGATGCGCGCGCAGAGACCTCTTGCTCGAGACGATTGGACCGGTTCAACATTTGGCTGACGGGTGAAAGGTGGTTGTGTACGACGTCCGTGATGGTTGCTGTAGGCAACATCGAGTACGTGCGTACATGACGGGTTATTCGGGTAACCCTGCAGGTGTAAATCGATTATAATCGCCATCCCTCACGGTCAGTGAGTATCACTTGTTCACTGTACCGTGACGTAGAAAGAACAGGCTAGATACATGTTAAAAGTTTGCTGATTTCAAAGACATACTTTGCTTGTTAATGTGTTGTTGTAGTTTAGAGATAATTAAAGTTCTTTTTAACTTTGGGTAAAGTACATGAGAGAAATGTGTTTCTTGTTTGATTGCGGCTCTCTCATGTGCCTTAGCATAAGGTTCTCCACAACCTGCTGCTAAAACATGAAAGTAAGGTTTAAATAATTAGGCGAGTCCTTTGCAACTTATTTTACCTCATGTACCCTAAAACCATCCATGTAGAAGTTTCATGTATAGGAGAGACGGATCAGTCTTGCTGAGCCATCGTGCTCACTGCTTGTGTTTGAAGCTTTTGCAGAGGTTTATGAGGAAGGGACTCCCGAGGAGGAGCCAGAACCCCAGGAGGGGAACCCCGTCGAGTGGGAGTCGTGCACGCCGCCGTGTTAGTGTGTGTGCGTGGTAGCGGGGACACGTTCAGGGGCTGAACGTGAACTTAATGCGTAGTCTACGCCTGTGAGTGTAGACTGAACTATTTTGTTGTAAAAATGTTCATAAACTGGTCTATGTAATAAAACTTTGCTTCCGCTTTGTATCTTTGATGTGCGTTATCCGGTGTTGTGCAATGCAGCACCCCTCAGCGTGATCCTGGCTCGACGAGGCCGTGGGGCCCTCGCACTAAGTGGGTGCTCAAAGTAAGTTCTCAAAACAGTAAAAATTTGTAAAACGGGTTAATGCAAACTGGAGCTTGCCTGTTTTTCAGGGTAGTTGTATATAATAACAGTTAGTGATCTTCAATCCCTTGATCCTTCTGAACTTGCTCAACTGATCCACACGTCAAGGGATGGCTCCGTCGAAGTCCTTCGTCGTGAACCCTATCGACATGTATATGCATAGTATTTTATAATGCAATCTAAAGACTTAGAGATTAAAACTTCTTAAGAACAGAGGCTGTGTGGAGATCCTAGGATGATGTTGTTGCCTCTGTTGTGCAAAGAACTCAAAGGAACTAAATCTACCTTAGATGTTTCATTACATCCCTAGCTAAGTTTGTAATGACCTATAAGATGAGCTCTAATGAATTGGACATAACTAAAGATCCTGATCTCCAATGACTTCGAAATTTTTACAGAAAGTCATACACTTCACAGAGACTTAGCTTGCCAAATTGCAGCCAAAGTGGAAGGAAATTGGGTCTCCCATAATTTCCCATCTAATCCCTATGGTTTTCTCATATACATAAGATTGGAGAACAAGGACAGGAAGATCCAAGGCTCAATTTGAGCTGAAAGTTTGCATGTGAATTACTGGTCACATGAAAGTGTCCTGGACCAAAAATGAACACTTTTCATTGAGTTTTTTATTCAGCACAATTCCCTAAGCAATTAAGAAAAAATAAAGTACTTCTGAAGTAACTCACATGTTCATGCCCAAATTAGTGAACTACAACTTCAATTATAGTTCATAGAGTCTGCACAAATTTTCCTAGAAGTTTTAGAGCTAGGAATTGCCCAGAAATGATTTTCCAACTCTGGGACAATTTCTGAATAGTCTCTGTATTCATTTGAATATAGAACATTGAAATCTGAATTCTCCCAGACAATTCAACTCTAGATGAGCTGAAATTTTAACAGGAGTTCAATAACATTCTAAGATTATCCTGGCAAAATTTGAGGATTTTTGGATAAACAAAACTCCCTCTAAAATTCTTTTACTGATCTGCTTTAAAGAATTTTCCCAAATTAATTATTGACTTTCATACAAATTGGGTTGCATATTTCGATAGAGTATTTCAATATGAATCTAACACAATTTGAATCACTAAATTTGGAGGTCCTACACAAAGATATGATCTTTACAAGAATTGGGTAAAATCTGAAAATGAACTCTGTTCTATTTTTCCAATTTTCAGAGACATAAGGAAGTAACACCACATTTGGCCAAGCAAATAAGGTCCAATGCCTCCGAAATGTTTACTTGAGTTCAACTGTTTTTGGGAGAATCTCCTGCCCAAATTTAGGAATTTTCCAATACACAGAACTTCTGGAAAATGCATACAAAATTTTCCTTCTATGAATTAATGAGCCAAATCCAGGGATTTTCATAAATATTGGGCTGCACCCCTAGATAGTACTCTTTGAGAGGAATCCAAAAAAATTGTTTCACAATTTTTGGACATTCCTACACAAAGTTATGGCTCTCCAAAGTTTGAACTAAAATGGGAAATTTTGGAAATATTTCAAACCTGCCCGTGGGTCCCACCTGTCATACCTAACCTTCAGCCTCGCGCCAAACACGGCAGTGGCGGCTCCCTCCGGCGAGGGTCGCCGGAAAGGACCTTCCCGGCCACCTCCAGTCCCCCTGCTGCCCCCCCCCCCATTTTCCCCCACGCTGAACCTGTTGGTGAGGTCGCGGGCGACTGAAACTCGCCGAAAAGCAGGGCGCACCGGCAACAGCAAACTCTAGGGCTCCGGCGAGGTCGTGCACGGTGAATTTTCCACCAAATGGTCAGTTCTTGGGCTCTAAAGCACCAGGGGATCATGTAGAAGATCGACATGAGGTATAAACAAGCCGGGGAGTGCTCCAAACCTATCGGCACCGTGCGCCCGATATGGTCCAGCGGTATACCCTCGAAAAGAACTCGGATTCCTCGCTCTACACTAAATATCTTGGCCTAAAATCGATGGAGGGGGTGTGCTAGGCAGTTAAGATCCTGTGTGTGAAGTTTGAAACACAACAAACACGATTTGAGGAGGAATTTAGCAATTCCTTACCTCAAGGTCAGTTTCTGCCGCCTGGGAGGAAATCCTGAAATTCTCCCTCCGTGATCAATGGCTAGGGCTGATCTTCGGAGGTGAGCAACAAGACTTGTAGGTGCACCGATGGGGTGGCTTGCTTGGGCGTTATCACTCCTGGTTTGGGCTGCCCACGGTAACCAGTTCAGTTTACTTCAGTTTCAACTCGGGAGCAGCAGGGACTTTTCTGTTTCTAGGCGAAAACGAGCATGGGACCGTGGGGAGAAGCTGCTGGCCAACTAGAGAATGCTTAGACGAATCTTTTTGCTGCGGAGATTGTGGTCATTCGACGATCGGCTGATGTGGCGGAGGTGAGGTTGCCCTGCTCGGTGTGAGGGAGAGGGAGTCTCGGTGTCTTGTCCGTGAGCAAAGAGGAGCACGGCTTGGAGTGAAAGCCACCTACGAGGAGCTTGCCAGCGCGAGGAATACCGACCCCGGGAGGTGTCGTGGTGTGCGCCTCGGTGTCACCCGGGAGAACTCCTCGGTGGAGTGAAAAAACAGAGCACAGGACTTAGGGTGCAAGTCAAATTATCCCTATGACATGTGGGCCCCACTGTCCCCCTTATCCCCTCAAATTTTTCTCACAAATATCTCCTCACTTTGGGTAACAACTCCATTCAATTGTGAAAAAATTGAATCTGAACGGGATTTGAATAATTGGACAAGTTTCATCCAAATCCTCATTTTAATTCCTATGCAATTAAAAGTCCAATTGAAAAATGGTTAAGAAACATTGCCAAAATTTCATGAAACTTTGCCTACCCCCTAATTTGGACTTAAGGAATTCAAATATCAAATCTGATCTTTGATTTGGCTGCTGCAAATGAGATTTTTAACACAACAGTTTGAAAATCATTGTGTTACTTTCATTTGAATTTTTTAGTTGAACAAATTTGTTCGAAAATCTGATTTTAGCTTTCTCACACATATGGAAACTTCCCACCTTGGTTTCAAACCCCTTTTTGGTTCTAGGTTTTCAAATAAATATTTGAACTTGTGCGAAGAGAGCTCCCATGTATATTATCACATGTGAAAAAGTTTAAACGAGTCCCATTTTTCATACATATGAAACCAACTTTGTGCAAACATGAGTTTCTTTGTATTCATATTTTTGGGATCTTTACATTCCTTCCCCCTTAAAAGAATCTCGTCCCGAGATTATAAGATAAAATGAGAGGAAGGATGGTGGAAAATTATCGGATGTGCGACGTCCAAAGCGGGATAATTTGGCACGAAGAAATCCTTCGCTCTACCATGTCGCTTCAACCTAGGAGTAACCACTTCCTAAAACATTATAGAACCACAACGTATGGTCGTGTGTGGTTCGGTCCTTTGTGTCGATGAGCTGAACCAGTCCCTCCTGATGTGTGAGATCTGGTTTCAGTTTCTCGATATTCCCCATTTGAATGGTGGTTAAACACTTGAGGCACTTTCTCAGCTGAGAAATGTGAAAGATGTCGTACACACCGGTGAATATCGCTGGTAATTCCAGCTGGTGTGCAACTGATCCACATCTTTCCGAAAACCTGGAATGGACCGATGAATCGGGGTGAACAGAAACTTTGACAAGTGAACCCGGTCCAAAAATTTTCTTCCTAAATTCCGGTTTACGGGGTACGACGATTCTGTCCTTAAACCACAGGACGTCGTCTCCGTCTTTCCGGAAACATTTTTGCTCCCCACTGTCTATACGTCCCCGCAAATGCGACATGCCCTTGTCATGTTTCTGGGCTGCCACCCTTTCTTCACGGATGGTGGGGATAAAAGCTAAATTGTAGAGAGCTCTTTGGAGAACCACATGTAATGATGGCTCGCTCTCTTCCAACGGGGTGATGGTCAGATTATGAACGTGTGACTTGCGACTCACGCATTCGCCACCACGTTAGCCTTGCCGGGGTGATAATGGATCTCTATTTCGTAATCCTTTATCAACTCTAACCATCCTCACTGCCTCATGTTCCACTCCTTCTGAGTGAATATGTACTTGAGGCTTTTGTGGTCGGTATATAAATGCACGAGGTTACCGAGTAGGTAGTGCCTCCACATTTGAAATGCGAGTACCACGGCAGCGAGCTCTAAGTCATATGTTGTATAATTTTTCTTATGGTTTCTGAGCTGCCATGATCCATACCCGACCACCCTTCGGTCTTGCATCAGCACACATCCGAGCCCAATGCCGGATGCATCGCAGTACATATCAAACAGTTTTGTTGTGTCTGTCTGCGCCAAAATCGGTGCTGATGTTAAGTGATTCACTAATGCCTCGAATGCTTCTTCGCATGTTGGACTCCAAACCTATTTGGTAGTCTTCTTCAGCAGCTCTGTCATAGGATTGGTAATCTTCGAGAAGTTCAGAATGAACCTCCGATAATATCCCGCGAGTCCGAGGAAACTCCGTACCTCGTGAATAAACCTCCGGGACTTTCAATGCAGCACTTGTGCGATCTTACTCGGGTCTACAGCGATGCCCTTTGCTGAGATGATATGCCCGAGGCAAAGTACTTGGGATATCTAGAATTCACATTTGCTGAATTTCGCGTATAGCTTGTGATCCCGCAGCCGTTGCAAGACTATACGCAGGTGCTCCTCGTGTTCTTCCTCCGACTTTGAATAATCCAGTAGGTCATCGATGAAGACCACGACAAACTTGTCCAACTCCGGCATGAATACCGAGTTCATCAAGTACATGAACTGAGCTGGAGCGTTGGTGAGACCAAGGAACATGACAAGGTACTCGTAAAGCCGGTACCTTGTCGAAAAGCTGTCTTTGGAATAGCCTTAGCACGTATCTCAATCTGATGGTACCCTGATCTTAAGTCTATCTGGGAAAAGATCTTTGCTTTGACCAACTGATCAAACAATATGTCGATCTGTGGTAACGGGTACTGGTTCTTGATTGTCACAGTGTTAAGAAGACGAGCACTATACAAAGTTGTAGTGTTTCTTGCTTCTCCTTTGCAAACAATGCTGAATAACCCCAAGGTAACGACTCAGTTGTATAAATCCTTTGCTCATAGGGTTATCCAGCGGTGTCTTCCACTCTGCCCATTCATTGGGTGCCATTTGTACGGCCTTCGCAAACTCGGTGGTGTTCCCGGCGCAAGTTCCATCTTGAACTCAACGTCCCGTTCGGGCGGTATGCCCGGTAAACAATTGGGAAACACCTCCTGAAATCCACGTACCACTGGAATGTCCTCTATCTTAACAGTTTCCGAGTGGTTCAATATTGCAATCTGTTGCCGACTGGTGCCCAGAACTAATGTATGAAGACCGTGCCGTGGGGCGTTGAGCTGAATGGTTCGAAAACTGGTGTTGTGAACCTCTTTGTGGTAATTCAACCACGACATCACCAAAATAATGTCGATCTTCAGACCCCAAGAATAAGCAGGGTCGTGGGTCATAGTCTAACCCGCAAACAAAGAGGTGCTCGGAAGACAACATCACTTCTTGTAATGCTGCCCCGGCGAAGATATCAGGTATTGCTTTTTGTAAAAGTGGTTTGGAGCTGATGTTGAGCCACAAAAGATTGACTAACAAAACTAGGTGTGGCACCGGAGTCAAAGAGAATTAATACTGGTAGCTAATTCAGAGAAAACATCTCTGCTAACGCGGCTTCTCCTTCCGGAACATCATCACTCACTATGTAGTGGATGTTGCCCCGTGTCTGCCCTCTTTTCTGCAGATATCGGTACGGGTCTGAACATTGAAAGTACGATGACCCACATCCTTGAATTCCTTCCATACAATACCTAGCATAATGGCCCATCCGACCACAAGTAGAGCACGGATGTCTCTCCAGCTCTTCTCTAACTTGTGGTTGGAAGCTAGATACATATAGCTGCAGTGATGGAGCACACCTCCGTCTGATGCTGCTGCTGTGGAGGTGGTGCAAGTTATGGTACTTGACCAGGAATCATCTTCTGAGGAGTTAATCATACAGGGGCCTCCATTTCACCGAATGGCACTCGGATCCAACCGGTACTGTTGGAGCACATAACTTGTGCTAGCCTGCACGATATCACTCATTTTCCTTCTCTGTACAGAACAGACCTTGATGCACTAAATATAGATTTTGATCCAGTTAGAATCATTTTCATAACTCAAGTTGTATACCAAAGTTAAATTTAACTTCAATATGTTTCCAACGAGTATTCACATGCTTCTATATCACTTTTGGATCAAACATTATGATTTTCCAAAGTTGACAGAATTCCTGGATAAAATTTGCAGGCATCTCCTTTGTATATGGCTGGTTTTATCACAGTTGTATATGCAAATACAATAGAAATCTGAACAAACTTTGAACTACAACAATGTTGCTTATCTCATAAACTTTCCAACGGTGTATCATACGACCCTTAGGGAATTTTTACAGAAGGTTATAAGTGTTATACAGAAACATCCAGGGAGGTTTGCATCTGTCCTGTTTTCTGAACAGTATACATTCAACTGGACATTCAACCAATTTAGAGTGTGATTATGCTCTGGAGTTCTACAAAGAAGTTGTAGAGAACTTAAAGACATTTCTATAACTGTATTATACACCTACATTGGGTCAATATTCTCGGAGTTATGCTCTGTCAAATTCCACCAAAAATTTCTAAGAGAACAGAGCACTCTGTTTTTGAGAAACATAGAAGCCTACCTATTCTCCCCTTTGAATCTTTGTTCAAATGAAGAGTTGTAACACCCCAAAATCTGCTAAAGAGGGGAATTTAAAATTTTTTGGACGTATTGCATGTGGTGCAAAAATTCAAATTTAAATTGGAATTCAAATTCAAATCAAAACAGAAAAGAAAAGGAAAAAGAAAAACCCCACTGGCCAGTGGGCCGAAACCCACCAGCCGGCCCACTACTCCCCCACGCCAGCCCACAACCACGCGCCCTCTCTTCCTCTCACTGACACGTGGGGCCCACGTGTCATCTCCTACCTCCCGCACGCCCCCAACGGCCGGACTCTTCCCCGCGCCTGATCACAACGAACTCCGGAAACCCGCGCCCCCAACCCGAATTCTGGTCCCGGACGTCTCAAACTCGATCCCAACAGACTGCCGCCCTCCCTCGCCTATATAAATGCCGACAATCGCCCTGTTCCCCCCCCCCCCGATCGGCCGTTCTTCTCTCCGGTGAGAACCAAAGATTCAATCCCCATTTTCTTTCGATCATTGCACGGATTATCTGATCTAACGCACTGATCGTGCTCCACCGCCCCCAGGGAGCCCTGCACATGAAGGAAACGACAAGTTTCGCGCCCTAGCAGCTGTTCCGACATGCACCGAAGATCGTCGCCGTTGAAGCTCGCCGCCGACCGACATCCAGGACCTCCGAGTGTTGGAAAACCCCTCGGTGAGCGTCCCCTACCCCTCCGCAGCCGATCCATGCAAAAAGATGCAAGTTCTAACGAGTAGCGGCAAAAGCCGAGGCTGCGCCGGTGAGATCGTCACCCCGGCCGCCGCGCGCGCGGGCTGGACTCGGCCAGGGCGACGTGGCCACTTGAGGGCCGTTTATTTTAAATCGCACGGTAGAACTAAAACCCGCGCGTACCGGTTCGAGGATCTAATCTGAGCCGTCCACTTTAAATCGGACGGTCCACATCAGCCCCGCGTTATAAAGGCCGGGATTCTTACGTGCTACCCCCTGGGGATTTCGGAAAACACGAGCTAGCCCCGGAAACTTCTGATCTAGCCCTTGGAACTTCAGAAATTCATGTAAATTCATTTAAAAATCAGTTTTAGCCCCTGGACTTAATAAAAATTAGCAAAACCCCTCTGTTATGTGCAGTTAGACCCCTGGAAATTTGTAAAATAATAAATTGGACCCTGTAGTAGGGTGGATTTACCTTTTTGACCCTATATGATATTAAATTCAGAAATTTGAATATGTGACTAGGATTTAAATTTAAAAGGTAAGGCAAACACATGTACAAATTCAAATTTAAACTCTACTAGCACTTGGAAAACTTTAGAATGAGTTAAAAATAGATTTTTGGTTGAAATGAATCTGTCTAATTGTTGTTCATATTTATTAGTTCTAGAAATACCTTTTTAGGCTAGGAAATAATTCTGAAAACTGATAAAATAAATTTAAATTAGCTCACATCAGAGGAGAAGTTTAAAAATATATTATTTAATATTTTAGATCAGAACCTATTCTGTTTAGATGATATGTCCTACTATTTAATATTAAAACTCACTTTTGTGCATAAAAAATAAATCTGAAAAATATAGGAAAATAGGTATGCATAATTAGAAAATGATAAATGAAGTCTCCAAATCCCAAGACTTCAGTTTAGGATTGGTAGAAGATCTGAAAACCTATTTGGAGTAGGAAAATACCTTTTATACAAACTTTGTGGCTAAGAGGTGTAATAATTAAATATAAAGAATTTGTTCAAATTGGAACTTCATATATAGTATGCAAATAGAAATCTGAATACAGAAGTTAGAAATCATATACATATGTTTAAAAGTGCATGAAGGCCAAAAATCAACACATGTAGAGTAACCACAACACATAGAAATGAGAATGACTTTCATAGGTATGTATGTGTGGTTTGTATGAAGTGAAAGTGTGAACTATGTCTTATGGATTGTTGTTTTCTTTTGCTATGTGTATTGGCATGAGTAGAACCTGCCCCAAAGCAAGTTCTCCCCTTCCAAGACCAAGACTTTCCATTTCCAGAGCAGCAGGAAGAAGGCAAGTGTCCTTGACCACTTTGATCCTATGCTAGGATGTGTAGACAAAATTATTTGCATTGTCAATTGAAATATGAAACCCATGGTAGGAAGTTTCCCTAGAATTGCATTACCTTGTTTCCTTGTAGCTTGGGTTGGGATTTATTTTATCATGTCATTTACTTATATGCTTATGCTTAGCCATGCTTAGAATGGGATAATTGGGATATGAGATCATCAATTTATTTACCTTACTCTTGAATTGAGATATCATGAGTTATGTAGAGGTAGGGATCGAGTCAAGTTGGATGATTTGGTTTGTGTTGGGTGCACGAGACTCGGGTTTGTGTTTAGCACTTGCCTGGATCCTAAGGACCGGTTCATGGAGCATGTAACCTGGCTTTACCGTGCCAACCACTTGCTGAGATGGGGCAGCTTGGCCAATTAATTAGGTGTATCCCCGGCGTAGTATGGGTTTGTTGGATGGTGCGGGGAGTAGGTGTCAGCTGGACTACCATACGAACCACAAGGCTCAAGAGGGGGCCACTGCAGCGGGGTTTGAGACTCTTGTATGCTGTTACAGGTGAAACCTTAGTGGGCCCACGCTCGTCGGGAATCCCTTTGTAAAGGCTTCGTAGTGATCTCCTGGCTACACACCTGGGAAGTGTGAATGCGGTTCGCGGCCACTGGCATAATGGAGGTTCTTTTAGTCCACTCGGTAACGGGGGATTAAATCACTACATGTGGGTACAGTGGTGCAAACTCTGCAGAGTCAAAACTGTCATGACAGCTGTGCTCACGGTCACGAGCGGCTTGGACTTATTCATGATTAGAGGATGATGACTTTGGAAGTTGTGGATGTTAAGCGGGGAGCTTAACATTGGAAATGATGTTATGGTTATTTGATTATGATGATGGGTTGGGAGATTGGGGACCATTTCACCTATGTAGTAATGTAGGTGCTTAATAAGCTAAGGTGATAGGTATTAATTGCATAGTGCTTTAACCAAGAGTTCAACCTCTCCTTGCTCTAGCCATGCATGACATAACTTTCCCACACTTGCTGAGTACCAACGGTACTCAAACTTGGATATATGTTGGTTTAAATTGCTGCTCAGGTCAAGGGGATGATGTGGTGTTCAATGACCAAGACTTCGGACCCGAAGAAGGATTCTAGGTTCATGGAGTCCCCCGGGCAACTCCTGTGACGGAGCCCACAAGAATAATATTCCGCTGCTATTTTATTTACATGTTATGAACTTATTATCGTCCATCGAGACGTGTGCTTTGTAAGACATATTTATATTCGACACCTGGCTTGTAATAAATGATGATTCACTATTTGTCATCACATGTATGAGAAAATGATCCTAGCATACATGTGATATTCACTCGGTTGTTCTTCGGAGAAACCGGGTGTGACAAGAGTTCATTATCTAATATGTGTTTTCCAACTTCCATTTTTAGTTTAATGTTAGTCATGAGTCATTTCTTCATAGGAAAGAAGTTATAAAGTGTAATACGGTGGCGATGCACCGTAAGACATATGACGGTACTACGTTGCCTCACAAAAGAAAATTCTAACCAGATTATACCGGCATATCTGTATCATAGGTGGCACTAAAACGATCACTCACAAACATGTTCTACTCGGACTACGGTTTCATGGTTAGCACCTGCATAAGATACACACAATCATCAGGTCCGGCTGCACACCGAACCCGGTATCCATACAGTTCATACACCCGTCTGTCATCACTCGCACAGGTGTTCTCAAGCCAAACACGCCTTGAGCTACGTGTTCACATTACTGCACGTGACCGGGTCTCCCAAACTTGCCCAAAGCACGCCAGGGAAGGGCGTTGCTCGAATACCCCAAACGACATGAAGAGTCGTAGAGGATACTAAAGCGGGTCGGGTTACCTGCCACCCGTGGGGCTCCACCCTTCAGCTTGTGCGCACTGGTGGACAGCGCTTACGTGCTCCCCCCAAGACATAGAACGTCCTGAGATGCACGATTTTCCGACATAGCAAATAAGTTAGGTTGCCACCTTCATATTAAGCTAATAGATGTCCTTATGTGTGCCTAGTACCGTATCCTCACCGTAACCTAAGTTTTTGTCGTAATACAATCCTTATTCCGTGCGCTATTACCAATGTGGCTCTGATACCACGCTGAGAGGGACCACGCTGCCCGTTCAGTCACGGGGAGTGGCACTCACTGGGGAATCGCATTGGGTGGTGCCGTGATACGCGGCACCCAACAGCACACGTATAAGGGAACATGTATTACATAAATCAAAAGCGGAAGCTTACAAATGTTTCTTTGTAAACAATTTACATCAATTAACTACAGCGGAAGACTATAATCATCTAACGTTGAATAACTACTAAGCACTCGAGAATATGTCCAGCCCGCGGACTCTTCTCGCTAGCAACACAAAGTCATACGGCAGCGGCTAGGTTCTCCACGTGTTAAATGACTCGGAGGTCTCCGAGTCTCACTGGACAACCTTCTCATAAGCACCGAGGTTAACCTACAAAACCACTCATATAGCAAGCGTGAGCACATAGGCTCAGCAAGACTGACCCGTCTCAGCTAAACATGTAACTCTATATGCTAGAATTGCAACATGAAATAGGAGGATAAGTTGCAAAAGGTCACGCCTATTTATTTGAACCTTACTTTCAAGTTTTAGCAGCAAGTTGTGGAGAACCTCACGCTAAGGCACATGAGAGAGCCACAATCAAACAAGAAACGCATTTCTCTCATGTACTTTGCCCAAGTTTGAAAGGAACTTTAATTAGCTCTAGACTACAGCAAATCATTAACAATCAAAGTACATCTTTCAATCAGCAACATTTTAACATGTATCTAGCCTGTTCTTTCTACGTCATGGTACAGTGAACAAGTGGTACTCACTGACCGTGAGGGACGGTGATTATAATCGATTTACACCTGCAGGGTTACTCGATGTTGCCTACAGCAACCATCACGGACGTCGTACGCATCCACCTTTCACCCGTTAGCCAAATGTTGAACCGGTCCTATCGTCCCAAGAAAGAGGTCTCTGCGTGAGCATCCGCAGTGCCGCCAGACGATTTACACCTCGAGCTCTCAACCTACCCTCTGTACGACAGGCAATGCCTCAACACCCAGCTACCCGAGTTACATCGGTTTCCCGGTTCCCATATAGCCGGCAGGTCTTCAGTACTGTTCTAGCTTGTTCAACAGGCCCGCACACGGCTCGGTCCTCAATCGACACAAGCGGAGCTATAGCACCCAGTCCCCAAAGTCCTGCTGCCCTTACTCTCCGCTCGGTCTCATTTTTCTTGCCATGTGTTTCATTTGCTATCTTTACCCGAGCGATGTGCCTCTAGCCTATTCTCGCGAGTAGTTCCAACTACTCGACTTGTACCGAATCCTACACTGTCTTAGCATTGCAGTAGCTAACGAGGTTTTCAAACCTAATCCCAACCAAGGGTTTTCTTGGCTATGCATTTGGGTTTCAAACATAACTCTATTGCAAGAAGTAAGTGGGTGCTCAAAGTAAGTTCTCAAAACAGTAAAAATTTGTAAAACGGGTTAATGCAAACCATAGCTTGCTTGTTTTGCAGGGTAGTTGTATATAATAACAGTTAGTGATCTTCGATCCCTTGATCCTTTTGAACTTGCTCAACTGATCCACACATCAAGGGATGGCTCCGTCGAAATCCTTCGTCGTGAACCCTATCGACATGTATATGCATAGTATTTTATAATGCAATCTAAAGACTTAGAGATTAAAACTTCTTAAGAACAGAGGCTGTGTGGAGATCCTAGGATGATGTTGTTGCCTCTGTTGTGCAAAGAACTCAAAGGAACTAAATCTACCTTAGATGTTTCATTATATCCCTAGCTAAGTTTCTAATGACCTATAAGATGAGCTCTAATGAATTGAACATAACTAAAGATCCTGATCTCCAATGACTTCGAAATTTTTACAGGAAGTCTTACACATCACAGAGACTTATCTTGCCAAATTGCAGCTAAAGTGGAAGGAAATTGGGTCTCCCATAATTTCTCCACTAATCCCTATGGTTTTCTCATATACATAAGATTGGAGAACAAGGACAGGAAGATCCAAGGCTCAATTTGAGCTAAAAGTTTGCATGTGAATTACTGGTCACATGAAAGTGTTCTGGACCAAAAATGAACACTTTTCATTGAGTGTTTTATTCAGCACAATTCCCTAAGCAATTAAGCAAAAAGAAAGTACTTCTGAAGTAACTCACATGTTCATGCCCAACTTAGTGAACTACAACTTCAATTATAGTTCATAGAGTCTGCATAAATTTTCCTAGGAGTTTTATAGCTAGGAATTGCCCATAAATGATTTTCCAACTCTGGGAAGTCTCTGTATTCATTTGAATACAGTACATTGAAACCAGAATTCTCCCACACAATTCAACTCTAAATGAGCTGAAATTTTTACAGGAGTTCAATAACATTCTAAATATTATCCTGGCAAAATAGGAAGATTTTTAGATAAACCAAACTCCCTCTAAAATTCTTTTACTGATCTGCTTCAATGAATTTTCCCAAATTAATTATTGACTTTCATATTTATTGGGTTGCATATTTGGATAGAGTATTTCAATATGAATCTAACCCAATTTGGATCACTAAATTTGGAGGTCCTACACAAAGATATGATCTTTACAAGAATTGGGTAAAATCTGAAAATGAACTCTGTTCTATTTTTCCAATTTTCAGAGATATCAGGAATTAACACCACATTTGGTCAAGCAAATGATGTCCAATGCCTCTGAAATTTTTACTGAAGTTGAAATGTTTTTGGGAGAATCTCCTTCCCAAATTTAGGAATTTTCCAATACACAGAACTCCTGCAAAAATTCCTATAAATTCTTCTTTATATGAATTAATGAGCTAAATACAGGGATTTTCATAAATATTGGGCTGCACCCGTGGGTAGTAATCTTTGAGAGGAATCCAACAAAATTTGTTTCACAATTTTTGGACATTCCTACACAAAGTTATGGCTCTCCAAATTTTGAACTAAAATGGGAAATTTTGGAAATGTTTAAAACCTGCCCGTGGGTCCCACCTGTCATCCCTAACCTTCAGCCTCACGCGAAACACGGCAGTGGCGGCTCCCTCCGGCAAGGGTCACCGGAAAGGACCTTCCCGGCCACCTCCAGTCCCCCTGCTGCCCCCCCCCCCCCCCCCGCATTTTCCCCCACGAGAATCTGTTGGTGAGGTCGCGGGCGGCTGAAACTCGCCGGAAAACAGGGCGCACCGGCAGCAGCAAACTCTAGGGCTCCGGCAAGGTCGTGCACGGTGAATTTTCCACCAAATGTTCGGTTCTTGGGCTCTAATGCACCAGGGAATCTTGTAGAAGATCTACATGAGGTCTAAACAAGTCGGGGAGCGCTCCAAACCTATCAGCACCGTGCGGCTGATATGGTCCAGCAGTATACCCTCGAAAGAACTCGGATTCCTCGCTATACACTCAATTTCTTGGTCTAGATCGATGGAGGAGGTGTGATAGGCAGTTAAGATCCTGTGTGTGAAGTTTGAAACACAACAAACACGATTTGAGGACGAATTTTGCAATTCCTTACCTCAAGGTCAGTTTCTGCCGCCCGGGAGAAAATCCTGAAATTCTCCCTCTGTGATCAATGGCTAGGGCTGATCTTCGGAGGTGAACAACTAGACTTGTAGGTGCACCGATGGGGTGGCTTGCTTGGGCGTGATCACTCCTGGTTTGGGCTACCCACGGTGACCAGTTCGGTTTACTTCAGTTTCAACTCGGGAGCAGCAGAGACTTTTCAATTTCTATGCGAAAACGAGCGTGGAACCTTTGGGAGTAGCTGATGGCCAGCTAGATCACGCCTAGATGAAGCTTTTTGCTGCAGAGATCGTGGTCATTCGATGATCGGCTGGTGTGGCGGAGGTGAGGTTGCCCTGCTCGGTGTGAGGGAGAGGGAGTCCCGTTGTCCTGTCCGTGAGCAAAGAGGAGCACGGCTGGGAGTGAAAGCAACCCACGAGGAGCTTGCCAGTGCAAGGAAAACCGACCCCGGGAGGTGTCACGGTGTGCGCCTCGGTGTCGCCCGGGAGAACTCCTCGGTGGAGTGAAAAACAGAGCACAAGACTTAGGGTGCAAATCAAATTAGCCCTATGACATGTGGGCCCCACTGTCCCCCTTATCCCCTCAAATTTTTCTCACAAATATCTCCTCACTCTGGCAAACAACTCCATTCAATTGTGGAAAAATTGAATCTGAACGGGATTTGAAGACTTGGACAAGTTTCATCCAAATCCTCATTTGAATTTGAATTCCTATGCAAGTGAAAGTCCATTTGAAAAATGGGTAAGAAACATTTCCTAAAATTCATGAAACTTTGCCTACCCCTTAATTTTGACCTAAGGAATTCAAATATGAAATCTGATCTTTGATTTGGCTGCTGCAAATGATATTTTTAACACAACAGTTTGAAAATCATTGTGTTACTTTCATTTGAATTTTTGAGTTGAACAAATTTGTTCCAAAATCTGATTTTAGCTTTCTCACACATATGGGAACTTCCCACCTTGGTTTCAAACCCTTTTTTGGTTCTAGGTTTTAAAATAAATATTTGAACTTGTGTGAAGAGAGCTCCCGTGTATATTATCACATGTGAAAAAGTTTAAATGAGTCCCATTTTTCATACATATGAAACTAACTTTGTGCAAACATGAGTTTCTTTGTATTCATATTTTTGGAACCTTTACAGTTCCCCGCTCCATTATTTCAGATCGCGGTGCGCTGTTCGTTGCTTGGTTTTGGGAACAGCTGCACGCATCATTGGGGACCAAACTGATCTAAAGATCCGCGTATCACCCGCAGACGGATGGTCAAACTGAACGGGTGAATCAAGTGCTTGAAGACATTCTACGCGCTTGTGCCATCCACCATGGAAAGAATTGGGACGATCATTTGCCGTTGGCAGAGTTTTCTTACAATAATGGCTATCAAGCTAGCATCAAGATGGCGCCGTATGAAGCTCTCTACGGCCGGAAATGTCGCACACCCCTCAACTGGTGCGAGTCCAGCGAGCGAGTTATCTACGGCATTGAACTTGTGAATGAGGCTGAAGAACGAGTGCAAGTAATACAAGCCAACTTCAAGGCTGCTCAATCTCATCAGAAGAGCTATGCGGATAAAAGACGCCATCCTCTTCACTTCGACATCGGGGACCATGTTTATGTCTGTGTGTCTCCGATGAAGGGAGTTCATCGTTTTGGAGTGAAGGGCAAACTTGCGCCACGATTCATTGGTCCGCTCGCCGTCATTGAAAAATGCGGACCCGTGGCCTATCGCCTGGAGTTACCGGTATCGCTCGCAGGAATTCACAACATCTTCCATATCTCTCAGCTGAGGAAGTGCCTCAAACCCTCGGCTGAAATCTGCACTGAAGACATAGAAGTCCTTCAACCGGACCTCACATATGCAGAATATCCAATCTGGATTATCGATGAAAAGACTCGCGCCACAAGAAACCGGACCTTATTGTTCTACAAGGTCTTGTGGAGTAACCATACCGCTGATGAGGCAAATGGGAAAGCGAGGACTATCTACGAACATATTATCTGGACTTGCTATCATCGTATACCCAGTAAAGTTTCCCCACTTTGCATTTCTATTGGAATCTCGGGACTAGATTCTTTTTAAGGAGGAAGGGATGTAAAATCCCCAAAAAGTGGTGGCAAGAATTTCAACACATGAACATTTAGGAAAAATTAGGGGAATTAAAACTTTGAATTATAACAGTGTAAGTTCAAAGTGAGGATTCAAATTTCCCAAAACTTCCAAACAGGGAGATCTAAATTCATAACCTGGATCTTCATATTTTAAATATTCAACCTTCCAAATTTCAGCTCATTTGTAGGGGTTTTAGTATTTGTTTGGGATTAAAAGAGGAAGCCCTCTAATCTGAATTTCAAATTCAGTTTCAAATTCCAATTTCCTCAACTTGCAAATTTGGTTCCATAAATGTGTTCTCCACATTTGAGTTAGCAGCCATGCCAAAAATGAGAAACTTTGGAGTTGGTTTGCTATGCTTTTGGAACAATGCAAAAGGGATGATTCAAATTCCAATTCAAATTCAAATGACCATACCCAATTCAAACTTCACACCAGAATTCAAATCATTTGAATTCAACATTTCAAACCTTAGCTTTGGGGTGAAGTAAGGCATTCAATTATGAGAAGCTGGGGCAAAAATTTTATTAAGAAAATAAAGTGGTTGTGCCCAGCAGTCAGCCTCACAAATTCATTTTTCCCTCTCTCTGTTTTCCACGGTTGATCACAGAGCGCCAGCTCCCGGCTGAATCCTCCGCCCGATGCTCCACCTAGCTGCTTGCCTTGCTTACTCCCGAAGTCAGCTCGTGGGTTATCAAAGCAGCAGCCGAGTGCATCCTCTTCTCTTATCCACGTTACACCACAGCTCCTCAGCTCTCTGCTCGAACGCTCACGGAAACACCCCCCCCCCCGGCGGAAGAACCTTTCGGCTCATCGACGCCCGGCGAGCTCAGCGTGCCTCTCGTGTGACTGAGCCACGGGAAAGTTACGCCAGGTTCCCCTCTTGCTCTCCGAAGCCTTAAGCAGACGCTAGCACCGGTGGTTGGCTCCCGCGAGCTGAATTTTCCTTCGGACCCCTGGTGTCGATCACCTCTGTGCCGCACCGTCGCCCGACGTATTGACAGCCTCTTCCCCTCGAACAAAAGGTTCCTGAGGTGCGTTAGGAATCCTTCTTCCTTCCCTCCAACAAGTTCCTGCCTTCTTAGCTCCGGCGCCGAGTAATTTGAAGTTTGGCGCCGGCGGTTCTTTAGAAACCCGAGGACTCTTCGGGGAAATTCATCGTGCTCTGGTTAGCTCCACCCTAGATGATCCTAGAGTAGCTCCTGCACATGCTTCTGCACCTCTCCAAAGTCCAAGCCGCTCAAATGATTAAGTAGAGGTACCAGGCACCGAGTTTTTTGTCACCGCCGTCATTTTACGGGCTCGGGTTGCCGGTGAGGTCCCCTCTGCGGTGGTTTTCATGGAGAGCAGGCTATGGGTCGACGTTGTCCAGGTGACACTGGTGCTTTTAGAGCAAACCATAGCCCGAAAGACCCACTGTCGAGTAAGAACAAGGTCGCCGAAGTGAGGTTCGACATGGTCGCCGGTGCGAGCACTGTTCCAGCCGTTGTCATCTGCTCCCGACCCCACCATCGTGTTCAGCACAGTGTAGAACTCACAGGCGGCGAGTTTAAGGAAGTTCGGACCATGGGAAGCCCATCCCGGTGAGCTTCGCCGGCGTGCGCCGCCGCGAGAGGCGGGGGCAGCGCGAAGTAGAAGAAGGAGGGCTGGGTCCCACCGGTGAGCCTCTGTATCGCACGAGGATCGGCCTGTGGCACCGGATTAGGTGCGGCTGCGCGGGAAATAACCCTGTGGCCTCGGTGTTGCCATCATCTGAGTGGATAGCGCCATGGGTGGGGCCCACAGCCAGAATTTAAATATTTCTTCAATTTCCAGATTTACTGCAAACTTCGAAGGACCATGACTCTCAGTAGGAATGTCCAAAATTTGTGAAACAAATTTTGCTGGATTCCTCTCAGTCAGTACTTTGCATAAGTGCAAAGAAATTGATCTAAGGATCTCTGGAAATTTCTTCAAAATTCATCGAATTCAAAGCCCGGGGAATTAATTCCCGAAGATCCCTGTTATGGAATTTCTTCAAATGTGGCCAGGAGGTTTCTCATGGCATTACTGATCTCCAGTAAAAATTTGAGCTTAATTGGAGTTCATTTGCTAGGCTAAATTGCCTCCCAAAGTTCAGCCTTTATTTAAAAATTCAAATTCTAAACAGAAACTTTTCAGAACTCCTGTCCAACTTCAAAAATTCATATCTTCCTGTTGGTAGCTCCAAAAATGGTGAAACAAATTTTGTTAGAACCATGGAGACGTACCCTATTTAGATCTTCAACTGTTAGCCATGTCAAAGCTCCAGATTGGGGCTCAAAATTCAGAGAAGGCTTGGACTTGTGGGAATTTTGGAGGCCACAAGGTTCTATGAAATTTCTCCAAATTTGGCTCAGATCATCTTTAGAGAGTCTAGTATCCACTGGAAAAATCCCAAAGCCAATTAAGGATCCCACATAGTAGTAGCTACAAATAGAAATTTAATTCTTATAAGTCCTTAACACTTATACATATATTTTGCTACATTTCATTTAGTGACAGAAGTTGAGGATACGCCGGAGCCGTTGGACGTCCTCCCACCAGACGCTGACTTTCCATTTAACTCGCAACCAGGCAAGCCCCGGTTTGCATTTAAGTACCCTTTTACAAAGTTTTTCATTTGTATCACTTATATCTACGTTGAACGGTTTTTATTAGAGTTAAGGTGTTTGAAACCCCACTTGCAAGACTTTAAATCCTATGAAGGGTTGGGTAGTTTACAGACTCGACGAGTAGAGAATGCCATGCTAATATGCTTAGGATCTCGGTAGAAGTGGAGTAGTTGGAATCTACTCGCGAGGTAAGGTTTTATCACACGGTATGGAATAGAGTAGAAAATGGCTTAAGAGTGGTGAAAATGAGACCCAGCAGGAGGTATAAGATGCAGTGAGCGGAGATCTCACGTGCGTAGCCCTGTTGGTGTCAATTGAGGACCGAGTCGTGTGCGGGCCTGGTGAACAAGTATCGAACAGTACCGGATGGCATACTGACATAAGCAGGAAACAGATGTAATTGGTTAACCTGGGTGTCGAGGCTTACCCAACCGTAAATAGGAGTAGATTGAGGGTAGCAAGGTGTAAATCTGCCGGTGGGCACAGTCACGCTCCACGCGGGGACCTCCTGCCCGTTACGGATGGACCGGTTCGGCATTTGGATTTCCTTTGAAATGTTGTTGCATACAACAGAGTAGGAAGGGGTGTGGAATCACGCTTCTAAAAGTGGGTGTATGTGACGTGTTGTCCGGGTGTCTCCTGATTGCAATCATTGTCCCTCGCGGTTATTTGAGTACCGCTTGTTCACTGTTCTGTGATGTAGTAAGAAGAAAAATAAGCCAGATGAATGATAATATGCTGTGATGAATTATTAATGTTTTGGAAACCATGTCTTCTGTAGATGTAGAGCTAATTAAGTTTGTTTTCCACTTTGGGCGTCACCACATCGGAGGAAAGCGTTTCTTGTTTGATTGTGGATTTCCGATGTGAGGGTTGCCTAAGGCACATGAATCTGTTTCTATAAAACTGAAAGTAAGGATCAACTTATAGGCGTGTCTTTTTTGCAAAGTCCTTTTCCATATCTTACACATCCCTGCATGTAGAGTTCCATGACTAGGGTGTCGGTTAAGCCTTTCTGAGCCATCGTGCTCACGGTTGCAATATTTGAGCTATGTGCAGGTGAGAGCTATGAGGAGGGGTCCGAGGACGAGGCGGTGCCCCCGTCGGAGTACACGGCCGAGCTGGAGCCCTGCAGGCCTCCGTGATCTCTGGTTACATGTTGCTAGTGTGTAGCGTCCTCGGGCTGGACGGCTGCACTTTTGCTTAGTTAGGCTAAGAGAGTAGTTATGTATATTACTTCCGCTGTATAATTAAGTTTTGTAAAAAGACTGTGAGGGCCGCGACAGGACCTCGTCGGGTGGTGCCGTGATATGCGACACCCAACAGCACATGGGTCGATGGAACACATTACATAAATCATTTGTGGAAGCGTACAAAAGTGTTTTACAAATACTTATCTCAAAATAAGCTACAGCGGAAGACTATAACTCTCATGACTCCTTTCTAACTTAGCAACAAAGAAACAGTCCAGCCCGCGGACGTTTCTTACTAGCAACACGAAGAACAATCTGCAGCAATGAGGATGCTCTTGAGTAACCACTCGGAGGTTCCCGAGTCTCATCGGCATCCCTTCATATGCATGAAGTCAATCCTGCAAAACAACTCGGATAGCATCCGTGAGCATAACGCTCAGCAAGACTTAACCGTCACCCTAAACATGAAACTCTATGTGAGGTTATGAACCTAAAGTAGGATAGCATAATGCATAATAAAACTCGCCTAAAAAATGAATCCTTCCTTTCTGGTATTATTTGCAGCGATTTTAACTAACCTTGGGCACGCCACATCGGGAGTCCACAATCAAACCAGAAACGCTTTCCCCCGATGTAATTTGCTCATGGCATAAAAGAATTGAGTTTGTACTAGCCTATTCATCAAGATCCAATACAAAGCTAGTATGAAACTTCAAACCAATGTGATTAGTTCCTTTCTCAAGCAAGTTCTTACTACGTCACGACTGTGAGAACAAGTATGCTCGGACCATCCTACGAGCGACGGTGATTCGAATCAATAACACTCGGACTACATGACACGTATGCCCGTACTCGACGTTGCCTACAGAAACCGTCACTGACGTCGTACGTGGCAACCTTTTTCCCCGTTTCACACCCGTTGAATCGATCAAGTCGCCCCGTACAGTATCCACTCTCATGGTGCACCTGCCGACATGAGATGTCAAGAGAATGTTCCCCACATACTGCACACCGGCCGTCTTGCCTGAGGCGACCCGAAAAGGCTCAACGACAGCTTCCCGAGGTACATCGGTTTACTGGGTCCCATAACACCAGCATGAGTCTGGTACACAACTCAAACTTGTTCAAAAGGGCCGCATACGGATCGGTCCTTGACCGACACGGACATTTCTATAGAACCCAGGCCCCTATGTCCTGCTGCCCCTACAACCTTCCGGTCTCAACTTTAACTTGCTAATTCATTTTTGAACCAATACCGTATGCCCCTGTTGTTCCTGAATATGCGAGTAGCATCCTACCACTCGACTTCTACCGAACCTTACTTAAGCATGGAAGTTCTACAAGGTGAAAGACACCTATCCAATACTCCATGGGTTCATTTGGTTATGCAAGAGGAGTATCAAACACTAGACCTAATGCACATTTCATATCTTAACCGAAAGTGAATACAAAGTAAAAACTTTAAGGCTGTTAAATGCAAACCGGAGCTTGCCTGTTTTGCAGGGTAGCCATATATAATCAGTTAGTGACCTTGGTTGATCAACCCTTGATTCTCCAGAGTATGATCCACTTCAATGAATCGCTCCTTTGAATCCCCAACGTCGTGATTCCTATTGAAATGTATATGCACATGTGTTTATAGAATGCAATGGAAAGAAGTTAAGACTTAATTTCTTAGGAACCGAGGTTGTGTGGAAAAGCCAAGAATGGCTTGGTTTGCCTCTGTTGTGCAAGGAAACAGGAATGAACTAAATTGATCTTAGTGTTGTAGCTATACACTAACTACTTTCCCTAATGAACATAATAGATGAGCTGAAAAGGATGGAATGCAACTGAAGAACAAGAACTCCAATGGCCTCGAAACTTTTACAGCAGGTTCTATACTAACCAGAGAACTAGCTTGCCAAATTGCAGCTAATGTGGAGTCAAATTGGGTTCTCCATAATTCTCACAATGTCTTTTATGTATTTCCACATATACATAAGTATGGAGAATGAGAGGAGGGATTTCTAATGCTCAACTTGAACTGATAATTTACATGTGAGTTCCTGGTCACATGAAAGTAATTTGGTCCAAAATTCAGACTTTTACTTGAGTAGTTCTTAAAGAACAATTCTTTAAGCATTTCTATCAAAAGAATTAATTCTAAAGTAATGTGCATTTTCATGCCCAATTAAGTGAACTACAATTTCAAGTATGTCTCAGAGAGCTTGCATTAATTTTCCTATGATTTTTGGAGCTATGGATTGCCCAGAATAGATTTTACAAATAGAAAACATTTTCTGAAAATGTTTCTGGACTCTTATGAACACAGCATTTTGTATTTAGAAAATTGCTACTCAAATGATCTTCAAATGAGCTGTAAATTTTCTAGAAGGTCAACAAGATGCTAAAGAATATTATGGCAAAATTTGAGGATTTTTGGATAAACCAAACTCCCTCAATAATTCTTTTTCAGAACACCTTTAAAGAATTTTCCAGAATTATATATTTATTTTCATACAACTCCGAGTTCATATTTGGATAGATCTCTGCAAAATGAATCCAACCCAATTTGAATTACTCAATTTGGAAGTTTCTAAACAGAGATATGAATTTCTAAACTTGTGGCCATCTCTGGAATTATTTTCCCTATTGAAATTCAACTGGGCCCGCTATTTAAATCCAGCCACTAGGAAATGGGCCACACTGGGTCTACAGAGTTCTAGTGCGCCAGCACAGAAGATCTGGGCCACAGACGATCACAAATTCAAACTTCACAGCCGCTGACAGCCGGGCCTGACCCTTTCTTCAACCTCCCGCGCCCTGTGTCACGCGCGCAACGCCGCCACCTCGCCAGAGCGAGCTGTAGCTCGCCGGATCGCCGCTGCCGGCCACCCCCCGAGCTAAAACTCGCCGTCAGGGCGTTATCGACGTCGAGGAACACGGCTGCAGGATCAGTTTAGGCTGCCCGCGACTGGAGCTACCTCGGCGAAGTGCGGCAGCCTCGGTTGAAGTTCGGCGCCGTCGTCCATTGGTTCTAACCCTCCAATCAAGCAACAAAAACGTGCTACAGCACCAGTGGGTGATCACAAAGCTCGGAAAAGCCTTGAACTGGCTCGGAAATGGCGGCAAAAAGGTTGGCACCGTGTGCCTGACCGGTCCCGCCAAAAACATGATCGGTAGATCTCGAAATACGTCGCTCCAAAGGGTTTTCATGCGACGGTTGCTAAAGCAAAGATGATTGCCGGCTAGTACAGCACCTATGTGCAAGATTTGATGACCTATGGAGGATCATAGAGGGGGAATTTGAAGGAATCATACCAGACGTTCGGTTTGCACTCGCCGGAGCAAAATTCTAAAATTCGTCGGCTATGCTCCACGGTTTGGCTCGAGCTTCGGTTGAGAGCAGCACCACAATAGCGCGCTCCCGTGGCCGTGCTTGATCGAGCTTGAAAACCACTGTAGTGGTCTGTCCACGTGAAGCCGATTGTCGGCTTGAGCTAGGTCACGGCGGGTGAGTTGTTTGAAAGGCAAGGGAAGCTGGAGCTCACTCGTTTCTGGGTAGGGGAGGCGAGCAACGAGTGCACCGTGCCGTTTTGCAGCTCAGAGGGGGATGGCGCGGTTGTTTCTGCCGGTTTCCCGAGCAAGCCGAGGAGGCGGCAGTGAGGCAGCGCCGTTCTGTGTCGCTCGTGAGGAGGAGAAGGCAAATGAACTTTGCTTCGGTCTGAGGCGGTAAAGATCACGTCGAGGCACGAGGGAACCGCCTCTGGCGCCAGTGCATGGAAGAGAGCAGTAGGAGGTGGCGCAGCAGATGCTCCCGGTGGCTCACAGTGAGAAGCTGCTCGTGGGGGTTGAAAACAGAGACTTTGTTGCTTAGGGTGCAAGTTTATTTCCTCAGCTCAATGACATGTGGGCCCCCCACTTATCTCCTCTCCAAAAGATCTCCTCATGTTGATCTTCCCAAATTCCACAATTCTGAGTTTGAAAGGTGGGCTAAAATTTGAATTCTCCAAATTCAGTTTGAATTTGCATAGCAAATTTGAATTTGGTTAGAATTTGAAAATGCTCCTCTTTAACTCCTTTTTGAGCCCACTCTAATGACAAGTTTGTCATCCAACTCTTTTTCCATAATTTCCAACTATATGGCTGCAGGTTTATTCAAAGTGTTTGGTCACCATTTGTGTGAATTTTGAGTTAGGGTGATTGAAACCCCACTTGCATGACTTTAAATCCTATGAAGGGTTGGGTAGTTTACAAACTTGACGAGTAGAAAATGCCATGCTAATGTTCTTAGGATCTCGGTAGAAGTCGAGTGGTTGGAATCTACTCGCGAGATAGTAATTTTATCGCACGGAATGAAAAGAGATAGAGAATGGCTTAAGAATCTGAAACTGAGACCCAGCAGGGGCGATCGGATGCAGTTAGCGGAGGTCTCACGTGCGTAGCCCTGTTGGTGTCAATTGAAGACCGAGCCGTGTGCGTCCCTGCTGGACAAGTTTGAACAGTACCGGATGCATACTGGCATATGGGAACCAGGAAACCGATGTAATTGGTTAACCTGGGCGCTGAGGCTTACCCAACCATTTTATAGGAGTGGGTTGAGGGTAGCAAGGTGTAAATCTGCCGGTGGGCACAGACACGCTCCACGCAGGGACCTCCTGCCCGTTACGGATGGACCAGTTCGGTGTTTAGGTTTCCTTTGAAAGGTTGCTGCATACAACATAGTAGGAAGGTGTGAAGCATCACACTTCTGAAAGTGGGTGTATGTGACGTGTTATCCGGGTGTCTATTGATTGCAATCAACGTCCCTCGCGGTTATTTGAGTACCGCTTGTTCACTGCGCTGTGACGTAGTAATAATTGAAAGAAGCCAGATGAATATGATGCATTGAACTAATATTGTCTTGTTACCATGTATGCTGTAGATGTAGAGCTCATTAAGTTTATTTTCCTCTTTGGGCATAACCACATCGGAGAAAAGCGTTTCTTGTTTGATTGTGGACTTCCGATGTGAGGGCTGCCTAAGGCACATTAAACTGCTGCTATAAAACTGAAAGTAAGTATTAACATGTAGGTGTGTCTTTATTGCAATGTCTTTTGCCTACATTACTAATACCTGCATGTAGAGTTTCATGATTAGGAGCATCGGTTAACCCTTGCTGAGCCATCGTGCTCACGGTTGCAATATTTGAGCTGTGTGCAGGTGAGAGTTATGAGGAAGGGTCTGAGGACGAGGCGATTCCTCCGTCGAGGTACACAGCCGAGCTGGAGCTCTGTACGCCACCGTGATCGTCATGTGAGTGTTGCTAGTGTGTAGCGTCCCCGGGCTGGACAGCTGCAGTTTTGCATAGCTAGGCTGAGAGTTTAGCTGTTAATAAGACTTCCGCTGTACAGTACTTTTGTAAAAGGTTTCCGCTATGTTCTTATGTAAAAATAAAAGTTTATATGTTGTTCTTAATCTTTTCCTGTGTGCTGTTGGGTGCCGCATTGCATGGCACCACCCTCTGCAATCCCGGATGGGAGAATCACGAGGTGGTCCCCCACAATCGAGTTCATGATTGAACTGGCGGCGGGAACTACACCTATTTTACGAAGGCCTTACAAGATGGCACCTAACGAACTAGCGGAGTTGAAGGAGCAGCTAAATGAACTCATGGGCAAGGGTTTCATATGACCAAGTTCTTCACCTTGGGGTTGCTCTGCGATGTTCATTAAGAAGAAGGATGAAACACTTAGGCTATGTGTTTATTATCATCCTCTAAATGCTATTACTATAAAGAATAAGTATCTGTTGCCCCGCATCGACATTTTATTCGATCAACTTGTGGATGCAAAGGTATTCTCGAAGATGGATCTTCGGTCTGGATATTATCAAATCAAAATCCGACCGGAGGACATACCGAAGACAGCTTTCTCGATGAGATACGGACTTTATGAGTACCTCATCATGTCATTTGGGTTAACCAACGCTCCGGCACACTTCATGTATTTGATGAATTCAGTATTCATGCCGGAGTTAGACAAGTTCATTGTAGTATTCATCAACGACATCTTGGTTTACTCCAAATCCGAAGAAGAGCACACTGAACATTTGCGTATCGTGCTACAACGGTTGAGGGAGCACAAATTATATACCAAGTTCAGCAAATGCCAGTTCTGGATTGATCAAGTGCCTTTTCTAGGCCATACTATTTCAGCAGAGGGAATTGTCATGGACCCTAGCAAAATTGAACAAGTGCTGAAATGGGAATCACCCAAATCTGTCCACGAGGTCAGAAGTTTCCAAGGTTTAGCGGGATATTATTGGAGGTTCATTCCGAGCTTCTCAAAAATTGCTAAACCAATGACAGGGCTGCTGAAAAAGGGCACCAAATACGTATTGAATGCAGCATGTGAAGCCGCATTCAAGACATTGGTGAAACATCTCACAACAGCTCCAGTTCTTGCTCAGCCGGACACGACGAAGCCATTTGATGTCTATTGGGATGCATCTGGCATCAGTCTCGGCTGCGTTCTTATGCAAGAAGGCGTGTGGTTGCATATGGGTCTCATCAACTGCGAAACCACGAGCAGCATTATCCAACTCACGATCTTGAGCTTGCTGCTGTGGTGTTGGCGTTAAAAATGTGGAGGCATTATTTGCTTGGCAACTTTGTCCACCTCTACACCGACCAATAAAAGCTTGAAGTATATCTTCACGCAGAAGGAGCTGAATATGAGACAAAGGAGATGGTTGGAGCTCATAAAAGATTATGAAATCGAGATCCACTACCATCCGGGAAAAGCGAACGTGGTTGCTGACGCGCTTAGTCGGAAAGCCCACGTTCACAGCTTGGCGGTTGCTTAGTCTCCGTGTCATTCCGTATGGAGCACATTATAATATTGCTCTCATTCGATCGATCCGGGAAGAGATTATTGAGGCTCAAAGAAGAGACAGGGGAATGTCTCACATACGGAGAAGACTAGACAACGGAGAGATGAAGTGTTTCCGGAAGGATGAGATCGGTACGCTATGGTTTTAATGACCGTATAGTTGTACCGCGTAATATGGAACTCCAGAAGAAGATATTGGATGAAGCCCACCTGTCGATGTTTTCCATTCATCCTGGCAGTAACAAGATGTACCAAGATTTAAAACAAAAAATTTGGTGGACGTGGATGAAGAGGGAAATTGCTAAGTACGTATCTGAGTGTGATACGTGTAGACGGGTCAAGGCTGATCATATGCGGAAAGTCGGACCGCTACAACCACTTAAGATACCGGCATGGAAATGGGAAGAGTGAGTATGGATTTCATCGTCGGATTACCACTCACATCCGGAAGCATGACTAGATTTGGGTGATCGTTGACCGGTTGACGAAATCAGCTCATTTCATACTGGTGAACACTCATTATCGAGACAAGCAATATGCGGAGTTATATATCTCAAGAATTTTATGCTCACATGGTGTCCCGAAGACCATCATTTCAGATCGAGATGCGCTGTTCGTTGCTCAGTTTTGGGAGCAACTGCACGCCTCATTGGGGACCAAGCTGATTAGAAGCTCCGCATATCACCTTCAAACCGATGGACAAACTAAGAGGGTGAACCAAGTACCGGAAGACATGTTGAGAGCATGTGTCATCCACCACGGTAAGAATTGGGATGATCAACTACCGTTGGTTGAGTTTTCATACAACAACGAGCATCAAGCGAGTATAAAAATGGCACCGTATTAGGCTCTCTACGGCCAGAAGTGTCACACATGTGGCGGACCGGAATCCGCTCATCCAGGACCGCAGAGGGTGGTGCCACACGATGCGACACCCGACAGCACACGTCATAAGAACACAATATATTACATGGGAAAACAACTGAAACTGTACAAACAGGTACAAACTTCAGTTACAACTATTGTTTATATTACACAGCGGAAGTCTACACTATACAACTCACGCCCGCCTATCTAGCAAAAGTGGTTGCCCAGTCCTAGGGCAACCCACACTAGCTGCACTCCTCAGCTCAGCGCGGCGTGTACGGCTCCCACTCACCCGTGGTCCCCGACGGAGGGTAACCCTCACCGGTGGACTCGTACTCCGAGTCCGTGGGTGGCTCCTCACCTGAAAAACACTTAAGCAGCAACCATGAGCACGAAGGCTCAGCAAGGCTTAACCGACTCACCTAAGCATGAAACTCTACATGAGGGGTACAATGACATAGGATAGCAACGTTGCAGCAAAGGGACACGCCTACAAGTTCGTCCTTAGTTCATCTTTTAGCAACAAGTTAACAGTTCATGAAATCTGAAATTTAGTAAGCAGTATTTGGTGGCACACATGTAGCAATACAGTTATATCAATCAGCAACATTGAATCAACATATTTCATCCATTAGTCTACGTTACGACACAGTGAACAAGCGGTACTCGTCACCGCGAGAGACGGCGAATCGACTCGATATACACCTGCAGGGAAAACCCAAAGAGCACGTCACGTACGCCCACCCGTGGAGCTGCACAGCACGCTCACTCGATGTCGTACGGGACAACCTTTCACCCAACAGCCCAAACGTCGAACCGGTCGCACCGAAATGAGCAGGAGGTTCCCCACGCGGAGCATCTCTCTATGCCCGTTGGCAGATTTCCACCTTGCTGCCCTCAACCTACACCTATAAATCGGTGTGCTATGCCTCGACGCCCGGAGGTTTAGGCTACATCGGTTTATCGGGGCCCATATATCCGATATGCCTTCGGTACGTTCAATACTTGTTCAGCAGGGCCGCACACGGATCGGTCCTCAATCGACACGGGCAGGGCTGCGCACACAAGACTCCCTCTTGCTGCGCCCTAGCCCCTGCCTAGTCTCATTTTCATTACTAAAGTGATCTCACATCACTCAACCGAACCCGTGTGTCCCAAGCCTATCTCGCGAGTAGATTCCAAATACTCGACTTGTACCGAAGCCCTATGAATCTTTAAGCATAGCCTTTCTACTCGAGCTCCTAAACACTACCCTCACTCTTAGGGAAAAATTCTGGTTATGCAAGTGGGGTTCCATCCATCCTATACCTAATG
This sequence comes from Neostapfia colusana, assembly GCA_030760725.1. Classification (NCBI taxonomy): domain Eukaryota; kingdom Viridiplantae; phylum Streptophyta; class Magnoliopsida; order Poales; family Poaceae; genus Neostapfia; species Neostapfia colusana. Next base: position 36,805,085 of record JASWHV010000013.1, on the reverse strand, counting down.
CACATACATACTTCATATGACACATGTAAACAAAATAAAACTTATAAAAAGGTTAATGCAAACCGGGGCTTGCCTTGTTGCTGCTGGTCAGGAGTTAGTTCTTCGTCCAGAAGAAGGAAGTCCAGCACTTCCGGAGTCTCTTCTTCAACGGCTACACGTTAATGAAACACTACATGTTAATTTAGATGCAAATATGAGTTTAGGGTAAGACTTCTACTATTAGTCCTAATAACCAGCCTCTAACATCTGGAACCTTGTTTAAGAATTTAAAGGTGAACTGAGTGTTGGTGGTTTGGCTTAGACTTAATCCCCCTAGTTAAATGCTAAGTGGTCTTCCCCCTTTTCCATATTAATCCCTCAAGTGGTTAAACAGGACAGGGGTGATCCAGAGCTCCAATGGAGCTGAGAATTTTTGTGTTAGTTCCTTGTCACAAGAAAACTCTCTGGACCAAACACTAGCACTTTTCATGGAGTGGTTTGCTCAGAATAATTCTCTTAGCAAATAAGCAAGGAAGAATTAATTCTGAGGTCATACCCCTATTCATGCCCAACTTAGTGAACTACAATTTCAACTATAGATCATAGAGTTTGCATGGATTTTCCTAGCATTTTTGGAGTTAAGATTTGCCCAGAACTCAATTTCCAAGTTTTGGAAATTCTCTGAAAATGTTTCTGTATTCAAATGAACACAGCACCTTCCAATTTGAATTTCTCTGACCAAATCAACTCCAAATGGTCTGAAACTTTTACAGGGGTTTACTAATGTCCTAAAGAACATTCTGGCAAAATTTGGGGATTTTTGGATGAACCAAACTCGCCCTAAAATTCTTTTGCTGAAACTCTTTAATGAATTTTCCAGAATTAATTATTGGGTTTCATACAAATTGGGTTGTATATATGGACAGAGCTAGGAAAGATGAATCCAACCCAATTTGAATCACTAAATTTGGAGCTTCCTAGCAAAGGTTATGGATTTCTAAAGTTTGAGTGGAAACTGGAATTGTTTTACTATTGGAAAAGAACCCGGGCCCACTCTTTAAATCTCAGCCAGTGAGAAACGAGAACACACAGGGTTACTGGGTTTCCCCTGGTGTAGTCACAAAAGATCGGCAGCCACAGAAGATCTCAGCTCTACCGCCGAGTGGCTGACAGGTGGGGTCGGCGCTTCGTCTTCAGCCTCCCGCTCCCCTCTTCCCGCGCGCGGCTCTCTCGCCGGTGTTCTTCCTCCCCCCCCCCTCGGTTCCTCCTTCCTAAGCGATCTTCCGGCCTGGCTTTCGCCTCCTAGGGGTTTTGAGGGTCGGGGAAACCGTTTCCGAGGTCGTTGTGAGCTCTAACGGTCCACAGAAGTCGGGCGACGGACGGCGGCCTCGGACCGAGTCCGGCGACGTCGGTCATCCTCTCTGCTGGCTTAATTTCCCATCTCTCTCGCCCTAGAGCATCAGTGGCTCATGGCAAAGGACGTCCCGTATGCCAAAGAGCTTGGAAACTCCTCGAAACCCTATGTCACCGTGCGCCCCCGGTTGAAAACCGGCGGCAGAGAGTAAAACTTGAATAGTACCGTGGAGGCTCCACAAATCCTAGTTCTTTTCAGTCTCGGCGACTCGCACCGAGGTCTGTGGCCTACCTATGACTAGAATGGCTAGAGAACACACATGGGTCGTGAATTTTGGAAGATCAATCCCCCCTGACCTATGGACATGTCCTCGGTGTTTCACAAATTCCCGCGGCTCCCATGGAGGGATGGACCGGGGCTTTCGGCAGCGTGAAGAGAAGGAGTAGGCGCACCTTTTTGCTATTTAACACGGGGTGTGATGGGCTCTGTATTTCCGGAACGTCGAGGAGGCCCGGCGGCGGCACAAACTGAAATTTTCGATGGTGGTTGGTGCTGTGCGCCACACACAGAGGGTGAGGGATCGGCTTGGTAGCTCGGTGAGGTCCAGCAGCGTCCCGCGCACGGTCTCACGATCACCGGTGGTCGTCGGAGGTCCTAGAGGTACTGATCTACGTGCGGGCGCGAAGAGTGGTCGGCGGCGATCGTTTTTCCGGCCTGGTGCGGCTGCTCTCGGGGGAAAACGGGGAGAAGGCGAGTGGAGTACTCGGTTTTCTTCACTGAGGTGTTACACGCATGAAGCATCGAGCGCAGGGGGTGGCACGTCGACGCCTCGGTGGCTCGCCGCCTCGCCTGTTTCCTTGCGCGCGAAGTCGAGACCCGGCTGCAGCAACCCACTGTGTACTCGGGTGTGCAGCTGACATGTGGGCCTCCCCCTTTCTTCTTTTTCCCTAATATTTCTTTTCTGTTTTTGCTAATTATCCCACCAGCTACTCACAATTTAATGTGAGACTTAGCTCCCAAGTCTTTGTTTGAATTTGAATTCTCAAATTCAAACTTTGTTTGGTTAAATTTGCTTCATATTTAAACTGAAATTCAAATTCAGTTTTGAATTCTTGCAAATTTAGCTCTTGACAAGATGAGCTCCAATGGAGATGAAAATTGGTGGGTTTACTCAGAAAAATGTGCTGAGTATAGATATGGAGCTAACTTTTGAATTTGGGTGATGAAAGTTGCTGCAATTTGAATTTACATTCAAATTGGCCACTTTTTGAAATAACCCAAAAGTGCCTCAAAAAGTGTTGAATTTGCATGAGCTTTGGACTGAACCTTCCCAAGATTTTTTTTAAATTCTAGGGGTGAGCTCGACCTCTCATGTTCATGTGTAGAAACCCTACTACTTGTGAAAGTGAAGGCTTTCCCCTCTAATCATTCTTTTGATGGAGGTTACTTGCTCTTCACAACATTTCCTAAGGTGTCCACAATAAAAACTGTGGTGTTGTGAGGTGAAGAAAAGTTTTTGAAAGTCCCTTTTCTTGGGATTTTACATCCCTCCCCCCTTAAAAGAATCTCGTCCCGAGATTATAAAAGAAGAGATAGCAATGTAATAGGGACTTACCCGTGTTGAGAAGCCATGAACTCCGGGTACTTGGAGCGAAGGAACTCCTCACTCTCCCACGTCGCTTCTTCGGCGGTGTGGTTGCTCCAGAGTATTTTGTAGAACCACAACGTTCTGCTACGCGTGGTTCGGGCTTTCTCATCAAGAATGGCCACCGGATACTCATCATATGTTAAATCCGGTTTCAACTCGCCGATGTCTTCGGTAGGAACAGCAGCTGTATGCTTCAAACATTTTCGCAGTTGCGATACATGGAAAACATCATGGACACCAGAAAGAGATGCTGGTAGTTCCAATCGATACGCCGCTGGTCCACACTTCTCGGTGATAGCGTAGGGTCCAATAAAACGGGGAGCGAGCTTCCCCTTCACACCGAACCGGTGCACGCCCTTCATTGGAGACACGCGGGGGTACACGTGTTCCCCGACGTCAAAGTGCAACGGTCTACGCCTCTTATCAGCGTAGCTCTTCTGTCGGGATTGAGCGGCCTTCAAATTGGCTTGAATTGTCCGAACGCGCTCTTCGGCGTCGTTCACCACATCAACCCCGAATGTGACCCTTTCACCGGACTCGCACCAATTTAGTGGGGTGCGGCATTTACGATCGTAGAGAGCTTCATAGGGTGCCATCTTGATGCTCGCCTGATAGCCATTGTTGTACGAGAATTCCGCCAATGGTAGGTGATCATCCCAGTTCCTACCATGGTGGATGGCACATGCTCTCAACATGTCTTCCAAAACTTGATTCACCCTCTCTGTCTGGCCATCTGTCTGAGGGTGATAGGCGGAGCTCCTGATCAACTTAGTACCCAATGCAGCGTGTAGATGCTCCCAAAAGCGAGATACAAATAATGCACCTCGATCTGAGACAATGGTCTTGGGTACCCCGTATAGGCATAGAATCTTCGCTATGTATAGATCCGCATATTTGCCGGCATTGTAACGTGTATTCACTGGGATGAAATGAACCGTCTTGGTTAACCGATCAACGATTACCCATATGGAATCATGCTTGTTGGATGTTAGGGGTAATCCCACAATGAAATCCATGCTCACATCTTCCCATTTCCATGCCGGGATCTTCAGGGGTTGCAACAGCCCTGATTTATTCATGTGATCAGCTTTCACTCGTCGGCACGTATCGCACTCGGATACGTACTTCGCTACCTCCCGCTTCATCCATGTCCACCGAAATTTCTGTTTCAAATCTTGGTACATCTTGTTGCTGCCCGGATGAATGGAGTATTTAGACAAGTGAGCTTCATAGAGGATCTTTTTCCTCAACTCCATATCTCGGGGCACGACTATGCGGTCATTAAACCATAGCGTCCCCTCATCATCCTTCCGGAAACACTTGATCTCTCCATTGTCTATCCGTCTCCGGAGATGTGCCATGCCTTTATCCGTCTTCTGAGCTGCAATGATGTCCTCCCTAATAGTAGGGATGAGGGCAAGGTTGTACAGCGATCTATAAGGAACCAAGTATAAACTTGGCTCTTCCTCGTCCACCGGTGTAATGGTGAGGTGATGGACATGTGATTTCTGACTCAGCGCGTCGGCAACCACATTCACCTTGCCGGGGTGGTAGTGAATCTCAATTTCATAGTCCTTGATTAATTCTAACCACCTCCGTTGCCTCATATTCAGCTCCTTCTGGGTGAAAATGTATTTCAAGCTCTTGTGGTCGGTGTAGAGATGCACCAAATTCCCCAGGAGATAGTGCCTCCATATTTTCAGCGCCAAAACCACTGCAGCAAGCTCAAGGTCATGAGTGGGATAATGCTGCTCATGGTTCCGAAGTTGGCATGAGCCATATGCGACCACACGTCCTTCCTGCATCAACACGCAGCCAAGCCCAATACCGGACGCGTCACAATACACGTCGAAGGGCTTTGTTGTATCCGGCTGAGCTAACACCGGGGCTGTTGTGAGATGCTTCACCAATGTTCGGAACGCTCCTTCACACGCCGTGTTCCAAACATATTTCGTCCCTTTCTTCAGCAACTCTGTCATCGGCTTAGCGAGCTTGGAGAAGCTTGGAATGAATCTCCGGTAGTATCCCGCTAACCCGAGGAAGCTTCTGACTTCATGAACTGAAGTGGGAGCTTTCCATTTCAACACTTGCTCTATTTTACTTGGGTCAACCGCAATGCCTTCAGCTGAGATGATATGTCCCAAGAATGGCACTTGGCTGATCCAAAATTCGCATTTGCTGAACTTGGCATAAAGCTTGTGGTCTCGCAATCGTTGAAGAATGATCCGCAAGTGTTCGGCATGTTCGGCTTCTGTCTTGGAGTAAACCAAGATATCGTCGATGAACACTACCACGAACTTGTCCAGCTCCGGCATGAACACCGAGTTCATGAGATACATGAAATGGGCTGGAGCATTTGTGAGACCAAAGGACATGACAAGATATTCATATAAGCCATATCTCGTCGAGAACGCTGTCTTCGGGATATCCTCCGCCCGGATCTTGATCTGGTGATATCCAGAGCGAAGGTCCATCTTTGAGAATACACTTGCCCCCACAAGTTGATCAAACAAGATGTCAATACGGGGCAGTGGGTACTTATTCTTGATGGTGACGGCGTTGAGCGGCCGGTAGTCCACACATAGCCTCAGGGTTTCATCCTTCTTCTTTACAAACAGCGCCGAGCATCCCCAAGGCGAGGAACTCGGCCTAATGAAACCCTTGCTCAACAGATCATTGAGCTGTTCTTTCAGTTCAGCCAGCTCATTGGGAGACATTTTGTATGGTCTCTGTGATATGGGCATAGTCCCGGGTGCAAGTTCAATCTTGAACTCGACATCCCGCTCAGGTGGCATGCTCGGAAGATCATCCGGGAACACGTCAGGATACTCCCGGACTACGGGGATGTCCTCTAACTTGAGAGCTTCAGCGTTATTAATCGCTAAAACTTCCCGGACTGGCGTGTCTAACACCATGGAATGCGGACGGTGGAATGGAGAATTTAAGTGAACCGTCCGTGTCCGAGTCTCTAGGACAGCGCCATGGTATTGTAGCCATGACATCCCTAAGATTGCATCAATCTTTTGACCCATAAGGATTATCAAGGTGGTGGGATATAGTTTCCCACCTAAGCACAGAGGTGCCTTTGGAATCATCATATTAGCTGAAATCTTCCCTCCGGGTGAGCAGATCATATAAGTGCAGTCGGTTGGGAAGACATGCAATTGATGTTTAGCCACATAGGATGCACTTATAAAGCTGTGGGTTGCACCAGAATCAAATAATATGACGATGGCTTGATTGTTGAGAGTAAACGTACCCGCCAGCACGTTGTCTCCCTCTGGGGCGTCCTCATTGTCGAGGTTGCGGACGCCTCCAGTCCGCTGACCAACCTTCTTCACCGGAGGTCGGCCTCGAGCACCGCCCTGGAACTGGGCTTGCCCGCTGCTCTGCTGCCCCTGGGGACAATCCTTCGCGAAGTGGCCCGCCTGGCCACACGTGAAGCAGGTGAAACGGGGCGGTCCCCTGCTGATCGGTGGACGGAAACCCGGGGCGCGTTGTGGCGGTTGAAACGCCCCGGGTACCGTCTTCTGCTGCTGCTGTCTTGGTGGTGGCATTGGCGGACGGAACGGGAGTGCTTGGAACAAACGTCCCCCGAACTGTTGAGGTCGCGCCGGTGGACGCCACTGCTGCCCGGATGGTGTCCGATACACCATACGGTACTTCTGGGTAGCGCAACTCCCACCGCTGGGTGGAGCACTGCGCTTCCGCTGCTCAGCTGCCAACTCCCGCTGAGCATCCTCTTGCATGATCGCGGCATTGACTAAGTCGTTGAATGTGCCGCGATTCCACTGAACGAGATGGGTCTTCATTTTGGGGTGTAACCCCCGATAGAAGTGTTCCCGCTTTTTCTCCTCGGTGGAGATGTAGTCCGACGCATATTGCGCCAGATGGTTGAAGGCACGGGAGTAGTCATGGGCACTCCTCCCGCCCTGCTTCAGCTCCAAGAATTCTTGGAACTTCCTCTTCATGATTCCGGGAGGAATGTGGTAGGCGCGGAACGCCTCCCGGAACTCTTGCCATTCCACGGCATGGCCAGCCGGACGTGAGGCGACATAATTTGCCCATCATGCACCAGCGGCACCGTGGAGCTGCTGTGCTGTGAACAGGGTCTTCTGCCGCTCCGTACATTGGAGCAGCCCGAACTTGGACTCGATGGTCCGCAGCCAGTTGTCCGCCTCCAGTGGTTCCCCAGCTTCGGTGAACACTGGAGGGTGCGTACTCATGAAATCCGAGTACGACACATCACGGGGCTCCCGAGGCCCTCTATCTTGACTTCCCCCCGCCTGGGACGTATTTTGCACGATCGTGCGGAGCAGGTCGGTCTGCTCCTCACGACCTCCCACCAATGCCGCTATCACATCCGCTAGAGTAAGCGGAGGCGGCGGTGGTGGCTGCTGCTGCGGGGTGCTGTCGTAGGCCGGTGGCTGGGAGTCATCGCCTCCCCCTTGGCTAGAGCCACCTACTTCGTGCGTGGTCCTAGTGCGAACCATCTGCAACCATACGACAATAACATCAGTCCCACAACATTTGCATGCAGTCCAATTAAAATGGGCGTAAAAACATTATGACAACAAAAACATGCGATATATCTCGTAAGTAGATAATGTAATAACTTTGCACAAGCTACCCCATTACCAGACCAAACACAAGCTAGTTTGATCCAACTTGATGAACCTCCTCTTTGGAAGCTCACCATTACTAGGTTTGGTCACTACGAGACATTACTATCGCGTTGTCATCACGTATCCACCCGTAGGGTACAACACCCTCTCCAAAGAGTTCAACTGTCATTCTTCTGTCAGAATGACCAGTTTCTACCTATTCCAAGTTTTGATCTGGTTCTGGGCATTTTCATGACTCATGTTTAATACCAAAGTTAAAGTTAACTTCAGTATCTTTACAACGAGTACTCATTTGCCCTCAGATCAGCTTTGGTTAAAAAGTTATGCTAATTCAAAGTCAACAGAATTTCTGGAAGAATTTTAACAGCACCTCCCTTGGAAGTGGCTGTTTTCAACCCTGGTTTCCACTGAAATCTGTGCTGAAATTTCAGAAACATTGAATTGCAAAGATGTCACACATCTTATACTCTTTCTAAGGATGTATTATATACTAATTTTGATTTTTCACCTGGGAGTTATATTTGAAAAACAGAACAGCTCAGAGAATGTTTTACTCTGTCCTGGTTCTGGACAGTTTACATTCCTCTGGAATTTAAGCCATCTTAAGGTGTGTTTCAGCTCTGGGAGTCTACAACAAAGTTGTAGAGTACTTAAATAACTTTCCAGAACTATATAGCACACCTCTCTGGGCTAAAAGACCTGTGAGTTATGCCCTGTGGAAGATCAGCAAACTTGCTGTCCAAAACAGAGCACTCTGTTTTTCAGTCTTTTTGGAACTACACTTACCACTATCCCATTCTTATACCTAACCAGGGTCCTAAATGTTGAACCTATAGATTTTAATTCCTTGTTATCATTATTTTCATGCATATGCCTACAATATCTCGGTACTACGTTCCTCACAAAAGAAAATCCTAACCGGATCATACCGGCATATACGTCTCAAGTGTGGCACTAAACGGTCTTTCGCACACGTTTACTACACGGATACATACGTGGTTAGTACCTGCAGAAAACCACACAATGATGGCGCACTCAAAGGTTGTTCATTCCAGGCAGTTCCATATTTGAAAGTAAATACAAACGCCCGTATCATTGTCATACGGCCGTCCTTGAGCTAAGTCACGTCTCAAGGTACGTGATCGTGTTTCAACACCACACGACGGGGAACCCGAGTAGGTCATGAACGGGTCGTCACGGTTGGGAATGTTATCAACCCAACAGATACCACCTACTGCCCTGCAGGGCACGCCGACGGCAAGCGCTGCGTATGTCCTCCTGGGCTATTTCAAGACGAACACACTCTCGCGTTACTGACCACGCGATGGGGTCTCCACTTACTTGCCTAATGCACGCTAGGGATCAGCGTTTCATATGAACTCAGGAACATGAAGAGTCCAAGAGTTTCATATTGACGTCTCACACCAAGCTGTGAGACCTATCCCTGAACCACGTTCCTCGTCAGGGGAGCTAACCGAAATTGAACCGCTTTCGGTGGCGTTCCTTACCAAACTTACCAGAGCATAGGTGCGTCGTTACATAATTAAAATTCAGAATTATAACACATAGGTTAGTCTTTGCCACTTTAAGTAACTATGCTAGTATAATCCTTACTTGGGCAAACTACCGATTCCTCACCGTAAACATAAGTTTTCCCATAATACAGTCCTTAAGTACTATGCTATCCCCAATGCAGCTCTGATACCAGGCTGTGGCGGACCAGAATCCGCTCATCCAGGATCGCAGAGGGTGGTGCCGCATGATGCGACACCCGACAGCACACGTCATAAGAACACAATATATTACATGGGAAAACAACTGAAACTGTACAAACAGGTACAAACTTCAGTTACAACTATTGTTTATATTACACAGCGGAAGTCTACACTATACAACTCACGTCCGCCTATCTAGCAAAAGTGGTTGCCCAGTCCTAGGGCAACCCACACTAGCTGCACTCCTCAGCTCAGCGCGGCGTGTACGGCTCCCACTCACCCGTGGTCCCCGACGGAGGGTAACCCTCACCGGTGGACTCGTACTCCGAGTCCGTGGGTGGATCCTCACCTGAAAAACACTTAAGCAGCAACCATGAGCATGAAGGCTCAGCAAGGCTTAACCGACTCACCTAAGCATGAAACTATACATGAGGGGTACAATGACATAGGATAGCAACGTTGCAGCAAAGGGACACGCCTACAAGTTCGTCCTTAGTTCATCTTTTAGCAACAAGTTAACAGTTCATGAAATCTGAAATTTAGTAAGCAGTATTTGGTGGCACACATGTAGCAATACAGTTATATCAATCAGCAACATTGAATCAACATATTTCATCCATTAGTCTACGTTACGACGATGTGAACAAGCGGTACTCGTCACCGCGAGGGACGGCGAATCGACTCGATATACACCTGCAGGAAAAACCCAAAGAGCACGTCACGTACGCCCACCCGTGGAGCTGCACAACACGCTCACTCGATGTCGTACGGGACAACCTTTCACCCAACAGCCCAAACGTCAAACCGGTCGCACCGAAACGAGCAGGAGGTTCCCCACGCGGAGCATCTCTCTATGCCCGTTGGCAGATTTCCACCTTGCTGCCCTCAACCTCCACCTATAAATCGGTGTGCTATGCCTCGACGCCCGGAGGTTTAGGCTACATTGGTTTATCGGGGCCCATATATCCGATATGCCTTCGGTACGTTCAATACTTGTTCAGCAGGGCCGCACATGGATCGGTCCTCAATCGACACGGGCAGGGCTGCGCACACAAGACTCCCTCTTGCTGCGCCCTAGCCCCTGCCTAGTCTCATTTTCATTACTAAAGTGATCTCACATCACTCAACCGAACCCGTGTGTCCCAAGCCTATCTCGCGAGTAGATTCCAACTACTCGACTTGTACCGAAGCCCTATGAATCTTTAAGCATAGCCTTTCTACTCGAGGTCCTAAACACTACCCTCACTCTTAGGGAAAAATTCTGGTTATGCAAGTGGGGTTCCATCCATCCTATACCTAATGCACATACATACTTCATATGACACATGTAAACAAAATAAAACTTATAAAAAGGTTAATGCAAACCGGGGCTTGCCTTGTTGCTGCTGGTCAGGAGTTAGTTCTTCGTCCGGAAGAAGGAAGTCCAGCACTTCCGGAGTCTCTTCTTCAACGGCTACACGTTAATGAAACACTACATGTTAATTTAGATGCAAATGTGAGTTTAGGGTAAGACTTCTACTATTAGTCCTAATAACCAGCCTCTAACATCTGGAACCTTATTTAAGAATTTAAAGGTGAACTGAGTGTTGGTGGTTTGGCTTAGACTTAATCCCCCTGGTTAAATGCTAAGTGGTCTTCCCCCTTTTCCATATTAATCCCTCAAGTGGTTAAACAGGACAGGGGTGATCCAAAGCTCCAATGTAGCTGAGAATTTTTGTGTTGGTTCCTTGTCACAAGAAAACTCTCTGGACCAAACACTAGCACTTTTCATGGAGTGGTTTGCTCAGAATAATTCTCTTAGCAAATAAGCAAGGAAGAATTAATTCTGAGGTCATACCCCTATTCATGCCCAACTTAGTGAACTAAAATTTCAATTATAGCTCATAGAGTTTGCATGAATTTTCCTAGCATTTGTGGAGTTAAGATTTGCCCAGAACTGAATTTCCAAGTTTTGGAAATTCTCTGAAAATGTTTCTGTATTCAAATGAACACAGCACCTTCCAATTTGAATTTCTCTGACCAAATCAACTCCAAATGGTCTGAAACTTTTACAGGGGTTTACTAATGTCCTAAAGAACATTCTGGCAACATTTGGGGATTTTTGGATGAACCAAACTCCCCCTAAAATTCTTTTGCTGAAAATCTTTAAAGAATTTTCCAGAATTAATTAATGGGTTTCATATAAATTGGGTTGTATATATGGACAGAGCTAAGAAATATGAATCCAACCCAATTTGAATCACTAAATTTGGAGCTTCCTAGCAAAGGTTATGGATTTCTAAAGTTTGAGTGGAAACTGGAATTGTTTTACTATTGGAAAAGAACCCGGGCCCACTCTTTAAATCTCAGCCAGTGAGAAACGAGAACACACAGGGTTACTGGGTTTCCCCTGGTGTAGTCACAAAAGATCGGCAGCCACAGAAGATCTCAACTCTACCGCCGAGTGGCTGACAGGTGGGGTCGGCGCTTCGTCTTCAACCTCCCGCTCCCCTCTTCCCGCGCGCGCCTCTCTCGCCGGTGTTCTTCCTCCCCCCCCCCCTCGGTTCCTCCTTCCTAAGCGATCTTCCGGCCTGGCTTTCGCCGCCTAGGGGTTTTGAGGGTCGGGGAAACCGTTTCCGAGGTCGTTGTGAGCTCTAACGGTCCACAGAAGTCGGGCGACGGACGGCGGCCTCGGACCGAGTACGGCGACATCGGTCATCCTCTCTGCTGGCTTAATTTCCCGTCTCTCTCGCCCTAGAGCATCAGTGGCTCATGGCAAAGGACGTCCCGTATGCCAAAGAGCTTGGAAACTCCTCCAAACCCTATGTCACCGTGCGCCCCCGGTTGAAAACCGGCGGCAGAGAGTAAAACTTGAATAGCACCGTGGAGGCTCCACAAATCCTAGTTCTTTTCAGTCTCGGCGACTCGCACCGAGGTCTGCGGCCTACCCTATGACTAGAATGGCTAGAGAACACACATGGGTCGTGAATTTTGGAAGATTAATCACCCCTGACCTATGGACATGTCCTCGGTGTTTCACAAATTCCCGCGGCTCCCATGGAGGGATGGACTGGGGCTTTCGGCAGCGTGAAGAGAAGGAGTAGGCGCACCTTTTTGCTATTTAACTCGGGGTGTGATGGGCTCTGTATTTCCGGAACGTCGAGGATGCCCGGCGGCGGCACAAACTGAAATTTCTGATGGTGGTTGGTGCTGTGCGCCACACACAGAGGGTGAGGGATCGGCTTGGTAGCTCGGTGAGGTCCAGCAGCGTCCCGCGCACGGTCTCACGATCACCGGTGGTCGTGGGAGGTCCTAGAGGTACTGATCTACGTGCGGGCGCGAAGAGTGGTCGGCGGCGATCGTTTTTCCGGCCTGGTGCGGCTGCTCTCGGGGGAAAACAGGGAGAAGGCGAGTGGAGTACTCGGTTTTCTTCACTGAGGTGTTACCCGCACGAAGCATCGAGCGCAGGGGGTGGCACGTCGACGCCTCGGTGGCTCGCCGCCTCGCCTGTTTCCTTGCGCGCGAAGTCGAGACCCGGCTGCAGCAACCCACTGTGTACTCGGGTGTGCAGCTGACATGTGGGCATCCCCCTTTCTTCTTTTTCCCTAATATTTCTTTTCTGTTTTTGCTAATTATCCCACCAGCTACTCACAATTTAATGTGAGACTTAGCTCCCAAGTCTTTGTTTGAATTTGAATTCTCAAATTCAAACTTTGTTTGGTTAAATTTGCTTCATATTTAAACTGAAATTCAAATTCAGTTTTGAATTCTTGCAAATTTAGCTCTTGACAAGATGAGCTCCAATGGAGATGAAAATTGGTGGGTTTACTCAGAAAAATGTGCTGAGTATAGATATGGAGCTAACTTTTGAATTTGGGTGATGAAAGTTGCTGCAATTTGAATTTACATTCAAATTGGCCACTTTTTGAAATAACCCAAAAGTGCCTCAAAAAGTGTTGAATTTGCATGAGCTTTGGACTGAACCTTCCGAAGATTTTTTTAAAAATTCTAGGGGTGAGCTCGACCTCTCATGTTCATGTGTAGAAACCCTACTTTGTGAAAGTGAAGGCTTTCGCCTCTAATCATTCTTTTGATGGAGGTTACTTGCTCTTCACAACATTTCCTAAGGTGTCCACAATAAAAACTGTGGTGTTGTGAGGTGAAGAAAAGTTTTTGCAAGTCCCTTTTCTTGGGCTTTTACAACACACTGCTGAATTTGTGTGAGTCCGGCGAAAGAGTACTGTTCGGGGTTCATCTTGTAAATGAAGCCGAAGACTGAGTTCGGTTGATACAAGCAAATTTAAAGGTTACACAATCCCGACAGAAAAGCTACGCAGATCAGAGGCGTCGACCTCTGCATTTTGATGTTGGAGAGAACGTTTATCTTCGTGTATCTCCGATGAACGGAATTCACCGGTTTGGTGTAAAGGGGAAACTCGCTCCCCGCTTTATAGGTCCATTTGCTATCACGGAGATGTGCGGACCCGTAGCCTACTGGCTGGAACTACTGGCAAGCCTTGCGGGTGTTCATGATGTATTTCATGTGTCACAGCTGCGAAAATGCCTCAAATTCACCGTTGCTGTCCGCACCGAAGAAATCAACGAGTTGAAGCCGGATCAGACGAGCGACCGGTTCAGATTGTAGATGAAAAGACCCGGATCACCCGGAACCGGACGATACAATTTTACAAGGTGCTGTGGAGTAATCATACCGCGGAAGAGGCGACGTGGGAAAGTGAAGATTACCTCCGCACCCATTATCCGGAACTTTTATCATCGTACAGTTTGTAGTTACCTCTCCCGTCTCGTTCTTCCTTTGTAATCTCGGGATGACATTCTTTTAAGGGGGGAGAATGTAAAAGTCCCAAAATGTATATGAAATAAACTGAGGCTTGAAAGGCTATGTGTTTCCAATTCATAAAAATGGGACTTACAAAAAACTTTTCTACACATGATGGTGTACATAGATGTTCATCAAGAAGGGGCACATGTTCATTTGAATGGGTTGCACCAAGGTGTAGTTAAACACCATGGAGGGATTACTCATTTGTATGAAAGATTAAAACTCAGATTTTCAAACTCAAAGTTCACCGCAAATTGTGGCCAAACTTTTGAATATACATGCAGCCCTATACTTTTGAATTTGAGGAAACTTAGGGTAGCAAACTTTTGATTCTAGGGTGGGCTAAAAAGTAATTAATAGGAGCATTTCCAAATTCAAACCGAATTCAAATTTGCAATGCCAAATTCAAAACTGAATTCAGAGAATTAAAATGCTAGCCCACTTTTAGACTTCAGAACTTTGTAATTTGAGAGATTAACATGAGAAGATCTTTTGTGGGGAGGAAAATGGGTGGGACCCACCTGTCATTGGTACACAATGACTAGCAACCGAAGGGACTCTGTTCTCTGTTCCACTCGAACCTGCCGAAGCTCCACAGTGCGCCACCGATTGCAAAAACCGAGCCACCTCCTCGATGATTTCCTCGTGCTGGCAACCAGTGTGTGAGCTTCCTCAGCTTGGCGTGATCTTCTCCCTCTCTGAACCGAGCTACTCCCGTTTCATTTCCTCCTCGCACATGAAAATAGCCGAGCTCACCGCCGCCTCTGTAAAACAATCGGGAGACGGAGAAAAGCTCACGCACACCACCTTCCAAACCACAAAAATGGCACGGTGGATCGCTCCTCACTCCCTCGGTGCAAGGACTGAGCTAGTTGTGGCTCCTCTTACCCGGGCGCACAGTTTCTTTGCAGCGACCTAAACCAACTGGTGATCAGGCACACGTGTACAGGACAACCCGGCGGTTTTCGCGCCCAAGCAAGGACGCTCAGAGGTGCACTGGAACACCGCGGTGCTTCTCCCCGAAGCTCAGATCAAGCGGTGATCCCTAGCGGCCGAATTCGGTGTTTTTCTCCCGGTGCACCTCCACAGACCTTTCGGTATGAACTTCCAAAATTCATGCTCAATTCTCACATAGAGTTCATCAAATCATGCACAAAGGAGCTAGAGTAGTCAGCGACCAACTTCTCTTCACAACCCTAGCCTTAAACGCCACGTAGACCGATCAATTTCCGACTTTTCCGAGCTCAACCGCAGCGGACGTCGCGGGTGCACGGTGAGAACCCATTTTGAGGCGTTTTCAAGCTCCGGTTCTTCCTTGCCGAGCTAGCCTATCACCAACTGGTGCTTTAGAGCCATTTAGCCGAGCTTTTGGCGGGTTAGGTCGGTCGGCCGACGGCGCCGAATGCGTACCGAAGCCGCCGCACGCCGCCGACGGTGTTCCGGCCACCGGCATCTCGAGCTAGCCCCACCGACGTGTTCCCCGTCCTCCTAAACGCATGGGCGGCGAGCCTCCGGCCAGGAGATGGCCGGAAATGGGTCGCCGGCGAGGAGCTGCCTCGGACGGGCGAGGGAGCAGCGCGGGCGCGGGAAAGCGCTGGAGGAGGAAGAAGGGTGCGCCGGGCCCAGTTGTCAGCGGCCAGATTTTAAAAAGTTGATCGGCTGCACGCTGAAACCGTCTAACCCGGTGTGGCCCAAATTCTATTGGCTGTAGTTTAAAACAGTGGGTCCAAACAATTTTCAATAGCAAAACAATTCCTGAATTAGCCACAACTTTGGAAAATCATTTCTTTGTGTAGGAACATCCAAATTGAGTGATTCAAATTGGGTCGGATTCATTTTGCAAATACCTATCCAAATATGAACCCTGATTTGTATGAAAGTCAATAATAAATTCTGGAAAATTCTTTGAAGGTTTTCTGAAAAAAAATTATTGAGGGAGTTTGGTTCATCCAAAAATCCTCAAATTTCGCCAGAATATTCTTTAGGATATTTTTGACCTCCTAGCAAATTATCAGCTCATTTTAAGATGATTTGTGTAAGAACTTGCTAAATACAAACTGCTGTGTTCAAAGTTGTCCAGAAACTTTTTCAGAAAAGGTTTCCAACTTGTAGAATCCATTCTAGGCAATTCATAGCTCCAAAAATCATGAGAAAATTCAGGCATGCTCTATGAGTTATACTTGAAACTGTATTCACTTTTTTGGGCATGAAAATGCACAGTACATTAGAATTAATTCTTTTTAATAGGAATTCTTAAGGAATTATTCTGGAGGAACTACTCAAGTAAAAGGTATGAATTTTGAATCAAAATACTTTCATATGACCAGGAACTCGCATGCAAATTATCAGCTGAAGTTGAACCTTATAAATCCCTGTATTGGTTTTCCATGCTTATGTATGTGGGGAAATACATAAGAGTTCTGTAGGCATTATAGAAGACACAATTTTATTCTACTTTAGCTGCAATTTGGCAAGCTAAGTCCCTGTGTAGTGTATGACTTCCTGTAAAATTTTTGAAGTAATTGGGGACCAGGATCCTTAGTTATGTCCAAATCATTGCAGCTCATCTTATAGGTTCATTAGGAAACTTAGTTAGTTTAAAAACTAAACTCCTAAGACAGATTTAGTTTCATTGATGTTTCTTTGCACAACAGAGGCAAAGAAACCATTTTTGGCATTTGCACACAGCCTCTGTTCTTAAGAAGTTTAAGTCTTTAAATTCCTTACATTGCATTATAAAAACTTATGCATATACATGTCGATAGCTCACGACGAAGGACTTCGACGGAGTCATCCCTTGACGTGTGGATCTGTTGATTAAGTTTAAGAGGCTCAAGGGATCAAAGATCACTAACTGCTATTATATACTACATCCCTGCAAAGCAGGCAAGCTCCGGTTTGCATTTAACAGCTTTTAAGTTTTTACTCTGTATTCAATATGTTGGTTAGGAAATGTTATGTGCATTAGGTCTAGTTGCTTTGGTACTCCTCTTGCATGACCAAATAAACCCATGGATTATTGGGTAGATGTCTTTTCATCGTGTAGAACTGCCATGCTTAAGTAAGGTTTGGTAGAAGTCGAGTGGTGAGATGCTACTCATATGATCAGGAGAAACAGGGGCATACGGGATTGGTTCATAAATTTGTTAGCAAGTTGAAGTTGAGACCAGGCAGGTTGTAGGAGCAGCAGAACATAGGGGCCTGGGTGCGTTAGCCCTGTCCGCGTCGGTCAAGGACATATTCGTATGTGGTCCTGTTGAGCAACTTTGAGTTGTGTATCAGACTCATGCTGGCTATATGGGACCCATTAAACCGATGTATCTCGGGAAGCTTACGTTGGGACTTTTCCGGTCGCCTCAGGCGAGAGGGCCAGTGTGCAGTATGTGGGTAACGCCCTCATGACATCTCATGTTGGTAGGTGCACCATGAGGGTGACTGTAAAAGCCCAAGAAAAGGGACTTGCAAAAACTTCTCTTCACCTCACAACACCACAGTTTTTGTTGTGGATATCTTAGGAAATATTGTGAAGAGCAGGTAACCTCCATCAAAAGAGGGATTAGAGGGGAAAGCCTTCACTTTCACAAAGTAGGATTTCTACACATGAACATGAGAGGTTGAGCTCACCCCTAGAACTTAAAAAGTCTTGGGAAGGTTCAGGCCAAGTTTCATGTAAATCCAACACTTTTTGAGGCACTTTTGGAGGTATTTGAAAAAGAGGCCAATTTGAATGTAAATTCAAATTGCAGCAACTTTCATCACTCAAATTCAAAAGTTAGCTTCATATTCAAACTCAGCACATTTTTCTGAGTTAGCCCACCAATTTTCATCTCAATTGGAGTTCATTTTGTCAAGAGCTAAATTTGCAAGAATTCAAAACTGAATTTGAATTTCAGTTCAAACAGGAGGCAAATTCAGCCAAACAAAAATTCAAATGGGAGAACTCAAATTCAAACAAAAACTTGGAGGCTAAGTCTCACATTAAATTATGAGTAGCTGGGGGGATATTCAGCAAAAACAGAAAAGAAAAATTGGAAAAATAGGATTAAAGGGGAGGCCCACATGTCAGCTGCACATACGAGTGTTTCAGTCGATTGCTGCAGCCGGCCTCTGCTTCGTGCGCAAGGCACGGGAGAGGCGGCGAGCCACCGAGGCATCGAACGGCCACCTCACGGTGCCAAAGTCGCGGTTCAAAGGCCAGCGCACACACCACACCGCCCTTTCTCCTGTTTCCTGAACGAGAACGACCACCACCCGAGCTCTTTCTTCGGTTCCGCGCAAGAACAGAGCGCCGGCCTCCGTTGATCCCCGGCGTCCGAGAGCTAGAGCCCATCTCGCGCCCGGCGAGCTATACGAAAAAGGTCCGCTACAAGGTGTGTGACACGCTAGTGCCGACCGTTCCTCCTCTCGTACGTCGTCGGGTTAGTATTTGGCCGTTTATCCATTCGGTGTTCAAAATACCGAAGGTTGCAAAACGAGGAAATTCGGAGTAGATAGTTCACCATCATTGTGGATTGAAGTTCATACTAGCTTTGTGCTTGTAAAAGCCCAAGAAAAGGGACTTGCAAAAATTTTACATCATTCTCAACACCACAGCTTTTGTTGTGGATATCTTGTGAAGAGCAAGTAACCTCCATCAAAAGGGGGATTAGAGGGGAAAGCCCTTACTTTCTCAAAGTAGGATTTCTACACATGAACATGCAAGGTTGAGCTCACCCCTAGAACTCAAATAGTCTTGGGAAGGTTCAGGCCAAATTTCATGCAAATCCAACACTTTTCGAGGCACTTTTGGAGGCATTTGAAAAAGAGGCCAATTTGAGTGTAAATTCAAATTGCAGCAACTTTCATCACTTGGATTCAATAGTTGGCTTCATATTCAAACTCAGTACATTTTTCTGAGTTAGTCCACCAATTTTCATCCTCATTGGACTTCATCTTGTCAGGAGCCAAATTTGCAATAATTCAAACTGAATTTGAATTTCAGTTCAAATGTGAAGCAAATTTAGCCATACCAAATTCAAATTTTGGAAACCAAATTCAAACTATGACTTGGTGCTTAAGTCTCACAGTTAATTGTGAGTAGCTTGGATATTTGCAGTAGAATGGGGAGAAAGAATTAGAGAGGTGAAAAGGGCCCACTTGTCAGCAGCCTTAACAGAGAAGCTTCCTCAGTGATTTTTCCTCCCTCGGCCGAGAAACCGCGCCAGCGCACGGCAGACATCGGCGCCCGACCGCCTCACCCCTGCCACCTCCTGCTCGGTGACCGAAGGCGCCAGGTGCAACACGCGGTTAAACCGCCCGCCCAAGTGAAGCCGGCCTCATCCCTTCCGCTCTGCCCGCACACAGCCGAAACGAAAAACTTCGCCGGACGCTCTTCTCGGGTCCTCGTCGCGCTGCTGATCCGGGCGTCCTCACGACCGAAGATCAACAGCAAAGAGATGCCCCGGAGACTGCTCTAACTCAGGGTGAAAACCTTACCTCCTCTCGTGCCCTGTAGAGAGAGTATTTCCACGGTTAGTTCTCGGTGTTCAAAGAACCGAGCTAGCAAAGAATCCGAAATTCGTGGTGATCGGTCCACCACCGCGTAAACCCAGCCAAGCACATGTTCTACACGTTCCCACGGCCACCTAGGATCAAAGACCATCGAGTCTTGGCGCTGCTATTCAAGTTTTTCGAGCATCCGTCATTTTAGCCCTAGGTCGACGGTGAGGTCCTAGCTCCGGCTGTTTCCATGGCCAACCGAGCTCAGTTTCGTGCTCAGCATGCCACCGCGGAGCTGTAGGAGAAAACCGTTCTGAAAATAAGTCCCTGAGTAGCTCGGACGACATCGCCGGAGTAGAGAGAGCCGCTGTCACCGCCGCGGGTTTGGTTCCGGCCATCGCCAAGCTTCGGTGAGGGCACCAGCATGTTCTCCGAGCCAAGTTAGGCCCAGGCGGTGAGACCCGTCGAAGGTCGTGCAGTGAAACGGCCGGCGGCGAGAACTCCGGCGAAGCACCACCGCGGGAGTCACGGGATGGCGCATGGTAGACGAGGGGGGCGGCTGGGTCCACCGGTCAGCCTCTGTTCTCGCGCGGAGATCCATTTGCGACAGGGATTCAGTGCGGCAGCGCGGGTAAAACCCCGTGGGCTGCGGTGTAGCCGTGTCCTCAGTGGGCCGGTTTAAAGAGTGGGTCCCACCCGCAGAGTTTAAACATTTTGGGAATTTCCAGTTTTAGTGAAAACTTCAAATGAACATAACTTTTGCTAGGAAGCTCTTGTTTAGGAACCATCTTAAATTCTAGTTTCCAGAAAGTAATGGTTGGAGCCATGAAAACCTATGGAATTCCTTAGAGGCTCTAATATTGACCAAATAGGCTTTTATTTGTACAAGGCTCAAATGAACCTTGCAATGAAACTTGGTCAAGACTCTGGTTAGGACCTTACCAAGCCACCATAAAAATTTCAAAGCCAAAGGGGAGGGCTAGCTAGAGTTATAGTAATTACTTATTCATATTTACACATTGCATTTGAATTGACATGTAGTATCTCATTAACGTGTAGTCGCTGAAGGCGAGGAGACTCCGGAAGTGCTCGACTTCCTTCTTCTGGACGAAGACCTAACCACTGACCAGCAACAACAAGGCAAGCCCCGGTTTGCAATAACCCTTTTATAAAGTTTTGCTTTGTTTACATGTCTAGTGTGAAGTATGAATGTGCATTAGTTGTAGGATGGATGAAACCCACGTGCATAACCAGAATTTTTCCTATAAGAGTGAGGGTAGTGTCTAAGGCCTCGAGTAGACAGGCTTTGCTTAATGACTCATAGAACTTATGGTACAAGTCGAGTAGTTGGAATCTACTGGCGAGTTTAGGCTTGGGACACAAGGGATTGGTTCGAGTGATGTGAGATCACTTTAGTAATGAAAATGAGACTAGGCAGGGGCTAGGGCGCAGCAAGAGGAAGTCTTGTGTGCGCAGCCCTGCCCGTGTCGATTGAGGACCGATCTGTGTGCGGCCCTGCTGAACAAGTATTGAACGTACCGAATGCATATCGGATATATGGGCCCCGATAAACCGATGTAGCCTAAACCTCCGGGCGTCAAGGCATAACGCACCGATTTATAGGTGTAGGCTGAGGGCAGCAAGGTGGAAATCTGCTAACGGGCATAGAGATATGCTCCGTGTAGGGAACCTCCTGCTCGTTTCGGTGCGACCGGTTCGACGTTTGGGCTGTTGGGTGAAAGGTTGTCCCGTACGACATCGAGTGAGCGTGCTGTGCAGCTCCACGGGTGGGCATACGTGACGTGCTCTTTGGGTATCCATGCAGGTGTATATCGAGTCAATTCGCCGTCCCTCACGGTGACGAGTACCGCTTGTTCACTGCGTCGTAACGTAGATAAATCATGGAATGTTCTGATTAAATTCTGCTGATATGTATAATTGTATTGCTACATGTGTGCCACCAAATATGGCTTACTAAATTTCTTATTCATGAACTGTTAACTTACGGCTAAAAGATAAACTGAGGATGAACTTGTAGGCGTGTCCCTTTGCTGAAAATGTACCAACCCCTGGTTGTTGTATCCTACATATAGAGTTTCATGCCTAGGCGAGTAAGTTAAGTCTTGTTGAGCCATCGTGCTCATGGTTGCTGCTTATGTGTTTTTCAGGTGAGGAGCCATTCACGGACTCGGGTTACGAGTCCACCGGCGAGGGTTACTCTCCGTCGGGGACCACGGCTGAGTGGGAGCCGCACACGCCACGCTGAGCTGAGGAGTGCAGCTAGTGTGGGTTGCCCTAGGGCTGGGCAACCGACTTTTGCTAGATAGGCGGGCGTGAGTTGTACAAATTAAAACTTCCGCTGTGTAATATATACCTTAGTTTGTAACTGAACAGTGTACTACATTGTACAGTTTCAGTTTGTTTTCTATGTAATGCAATGCATCCTTATGATGTATGCTGTCGGGTGTCGCATCGTGCGGCACCACCCTCTGCGATCCTGGATGAGCGAATTCCGGTCCGCCACATGCTGTTACCTTTTATGAATAGTTAGAGCAAACTACGGGATGATCTAAATAAGAAAACATGCCCGCGAGGACGGGTTCGCCTTCTGGCACGTCTTCGATGGCTAAGTCATGGACGTTACCGGGTTATGGTGCTGGTTTCTTGGGCTGGTTGCGGGGCTGATTTGCAACCTGATACAGTGCTGAACCCCTGTCCTGTCGCTGCTCGGGGCAGTCCTTGGCAATATGCCCGACACGGCCACACGTGAAGCACGTATATGGTGTTGGGGTCCCTCCGAATTGAGGAAGGAATCCCGGTGCACGCGGTTGAAATGGAGGCGCACGCGGGACCATCCTTTGCTGCTGCTGTTGCTGTGGTGGATACGGCGATCGGAAGCTTGGAGCATTAAATTGATGACCGCAAAACTGAGGCGGTCGCGTCGGTGGCTACCATCTCTGACCGGATGGTGAGTGATACACCACGCGGTACTTTTGTGGCACCCCACCACTGCTGCTCGCCAGCGCGCTGTGTTTCCTCTTATCAGAACCACACTTGCGCTGAGCATTTCTTATACAATCGCGGCATTGACAAGGTCATTGAATGTGCCGCTGTTGCTTTGGGTGAGATGGACCTTCATTTTTGAATTCAGGCCCCGGAAGAATGTGTTTCGCTTCTGTTCTTCCATCCCCACAAATTCTGGCGCATATTGTGCCAATCGGTTGAATGCTCTGGAGTACTCATGAGCACTCCTCTTGCCTTGTTTCAGCTCCAGAAACTCTTGGAGCTTCCTCTACATAACCACGGGAGGTATATGATAGGCGCGGAATGCCTCCCGGAACTCTGTCCATGTGATGGCGTGGCCAGCCGGTAATGAGGCGATGTAGTTCACCCACCATGTACTGGCTTCCCCTTGAAGCTGTTGCGCTGCAAACAGAGACTTCTGGTGTTTGGTGCACCGAAGTAGACCGAACTTCGCCTCGAGAGTGCGGATGAAGCTTTCCGCCTCCAAAGGCTCTTCGTCCTCCGTGACGACCGGTGGATGGGTCGCCAAGAAGTCCAAGTACGAACTCTGTTGAGGCTGGCATTGCCCATTGTCTTGGCGTCCTCCCTGATGGGACGCATTCTGCTGCACCAACATCCGCAGCAACTCGATTTGTTCGTCGCGCAAGCCGAGTACTGCGGCGAGAACCTCCGCAAGATTTCTTGGAAATTCTGGTGGTGGAGGTGGTTGTTGCTGCATCATAGTTTGCTCCAGGGGTGGAGACTCATCTCCACGAACCTGACTTGGACCTCCCTCCTGTTGCGTAGACCGCGTACGCACCATTCTGCATTCACACCATCCAAACGATCAGCACATGTTTGTTTATTTCATCCAGTCTATACAATAATAGTGCGAGAATGGAAAAAATGATATGCATAACATTCACACATATGGATAAAGTATACACTTTATACAACATATACATCCCTGGACCATGTCACCACAATCGAGTTCCAAAGTAATGAACTTTATGGATTATAAGTTCATTTTGACCATCGTGGGTCGCCACGAGATGTTAAGTGCGTTAGCATGCGTAAATACTCTCTATTGTACTGGACCCAAACATGTCCTCGCTCGAAGTGATATGTTGAATGCATAATATTTTCGACACCAACTCACTGTTTTACAACAGCCGCTGGATATCGAAATGTGAAACCAAGTGTTTTGAATTGAAAACTTCAAACATGGTTTTCCCTGTCCATCAGACCAGTTTGAAGCATTTATCTGTTTCGGCCACCTTGGAAGCAAAACCTGGACTGGAGTTCAACAACAAAATTGTAGTAGACTCAAAAAGGAATCCAGATTATATTTATTTGCCTCCATACCATTTCTAGTTTAGGAATTATGATTTTTACAAATTGACAGGTTTTTCTCAGGAATTTTGACAGCACCTACTTTACAAGTGGCTGTTTTGTTCACAAAATTCCAACTATTTCTGCCCCCAATCTAGGAAACCACTGTACTCCAAAGTTGTAGCATATATCCTACACTTTCCAACGGTGTCTTACTTGACCCTTAGAAACCTTTCTACAAGAAGTTATGGTCCAAATACAGAAAATTCCAGAGAGCATTTTTGGTCTGCCCTGTTTCTGGACAGTGCCTACTCATCTGAGATTTTCATCCATTTGGAGGGAGATTCTGTTCTGGAATTCAAAATAAAAGTTGTAGAAGATTTCAAAAACTTTCCATAATAGTATGACACACCTCCATTGGTTCAACCAATCATAAGTTATACCCTGTTTAAGTTCAGCAAAAGTCCTGCCGAAAACAGGGGAGGTTGCTCCTAAGTCTTTGGAAATGAATCTACACTCCCAATTGACTCTTAGTTCAATATGGGAGTTCAGTAACCCCTAAATTGAATCATAAACTCCAATTTGACTCTTTTCGTTTAAAAATATCCTTTTTATGCAACTAATAACTCATCTCGGTACTACGTTTCCTCACCAAAGAAAAATCCTAAGCCGGTATTCCGGCATATACGTGTCAAATGGTGGAACTAAGAATGTCACTCACAAATGATTTCTAAATGTCATGCTCTAACGTGGTTAAGGTACCTGCAGAAGACCACACAATAATTATGGACACAAAGGTTTAACATTCCAGGCAGGTCCATATCATAGTAAAAACATACGGTCTGTATCATTGCCGTACGGATCGTCCTTGACTCAAGCCACGTCTCAAGGTGCATGGTCGTGTTTTCACACCACACGATGGGGAACCCGAGTAGAGCGCGAACGGGTCATCACAGTTGGGAATTTTATCAACCCAAAGGATACCACCTACTGCCTCATAACCGTTGAGGCACGCCGATGGTGAGCGCTGTGTATGGCCCTTTGAACACTGAACGTTCAAGAGTTGCATACTATCGTATTGCTTACCAAACGATGGGATATTCTCGCTTTTGCCTAAAGCACGCTGGAGATCAGCATTTTCATATGCTCTCAGAACCATGAAAAGGTTCAGAGACTCATATTCACTACCGTGCCAAGCCACGGTAAACCATTCCATACCATTGCTCATATGGCGAGCTTACCGCAATTGATCTGCCTGCGGTGGCGTACCTTACCTCTTACCTGACGTTGGAGCATCATTACAGAATGTATAACACATAAATTAGCTTTTCCACCTTAGTATCTACTGCTATCATAGACCTTATGTGGGCATAGTGACTAATCCTCACTCGACTACTTCTAAGTTTTCAAAATTAGGTCTTTTCGAGCGTGCTATTCCCAATGCGGCTCTGATAGCACGATGGCTCAGCAAGACTTGACCGACACTACTAAACATGAAACTCTACATGCAGCGATTAATAATATAGGAAAAAGATGTTGCAATAAAGACACGCTTACATGTTAATCTTTACTTTCAGTTTTATAGCAGCAGTTTAATGTGCTTTAGGCAGCCCTCACATCGGAAGTCCACAATCAAACAAGAAATGCTTTCCTCCGATGTGGTTATGCCCAAAGTGGAAGATAAACTTAATGAACTCTACATCTACAACATACATGGTTTCAAGACATTAGTAGTTCAATGCATCATATTCATCTGGCTTATTTTAATTCTTACTACGTCACAACACAGTGAACAAGCGGTACTTAAATAACTGTGAGGGACCGTGATTGCAATCAATAGACACCCAGATAACATGTCACATATTCCCACTTTCAGAATTGTGGTGCTTCACACCTTCCTACTCTGTTATATGCAGCAACCTTTCAAAGGAAACCCAAATGCCGAACCGGTCCATCCGTAACGGGCAGGAGGTCCCCGCGTGGAGCGTGTCTATGCCCACCGGCAGATTTACACCTTGCTACCCTCAACCCACTCCTATAAAATGGTTGGGTAAGCCTCAGCACCTAGGTTAACCAATTACATCGGTTTCCTGGTTCCCATATGCCAGTATACATTCGGTACTGTTCAAACTTGTCCAGCAGGGCCGCACACGGCTCGGTCCTCAATACCAACAGGGATACGCAGGTGAGACCTCTGCTCACTGCATCCTATCCCCCCTGTTGGGTCTCAGTTTCATATTCTTAAGCCATTCTCTACTTCTTTCCATCCCGTGTGATAAAATCTTATCTCGCGAGTAGATTCCAACTACTCGACTTCTACCGAGATCCTAAGAATATTAGCATGGCACTCTATACTCCTTGATTTAAAAGTCATGCAATTAGGGTTTAAATCACCTTACCTCTAATGCAAGCTTTTCGCCCTAGACATAAGTGATACAAATAAAAACTTTGCAAAAGGTAATTAAATGCAAACCGGGGCTTGCCTGTGTAAGGGCCTCAGTTTTTGGACACATATTCAAAATGTTCATCACCACACACACACCTCATTTGAAGAAAGTTGATGAACACATTTGAAGAGCAAGTAACCACCATCAACATACTCATTAGAGAACAAACTCACATATTGCAAAGGTGGTATTTCCCACATGTGATATATAGGGGCTGGGCATATGAAAACTACCACATTGTGCTAGGAATGTCCATGCCAAGTTTCACCCAAATTCAAAACCTTTTTGAGGTCATTTTGGGCATAACTAGAAAGAGGGCAGTTTGAAACTACATTCAAATTCAAACTGTTTTTATCCCATGAATTCAAAAGTGGGAGACATATTCTTACTCAGCACATTTTTGTGAGCTCACACACCAATTTTCACTCCATTTGGAGATGATCTTGACATGAGCTAAGTGGGGCAAATTCAAATTTTTTTGAATTTCAAACTGAACATGTGCTGAAATTAGCCAAACCAAACCCAATTTGAATTCTAACCAATTCACATGGCTCAGAGGGGAATAATTTGAATCACCATGGGCATTTTGGGGCTTACTGTTTACAACAGTGATGAGGAGTTAATCTCAGAGGTTAAAAATGAAAATGGACCCACATGTCAGCCACAGGGATGATTCAACCGACTGAGACTTTTCTCACTCAGGTCGCCGAGCTGCAACTGCGATCGCCACCGAGGGAGGCCGCCGCGCCAGCAGCTGCTTGGCCACGCGTGGGCACGAGTCGGTTCAGCGCCTTCTTAAGGCGTTCTTCCCCCTCCTCGGCCGAAGCTATCGCCATTTCCTCCTCACAAGAACACAGAGCCGGGAATTTTCCTCCGCCGCTCAGAACCGATCAGAGAGCTCCGATCAAAGCCTCTCCGTCCCCTCCAGAGCTACGGCAAGGTACTAGGAACCCTCCTCGTTCTTCCCCGTTGCTAGAACTCAGCTAAAACCTGTTGATCTCGGCTATACCGAGCGTTTAGTTCAGTGATCTAAAACCGCCGCACTTCGGGCTCCCGTGGACAGCCCAACAGGGAGGTTGTCACGCCCGAGCCAAGGCACCCTTGGACGCGCTAGTGATCGGTGCTGCTCACCCCCGAGCCACAGCCCGAGCCCTTGCTCACCGGCGGCGAATTTCCAGTTTTCCCCTTTCTGGGTACAGACCGACCTTCGTGTACGGTTTTGTCGAATTCATACTCTAGAAAGGATTAGAGGGCCCCAACCTGCTCTCACACAAACTAGACATGGTAGCGCACAAGTTGCCTTCACAACCTTTAGTCTGAGAACCTCTGTAACCGGCGTATTCCGAAGTTTACCGACGGCGGAGCATGCGGGAGGCATCGGGCGCACGGTGAGGGCCTACTTCGGGCCTTCCCCGAGCTGCTTCAAGCTCATGTCGACCTTCCCTAAGGACCACTGATGCTCCCCGACTGGTTGCTCGAGTGATCGAGGTGCTAAGGAGGTCGGCTGACATGGCCGAAGTCTTTCCGAGGCGGCGGCTCGTCACCGACCATGCACCGGCCATTGTCATGACGAGCTGAGCCCAGAATCCTGTTCCCCGAGTGAAAGTAGGCAGGGGCGGCCAAAATCATGAAGTTTGGAGCTCCACAGAAGCTGCTGGCGAGTTCTCTGGCGAGGTACCCCGGCGGCAGAGCGCGGGCGGCGAGAGGTAGACGAAGGGGGTGGACCCCAGCTGTCAGCGGCAGATATTTTGAATCGGGATCGGGCTGCGGCCGGGATATGATGTTCTGGCTTTCAAAAATCCTGTGGGCCTCAGTGTGCTGTCGCCTCCGCGCCCAACACGTGTCCCGCGGGCCCCGGCAGATTTAAACTTTTTCCCCGATTTTCAGATTTCATTCAAACTTTAAATCCTCATAACTTTGGCTAGGAAGCTCCAAATCGAGTGAACCAAATTCTGTTGGATTCAGCTCTCTGAGCACTTTCCAGAAAATCAGGTTTCACTTCATGAAAAGCCTTAATTCTCCAGAATTAATTCCTCAAAGTTTAAACTATTTGAAATTTTAACTGGAGAATCCCTTGGAGGAAAATTCTGAAATTTTGCTAGGATGTTCACCAAAATATCCCTGAACTACCGAAGACCTACCAGCTATATGGGAACCGGGAAACCGATGTAACTCGGGTAGCTGGGTGTTGAGGCATAGCTGGTCGTTCAGAGGGTAGGTTGAGAGCTCGAGGTGTAAATCGGCTGGTGGCACTGAGATGCGTGTGCAGAGACCTCTTGCTCGGGACGATTGGACCGGTTCAACATTTGGCTAACGGGTGAAAGGTAGTTGCGTATGGCGTCCGTGATGGTTGTTGTAGGCAACATCGAGTACGGGCGTACGTGACGGGTTATTCGGGTAACCCTGCAGGTGTAAATCGATTATAGTCACCGTCCCTCGCGGTCAGTGAGTACCACTTGTTCACTGTACCGTGACGTAGAAAGAACAGGCTAGTTGCATGTTAAAATGTTGCTGATTGAAAGATGGACTTGACTGCTAATGATTTGTTATAGTTTAGAGCTAACTAAAGTTATTTTCAACTTCGGGCAACGTACATGAGAGAAATGTGTTTCTTGTTTGATTGTGGCTCTCTCATGTGCCTTAGCGTAAGGTTCTCCACAACCTGCTGCTAAAACTTGAAAGTAAGGTTCCACTAATTAGGCGAGTCCTTGCAACTGCTTTTATCCCCTGTACCTATGACCCTCATGTAGAAGTTCCATGATTAGGAGAGACGGGTCAGTCTTGCTGAGCCTTCGTGCTCACTGCTTGTGTTTGAAGCTTTTGCAGGGTTCTATAAGGAAGGGACTCCCGAAGAGGAGGCGGAACCCCAGGAGGGGAATCCCGTCGAGTGGGAGTCGTGCACACCGCCGTGTTAGTGTGTGTGCGTGCTAGCAAGGACACGTTCAAGGGCTGAACGCGAACTTGATGCGTAGTCTACGCCCGTGAGTGTAGACTGGACCGATTTTGATGTAAAAATGTTCATAAACCGCTTTATGTAATAAAAGTTTTGCATCCGCTTTGTACCTTTGACGTGTGTTATCCGGTGCTGTGCAACGTAGCATCCCTCAGCGTGATCCTGGCTTGACAAGACCGTGGGGTCGTGTCAGCGTTGGTATCAGAGCTCGCTTGAGGTTTAACGCACTAAAAGGTCATCTTTTTCAAAAGTCCAGTGAGGAACGAGTTAGTGGCCCGTATAAGGATGTTATTAGTGTATAGAAAGTGGCATACTAACCTATTTGTCTATGTCAGAAAATCGTGCATCTCAGGACGTTTATGTCTTGGGGGGTGCACGTAAGCGCTGTCCACCAGTGCGCACAAGCTGAAGGGTGGAGCCCCACGGGTGGCAGGTAACCCGACCCGCTTTAGTATCCTCTACGACTCCTCATGCCGTTTGGGGTATTCGAGCAACATCTGTCCCTGGCGTGCGTGGTGCAACTTGGGAGACCCCGTCACGTGGTCTGAAACGTGAACATGTAACTCAAGGCGTGTTTGGCTTGAGAACATCCGGGCGAGTGATGACGGCCGGGTGTACGAACTGTATGGATACCGGGCTCGGTGTGCAGCCGATTCTGACGATTGTTTGAGTTTCTGCAGGTAGTCTAACCACAAAACGGTAGAAGTGTAGCATCCGTGTGTGAGTGACGTTTAGTGCCACTGAATTAACGAAGCCGGCTAAGTCCGGTATAGGTTTTTCTTTGTGAGGACGTAGTACCGACATGATCTGGTGACGCATCGACGTCACACCCCATTAAATGAACAACTTCATTTAAAACTTGAAGGTTTTGATCCAAAGTAGTAAAACTTGATGTAACTCCTTCCCTTAATCAGGACATTCAAAGTTAACAAGTTTTCAACTTATAGGTTGTTAAGGACAGAGCACTCTGTTTTCAGCTGAATTAAGGCTGAAGTTAATCAGAGGTTAGAGGTTGAGTCCTTTCGAGGTTGGGGTCATATGATACATTTATGGAAAGCTTCGGAAAAGCTTTACAACGTTTCTGTTGATGTCCAGAGGTGTTTCAACCCTTAACCAATCGAAAAATGCAGTAGAGTTGAAACTGTCCAGAAAACAGGGCTGAGCAAAGACTCTCTGTAAACTCTCTGTAAATTGAGTACAACTTTCTGCATAAAAATCCAAAAATAGGAAATGAGGTAGTTATGGAAATCTTATGAGACGGTTACAACTTTGTAACAGAAAGTTTTGTCAGAATGGGAACAGAATTAACTGGAAATCTTGGATCAAATCAGTACCAAAGCAGGGAGGTGCTGTCCAATTTTCTCCAGAAATTCTGTTAACTTTGACCTCTCATAATTTTTGAACCAGGACAGATCTTAGGCCAAGCAAGTACTTTCTGGAAAGCTATTGAAGTTATATTTAACTTTGATGTTGAGCTCCAGAACTGGTTTTGCCTTTAGAATGGCCTAAATCAGGTTGAAATGGAAACTGGTCAGGGCTGTCATGCAGACAGCAGATCAGCAGTCAAATTTGTTTAAATTTGAACTATATTTCCAAGTTTTATGAGTTCAATGACATGTTTGGTGTCATAACTCAATAGTTTACTGTTAAAATAAATATTTGACATTTCTCAAATATAATTTTACAGATGACAGCAGATAAGCAGTTCGAGAACGGCTGGGTGGAATCTCACTGTTCTCACCACAGCGGCTATCCGGAGGCATTGAGGCAGATGCTTCAATATTTCGGATACAACCAGATGCCGCAGTACTTCACCAAGGAAGAAGGCAAAGAGGGGAACAAGACGTGGACAATCCATGTCGAAGTCACTGCAGGACCTACGCCACCCGGGTGGGCGCCGTTCACCGTCACGGTGAGAGGTAGACAACCGGAGGGAATGTGGCAAGGGGCAGCCCGTGACACCATGTCACGTTTCTGCCAGCTACACGTGAGAGCGATGGAGGGCACTCCATATGCGCTCGTTTTGGTGAAGGGACGGGCTCATCATGTGTGGGAAGGGAGGTACCGAGAGGCAACCGACCCGAGTTGCCCAAGGTACAACCCCGCGGAGGCAAACCTCAGCCTCCAGATGAGGGCGGGAAACGCCGTGATGGACAGCCAAGCTGTTCATACATAGCATCTAGCCGCAAAGCAGCGGAGAAGGAGGCGGTCCTTCTCAGAAGTTTCGGATGGTGAATCGGCCACCATCAGGTCCATGCTGGCAGCCACCCCAGAGGTCGATGCCGTTCCACAGTCGGTCGTACTCTTCACCGGCGTTCAGGCCGGCACTGCCAGTACCACCTCCGCAACAACAACAGCAGCAGCGGGCGATGCCGCGTGCGTATTCACCTCAGCAGCGAATGCCGAGCTTTCATCCCCCAAGCACTGCACAAGCAGCGGCCACATGTTACAAGTGTGGTCGTCCAAGACACTTCGCCAGCAGTTGCCCGGAGAGGCAAGGCGGCGAAGTTGCACCACAGTTTCCGGGGAGGAATCAACCCCGGAACCCTACTAATGCGCGGCGGGCAAACCCTAGGCCTGGCACCGTCCACCAACTTGCCATAGAGGACGTGCCAGAGGGCGAGCCAATCCTTTCGGGTATGTTCCAACTCCACCAGCATCCCGCCATAGTACTATTTGATTCAGGCGCCACGCATAGCTTCATTAGCCAAGCTTTCATTGATAAATATAGCTTGCAAATACTACCCACCGATAGTCCTTATGTGATCTGTTCACCGGGTGGAAAAATATCAGCAAGCATGATGGTCCCAAAAGCGCCATTGTGCTTAGAGGGTAGAGTCTACCCTACGTCTCTTATAATCCTAGAGGGACAAAAGGTCGATGTCATCTTAGGGATGTCGTGGTTAACCCGCCACGGCGCTGTTTTAGACACCGTCCTCCGAGTCATGTATTTGCACTCAGAAGTGCACGAATCTCATTCTTTATTTCTGGTCAGTCCAGAAATAAAACTTCCAAGCGTCTATCAATCCACAACCATCAGATTGGAAGATATTTCAGTGGTCCGAGAGTTCCCTGATGTGTTCCCGGACGATTTGCCGGGGATGCCACCCGATAGAGAGGTGGAGTTCAAGATTGAACTTGCACCAGGAACCATGCCAATATCTCGAAGGCCGTACAAGATGGCGCCCAAGGAGTTGGCTGAACTGAAGACTCAGCTCACGGACCTCCTGGAGAAGGGTTTTATTAGGCCGAGCTCCTCGCCATGGGGTTGTTCGGCATTATTCGTGAAGAAGAAGGATGAGACGTTGCGGCTTTGCGTGGACTATCGTCCATTAAATGCCGTAACCATCAAGAACAAGTACCCGTTGCCACGGATCGACATGTTGTTCGATCAGTTGGTCGAAGCAAAGATCTTTTCCAAGATGGACTTAAGATCCGGGTACCATCAGATTAAGATAAGGGCGGGGGATATTCTAAAAACGGCTTTTTCGACGAGGTACGGACTTTATGAGTACCTGGTCATGTATTTCGGCCTCACCAATGCTCCAGCTCACTTCATGTACTTGATGAACTCGGTATTCATGCCGGAGCTGGACAAATTTGTCGTGGTCTTCATCGACGACATATTAGTATATTCCAAGTCGGAGGAAGATCACAAGAAGCATCTGTGTATAGTCTTGCAACGGCTGCGGGATCACAAGCTGTACGTGAAATTCAGCAAGTGCGAGTTCTGGATATCGCAAGTGCCTTTTCTCGGGCATATCATCTCAGCGGAGAGTATCGCTGTAGACCCGAGCAAGATCACTCAAGTGCTGAATTGGAAATCCCCGAGAACTGTTCACGAGGTACGGAGTTTCCTCGGACTCGCGGGATATTATTGGTGGTTCATTCCGAACTTCTCGAAGATTGCCAAGCCTATGACGGAGCTGCTGAAGAAGGCTACCAAATATGTTTGGAGTCCAGCGTGTGAAGCAGCATTCAAGGCTTTAGTCAAGCACTTAACATCAGCACCGGTTTTGGCGCAGCCAGACACAACAAAACCGTTCGATGTGTACTGCGATGCATCCGGCATTGGGCTCGGATGTGTGCTGATGCAAGACCGAAGAGTGGTCACGTATGGATCACGGCAGCTTAGAAATCATGAGCAGAATTATCCAACTCACGACTTGGAGCTCGCTGCCGTGGTACTTGCACTGAAGATGTGGAGGCACTACCTACTCGGTAACCTCGTACATCTATATACCGACCACAAAAGCCTCAAGTACATATTCACTCAGAAGGAGCTGAACATGAGGCAATGAAGATATTTAGAATTGATAAAGGATTACGAAATAGAAATCCATTATCATCCGGGCAAGGCAAACGTAGTGGCAGATGCGCTGAGCCGCAAGTCACACGTCAACAATCTGACCATCACACCATTGGGAGAGAGCGAACCACCACTGCATGTAATTCCACATGGAGCTCTCTACAACCTAGCTTTGATCCCCACCATCCGTGAAGAGATATCGGCAGCTCAGAAACATGACAAGGGCATGTCGCATTTGCAGAGATGTGTAGACAGTGGGGAGCTGAAATGTTTCCGGAAGGACGGAGACGGCGTCCTATGGTTCAAGGACCGGATCGTCGTACCCCGTAACCCGGAGCTACGGAAGAAAATTTTTGATGAGGCTCACTTATCAAAATTTTCTATTCATCCCGGAAGCAACAAAATGTATCAAGAACTCAGAAGCAAGTTTTGGTGAACACGGATGAAGCGGGAGATCGCGAAGTACGTGTCCGAGTGTGATACATGTCGAAGGGTGAAGGCAGACGCGGAAACCGGGACTGCTACAACCACTGGGCGTTCCTGCCTGGAAGTGGGAGGATGTGAGCATGGACTTCATCGTCGATTTACCCACCACCTTTCAGAAACATGATTCTGTGCGGGTGATCATCGACCGGCTCACCAAAGTTGCCCATTTCATCCCGGTCAACACCAACTACAACGCCAAGAAGTACGCTGAATTGTACATCTCACGGATCCTATACTTGTACGGCGTACCCCGTACCATCATATCGGACCGGGGCACTTTATTTGTGTCCCATTTTTGGGAGCAGCTGCATGCTGCCTTGGGGACGAAGCTGATCCGTAGTTCAGCATACCACCCGCAGACGGATGGGCAAACCGAGCGGGTGAATCAGATCTTAGAAGACATGCTACGAGCTTGCGCTATCAACCACGGCAAGAATTGTGATGATCACTTGCCGTTAGCCGAGTTCTCGTACAACAATGGGTACCAAGCCAGCATAAAGATGGCGCCTTATGAGGCGCTATACGGGCGGAAATGCCGCACACCACTGAATTGGTGTGAGTCTGGCGAAAGGGTCACCCTCGGGATTGACATTGTCAACAACGCAGAAGAAAAGGTTCGACTGATTCAAGCGAACCTAAAAGCCGCCCAATCCCGTCAGAAACAGTATGCGGACCGGAGAAGACGCCCATTACAGTTCGAAGTCGGGGATCACGTATATCTACGTGTATCTCCAATGAAGGGCATAAACAGATTTGGGGTGAGAGGAAAGTTGGCACCCCGATTCATCGGTCCATTGATTACCGAAAGATGTGGATCAGTGGCATACCGGCTAAAATTACCAGAAGCACTATCCGGGGTGCACGACATTTTTCACATTTCCCAGCTGAGGAAGTGTATCAAGCTATCTACTACCGTTCAGCTGGAGGACATTGAAGCACTGCAACCGGATCTCACCTATCGGGAGGAACCGGTTCAGATTATTGATGAGAAAGCCCGAACCACACGCAACCAAACATTGTGGTTCTACAAAGTTCTATGGAGTAATCACTCCGTAGACGAAGCGACACGGGAGAGTGAAGGCTTTCTTCGCCCTAACTACCCCGACTTTTTCACGTCGCATATCCGGTAATTTTTCCACCGTCCTCTCTCTCTCGTTTTCACCTTATAATCTCGGGACGAGATTCTTTTAAGGGGGGAGGAATGTAAGGGCCTCAGTTTTTGGACACATATTCAAAGTGTTCATCACCACACACACACCTCATTTGAAGAAAGTTGATGAACACATTTGAAGAGCAAGTAACCACCATCAACATACTCATTAGAGAACAAACTCACATATTGCAAAGGTGGTATTTCCCACATGTGATATATAGGGGCTGGGCATATGAAAACTCCCACATTGTGCTAGGAATGTCCATACCAAATTTCACCCAAATTCAAAACCTTTTTGAGGTCATTTTGGGCATAGCTAGAAAGAGGGCAGTTTGAAACTACATTCAAATTCAAACTGTTTTTATCCCATGAATTCAAAAGTGGGAGACATATTCTTTCTCAGCACATTTTTGTGAGCTCACACACCAATTTTCACTCCATTTGGAGATGATCTTGACATGAGCTAAGTGGGGCAAATTCAAACTTTTTTTGAATTTCAAACTGAACATGTGCTGAAATTAGCCAAACCAAACCCAATTTGAATTCTAACTAATTCAAATGGCTCAAAGGGGAATAATTTGAATCACCATGGGCATTTTGGGGCTTACTGTTTACAACAGTGGTGAGGAGTTAATCTCAGAGGTTAAAATGAAAATGGACCCACATGTCAGCCACAGGGATGATTCAACCGACTGAGACTTTTCTCACTCGGTTCGACGAGATGCAGCTGCGATCGCCACCGAAAGAGGCCGCTGCCCCAGCAGCTGCTTGGCCACGCGCGGGCGCGAGACGGTTCAGCGCCTTCTTAAGGCGTTCTCCCCCCTCCTCGGCCGAAGCTATCGCCATTTCCTCCTCACAAGAACACAGAGCCGGGAATTTTCCTCCGCCGCTCAGAACCGATCGGAGAGCTCCGATCACAGCCTCTCCCTCCCCTCCAGAGCTACGGCAAGGTACTAGGAACCCTCCTCGTTCTTCCCCGTTGCTAGAACTCAGTTAAAACCTGTCGATCTCGGCTATACCGAGCGTTTAGTTCGGTGACCTAAAACCGCTGCACTTCGGGCACCCGTAGACAGCCCAACCAGGAGGTTGTCACGCCCGAGCCAAGGCCACCCATGGACGCGCTAGTGACCGGTGCTGCTCACCCCCGAGCCACAGCCCGAGCGCTTGCTCACCGGCGGCGAATTTCCAGTTTTCCCCTTTCTGGGTACAGACCGACCTTCGTGTACGGTTCTGTCAAATTCATACTCTAGAAAGGATTAGAGGGCCCCAATCCGCTCTCACACAAACTAGACACGGTAGCACACAAGTTGCCTTCACAACCTTTGGTCTGAGAACCTCTGTAACCGGCGTATTCCGAAGTTTACCGACGGCGGAGCATGCGAGAGGCATCGGGCGCACGGTGAGGGCCTACTTCGGGCCTTCCCCGAGCTGCTTCAAGCTCATGTCGACCTTCCCTAAGGACCACTGATGCTCCCCGACCGGCTGCTCGAGTGATCGAGGTGCTAAGGAGGTCGGCCGACACGGCCGAAGTCTTCCCGAGGCGGCGGCTCGTCGCCGACCATGCACCGGCCATTGTCATGACGAACTGAGCCCAGAATCCTGTTCCCCGAGTGAAAGTAGACAGGGGCGGCCAAAATCATGAAGTTTGGAGCTCCACAGAAGCTACCGGCGAGTTCTCTGGCGAGGTACCCCGGCGGCAGAGCGCGGGCGGCGAGAGGTTGACGAAGGGGGTGGACCCCAGCTGTCAGCGGCAGATATTTCGAATCGGGATCAGGCTGCGGCCGGGATCTTATGTGCTGGCGCGCAAAAACCCTGTGGGCCCCAGTGTGCTGTCGCCTCCGCGCCCAACACGTGTCCCCACGGGCCCCGGCAGATTTAAACTTTTTTCCCAATTTTCAGATTTCATTCAAACTTCAAATCCTCATAACTTTGGCTAGGAAGCTCAAAATCGAGTGAACCAAATTCTGTTGGATTCAGCTCTCTGAGCACTTTCCACCAAATCAAGTTTCACTTCATGAAAAGCCTTAATTCTCCAGAATTAATTCCTCAAAGTTTAAACTTTTTGGAATTTTAACTGGAGAATTCCTTGGAGGAAAATTCTGAAATTTAGTTGGGATGTTCACCAAAATATCCCTGAACTACCATAAAAATTGCAGATGTATTTGAGCTCATTTGATCCACCTAATGATGTGATTAGTGAAACTGTTCCAGAGAAAATAGAAAATGTTCAGAAACATTTTCAGAATTTTCCCTGAAATTGTATAGCTCATATCTTTAGATAGAAACCTTCAAATTAAGTGAGACCAACTCCATTAGAACCCTCTGAAAATCTTGTTTTCAGAAAGTCATAGTTTGTTTCATGAAAATCCTTAGAACACCCTAAAAGACTTCAATTAAGGTCAAGTACATAATTAATTGTTGAGGGCTCAAATGAGCTTTGCTGCAACTAAAACTTGACCAAATATCTGTTTAGGTTGTAACCAAGCCACAGTAAAAGTTTCACAGTCATTGGGTCTGTCTAGTAAGAGTAATAGACTTCACAAGTTTAAATTCAATCAAATGCATTTAAATTAATACATATCCTTGTATATCATGTAGTCGCTAAGGTCGAGGAGGAACCCGAAGTCCTAGACTTCGTTACTCCGGAGGAGCAGCTAGCCTACGACCAAGAGCAGCAAGGCAAGCTCCGGTTTACATTAACCTTTTTACAAATTTTTATTGTTTTGAGCACATACTTGAATACGGTTATTCCTTGCATTAGAGTCTTGTTTGGAAACCCAAGTGCATAGACAAGAGAACCATGGGTTTGGGATTAGGATTGCAAATCCCGTTAGCTACTGCAAAGATAAGTTAGGGTAGGATTCGGTACAAGTCGAGTAGTTGGAACTACTCGCGATCATAGGCTAGAGACACTCGACTCGGGTAGAGATAGCACATGATACACATGGCAAGAAAGATGAGACCGAGCGGAGAGTAAGGGCAGAAGGACTTTGAGGCCTGTGTGCTGTAGCTCCGCTTGTGTCAATTGAGGACCGAGCCATGTGCGGGCCTGTTGAACAAGCTAGAACAGTACCGAAGACCTACCAGCTATATGGGAACCGGGAAACCGATATAACTCGGGTAGCTGGGTGTTGAGGCATAGCTGGTCGTTCAGAGGGTAGGTTGAGAGCTCGAGGTGTAAATTGGCTGGCGGCACTGAGATGCGCGTGCAGAGACCTCTTGCTCGGGACGATTGGACCGGTTCAACATTTGGCTAACGGGTGAAAGGTAGTTGCGTATGGCGTCTGTGATGGTTGTTGTAGGCAACATCGAGTACAGGCGTACGTGACGGGTTATTCGGGTAACCCTGCAGGTGTAAATCGATTATAATCGCCGTCCCTCACGGTCAGTGAGTACCACTTGTTCACTGTACCGTGACGTAGAAAGAACAGGCTAGTTGCATGTTAAAATGTTGCTGATTGAAAGATGGACTTGACTGCTAATGATTTGTTGTAGTTTAGAGCTAACTAAAGTTCTTTTCAACTTTGGGCAATGTACATGAGAGAAATGCGTTTCTTGTTTGATTGTGGCTCTCTCATGTGCCTTAGCGTAAGGTTCTCCGCAACCTGCTGCTAAAACTTGAAAGTAAGGTTCCACTAATTAGGTGAGTCCTCGCAACTGCTTTTATCCCCTGTACCTATCACCCTCATGTAGAAGTTCCATGATTAGGAGAGACGGGTCAGTCTTGCTGAGCCTTCGTGCTCACTGCTTGTGTTTGAAGCTTTTGCAGGGTTTTATGAGGAAGGGACTCCTGAAGAGGAGGCGGAACCCCAGGAGGGGAATCCCGTCGAGTGGGAGTCGTGCATGCCGCCATGTTAGTGTGCGTGCGTGCTAGCAAGGACACGTTCAAGGGCTGAACGCGAACTTGATGCGTAGTCTACTCCCGTGAGTGTAGACTGGACCTATTTTGATGTAAAAATGTTCATAAACTTCTTTATATAATAAAAGTTTTGCTTCCACTTTGTACCTTTGACGTGTGTTATCCGGTGATGTGCAACGCAGCACCCCTCAGCGTGATCCTGGCTTGACAAGACCGTGGGGTCGTGTCAGCCTGGTTGCAAGTTATAGGGAAAGTTAGCTTCTGGTGGGAGGACTTCCAACGGCTCCAGGGTGTCCTCCATTTCGGTCGCTATATAAAATGCAACAAAATATATGTATAAGTGCTAGTGTTTTATAGGAGATAAGCTTCTATTACTAGCTACTGCTGTTAAGGTTTCTTAATTGGGATTGGGATTTTTCCAGTGGACACTAGACTCTATAAGGATGATCTGAGCCAAATTTGGAGAAGTTTCATGGGAGCTTGTGGTCTCTAAAATTCCCACAAGTACAAGGATTCTCTGAATTTTGATCCCAAATCTGATGTTTTGACATGGCTAACAGTGGAATATCTAATTAGAGAAGGTTGTTATGATTCTAAAAAAGTTTTGTTCCACAATTTTTTGAGCTACCTACAGGGAGAAATGGAATTTTGAAGTTTATATGAAATCCTGAAAAAGTTTCTGTTTAATTTGGAAATTCCAAATGAAGTCTGAACTTTGGATCAGAGTTTAGCCTGGAAATTGTGCTCCAATGAAGCTCAAATTTTTACAGGATATCACTAATGTTATGAAGGATCTTCTAGACACATTTGAGGAAATTCCATAACAGAGATATCCTGGAATTAATTCCCAAATATTTAATTTTGATGAATTTTGGAGAAAATTTGATAGATGTTCAGACCAAATCCTCTGCATTTCTGCAAAGTACTGACTGATAGGAGTCGAAAAAAAATTGTTTCACAAATTTTGGACATTCCTACTAAAAGTTATGGTCATTTGAAGTTGGAACCATTTTTCTGGAAATTAATTCTATGATTTTTAGCTAATTTATTTAACCCTGAGATAACCTACTGATTAAGCCCTCTTAATCAGCTCCAAAAATCCTAAGATTTTTACTGGAGAACAGGAACTAGGAAAAGGATTTGCTGCCAAAATTTGGGAATTTTTCATAGAGAATCCTTCCTGGAATTAATCCCTAAAGGATTTACTATAATGAATTCCACAGAAAATACTGGGCATTTTCATAGAAAGAACATTGTTCCTCTGCAAAGTACTCTTTATAAGGATTCCAGCAAAATTTGTCTCACTATTTTTGGAGCTTCCTACCAATACTTAGAGGCTCTCAAAGTTGCAACATTTTCTGGAATTACTTTACACAGAGAAATTCATCTGCCGACTGACAGTGGGGTCCATAGGTCAGACTTTCTTCTACCTCGGGACAAGGCCCACGCGCATGCCAGAACAGAGCGATGGCACGCCCCATTCTCCCTCATTTCTCCACAATTTTTGCTCCGGTTTTGCCCTGCACGACCCTTGGAACGTGGCGCAGCTGCTGGGCAAGGTCTCACCGCTTGAAAATGGCCGGAAACGGGTTGGCACCGACGGTGGCGCTCGGTGGCGTGGCATCGACGCGTTTCGGCGTGTCCCAAGCCGATTTCAATAGTCCAAGATGTTGTACAGCACCCATAGAGGTCGTAGAACATGGAACGCAAACCAATTCTTGCAGCAAACGGCGGAAAGAGGGCGGTCACCGGAGGATCGACCCGTTTTTGCCGCCGGCGGTGAATTCTCGTTGCCCTGCTCGTGGGATGGAGGGTTTGCTGTGGGATTTGGTCTAGAGGGCCAATAGTGTCCGTGATTGCTATGGTTTGAACCGAAGGAAGTACGATTAACCACGTTCGGAGAATTTCCCGACTTGGTTATCAGCGGTTCTTCACGTACACCGGCGCCAATTTTCAAATTCCGGCTAGAACGCAGTGGAGAAGAGCAAAGGGAGATCGGGAGCATGATTTAGACCTCATGGCACACCTTAGGGTGGTGTGGTTCGTGCCAGAAGGGCACTGGACCGG
This sequence comes from Neostapfia colusana, assembly GCA_030760725.1. Lineage (NCBI taxonomy): Eukaryota > Viridiplantae > Streptophyta > Magnoliopsida > Poales > Poaceae > Neostapfia > Neostapfia colusana. The sequence goes on along the minus strand of JASWHV010000013.1, from coordinate 36,763,855 downwards.
CCGGAAGACGAGGAGCGGTGAAGCGGCTTCATGTGGAACAGAGGAGAAGAAAAAGCTTCGTGCACCAATCCTAGGATGCCGAGAACGAGCTGATGATGGGTGATACACGTCGAGAACTTGCTGGCGCCGCTCCTAGAGGGATCAACCGGGTGCTAGGGTGACTGTAGGCCGATCAGCGACGATCACAAAGGCGGGCGCACGGTGTATTTCTCGGTGAGCGCTCGAGCAGAGGACAGGAGCTTTGATTGAACGTGTAGAGAGGAAAATTTGAGTTGTGGCACTGCTTTGGATATCAATCAACCACGCATGAATTTGCTACCGTCGGGGGCAAGTTTCAAGCAGCTCGGTGGAAGGTTTGCACCCTCGGTGGAAAGCCCACAGAGAAAAGGATTTTTACTGTTGTTTATGTCCCTCTGACATGTGGGTCCCACCCCACCTAATATCTCTGATATTTTCCTCCAAATTAAATCCTTTGCTTCCTCACAAAGTCATGTTTTGAAGTGTTGAATTCAACTGAATTCATTTGGGGTCAAGAATTTTGAATGGCAATTGGGTTTTGGAATTTGAATCAACATCTGAATATCTCCCTTTTTATTGATTCAAAACCTTAGCAAACTAAACCAAAATAATCCGAATTTCAGCATGGATGCTAATTCAGCTGTGGAGAACACCTTTATGAATCCAATTTGCCACTTTGGAGGATTTTAAATTTGAAACTGAAATTTGAATTCAAGTTTGAGGCTTTCTCTTTTATTTCCAAACAAATAGCAAAACCCCTCCAAATGAGCTGAAATTTGGGAGGTCTAATATTTGAATTATGCAGAACTACATTTTTAGTTTAGATCCTCATGTTAGGAAATTTTTGAGAGATTTGAATCAGCACTTTGAACTCACACTGTTATAATTTAAAGTTTCAATTCCTCCCATTTTTCCTAAGTGTGAATGTGCTGAATTCCTTGCTAGCACTTTTGGGGATTTTACACAATATTGCTACTGTCCGGTGGTATACTGTTCTTTCTTTTCTCAGCTTGCACTTCTCGGTGAGCATCTTCAACCATGATGGCAGCACTCATCAATTCGTTGAAGTTACTTCTATCTGCTAAGACTAGTCTTTCCTTTATCTTGGGATTGAGGCTGCGAAAGAACCATTCGCATTTTCGTGCCTCAGTGTTCATGTAGTCAGGCGCATATTGTGCCAATTTGTTGAACACTTGCGAATGCTCGTAGGCATCCCTCCCTCCTTGTTTTAACACTAGAAACCCCTCGAGTTTCAGCTGAATTATTTAGGAAGGAACATGATAAGCAAGTAATGTCTTCCAGAATTCCGTCCACGTGAGCTGGTGTCCAGCTGGTAGGAATGCGAGCTGATTCGCCCATCATGCACTGGCGGACCCATGAAGTTGTTGCACCACGTATAATACTTTCTGCTGCTCAGTGCATTGGAGCAACCCGAACTTAGATTCAATGGTACGGATCCATCTATCCGCTACCAGAGGATCCTCTGATTCTATGAAAACCGGTGGTTGAGTGGCCAAGAACTCAACGTATGAACTCGGTTGAGGTTGTCGAAAGTTTTCATCTTGACATCCCCCTTGACGAAATGTATTCATCACAAGGGTGCGGAGCAAGTCGGTTCGCTCATCGCTTGTACCCGTCATGGCAGCCAGAATGTCCGCCATTGTGACCGTAGGTGAAGTTCCTGGTGGCTTCTGTTGTTGCGGAGCTCGCTGCTCTGGCTGTGGAGAGTTATCACCACAATTACCACTAGAACCACCCACTTCACCCATGGAATGAGTTAGCACCATTCTGCATTGCAAGAGTTCATTATCAGCTTTAACACCATCACTTGATTTATTCCATAAACAAAGTAGTGAAATACTGATAATGAAGTCTTAACATGTATGCAAAATAATATTCACGCAAACTGATTCAACTAACCCCTAGGGTTTAAGCGATAACTGGAATAGTCACAGTTAGGGTCATTCTGCCTCAGATTGATCATTCCTCAAAGAAACTAGATTCCTGCTGTCACAACAACAGTTTCATGGCTTGGGTTACATACAAAAGGTGTAGAGAACTTCAGTACCATTCAAGAAAATAGTTATTTGCCTTTAACTAAGTTCTAGATCGGAAGTTATGAGCTTCTAAAGTTGACAGAAATTCTGAATGAATTTTAGCAACACCTCCACTGTAAATGCTTAATTTGGGTCAACTTTTCCATACAGTTAGAAACGTATATGGACTCAACTCATAATTACAAAGTTGAAGAACAATTCCTAAGCTTTCTATAATTGTAAGATTTCCCATTTTACAATTCTTATACAGAAAGTTATATGCAAAAATCCACTCAGTACAGAAATTATGCACAGACTTTGGGTACTCTGGACAGTTTCACTTGTACTGCGAATTTCACCTCTTTAAAGGTGGATTTTGTCCTGGAGTTGAACAGAAAACATGTAAAGAACTTCTCTAGATTCTTAAAATGTATTTATATGACCTCTTTGCATTCCTGGATCAAAAGATATGATGGTTCAAAGTAAACAGAATTTCTGGCAGGATTTTGACAGCACCTCCCCAGAGGTACCTAGTTTCAATCCACAATTCCAATTAATTCTGCTCCAGGTTTGGCAAAACTTTGAATTACAAAGTTGTAGAATATCTCATGCCCTTTCCGGAAATGTATCACAATACCCTTAGAGATTTTTCCACCGTGAGTTATGGTGGAATTACAGAGACTCTGTTTCAGGTTCTACCCATTTGTAGCAGTTTTGGTTTCAAAGGTGTTTGACCAACTTTAAGTGGGTTTCTGTCCTGGAGGTTTGTAGAAAAGTTTTAGAGAATTTCTCCACCTTTCCAAAACTGTATCAGACACTACCATTTGTCGTTTCTACAATGAATAACACCCTGTACAAATTCCAGCAGAAACACTGCCAAAACAGGGGACTCTGTTTTTGGTCTCTCTACACTCACATATTCTTGAGTGGTTCCTGAATGAGTTTTAAGCAATTACTTTGAACTGTCTTCATTCTAATCTTCCAGAATCTTCAATTTTATGAGATGAGTGAGGTGTTGATGCAATCTCCATGATAACGCCGGTACTACGTTCCTCACAAAATAGAAAATCCTAACCGATTTACATCCGGCATATACGTTCTATTAGTGGCACTAGAATCGTTAACTCGCAAACGTCTGCTACTCGTAATACGGGTACGTGGTTAGTGTACCTGCATAAAACTACTCAATAATGATGCACACAAAGGTTTCTCATTTCAGACAGGTCCATATCTTAATAAAAGCATACGCCCCGTATCATTTCCATACGGGCCGTCCTTGAGTCAAGTCACGTCTCAAGGTACATGGTCGCATTTTCACACCACACGATGAGGAACCCGAGTAGAGCGCGAACGGGTCGTCACGGTTGGAATTTTATCAACCCAACGGATACCACCTACTGCCCACCGGGGCACGCTGATGGCGAGTGCTGCGTATGTCCTCCTAGGCTATTTCTAGAAGAACACACTATCGCGCTACCGACCACACGATGGGGTTTCCACTTTCTTGCCTAATGCACTCAAGGGACCAGCGTTTCATATGATCTCAGAAACATGAAGAGTTCAAGAGTTTCATATTGACGTCTCACAACAAGCTATGAGACCTATACCTTGAACCACTTAACTCGTCAGGGGAGCTAACCGAAATTGATCTGCTTTCGGTGGCGTACCTTACCTCTTACCTGGTTGGCGGTGCATCGTTACAGAATAGAGTAACAAGTATGTTAGTTTGCCACCATACATCACTTAAGCTACTAATAGACCTTATGTGGGCCTAGTACCGATTCCTCACTCATAGACTCTAAGTTTTTGAAAATACATGTCTTTTCAGGTGCGCTATTCCCAATGTTGCTCTGGTACCATGCCTGTGGGGACCACCGCTCCGACAGTCTAGGAATCGCATTGGGTGGTGCCATGCGATATAGCACCCAACAACACACATCCGGTAAACACACATACACAACAATATATGTCTTTAATACATAATATTGTCACATTTTACAAAAAAATGTACATACATACATTTGCAGCGGAAGATAAGAATACAACTCACGAACTATAGCCTACGCTAAGCAGAAGGAAGCCGTCCTGCCCGCGGATGCTCCACACTAGCATTACACTCAAGCACGGCAGCGTGCAGGGTTCCAAATGAGACTCACACCCCTAATTGGGTGATGCCCCACTCGGATCTCCCTTCCTCCCTAACGTATCCTTATGCAACGTTACCTGCAAAACAATGGACCAACAAACCATGAGATTATGCTCAGCAAGACTTAACCGAAGTCCTACACATAGAACTTTAAATGCTGAAAATAGAGGGCTGAATAAAGAAGTTTGCATAAAAGATAAACTTGAGCTATTAGAGAGTCCATACTTCCAGTTTTAATTAACTTTTATAATCCTCACACAATTTAAATTGAGACTCCACAATCAAACAAGAAACACTTCATCTTGATGCCACTTGCCCGAGGAGAAAGTAAATTTAGTGAGCTACCCTAGACCCATACATACCTTGCACCATCAACGTCGAGACTCCACAATCAAACAAGAAACGCTTTGTATCGACGCTACTATCCCAAGGTAGAAAGTAAATTTAGTGAAGGTATGTCTCATCCCTCATCTCCAATATGAGGATTAATCATGAAGCACTTTTCGTTCCCTTAGTTTATTACTACGTCATGACTTAGTGTACAAGTATGCTCACTACCGCCAGTGATGATGATTCGAATCAAAAACACCCGGATGACATGACACATATGCCCGTTTGAGAAAGGTGATCAACCAATCCCCTTAATGTCGTATGTGGCAACCTTTCACACGACACCCAAATGTCGAACCGGTCCCACCGACTTGGAGTAAGTCTCGCTACAGCAAACCCTCGTAGAGCTGACTTCTCTCTCCTTTCAGCATCTGCATAAGATGGTGTGGATTGCCTCGACAACCAGGTTAACATATTACATCGGTTTCCTGGGTCCCATATTGCCAGTATGCATCCGGTACACAACTCAAACTTGTCCAGCGGGGCCGCACACGAGAACGGGCCTTAGTCCACTCAGACAGAGACTAGTTTCACAGGACCACGTCCTTGAACCTTCCGTCCATACTGCCCGGTCTCCATTCCCCAATTAAGTGGATCAATTCCAAACTCTTCTGATTGATCCCCCTTAATCACTGTTCATGAGTAGGAAATGGCCTACTCGAGTTATGCCTCTTTTAATCCACTTTTCTCAACTTGATAATTAGCAACTATAAGTAAGTGAAACCCAATCTAAGCAATACTCCAGGGATTTCTTGGGTCATGCATGTGAGTGCCATACAACCTAGACTTAATGTAAAAATAATAATCCTAGACATTATAAAGTATATACAAATAAAAACTTGTAATTGATGCAAACCGGGGCTTGCCTTATTGTTGATCCCAACTAAGGATTCTGTCAGTAAAAGCAAGTCAGCGTCCTCCTAAGTCTTTGTGAGAATTCCTGCTACTGAAATGACCAAATAACGATGCGTCACATTATGAATTAATGTGATATATAAAATTACAGAAACAAATATATGCAAACAGATGATTCTGGGTTGAAATTTTTACAGAAGCTTTCTCATATCATGATAGGGTTATGGTAAAATTTTCAGAAGGTTTTGAGGAAGGAATAATCCACAATAATTCTTTTCTGATTTAACCTTAATGATTTATAGAAATTTAATTAGACTTGGTCATATGGAAGGATCTGACATTCTAATAGTTCTGTACCTAAGGTTTCCAGACAAAATTTGTTTCAAATTTCTCTAGGCTTTTTGCTGGTGAGAGTTTCTTGTGGAAACTCAAACTATATTTCTGGAAATTAAGTTATGTTATTTTCATCTAATTGATTTGACCCTGAGAAAACCTACTGATTAGGCTACCTTAATCATCTTCAAAATTCCTAAGATTTTTACTGGAGCTTAGGAACTAGGAGAAAGATTTGCTGCCCAAAATTCAGAATGTTTCATAAAGAATTGTTCCTAGAATTAATCCCTAAAGGATTTAATAAAAACAATTTTACCGAAATTCCTGGGAATTTTCATAGAAAGCAATTTATTTCTCTGCAAAGTACTCCTTCTAAGGAATCCAACAAAATTGATCTCTCTTTTTGGAGTTTTCTACACCGAGTTGTGAATTTGCAAAGTTTAAACAATCTGTTTTTATTTTACACAGAGAACTCACAGGTGGGACCCCGGTTCAGTCCCTTGTTTAACCTCGGGAAAGAGCCCGCGCACACACGCCAGACAGAGGGGTGGCACGCCCCGTTCTCCCTCAATTCTCCACCAAATTTGATGCAGTGCCGTGCTACACGTTCCTCACATCACGACCTAGCAGCCGGGCAAGCTTTTCTCGCTTGAAAACGGCCAGAAACTAATTGGCACCGGCGGCGGCGGTCGTAGGCACGGCACCGATGAGGACCGGCGTGTCCCAAGCCTTTCCCGACGAGCTAAGTTGCCCTAAAGCATCCCTAGTACGTGTAGAACGTGATACAAAGCCTAACCAAGCGGAAAACGGCGGCAACATGGCTGTCACCGATGGACCGGCGGGTTTTTGCCGGCAGCGGCAATTTCTCATCGCCCCGAGCGTAGGGTGGATTGTTTCCTTCGGGATTTGGCCTTGGGGTGCGCTAGAGTATCTAATATCAGTAGTATGAATTGCATGAATGATGATCAAACGGTTTAGCGAATTTCAAGAATTGAACAGCGTTGGTTCTTCACGCACGCCGCTGCAAAACTTCCAATGCCGGCTCACCGGCATCGGGAAGAAGCGAAAAAGGGTTTTGGAGAAGTATCTAGGCTTCATGACGAACCTTTGTGGGGTTTTGCTCACGCTGGGGAAGGTCGGAGCCGGCCAGACGTCGAGTAGCAGTGAAGCGGCTTCGCTCTGTTTTTCGGCAGAAGAAAACGGGTGGCGCTGATCGGAGAAGGCCGGGGGTGATCTGGGAACGCGCCGAGTACGTTGGGGATCAATGGGCCCAGCTCGAGGATGGCTCAACCGGGCGTCAAACCCGCCGGGACGTGATCGGTGATGAGCAACCGAGAGGCGGCGCCGTTTTGCTTCGGTTGTGTGCGAGGAAACGAAGGACTGAGGATGTGTTCGTGTGAGAAGGGAAAAAGGCAATTTGTTTGTGCAACCGTGACACTTAGCAGGCAGCTGAGACTTGAAGGAACCGCCTTCTGGGAGCAACCACACAGGCAGCTGCTGGAGCATTTCTCCTCCTCGGTGTCATGCTTCCACAGAGGAGAAAACCAATTAGGTGGCTTTGTTCCAATGACATGTATGGCCCACCAGCAGTTTCCGCTCCCACACATCAGTGGCTCCAAAAATTCAAATTTGAAAGTTGCAGAAATTTCCAAAAGTTTGAATTTGATTAGCTGGCATTAACCGTTGCTTGTGCTCACATTTGAAACGCCGGGTTTATTTCCTTTTTGGCTAGACTTCTTTTGTAATATTTCCTTTACTTCATCTAGCCGGATTTCAATTGAAAACCTAATTCAAATTCACTCTGACCCTGCGGATTTAAATTCTACAGGGAAGCTATGCATTCTTAAATTGGGGATTTTACACCTGGTTTCCTATAGCTAGTATACATCCAGTACTATTCAAACTTGTCCAGAAGGGCCGCAAATGGATCGGTCCTCAATCAACCCTAGCAGGGATAAGCACGTGTGACCACATCTCTCTGCAATCTATCCTACTGCTCGATCTCAAATTCTTATTCATAAATCATTCTGTGATCAAACGTATCCCGTGTGATAAAAATTCTATCTCGCGAGTAGATTCCAACTACTCGATTTCTACCAAAATCCTGAAACATTAGCATGGTATTTTCTACTCGTCGAGCTGTAGGCTACCCAGTACTCCCTAGGATTTGGGGGTCATTGCAAGTGGAGTTTCAATCACCTTAACCCTAATGCACATATCTCATCCTAGACATAAGTGATACAAATCAACACTTTGCAAAATCAATTAAATGCAAACCGGGGCTTGCCTGGTTTCAAGTCAGAGGGAAAGTTAGCTTCTGGAAGGATGCTGTCCAATGCCTCCGGAGCTTCCTCGATCTCGGTCACTATATGATATGCAACAATACATATAAATGAGTGATATTTACTCATAAGAATCAAGCTTCTAGTTACAGCTAGTGTTACTAAATGATGTTAATTGGCTTTGGGATTTTTACAATGGAGGCTAGGTATCATGAGGAGGATCTGGGCCAAAAATGAGAAGGTTTAATGGAAGCTTGTTGGTTCTAAATCTCCAACAACCAAATGGCTTCTTTGAATTTTGGTACTAAATCTGTAGCTTTGCCATAGCTAACAGTGGAAGATCTGGTTATAGGAGGTCTCACTGGTTTTAAAAAATTTGTTTCATAATTTTCCGAGCTGTCTACAGGGACAATTTGATTTTACAAGTTTGTGGGGAATTCTGAAATTGTTTCTGTTCGTTTTTGAACTTTCAATGAACATTTGAACACTGTTTTACCAAGTAAATGTAATCAATGCTGCTCAAATTTTTACAGAATATCAATATATTTGTGAAGGATATTCTGGCCAAAATTGAGCAAATTCCATAACAGGGATCTCCTGGAATTAATTCCCAAATAGTTAAGTTTAAAGAATTTTGGAGACAATTCTTGGGATTTTTCATACCAATTTTTTTGCATCACTGCAAAGTACTGGTTGAGTGGAATCCAACAAAATTTGTTTCACAAATTTTGGACAATCATACTGGAAGTTATGGGGTTTCAAATCTCAGTCCAAATCTAAAATTCGGGAAAAGTTTAAATCTCTGACATGGGCCCCACCAGCTGCGCTATCTACTCAGACGGCGGCAACAATGAGGCCGCAGGGTTACTCCCGTGTTGTCACAGGAGATCCCCGTGCTGCAGCGGATCCTCCCACGGTGTTTCACTCTCTGACAGACGAGACCCGTGGGGTCTTCTTCAACCTTCAGCCGGCGGCGCCCCTCGCCGGAGCCACAGCGGCACCTCGTCGGAACTAGGTTCCCAGCCGATCGGGTTCGTAAAACTCGCCACCTGGGGGTTTTCTACTACGCTGAACACGATAGTGAGGTCGGTTGGGGTTGTCGGCGGCCAGAATAGTGAGTGCACTGGTGACAGTGGCTAACTCAACTCTGGTGAGCTCGTTCTCACTCAGAAATTGACCATTCGAGCTGGGGTTTGCTCCAAAAGAATGGGTGAAGCATGGCCGACTCCGACCTGCATCCCATCCTCCGTGAAAACCACAGGAGATAGGACCTCACCGGTGACCCGAGCCCGTAAAACGGTGGCGGCTATAAAAACTAGGTTTTTTGGTACCTCTATGTGATCATTTGGAATGCTAGGTCTTCGGAGAAGCTCGCAAGGGTGTGAGAGAGCTACCCTAGGATCAGTTACCGTGGAGCTACTCATATCACGATGAATTTCACCGAAGATCTTTTGGTGTTATAAAGAACCGCTGGTGCCAAATTTGAAATTACTCGGAGCTGGAGCTATGAAAAAGGGAGTGCGTTGGAAGGAAGAAAAGGTTCTAGCGCACCTCAGGATCCTTTTGGTCGATCCGCCGGGTGACGGTGCAGCGCAGAGGCGATCGACCACGGATTGGCGTTGGAAAACTTCGCTCGGGGTAGCTACCGACGGTGATGTCGACTCGCTGAGGCTTTGGTGAGGTAAAGAGAAGCTTGGTGCAGCCTTCCAGTGGCTCAGTTGCATGAGAGGCAAGCCGAACTCGCGGGCGTCGGAGAGCCGAGAGTTTCTTCTGCCGCGGTTGCGTTTTCAGCGAGCAGCACACACGGGAGAGGGTTGAAGCTCGGTGGAACGCAGGAGTACGTGTAGTGGAGGTTCTCGGGAGCTCCTCAGTGGCTTAAGACGTCGAGAAAAGAAGGATAAGGTGGAGGGCATGTCAGCAGATCGGCCTTCGAGCGGCCACGCGATGAACAGCTCGGTGGCTCTTGGTTAAGAGTCGAGAACTGACTGAGTTGCAATGTGCAGCTGACTTGTCGGTCCCACCCCACCTAATTTGCTGCTGATATTTTCCCCTTTGCCTCCAAATTAAAAGCTTTGCTTCCTCCCAAAGTCATGGGTTCAAATTTGAATTCAACTGAATTCAGTTTCAGGTGTGGAATTTGAATTGCATTTGGATATTTGAATTTGAATTAGGATTTGAATCCCTCCTCTTCCATTGATTCAAATACATAGCAAACCAAGCCTCAATTAAATGAATTTTGGCCGAGGTGCTATTTCATATATGTTGAACACATTGGTGAAATCCAATTTAAAATTTGACAATCTTTGGGGAAAAGTTCCGATTTGAATTTGCACTAGTATCATATGTGTATGGCTAGTTGCAATGTGTTTAGAAAAATTGAATTTCCCCCAAATTTTTGCTACTAAACCAACCGTGTAAAAATTGTCTTTCACAAAATCCCACTTAGAATTTACTCTAAAAGGGGAAAGATATCCTTCTTCCTCTTCTCCTAACTCATTTGCAAACTCCCATGTGCGCACTTGCTCCTAAGCTTCCCAACTCTCAGAGAGTGATCTAACACCCAAGAAAATCCACAAGAACCACCATCAAGCAAAATATTTGATCATGGATGCTTTCCCATCCGAGATGAGATCTATATGGGAGAAATCCTTCATCACTAAGAGTATAATCAAGTGCCTCCAGAGCGAGGGCTTCCACTCAGGAAGGAGCGGATGTGGACGCCTACCTTCTTTGGACACTAGCCCTCGACCTCGCCCGAAGGAAAGGGTGATGTGCATCTCCTTCCTCAAGCGGGGGATGCCTCTATAGTTCCATGAGTTTGTTCATGGACTTCTTTTCTTCTATGGAGTGCACCTTCATCATCTAACTTGCAGTAAAACAGTTCACACTTCGTGAATGCTTCCTCAGCATGTATCCATATTGGAGTTGGCGAAAACATTTCTTCTCCATCAAGCAGTGGATGGTCGAGCGGATCAACCCAACTCTAGTTTATAACGGTCTAGGGATCCAAGTCAAGCCAAGAGTCAGGTATTTTGACCTCAAGCCACTATACTCGATGCGTGGGTGGAAGTGCTAGTGGTTCTATGCCCATGTCAATTGGTGACTGACATTAGGCTTCCTACCTTCATAGCAGAAGAACCTAAGAAGTGCGTCAAATGGAGGAATGAGCTACAGGAGATTGAGAGGGTCGAGATCGAAGATCTCTAGAGAAAGGTCATCGCATTGAAGTGGGCAGGCCTCACAGCGGTTGATCTCACATCAGTATGGATTAGATGATGGGTGCAACCTCTCCATGTTAGGCTTCTCCACTGTGGGAGTATGTGGGGCCATCAGAATCGGCAAAACATCAATGAGGAGCTTACATAGGCTGAGGTTTAAGCTAGGTTCGACACACTCTACAAGGAACATGAAGATGATATGTGCTCTCTATTAGGTTGATATCCAATCGGGCTTGGTCCATGTGACCAAACCCAACCCATTAGATGCCCTGATCGGGGCACAAAACACAACCCATTTGGCTGTGGGCCTCCTCTCACCTACGTCATATAAATAGAGAGAGTGCTGGACAAGAGGATGATGGTTCTTATGTTCAGACTTTAGAACACCTCAACCCGATCTATGTGGACATAACAGTGAGGGAAGGCCCTAACATTACCACATCCTTCACCGTCGCCTACGGCCACCATCATCGTTGTCACTGCGTCAACTCATCGCTGCGTCAAGCTCCTCGCTGCATCGATTATTATCTTCATCAAATTTGAAGGTACGGTAAAGATCCAAATCGATTTATGCCATGAATACCCACTAGACCAGGCCATTAGCCACTACAAGAAAAGAGCAATAAGCCGCCGAGTTTCATAAAGGCGTCGGTGCCGTCGAATATAAATAGTCTAAAGCTGTCGGTTCCTACAGCTCGACAGCCATATACATATAGCCGTCGGTTGAACTGCTATGGCCGACGGTCATGATTAAAGTTGTCTGTCTGGATACAGAACCGACGGTTATAACTAAATCCGTCGGCTAAGCCGATGACCGTAGTTATAACCGTCGGCTGGGACTCCTAGGCCGACTTCTGTAAGTGTGGGCCTGGAGGCAAAACAAAATGACTCGTGGCCGTACGCTGACTCAAAACAGCCGCAGCCGCGCGACCGCCGCCTAGCTCCTCACCGCGCGCTCGCCTCCCCATCCGCGCGCCCACCGCTCCGCCGTGCACCCGCTGCCGCGCGCCCGCCACCTCCCGTCCACCGCCGGCCTCCCCATCCGCGCGCTCGCCGCCTCCCCGTCCGCTGCGCCCCGCTTCTCCGTCTGCCGCCTCCCCGTCCACCGCCTCCCCTTCCGGTGCAACAGTGAGGGGAAGCCCCCAACACTACCTTGCCCTTCACCATCGCCTCCGGCCACCATCGTTGTTGTCATTGCGTCAACTCGTCGCTGCATTAAGCTCCTTGTTGCATTGATTATTATCTTCATCAAATTCAATGGTACGACAAAGATCCAAATCGATTTATGCCATGAGTACCCATTAGACCAGGCCATTAGTGATTAAGATTTCAAATAATGGCATTAGGAGGCAGGTCTAATGGGTAATCTAGCTGGGAAAGATTTAGATCGGGACTAAATCGGACTGGTGGCAGCAGCGTCTGTTCTGTGCTCTTATGTGCCTCGGGATGTCCATCAGCCTCAGTGCCAGCCTGGCCTTGGGTGGCTCATCGCTTAGCTCGCTCCCGTCCGGTAGCGCATGCAGTCATGGCTGTGGGCATCGGCGCCTCCACGGAATCCAGTGAGTGCCAGCCGCTTGTGCTAGACATCGTGCCTCCCGCACGACTTGGTTCAAGCTCACCACCTGAGAATCGGGAGCTCCGCCTCCTACTTAGCACGACCATGCACTGTCATCTCCCATGTTAGTTAATCCTCAATTCTAGGCATGTTAGCACCCGAATAAATGGCCCTCCTTGAAGTGCGCTGCGTTCATGCGGTGGAGGCGCTGCATGGCACTCGCGACGTGTGCAAGGTGGGCTGGAACGTGTGTATGGCGTGCATGGTGGACAACGTGTGAGCGTTCCAGGAGATACACACGTTCGAACATCATCTATATTAAACACGAAAATACCAAAAGAGGTGGAATGCTTAGTCCACCTGAAACCAACTCGAGTGCTTTCTGCGATCTCCTTGTTCATCACGATTTCTGTTTGAGGGTACTGTTCATCATCCGACGTTTTGGTGAATTGGAGGAAGGTGTTCCAACATCCAAAGCGCCACTGTCAATGGCTTCGGGCTGCTTGCCCATATGCACATTGCCATACGGTCGTCCTTGAGTTAAGCCACGTCTCAAGGTACGTGATCGTGTTTTCACACCACACGACGGGGAACCCAAGTAGAGCGCGAACGGGTCGTCACGGTTGGGAATTTTATCAACCCAACAGATACTACCTACTGCCCTGTAGGGCACGCCGATGGCAAGCGCTGTGTATGTCCCCCTAGGCTATTTCCCGAAGAACACACTATCGTATTACTGACCACACGATGGGGTTTCCACTTTCTTGCCTAATGCACGCCAGGGACCAGCATTTCATATGAACTCAGGAACATGAAGAGTCCAAGAGTTTCATATTAACGTCTCACACCAAGCTGTGAGACCTATCCCTGAATCACATTTCTCGTCAGGGGAGCTAACCAAAATTGAACCGCTTTCGGTGGCGTTCCTTACCATATTTACCTTAGCGTAGGTGCGTCGTTACATAATCAAAATTCAGAATTATAACAAGTATGTTAGTCATGCCACGTTAAGTAACTATATTACTATAGTCCTTATTTGGGCATACTAGCGATTCCTCACCGTAATCCTAAGTTTTCCCGTAATACTGCCCTTATTTAGTGTGCTATCCCCTTAGCAGCTCTGATACCAGCCTGTGACGGACCGGAATCCGCTCTCCCAGGATCTCAGAGGGTGGTGCCGTACGATGCGACCCCTGACAGCACACATCATAAGGCAAACATCGTATTACATAGAATACAACTGAATATGTACAAAGTAGTACAAACCTTCATTTTACATCTAAATACAGAGTCTACAACTGCAGAAGCTAAATTTTTACAACTCACGCACACCTAACTAGCAAAAGTCGGTTGTCCAGCCCTATGGACAACCCACACTAGCTCCACTCCTCAGCTCAGTGCGGCGTATACGGCTCCCACTCAGCCGTGGTCCCCGACAGAGGGTAGCCCTCGCCAGTGGGCTCGTACCCCGAGTCCGTGGGGTAGTCCTCACCTACAAAACACTCATAGCAGCAACCGTGAGCACGATGGCTCAGCAAGTCTTAACCGACGCGCCTATACATGAAACTCTACATGCAGGTCATAACGAAAATAGGATGGTAAATTGCAGCAAACGGACACGCCTACAAGTTCATCCTTAGTTCATCTTTTAGCCACAATTAACAGTTCCTGAACCTGAAATTTAGTAAGCGATATTTGGTGGCACACATGTGACAATACAATTTATACATATCAGCAGAATTGAATCACAATATTCCATAATTTATCTACGTCACGACACAGGGAACAAGCGGTACTCATAACCACGAGGGACGGTGAATCGACTCGATATACACCTGCAGGGATACCCGAATAGCACGTCACGTACGCCCACACACGGAGCTGCACACAGCACACTCACCCCGTGTCGTACGGGACAACCGTTCACCCAACAGCCCAAACGTCGAACCGGTCGCACCGAAATGAGCAGGAGGTTCCCTACATGGAGCATCTCTCTATGCCCGTTAGCAGATTTCTACCTGGCTGTCCTCAACCTACACCTATAAATCGGTGTGCTATGCCTCGATGCCCGGAGGTTTAGGTTCACATCGGTTTATCTGAGCCCATATATCCGATATGCCTTCGGTACGTTCAAAACTTGTTCAGCAGGGCCACACACGGATCGGTCCTCAATCGATACGGAAGGGCTGCGCCCACAAGACTTCCTCTTTCTGTGCCCTAGCCCCTGCCTGTCGAGGCCCGGCCCGGAGATCGCACTGGGTGGTGTCGTGCGATGCGGCACCCAACAGCAAGCACGAAAAGAGACTCAAGAACATATGGAGCCATTTTGTTACTCAAGATAAGTTCTTTTACAACATAAGTACACACGCAGTGGAATGTAAAAACTGGACAATCTACTCACTCTCGACACTAACTACGCTGAGGAGAAGTCGTTCAGCCCGTGAACGCTTCCTACTAGCTTCACCAAAGAAAGGCAGCGGCTAGGTTTCCAATGAGTATAAAGAACCGTGGGGTCCGTCGTCTCACCGAACAACCCTCTTCATAGCAGGCATCCTGCTACCTGCAAAAACAACTCAGAAGCAACCGTGAGCACTAAGGCTCAGCAAGTCTTAACCGTCAATCCTAAACATGTAACTCTACATGCAGGGTTAGTAAGACAGTAGGAACAGGAATTTGCAAAAGGCAGCTTGACTAAACTTGATCCATATATTCAGATTCTTATAGCCTTCATTTTAGTGGTCCTCGCGCCTCACAACACTGGAAGTCCATAATCAAACAAGAAACGCTTATCCCGATGTTGCTAGCCTAAGGTGGAAATGAACTTCAGTTGGCACTATCTCTAATTCAGTCAAGGTTCCAATACAAAGATTAATCCATGAACAGCATGTTAAGAGACTTAGTTCCTCTTCTTACTACGTCACGGCGCAGTGGGCAAGTATGCTCAATTATCTTCCACGAGCGACGGTGATTCGAATCAATAACAACCAAGAATACACGACACATACACCCGCCTCGAAAGACTCTCTCAAGAGCCCTTTCTTACATTGTATGCAGCAACCTTTCACACGACACCCCGACATAGAAAAATGTTTCGCGCTGAGCAGGATGGTCCTCTACGCGGACAGATCAAAGTTGCCCACTAAAGGATTTACACCTCCCACCTTCTCAACGCCATTCCCACGCGAAGAATGAGTTTCTATATCATGGTCCATTGAGTTACATCGGTTTCATGGGTCCCATACCCCACTATATATCTGCTACAGCTCAATCTTGTCCAGCAGGGCCGCATACATACGGTCCTTAACCAACACGGACAGGGCTACAACCAACCTCCACATTTTCCTTACCATCCCGGTCTAGGCCAAATGTGGTCTCAAGCATTGTCACACCCATCGCAGGTCGAGACCAAGCTTGAGCGCTCCATCCTACAGAAACATCCCCGTCCCCATCTCATTTTCATGAGGGTGCTCTTATCATCAACCTCTCGCGAGTAACTCCATTACTCGACCTTTCTCTCGAGTAGCTTTTTACTACTCGACTTCTACCGAGCTAGCTACAACATTAGCCTAGCATCTACGACGAGGCAAATCCTACACTAAACCTTCTACTCAGGGATTTAATAGCCATGAATTGGGTTTCAATCATCCAAGACATAATGCACAATATCAAGTCTAATAACCATGAGGTGAAGTAAAGCAAAATTTAAAATGGTAACGATATGTAAACCGGGGCTTGCCTTGCTCAACGGTTTTGTTAGAAGCTAGGAGTTAGTCTTCCTCCGGAGAATCTGTCAAACTCGTCACGAGATGGAGATTCTCGCTGCAGAGTCGAGTCCTCGTCGAACGTCGACGTCACGTGCTGTTAAGATGATTTATGCACATGTATTCAAAAGCAATTTAGAAAATGATTCAAAACTGTTGTACCAGTTAACTCACACCTAAAAGGGACAAACAACAGCAAGGTTTCTGTTGTTGGATCTACAACCTTAGAGATGATGAAAGCTAGGATGAAAAGAGATACTATTAATCACCATGTGATTAAGTCCAATATATGAACACTTAAACCTAAAATATGGTAGCTCAAGTTCCATAGGTCCAATGAAGCTGAAAATTTAACCACAGCTTCTATGGAAGGTATTTAGGCAGTGTGCAAAAATTGAGCTCATTGAATGGCTCAAGGTGATCACAATAATTCCTTATGTACTTTTCACTAATTTGCCTTTACCCCCTAGATATTAAGCTTTCCTATGCTGCAAAGTAGACTTTTTGTGAATTACAAAATGTCTTGAGTCCATAGGAATTGGTTTTACCATTTTTGGAGTTTCCTACATGGAGCTATGAATTTTACAAAGAATGGGGAAAAGCTGAAATTGTCTCTGTTCATTTTTCCCATTTTTCAGAGACATAAGGAATGAACACATCATTTGACCTAGCAAATGAGGTCCAATGCCTCTGAAATTTTTACTGGAGTTCAAGGAATTTTGGAAGAATGTCCTGTCCAATACAGAACTCCTGTAAAAATACATACAATATTTTTTCTTAAATGAATCAATGAGCCAAATCCAGGGATTTTCATAAACATTGGGCTGCATCCCTGGATAGTACTCTTTGAGAGGAATCCAACAAAATTTGTTTCCCAATTTTTGGACATTCCTACACAAAGTTATGGCTCTCTAAAATTTGAACTAAAGTGGGAAAATCTGGAAATGTTTAAAACCTGCCCGTTGGTCCCACCTGTCATCCCTAACCTTCAGCCTCGCGCCAAACAGCGCAGTGGCGGCTCCCTCCGGCGATGGTCACCGGAAATGCCCTTCCCGACCACCTCCCGACCCCATACTGGCCGCCCCCCCCCCATTTTCCACCATGCTGAACATGTTGGTGAGGTCGCCGGCGGCTGAATGTAAGGGCCTAAGTTTTTGGCACATACTCAAAGTGTTCATCACACCCCACACACACACTTCATTTGAAGAAAGTTGATGAACACATTTGAAGAGCAAGTAACCACCATCAACATGATCATTAGAGAACAAACTCACAAAATGCAAAAGTGGCATCTCCCACATGCATCATCTATGGGTTGGACATAGGAAAAACTCCTACACCTTGCTAGGAATGTCCATGCCAAGTTTCACCCAAATTCAAAACCTTTTTGAAGTCCTTTTGGGTATAGCTAGAAAGAGGGTGGTTTGAACTCAAGTTCAAATTCAAACTGTTTTCATCCCATGAATTTAAAAGTGGGAGGCATATTCTTACTCAGCACATTTTTCTGAGCTCACACACCAATTTTCACTCCATTTGGAGTTGATCTTGACATGAGCTAAGTTTAGCAAATTCAAACTTTATTTGAATTTCAAACTGCATATGTGCTGAAATTTATTCAAACACAAACCAATTTGAATTCTATCCCATTCAAATGGCCCAGGGGTAGATAATTCAATTGACTGAGGTTAATTTGGTCCCTACTGTTTAGAGCAGTGGGGAAAAGTTAATTTCAGAGGTTAAAACCCAGGTGGGACCCACTTGTCAGCCTTAGTAGCAAAAACAACCGACTGAAGCCTGAGCTCGGTTACTCGCGCGCAAGCCAGCAGCTGCCACGGCGAGGGATCGATCGGGACAGCAGCTGCTTGCCGCCCCGACCCGCTGAACCGCCTCGCGGGATTCTTATCCCCGCAGCCGACCTGATCGGAGGCAGAACAGCTCGCTTCTCTGCTCCCTCGCGCAAGAAAAACAGCTCTTGCCGCCGCCCTCTCGGTTGATCGGAAAAGCCCATGATCACAGCCTCTCCACTCCCTCCATGCTGCAAAACGGTACGAGAGGATCCCCTTCTCCTTCCCCGTTGCTGGAAACTGGCTGAACTCGGTTGATCTCGCCCCTACCTAGGGTTCTTTTCGGTGACCTAAGTCCGCTGCACTTCGGGCTCCCGTGGACAGCCCAAACGGGAGGGTGTTACGCCCAAGCTAAGGCGTCCCTGGACGCATTAGGGACCGGTGCTGCTCACCCCCGAGCCACAGCCCAAGTGCTTGATCGCCGGCGACGAATTTCCATTTTCCCTTTCACTCGGTGCAGACCGACCTTCGGGTGCGGCTCCGCCGAATTCACACCCCAGAAAGGTTTAGAGAGTCTCACTCCGTTCCTACACCAACTAGACTTAGTGGCGCACAAGTTGCTTTTACAACCTCTAGCATGAGGACCTCTGTACACGGCGTATTTAATTTCAAAGCTTGCCAACGGCGGCTCATGCGGGAAGCATCGGACGCATAGCGAGAGCCTACTTCGGACCTCTCCCGAGCTGTGCCGATCCCATGCCGAGCTTCCTTAGGGACCACTGATGCTTTCCGGCCTTTTTCTTAGTCGGTTAGGGTGCTAGGAAGGTCGGCCGACACGGCCGAAGTCCTTCCGCAGCCGCCGCTCGTCGCCGACTATGTGCCGGTGATTTTCATGACGAGCTGAGCCCAGCATCATGTTCCCCGGGTGAATTTAGGCAGAGGCGGCCAGAATCATGGAGTTTGGCGCACCACAGAGGCCACCGGCGAGCTCTCCGGTGAGGTGTCGTGGCGGCCGAGCGCGGGAGGCGGGAGGTAGACGAAGCCCCCGGTCCCATGCGTCAGCGGCAGATATTTTAAAACCGGGATCTGCTGTGGCACGGATCATATGTGGCTGCGCGCGAAGGAATCCGTAGCACCGTGTGTCGACCGATGAGGAGCTGACACGTAGCCCCGGTCCCACGCGCAGCGGTTTAAACTTTTTCCCGATTTTCAGATTTTGTTCAAACTTCAAACCCACATAACTTTGGCTAGGAAACTCCAAATAGAGTGAACCAAATTTTGTTGGATTCAGCTCTCTGAGTACTTTCCAGCAAATAAAGTCTCACTTCATGAAAATCCCTATTTCTCCAGAATTAAATCTTCAAATTTTAAAGTGTTTAGAATTTTAACTGGAGAACCCTTTGGAGGAAAATTCTGAAATTTTGCTGGGATGTTCCCCAAAATATCGCTGAGCTACCATAAAAATTTTAGATCCATTTGAGATCATTTGATCCACCTAATCTGGTGATTAATAAAACTGTTCCAGAGAAAATGGAAAATGTTCAGAAACATTTTCAGAATTTCTCTGAAATTATTTAGCTCATATCTTTAGCTAGGAACCTTCAAATTAAGTGAGACCAACTCCACTAGAACACTATAAAAATCTAGTTTTCAGAAAGTCATGGATTGCTCCATGAAAACCCCTAGAACACCCTAGGAGTTCCAATTAGTGCATAATTGTTTGTGGAGAGCTCAAATGAGCTTTGCTGCAAATGAAACTTGGCCAAGTCTCTGTTTAGGTTGTAACCAAACCACAATAAAAATTTCAGAGTCATTGGGTCTGTCTAGTGAGATTTATAATCTTCACAAGTTTAAATTCAGTTGAAATGCATTTAAATTAATACATATACTTGTTATCTCATTGTAGTCGCTAAGGTTGAGGAGAAACCCGAAGTCTTAGACTTTGTTACTCCGGAAGAGCAGCTAGCCTATGACCAAGAGCAGAAAGGCAAGCTACGGTTTGCATTAACCTTTTACAAATTTTTACTGTTTTGAGAACTTTCTTTGAGTACCAATTACTTCTTGCATTAGAGTCTTGTTTGAAACCCAAATGCATAGCCAAGAAAACCATGGGTTGGGATTAGGATTGAAAACCCCATTAGCTACTGCAATGCTAAGATAGGGTAGGATTCGGTACAAGTCGAGTAGTTGGAACTACTCGCGAGGATAGGCTAGAGGCACTCGACTCGGGTAGAGATAGCAAATGAAACACATGGCAAGAAAAATGAGACCGAGCGGAGAGTAAGGGCAGCAGGACTTTAGGGCCTAGATGCTATAGCTCCGCTTGTGTCGATTGAGGACCGAGCCGTGTGCGGGCCTGTTGAACAAGCTAGAACAGTACCGAAGACCTACCGGCTATATGGGAACCGGGAAACCGATGTAACTCGGGTAGCTGGGTGTTGAGGCATAGCTGGTCGTTTAGAGGGTAGGTTGAGAGCTCGAGGTGTAAATCGGCTGGCGGCACTATGGATGCACGCACAGAGACCTCTTGCTCGGGACGATTGTACTGGTTCAACATTTGGCTGACGGGTGCAAGGTGGTTGCGTACGGCGTCCATGATGGTTGCTGTAGGCAACATCGAGTATGGGCGTATGTGACGGGTTATTCAGGTAACCCTGCAGGTGTAAATCGATTATAATTGCCGTCCCTCGCGGTCAGTGAGTACCACTTGTTCACTGCACCGTGACGTAGAAAGAACAGGCTAGATACGTGTTAAAATATTGCTGATTGAAAGATGGACTTTGATTGTTAATGATTTGCCGTAGTCTAGAGCTAACTAAAGTTCTTTTCAACTTTGGGCAAAGTACATGAGAGAAATGCGTTTCTTGTTTGATTGTGGCTCTCTCATGTGCCTTAGCGTAAGGTTCTCCACAACCTTCTGGCTAAAATTTGAAAGTAAGGTTCCACTAATTAGGCGAGTCCGTGCAACTTGTTTTACCTCATGTAACCTATAACCCTCCATGTAGAAGTTTCATGTTTAGGAGAGACGGGTCAGTCTTGCTGAGCCATCATGCTCACTGCTTGTATTTGAAGCTTTTGCAGGGTTCTATGAGGAAGGGACTCCCAAGGAGGAGACGGAACCCCAGGAGGGGAACCCCGTTGAGTGGGAGTCGTGCACGCCGCCGTGTTAGTGTGTGTGTGTGTGCTAGCGGGGACACGTTCACGGGCTGAACGTGAACTCGATGCGTAGTCTACGCCTGTGAGTGTAGACTGAACATATTTTGTTGTACAAATGTTCATAAACCTTTTTTATGTAATAAAACTTTGCTTCCGCTTTGTACCTTTGACGTGTGTTATCCGGTGCTGTGCAACGCAGCACCCCTCAGCGTGATCCTGGTTCGACAAGACCGTGGGGCCGTGTCACTGAAACTCACCGGAAAACAGGGCTCACCGAGGACAGCAAGAACTAGGGTTCCGGCGAGGTTGCGGCGGCTCATTTCTTCACCAAACGATCGGTTCTTGGGCTCTAAAGCACCAGGGGATCGTGTAGAAGACCAACAGGAGGTCTAAACAAGCCGGGGAGCGCTCAAAACCTATCGGCACCGTGCGCCCAACGTGGTCCAGCGGTATACCCTCGAAAAGAACTCGTATTCCTCGCTCTACACTCAATTTCTCGGTCTAAAATCGATGGAGGAGGTGTGCTAGGTAGTTAAGATCCTGTGTGTGAAGTTTGAAACACAACCAACATAAATTGAGGACAAATTTTGCAATTCCTTACCTCAAGGTAAGTTTCTGCTGCCCATGAGAAAATCTTGAAATTCTCCCTCTGTGATCAATGGCTAGGGCTGAGCTTCGGAGGTGAGCAACTATACTTGTAGGTGCACCGATGGGGTGGCTTGCATGGGCGTGATCACCCTTGGTTTGAGCTGCCCACAGTGACCAAGTCCGGTTTCTTCGTTTTCAACTCGGGAGCAGCAGCAACTCTGCTGTTTCTAGGTGCCAGTGAGCTCGGGACGGCGGGGTGAAGTTGCTAGCCGGCGAGAGAACTCGTGGGTGAAGCTTTTTGCTGTGGGGATCTCGATCAAATGGAGTTCGGTGGTGCTGTGCGGTCGGGAGAAAACCGAGCGGCTGAGGCCGATGAGTTCTTCGAGTGTGCGGCCAGAACAGAGGCCGGTAGGAGCTGGGAGCGAAGGCAACTTTGTTTTGCCGTTGTGTACGCGAGATAAGGGCGAGAGCCGGTCGAGGAACCCAGCACACAGCTCGCCAGCCACCTCCCTCGCGGTGGCGCGCTCTGAAGAGCCGAGGGAGTCGGTTTCATTCAGTGTGTGTATGACATGTGGGCCACAGCCCCCCCCCCAAATATCCCCCTCCTCTGTGCTTTGATATTCCCACACCGCCGTAGTCCAAATTCAACCAAAATTGGATGACAGACCAAACAATATACGAGGAATTTGAATCTGAAATAAGATTTCAAAATTGGGCATGTTTGTTTCAGTTTTCAAATTCAAATTTGAATTGGAACTCTCCCTCGAATATTCCTCAGATTAATTGGTATACGAGCTCCAAAAATACCCAAGTTTGGATCATGAGCTCATTCATACATGGGGAATGCATCAGTGAATTCATTTGTATGCATTTGAGCAATCTGAACATGAATTCTTTCAAAAGAATTCAAATTGTGTTTAAATTCCCTCCACTCTACTCATAGAGAAGGTGCACATGAGTTAGAGTTTTTGGAAGTGAAATTCTTTCCCCTCGGTTAACATGTGTTGAGCGTGGGCTAGAGAAATTTTTTAGCTCCCTCACATGTCCATTTGTGTGTTCATCATTTCATGTGACACAACTATAGCCTTTCTTTGCCTTAACTTTGTTTCATCAGTTGAAATCAACTTTACAAAAGTTAGTGCTGTTACATTCCTCACCCCTTAAAAGAATCTCGTCCCGAGATTACAAAAAGAAAGAAGAAGGGAGAATGACTACTGGACATATGGTACAAACAAGTCGGGAAAATTTAAATGGAGAAAATCCTCGCTTTCCCACGTGGCTTCATCAGCAGTGTGGTTGCTCCACAAGACTTTGTAAAATCGCAATGTCCGATTTCTTGTGGCGCGAGTCTTCTTGTCGATAATCTGTATCGGATACTCAGAATAAGTGAGATCTGGATGAAGATCCTCAATGGTCTCCATATGAACTGTGGTTGGGTACTTAAGACACTTCCACAGCTGAGAGACGTGGAAAACATTGTGAATACCTGAAAGTGATGTCGGTAACCCCAGACGATAAGCTACGGGTCCGCATACTTCAGTTACAGCAAACAGCCCGATAAATTGCGGAGCTAGTTTCCCCTTTAATCTAAAATGATGAACTCCTTTCATGGAAGAGACACGAAGATAAACATGGTCCCCGATGTCAAAGTGAAGAGGTCGACGTCGTTTGTCTGCATAGCTCTTCTGCCGAGATTGAGCAGCCTTTAGGTTGGCTTGAATCACTCGCACTCGTTCCTCGGCTTCATTTACCAAATCAATCCCGTAGACCACTCTCTTGCCGGACCAATTCAGAGGTGTTCGGCACTTCTGGCCATAAAGAGCTTCATACGGGGCCATCTTGATGCTGGATTGATAACCGTTATTATATGAGAATTCTGCTAACGGCAGATGGTCATCCCAATTCTTCCCATGATTGATGACACATGCCCGTAGCATATCCTCCAGAATCTGATTTATCCTCTCCGTTTGACCATCAATTTGCGGATGATACGCTGAACTCCGAATTAACTTGGTTCCCAAGGAAGCATGCAGTTGCTCCCAAAATCTGGATACGAATAACGCACCTCGATCAGAAACAATGGTGCGGGGAACCCCGTCTAAACACATGATTCTCGAGATGAACAGCTCCACATACTTCTTTGCCACATATTTGGTATGGACTGGAATAAAATGAGCTGTCTTGGTCAAATGATCGACGATTACCCAAAAAGAATCATGTTTGTTGCTAGTCATGGGTAATCCGACGATGAAGTCCATACTTATGTCTTCCCACTTCCATGCTGGAATCTTCAGTGGTTGAAGTGGTCCGGCTTTCCTCATATGGTCAGCTTTAACCCGCCGACACGTATCACACTCGGATACGTATTTTGCAATCTCCCTTTTCATCCGTGTCCACAAGAACTTAGATTTCAGGTCCTAATACATCTTATTGCTTCCTGGATGAATAGAGTACTTGGACAAATGAGCTTCATAAAATATCTTCCTCCGCAATTTCATATTCCGGGGTACCACTATGTGGTTGTTAAACCATAGAGTACCCTCTTCATCCTTCCGGAACATCTTCAATTCGCCGTTGTCCACTCTTCTCCGAATGTGAGACATACCCCTGTCTCTCTTCTAAGCCTATACAATCTCATCTCGGATTGTAGGAATAAGAGCGAGGTTGAACAGCGATCCATAGGGAACTAAGCGCAGGCTTGGTTCTCCTCCTTCATGTGCAGCCATGGCTAAATGGTGAACGTGGGCTTTCCGACTAAGTGCGTCGGCAACCACATTCGCTTTACCCGGATGGTAATGAATTTCAAGTTCATAGTCCTTGATCAATTCTAGCCATCTTCGCTGCCTCATATTCAATTCTTTCTGTGTGAAGATGTACTTTAAGCTTTTGTGGTCAGTGTAGAGATGTACTAGATTACCTAGTAGATAATGTCTCCACATTTTCAATGCTAAGACCACTGCAGCTAGTTCAAGGTCGTGCGTCGGGTAATTCTGCTCATGGCCCCTGAGTTGTCGGGATCCATACGCGACCACACGTCCTTCTTGCATCAACACACAACCCAAACCAATGCCAGATGCATCACAATAGACATCAAAAGGCTTCGTGGTGTCCGGCTGGGCTAAACTAGAGCTGTGGTGAGATGCTTCACTAAAGTTTTAAAAGCTTGTTCATATGAATTGCTCCAATCATACTTGGTGCTTTTCTTCAACAGCTCCGTCATAGGTTTAGCGACTTTGGAGAAGTTTAGAATGAATCTCCGGTAATAACACGCTAAACCTAGGAAACTCCTCACTTCATGAACAGATGTTGGAGATTTCCAATTCAGCACTTGCTCGATTTTACTTGGGTCCACAGCGATGCCTTCCGCTGAAATAATATGCCCAAGAAACGGCACTTGGCTGATCCAAAACTCACATTTACTGAACTTTGCATAAAGCTTGTGATCTCTCAAGCGTTGGAGTACAATACGCAAATGTTCAGCGTGTTTTTGAATAGACCAAGATATCGTCGAGAGAACCACGACGAATTTGTCTAACTCCGGCATGAATACAGAGTTCATGAGATACATAAAATGAGCCGGAGCATTGGTCAACCCAAAGGACATGACAAGATATTCATAAAGACCATATCTTGTCGAGAACGCCGTCTTAGGTACATCTTCTGCCCGGATTTTTATCTGTTGATACCCGGACCGAAGATCCATCTTGGAGAATACCTTAGCACCCACTAGTTGATCAAATAAAATATCAATGCATGGTAGTGGATACTTATTCTTGATAGTGACAGCATTCAATGGACGATAATCTACACATAGCCTCAAAGTTTCGTCCTTCTTGTTCACGAAGAGTGCGGAACAGCCCCAAGGTGATGAACTTGGGCGTATAAAACCTTTGTCCATGAGGTCATTCAGCTGCTCCTTCAATTCTGTTAGCTCCTTCGGTGCCATTTTGTATGGTCGCCGAGAAATAGGTGTTGTTCCCGATGCTAGTTCAATCTTGAACTCAACATCACGTTTGGGCGGCATGCCCGGCAAGTCTTCAGGAAACACATCTGGATATTCACATACCACTGGAATATCCTCAAGCTTAGGAGCTTCAATCTGATGCACTGCTGCAACTCATTGTGATGGATCCACAAGATTCAATGTGTTGCAACCGTGTATTGGGGAATTCAATTGGGCAGTCCGAGAGCCGATGTCAAAGATAGCTCCATAATGTGTCAACCATGACATCCCTAAGATAATATCAATCCTTTGGCCTTTGAGTATGATAAGGCTCGCAGGGTAGATGTTTCTACCCAAACATAAAGGTGCCCGAGAGACCATCTCATCTGTTGATATCTTGCCTCCGGGTGAGCTGATATGAAACGGATGTCTAATCGTGCTAAATGGAAGATTATTATTTAGCACATAGTCTCTGCTAATAAAATTGTGGGTGGCCCCGAAATCAAATAACACGAAAGTGGGCTGTTCATGTAACGTGAACATGACCGCTAAAACTGGTTCGCCTTTTGTAATGTCGTCAATAGCAGTGTAATTAACCCTACCATCTTTTGAAAGATGCTTCTTTGAAAGTTCATGATGCTGATCTGACCATTGACGAGACAACACACGAGTGTGACTCTGCTCAGCACCACGACGGTTTTGCGTTGTAGAAATCATCAGCTCTCTACTAACACGAGGTGGAGATAATTTGTGCGTAGATGGTTGCGGTATGGTTGCACGAATAATTTCTGACCGCTGCTGTTGAGGTGGAGGCTCATAAGTGAGTAACTCCAGCTGTGGTTATGAGAGTTGCACCACAGGCTGAATTTGTTGCCTAACTGGCGAGCAATACCGCACTCGATAGTTCGGAGGAACCTCGATATCACTGTCTGGCGGTATACTCCTTTTCAGCTCCGCTTCACAAAGGAGATGCATGTCCTCTTTTGTGATAGCGGCATTTACCAACTCATTGTAAATACCGCTATTGAACAAGGTCACTTGTTTGTAAGATGACATTCAAACCTCAGAAGAAATATTCACACTTCAACACTTCCAAGTCTACCATATGAGTGGCGTATTGCATCAAGTCTTCAAACTCCTTGAAGTACTCGTACGCACTCCTTTCTCCTTGATTTAATTCCAGAAAGTCTTGATACTTTGTTCGAAGAATTCCCGAACAAAGGTGACATGCCTGGAAAACACTCCGGAATTCATCCCAAGTCACTCGATGACCTTCAGGAAGAGTACCAATGTACTCCGCCCACCAAGCTCCAGCGGCTCCATGGAGTTGTTGAGCGGCAAATAGAGTCTTCTGATATTCATCGCACTCAAGCATATCGAACTTGGCTTCAATATATTGGAGCCAATGAGCCGACTCCAACGGTTCTTTCGCTTCCGAGAAAACTGGTAGTTGTCTTGCTAGAAAATCCAGATAGGTGCTTGGCAGGGTATTTTGCTGTCGTGTCTCCTGTCGTATGCTTTGTCGCACCAACAGATCCAGAGACTCAGCCATCTTTGCCAAGATTTCCGCCAATCCGGTTGATGATGTCGGCACTTCTTGTTGTGGCGAATTACTTCCGCCGTGACTTGACTCACCAACCTCACTCCTGGAATGTGTGTGATCCATACTGCAAGAGTGAGCAATTTACGGTTAAAATTCAAAGTTTAAACTCAACTTGAATTGAAAATATAACCGTAAAAGCATCACATAGATATTGCAGCACTACACAATCTAAACAGGGTTTCGACAATTCTGATATCTACCAACTCTAACAACTTTGTCCAAACCCTTAATTCCAATAGTAGGACAAACTGAAAAATAACTCAAGAACATGTTATGGAGCTTAGAGAAGTCTAGAACATCCCTGTCCACAACAAGTCCTAAGTTACATTGGCAATAAGCACTACTCTGTTCAGAATGACCAATAGGTCTTAATCCCAGAATTTGAATATGAAAATGGCAATTTGATATCTCAAGTTGAATATCAAAGTTATAGTTAACTTCAATATCTTTCCAACGAGTATTCATTTGTCTTCATATAGGTTCTGGATCAAAAGTTGTGATATTTCAAAGTTAACAGAAATCTGGAACAATTTTGACAGAACCTCCTTTGAAAGTGGCTGTTTTGTCCACAAGATTTCATACAATTAAACTCCAAATCTGGAGAAACTTTGAACTACAAAGTAGTAGCACAATTCCTAAACTTTCCAACGGTGTCTTACATGACCCTTAGAAAATTTTCTACAAAAAGATATGGTCGAAATACAGAAATTTCCAGAGAGCAATTTGTGCCTGCCCTGTTTTTGGGCAGTTCACACTCATCTGAGAATTTCATACATTTGGAGGGTTATTCTGATCTGGAGTTCTGCAGAAGAATTGTAGAAGACTTCAACAGCTTTCCATAAATGTATCACTAACCTCCATTGGTTCAACCACAAAAGTTATATCATGTTCAACTTCGGCAGAAATTCTGCCAAAAACAGGGGAGGTTATTCCTAAGTCTTGGTGAATAAATCTATACTCCCAATTGACTCTTAGTTCAATATAGGAGTTCATTACCCCCTAATGGAATCCTAGACTCCACATTTCCTCTTTTTCTTTTCAAACCTTCTTTTTCATGCAGTTCAAAGCACATCACGGTACTACGTCTACTCACCAAATTAAAATCCTAACTGGCTTTATACCGGCATATACGTCTCAAATGGTGGCACTAAAACGATCACTCACACCCATTTTCTACACAACATGTACTAACGTGGTTAAGGTACCTGCAGAAAACCACTCAATAATGATGCACACATTGGTTTCATTTCAATCAGGTTCATATTATAATAAAACATACGCCCCGTACCATTGCCATACGGGCCGTACTCGAGTCAAGCCACGTCTCAAGGTACATGATCGGGTTATTCACCACCCGACGGGGGCTCCACACCTTTGCAATAAAGCACACCGGTGGAACAGCGCTTTCGTATGCCTCATAGGACATGAAGAGTCCTAGAGAACACACTTCGTGTTACAAATCACAAAATGGGGTCTCCTCCTCTTGCCCCTGGGTTTGCGCACTGGAGGCTAGTGCCGTTCATATGTCTCTAAGACATGAAGAGTCTTAGAAAACCTATTCACTTCCCGTCCATTGCTGAACGGGACATCTCACACTACTTTCCTCGTATGGGGGAGCTAACCGAAATTGATCCGCTTTCGGTGGCGTTCTTACCATTCTTACCTCCACGTAGGTGCGTCGTTACAGAATTGAAATACTTAATAATAACACACTGTTAGCCTGCCACCTTAAGTAACTATGCTAATAATACTCCTTATGTCGGCATACTATACGTTCCTCACTTGTATACCTCTAATTTTTCAAAAATATGCTCTTTTCATGCATGCTATTCCCAATGCGGCTCTGATACCACGCTGTCGAGGTCCGGCCCGGAGATCGCACTGGGTGGTGCCGTGCGATGCGGCACCCAACAGCAAGCACGGAAAGAGACTCAAGAACATATGGAACCATTTTGTTACTCAAGATAAGTTCTTTTACAACATAAGTACACATGCAGCGGAATGTAAAAACTGGACAATCTACTCACTCTTGACCCTAACTACGCCGAAGAGAAGTCGTTCAGCCCGTGAACGCTTCCTACTAGCTTCACCAAGGAAAGGCAGCGGCTAGGTTTCCAATGAGTATAACGAACCGTGGGGTTCGTCGTCTCACCGAACAACCCTCTCCATAGCAGGCATCCTGCTACCTGCAAAAACAACTCAGAAGCAACCGTGAGCACTAAGGCTCAGCAAGTCTTAACCGTCAACGCTAAACATGTAACTCTACATGCAGGGGTAGTAAGACAGTAGGAACAGGAATTTGCAAAATGCAGCTTGACTAAACTTGATCCTTATATTCAGATTCTTATAGCCTTCATTTTAGTGGTCCTCACGCCTCACAACACCGGAAGTCCACAATGAAACAAGAAACGCTTATCCCGATGTTGCTAGCCTAAGGTGGAAATGAACTTTAGTTAGCACTATCTCTAATTCAGTCAAGGTTCCAATACAAAGATTAATCCATGAACAGCATGTTAAGAGACTTAGTTTCTCTTCTTACTACGTCACAGCGTAGTGGGCAAGTATGCTCAATCCTCTTCTGTGAGCGATGGTGATTCGAATCAATAACAACCCAGAATACACGACACATACACCCGCCTCGAAAGACTCTCTCAAGAGCTCTTTCTTACATTGTATGCAGCAACCTTTCACATGATACCCTGATATAGAAAAACATTTCGCGCCGAGAAAGATGGTCCTCTACGCGGACATGTCGAAGTTTCCCGCTAAAGGATTTACACCTCCCGCCTTCTCAACGCCATTCCCACGCGAAGGATGAGTTTCTATATCACAGTCCATCGAGTTATATCGGTTTCATGGGTCCCATACCCCACTATATATCCGGTACAGCTCAATCTTGTCCAGTAGGGCCGCATACATACGGTCCTTAACCAACAAGGACGGGGCTACAACCAACCTCCACATTTGCCTTACCATCCCGGTTCAGGCCAAATGTGGTCTCAAGCATTGTCACACCCATCGCAGGTCGAGACCAACCTTGAGCGCTCCATCCTACAGGAACATCCCCGTCCCCATCTCATTTTCATGAGGGTGCTCTTATCATCAACCTCTCACGAGTAACTCCATTACTCGACCTTTCTCGCGAGTATCTTTTTACTACTCGACTTCTACCGAGCCAGCTACAACATTAGCCTAGCATCTACGACAAGGCAAAGCCTACACTAAACCTTCTACTCAGGGATGTAATAGCCATGAATTGGGTTTCAGTCATCCTAGACATAATGCACAATATCAAGTCTAATAACCATGAGGTGAAGTAAAGCAAAATTTAAAACGGTAACAATATGCAAACCGGGGCTTGCCTTGCTCAACGGTTTTGTTAGAAGCTAGGAGTTAGTCTTCCTCCGGAGAATCCGCCAAACTCGTCACGAGATGGAAATCCTCGCTGCAGAGTCGAGTCCTCGTCGAGCGTCGACGTCACGTGCTATTAAGATGATTTATGCACATGTATTCAAAAGCAATTTAGAAAATGATTCAAAACTGTTGTACCAGTTAACTCACACCTAAAAGGTACAAACAACAGCAAGGTTTCTGTTGTTGGATCTACAACCTTAGAGATGATGAAAGCTAGGATGAAAAGAGATACTATTAATCACCATGTGATTAAGTCCAATATATGAACACTTAAACCTAAAAGATGGTAGCTCAAGTTATAGAGGTCCAATGAAGCTGAAAATTTAACCACAGCTTCTATGGAAGGTAATTAGGCAGTGTGCAAAAATTGAGCTCATGAAATGGCTCAAGGTGATCACAATAATTCCTTATGTGCTTTTCACTAATATGCCTTTACCCCCTAGATATTAAGCTTTCCTATGCTGCAAAGTAGACTTTTTGTGAAGTACAAAATGTCTTGAGTACATAGGAATTGGTTTTACCATTTTTGGAGTTTCCTACATGGAGCTATGAATTTTACAAAGAATGGGGAAAAGCTGATATTGTCTCTGTTCATTTTTACCATTTTTCAGAGACATAAGGAATGAACACATCATTTGACTAAGAAAATTAGGTGCAATGCCTCTGAAATTTTTACTGGAGTTCAAGGAATTTTGGAAGGATGTCCTATCCAAATTTATACAAGATTTTTATTAAATGAATTAATGAGCCAAATCCTTGGATTTTTCATAAACATTGGGCTGCATCCCTGGATAGTAATCTTTGAGAGAAATCCAACAAAATTTGTTTCCCAATTTTTGGACATTCCTACACAAAGTTATGGCTCTCCAAAGTATGAACTAAAGTGGGAAAATCTGGAAATGTTTAAAACCTGCCCGTGGGTCCCACCTGTCATCCCTAACCTTCAGCCTCGCGCCAAACAGGGCAGTGGCGGCTCCCTCCGGCTAGGGTCACCAGAAATGCCCTTCCTGGCCACCTCCCGACCCCATACTGGCCGCCTCCCATTTTCCACCATGCTGAACATGTTGCTGAGGTCGCCGGCGGCTGAAACTCGCTGGAAAACAGGGCTCACCGAGGACAGCAAGAACTAGAGTTCCGGCGAGGTTGCGGTGGCTCATTTCTTCACCAAACGATTGGTTCTTGGGCTCTAAAGCACCAGGGGATCGTGTAGAAGACCGATAGGAGGTCTAAACAAGCCGAGGAGCGCTCCAAACCTATCGGCACCGTGCGCCCGACGTGGTCCAGCGTTATACCCTCAAAAAGAACTCGGATTCCTCGCTCTACACTCAATTTCTCAGTCTAAAATCGATGTAGGAGGTGTTCTAGGTAGTTAAGATCCTGTGTGTGAAGTTTGAAACACATCCAACATAAATTGAGGACGAATTTTGCAATTCCTTACCTCAAGGTCAGTTTCTGCCACCCGGGAGAAAATCTTGAAGTTCTCCCTCTGTGATCAATGGCTAGGGCTGAGCTTCGGAGGTGAGCAACTAGACTTGTAGGTGCACCGATGGGGTAGCTTGCTTGGGCGTGATCACCCTTGGTTTGAGCTGCCCACGGTGACCAAGTCTGGTTTCTTCAGTTTCAACTCGGGAGCAGCAGCAACTCTGCTGTTTCTAGGCGCCAGTGAGCTCATGACGGCGAGGTGAAGTTGCTAGCCGGCAAGAGAACTCGTGGGCGAATCTTTTTGCTGTGGGGAGCTCGAGCAAAGGGAGTTCGGTGGTGCTGTGAGGTCGGGAGAAAACCGAGCGGCTGAGGCCGATGAGTTCTTCGCGTGTGTGGCCAGAACAGAGGTCGGTAGGAGCTGGGAGCGAAGGCAACTTTGTTTTGCTGTTGTGTATGCGAGATAAGGGAGAGAGCCGGCCGAGGAATCCAGCACACAGCTTGCCATCCACCTCCCTCGCGGTGGCGCGCTCTGAAGAGCCGAGGGAGTCGGTTTGGTTCAGTGTGTGTATGACATGTGGGCCACAGCCCCCCCCCCAAAATATCCCCCTCCTCTGTGCTTTTATATCCCCACACCGCCGTAGTCCAAATTCAACCAAAATTGGACGGTAGACCAAACAATATACGAGGAATTTGAATCTGAAATAAGATTTCAAAATTGAGCACGTTTGGTTCAGTTTTCAAATTAAAATTTGAATCTGAACTCTCCCTCGAATATTCCTCGGATTAATTGGTATACGGGCTCCAAAAATATCCAAGTTTGGATCATGAGCTCATTCATACACGGGGAATGCATCAGTGAATTCATTTGTATGCATTTGAGCAATCTGAACATGAATTCTTTCAAAAGAATTCAAATTGTGTTTAAATTCCCTCCACTCTACTCATAGAGAAGGTGCACATGAGTTAGAGTTTTTGGAAGTGAAATTCTTTCCCCTAGGTTAACATGTGTTGAGCATGGGCTAGAGAAATTTTTTAACTCCCTCACATGTCCATTTGTGTGTTCATAATTTCATGTGACACAACTATAGCCTTTCTTTGCCTTAACTTTGTTCTCATCAGCGACGTTGAACTCGGTGTTCTCTACACCTTTTTTGACACGGTTTGCTTGGAGAGCTCCGCTGAGACTTGCTCATCACGAATATGAGCACTGATCCTTGTGAAAATGGCCGCAACTAGGACCTCACCGGTGAGGTTCCCTGTTTTCGGCCGCCGGCACCAAATTCTCACGAAACTAGGGTCCTAGTGCATGGAACTGGTTTCTACTTGATCGAGGAGGTGCGCTAGGTGTTCTAGAGCGTGTGTGAGCTGCCGCTCGACCGGCGGTTGCCTCTGTGCAACGAATTTCGCCGTCGACTGGATTCTAACCCTAACACACTCCGAGGAAGGAAACTAGAAATTCTCGCTCTACACCGCATGAAATGGAGCACGGCTTCCTCCTACAGCTTCAGCACAAGAAAGTGCACCTTCTTCTCTTGTGGTGGTGCGTGAAGCAGACGGGATCGGCCGGTCGCCGGTGATCAGAGGGAGCGGCGATGAGTTCATGTGCGGAAACCGGAGAACAGCTGGTGACGTGCTCGTTTTTGCTCGGAACCGGAAAGAAGGGTGAAACAGCTCGGTGTGCTGGACTTTGAGCTGAAGTTTTCACTGTGAGGTGGAGCTACCGAGCGTGCCGGCGGCCTCTGCAAGCCAGCGTCGGTCGCCTGCGATGCTGTGCTCGGTTTGAGTCGGTTTCCTCTGTGTGCAGTCACTGACCAGTGGGTCCCAGCTCTCCCCTCTACTTCTTTTTTCCAATTTTTGCTGCAAATATCCCAGCTACTCACACTTAAATGGTAGACTTAGCCACAAAGTCATGAGTTGAATTTGAGTTCCTCAATTTGAAATTGGTTTGGCTAAATTTGCTTCACATTTGAATTTGAAATTCAAATTCAGTTTTTGAATAAATGCAAATTTAGCTCCTGACAAGATGGACTCCAATGAGGATGAAAATTTGTGGAATAACTCAGAAAAATGTGTTGAGTCTCAATTTGAAGTCAAATTTTGAATTCAAGTTATGAAAACTATCTGAAATTTAAATTTGTATTCAAATAGCCCTTTTTACAAATGTCTCCAAAAGTGGCTCAAAAGGGTGTGGATTTGCATGAAACTTGGCATGAGCACTCCTAAAAGTATTTAGGACCAAATAGTGAAGTCATCCTCTCATGTTTATGTGTGTGAGCTCCTACTTTTTGGAGTTATAGTTTTTCCTCTAATCATTGTGAGTCCCGGAAATTTTAGCAAGTGGAGCTGCAAATCACACCGATAAAATGAGAGGGAATTTAAACTTTTGAATTTAAAGGTGTGAGCTCCAAGTCTAAACTTGAACTTGCAAAAATTCCCGAACATGGAGATCTAAAGCTATCATTTGGTTCTCCACACATCCAATAATAGCCCGGCAAATTTTCAGAGCATTTGAAAAGGATTTCCTATTTGTTGGAATTTAAACGGGAGAAAATTTGAATCTGAATTTAAATCTCAGTTTCAAATTCCAACTTCACCGAAATTCAAATTTGAGTGCACCATTGTGTTCCTCATATTTCTTTTGGCCTATCCTCTAAATTTTATCAAATTTGGAGCTCATTTGCTATTTTAAACAAAATTGGGGGATAAGGGGGAGGATTGTGGGTGGGTTGACCCCACTGGACAGAGACTGAATGGAGTGTCTCACGCTGTGCTCTGTTTCTCCTCACCGAGAGCCGACACGTCCTGCTCGCCGGTGCCCACCGCCTTGCCAGCTCCTGCTCTGTGGATGAGGATGCCGAGTGAAGCCACCCCGTGCCTCTGCCGTGAACCGTTCCTCTCCCTCTCCCTCCACAGCCCCTGCACAGACAGAAGAAAGTTCACCTCAGCCAACCCTCTGTTCTCCAGCAACCGAGCTCTACGGTCATCCTCGTGCCCGACGTTCCACACAAAAAAGAGGCGCCCCAGACTGCTCTACACTCCGGTGAAAACCCCTCCTCTTTTTGTGCACTACAGAGAAAGAATTCCTCTGTTTACTGCAAGTGTATTCATAAAACCGAGCTGCACAAATCTTCAAAATTTGTTGTGTTCAGTCCACCATCACGTGTGCCGAGCTGGAAACATGTTATAGACTCTCCAACGACCCTCTATGATCAAACATCATCGAAAATCATCAAGAATTGGTGCTGTTCTTCGAGAATTTCGGGCCGGCACTGATTTTCACCCCAGGTCGCCGATGAGTTCCTATTTGCAGCCATTTTGGAGCCGATTTGAGCCCATGCCGGTGATGAGGGATCCCCCACAGTGCTATAGAGCCCAAGAACTGACCATTTGGTGGAGAAATCACCATGCACAACCTCGCTGGAGCCCTAGGGTTAGCTGTTGCCGGTGCGCCCTGTTTTCCGGTGAGTTTTAGCCGCCGGCGACCTCACCGATGTGTTCAGCGTGGGGGAAAATGGGGGACGGCCAGCAGGGGGTCCGGAGGTGGCCGGGAAGGTCATTTCCGGCGACCTCGCCGGAGGGAGCCGCCCCTGCTCTGTTTGGCGCGTGGCTGGAGGTTAGGGATGACGAGTGGGACCCACTGTCAGCATTTAAATATTTTCCAGATTTTCCCATTTCAGTTCAAACTTTGGAGAGCCATAACTTTGTATAGGAGTGTCCAAAAATTGTGAAACAAATTTTGTTGGATTCCTCTCAAAGAGTAATATCCAGGGGTGCATCCCAATATTTATGAAAATCCCTGTATTTGGCTCATTAATTCATTTAAGGAAAATCTTGGAGGAATTTTTACAGGAGTTCTGTCTATTGGAAAATTCCCAAATTTGGGCAGGGCACTCCTCCAAAAATCCTTGAACTCCAGTAAAATTTTCAGAGGCATTTGACTTCATTTGCTTGTCCAAGTGTTGATTCAATCTTATATGTCTCTGAAAATTAGGAAAAGTAGCAGAAAGGTTTTCAGCTTTTAGCTCCAACTTCTAAAATCCATATCTATGTGTAGGAAGCTCCAAAAATGGTGAAACCAAGTCCTATGGACTCATGAGACTCTAAAGTTTCTGAAAAACCAAATTTGGAGCATGACCACATCGGAGGAAAGCGTTTCTTGTTTGATTGTGGACTTCTGATGTGAGGGCTGCCTAAGGCATAATAATCTGCTGCTATAAACCTGAAGTAAGGATCAACATTTAGGCGTGTCGTTGTTGCATCATACTTTACCTATGTTAGTAATCCTTACATGTAGAGTTCCATGTTTAGGAGTGTCGGTTAAGTCTTGCTGAGCCATCGTGCTCACGGTTGCATTATTAGTGTTTTGCAGGTTATATAATTTGCTATGAAGATGGTTGCTCGGTGAGCCATCAGAGACTCACCGGAGACCCTGCCGCTGCACTCATCTTTGTGGAAGCTAGTAAGAAGCGTCAGCGGGCTGGACGCCTTCTATTTTGCATAGTTAGGACCGAGAGTAAGTGTGTATGTATATTCCGCTGCGTGTACCCTCGTGGTACAATATTTTGTAAATGACACTATCTTGAGAAATAAAATACTTTATACTTTATGGTTCTTTTTGTGTATGCTGTTCGGTGCCGCATCGCACGGCACCACCCAATGTGTATCCTAGAGTGAGGATCCCGGAAGGGGTTCCCCACAATCACCCTATTGATTGTGTTTACTTGCTCTTCACAAATGTTCATGAGCTATCCACCAAATGAGCTGTGGTGTGGTGAGGTGATGAACATTTTAGCAAGTCAATTATTGGGCTTTTTACAACGTCCCCCTTCATCTTTCTCGAAACATTTGATATCACCACTGTCCACTCGTTTCCGGAGATGTGTCATACCTTTATCTAGTTTCTGAGCTGCCATAATATCCTCCCTGATGGTGGGGATGAGGGCAAGGTTGTATAACGATCCATATGGAACCAAGTACAAACTCGGTTCTTCCTCTTCTGTCGGTGTAATAGTGAGGTTATTGACATGTGCTTTTCGACTCAGCGCGTAGGCGACCACATTTATCTTGCCAGAGTGGTAATGAATTTCAATCTCATAATCTTTGATTAATTTTAACCACCTCTTTTTCCTCCTATTCAGCTTTTTTTGAGTGAAGATATACTTCAAGCTCTTGTGGTAGGTGTAGAGATACACTAAGTTCCCGAGTAGATAGTGTCTCCACATTTTTAACGCCAATACCATGGCAGCGAGCTCAAGATCATGAGTCAGATAGTACTGCTCGTGGTTTTGAAGTTGACGTGAGCCATATGACCACCCGTTCTTCTTGCATCAACACACAATCAAGCTCGATACCGGACGCATAACAATACACGTCGAAAGGCTAGGTCGTATCCGGTTGAGCTAAGACCGGGGCTGTTGTGAGATGTTTCACCAATGCTTGGAATGCTCCTTCACATTCTGAGCTCCAAACATATTTAGTCCCCTTCTTAAACAATTCAGTCATCGGTTTAGCAAGCTTTGAGAAGCTCGGGATGAACCTCTGATAATATCCCTCTAAACCGAGGAAACTTCTGACTTCATAGACAGATGTGGGGGACTTCCATTTCAGCACCTGCTCAATTTTTCTTGGATCAACCGCGATGCCTTCCGCTGATATAATATGTCCCAAAAATGGCACTTGGCTAATCCAAAATTCGCATTTGTTGAACTTGGCATAGAACTTATGGTCCCGCAATCGTTGCGGTACGATATGCAAGTGTTTGGCGTGTTCTTCCTCTGGCTTGGAATACACCAATATGTCACCGATGAACACCACAACGAACTTATCCAACTCCGGCATGAACACCTATTTCATAAGATACATAAAGTGTGCCAGGGCATTGGTGACACTAAAAGACATGACGAGAAATTCATAAAGTCCATATCTCGTCGAGAATGCCGTCTTTGGGATATCCTCCGCCCGGATTTTTATTTGCTGATATCCAGAGCAAAGATCCATCTTCAAAAATACACTTCAACCACAAGTTGATCGAATAAAATATCAATGCAGGGCAGTGGATATTTATTCTTGATAGTGACAGCGTTGAGCGGTCAGTAATCAACACACAACCTCAAGGTTTCATCTTTATTCTTCACGAATAGCGCTGAGCATCCCCATGGTGAGGAACTCGGTCGAATGAAACCTTTACTTAACAAGTCATTGAGATGTTCCTTCAATTCAGCCAGCTCATTTGTAGCCATCTTGTACGGTCTCCGTGATATTGGTGTTATCCCGGGTGCAAGTTCGATCTTGAACTCAACATCTCATTTAAGCGGCATGCCAGGTAGATAATCCAGAAACACGTCGGGGTATTCCCAAGCTACGGGGATGTCCTCCAACTTGAAAGATTCAGCGTGATAAGCTGCTGAAACTTCCAGGACAGGACTTCCAAAATGATTGAATGCGAATGGTAGAGTGGAGAATTTTGGTGAACCGTCCGAGATAGAGTTTCGATGACATTCTCAAGACTGCATCAATCTTCTGTCCCTCAAGAATAATCATGGTAGTGGGATAAATTATCCCACATAAGCACAGTGGTGCTATCGGAATCATCTTATTTGCTGAAATCTGCCCTCCCGGTGAGCAAATCATATACGAGCAATCGGTTGGGAAGACATGTAGTTGATGCTTGACCACATATGATGTGCTTATAAAATTGTGGGTTGCACCAGAAACAAATGAAATGATGATTGGGCGATCGTTGAGAGTGAACGTACCTGCCAGTAAGGCCTCTTCTTCTGGTATGTTCTCGGTGTTGATGTAGTGATGTTCCGGGGTTTCTGACCTCCCCTCTTGGCCTGTGGTCGGCCCCGAGCAATGCCCTGAGATTGGGCTTGCCCGCTGCCCTGCTGCTTCTGTGGGCAGTCCCCCTAAAAATGGCCGACTTGACCACACGTGAAACACGTGTAGCTAGGCGGTCCTCCACTGACCGGTGGACGGAATCCCGGTGCGCGTTGCTCTCGTGGAAATGCATGGGTACCATCTGTTGCTGCTTCTGCGGTCGTGGTGGTGGCATCGGTGGTCGGAATGGTGACGGGTTAGATGCATGACCACCAAGTTGCAGCTGTCGTGCCAGTGGTTGCCACCGTTGACCGCATGGTGTCTGATACACCACTCGGTACTTTTGGGGAGCTCCACTCCCACTGCTCTGCGGAGAGCTCTGTTTCCTCTTATCAGAAACGAGCTCTCGCTAAGCATCCTCCTGGACAATTGCGGCATTGATGATGTTATTGAAGGTGCCGCGATTGAATTGCGCCAAATGAGCTTTCATCTCAGGATTCAAACCTCGATAGAAGTGCCCGCGCTTCTTCTCCTCCGTGGAGATGTAGTCCGACGCATATTGCGCCAGACGGTTGAAGGCGAGGGAGTATTCATGAGCGCTTCTCCCGCCTTGCTTCAATTTCAAGAATTCTTGGAATTTTCTCTTCATGATCCCAGGAGGTATGTGATAGGCGCGGAACGCCTCCCGGAATTCTCTCCATTCCACAGCGTGGCCCGCCGGTAGTGAGGCAAGATAGTTTGCCCACCACGCGCTGGTGGCACCGTGCAGTTGCTGCGCCGCGAACAGAGTCTTCTGCTGCTCGGTGCATTGGAGCAGCCTGAATTTGGACTCAATCATCCGCAGCCAGTTGTCGGCCTCCAAGGGTTCCTCCGCTTCAGTGAACATCGGATGGTGCGTACTCATAGAATTCGAGTACGTGTTTGTGTGAGTCTGATGAGGCCCCATGTCTTGACGCGTCCCCGCCTGGGACGTATTCCGGACCAACGTGTGGAGCAGGTCGGTCTGCTCCTCACGTGAGCCAACCAGCACCGCAATCACATCCGCCAACGTAAGCGGAGGCGGAGGCGGTGGTTGCTGCTGCGGGGTGTTGTCGTAAGCGGGTTGCTGGGAGTCGTCCCCTCCCTGTTGGCTTGACCCACCAACCTTTTTTGTGGATCAGGTACAAACCATTCTGCAACCAAGACGACAAGCAAATCAGCCACATTACTTCAACTTCAACCAATCCAGTAAACAGTAGGGAATGTAATGACAACTGAACATTGGCACAACATGAGGTATATTGATAAAGTACAACTTTATACACAATATATCATTTCGGGACCAAAGTTACAACAGCTAACTCCAAAATGAGGGACTACCATTATGGAAGTTCATCTTCACTCCTTTGGTCACTGCAAGATGTTATGCTAGTGCTGCCATTTACGTATACACCCACTACTATTTATAATACGACACAAACATGGTCCTAAAACACACGTAGCTTTTACTAACTACAGGGGTATTTGTGCCGGCTACGGCACTTGCTCTCAAGCAACATCGTCATCCAAATCAGGTAAGACCTCCTCCGGATCCTCCTACGGCTCAGATTCCACCCCCTACAGGTCCTCCTCGACGTTTTCTGGTGCAGGTGCTACAACCTCAAGTGGGGGCTCAGCATCAATCACCATACCGTCGGGCTCCGGATTAGCTGCTACCAAGGCAACAACCCCGGGTGGTGAACATCAATAGGTGGCACCGTGAACTGCAATGCTATCAATTCATACTGTGCCATTACCAAGTCTGCCTCCCAGCCCTGTGCCTCATTGATTGCTGCATCTCGCTCACCTATGAGCACCACAATTTGTTGCAACTGTGAAGCCACATTGTGCTGGCTTGTTTGCAATTCAGCTTCCTTCAGACTGAGTTGCTTATTTATTGAGAATAGCATGCTACACAACGTTTCGTTTGCTTCTTCAAGATGATCCTCACGCGCATTGGCACGCTTTAGTTCAAACATCAGAAGTTCGATAGTTTTGGCTTGCTATCGATCGTTGCTTGACTACTTGGTAAACCAGCTCCACCATATCCCATCTATGGACACAAGATTTGCTTTTTATCAAATACTTAAATCCATCAGGGGAATGATTATAAACATCACAAGACTTTTAAAACAACTTATGGAATCCAAACAGATCCATGTTCGAACAAATCCAAGAGTTACAACTCCACCGATCAACTTTCTGTTAGAAAGGACCAGTTTGCACTCAATACAGATTTTGATCTATTAACTTGGCATTTTCATAACTCAAGTTCGCAAAGTTGAAGTCAACTTCAATATATTTCAACCGAGTATTTACTTGCCCCAGATCATCTTTGGATAAAAAGTTATGATAACTCAAAGTTGACAGATTTCTGGAAGAATGTTAACAGCACCTTCTTTGAATGTTGCTGTTTTCAACTCAAAATTCCAATTAATTTTGTACTGCAACTGTAAACACATTGAAATACAAAGATGTAACGCATCCCATAACCTTTCCAAAAATATATTACATGACTATTAGAAATTTTTCTATAGAAAGTTATGATTGAAAAACAGATCAGTCCAGAGAGGTTTGGCATCTGTCCTGGTTCTGGACAGTTTGCATCATCTGGAATTTCAACCAGTTTGATGTGTGATTCTGTTCTGGAAGCTTACAGCAAAGTTGTATAGCACTTAGACCCCTTTCCATAACTATATCACACACATCCATTGGCTAAATAACTTATGATTTATGCTCTGTCAAACTCCAGCAGGGTTTCTGCCACAAAACATAGCACTCTGTTTTGCAAATCACTTGGGATAAACTACTACAATTTTGAATCTTACTCCGAAACCAGAGTACTAGGAGCTAACATAACCATCCTTAAGTCATTTTTAGTTCCTTTCATAAATTGTTTAATGCAAATGACTTACATGTCGGTACTACGTTCCTCACAAAATATAAACTCCTAACCGGATTTTACCGGCATATACGACTCAAACCGTGGCACTAAAAACCGGCCTCTCGCAAACGTGTGCTACACGAGATATGAAAATGTGGTTAGCACCTGCAGAAGAACACTCAATAATGACGCACTCAATGGTTTTTGTCATTTCAGGTAGGTCCATATTTGAAATTAAATACATACAACCTGTATCATTGCCATACGGGTCGTCCTTAAGTGAAGCCATGTCTCAAGGTACATGGTTGGGTTATTCACCACCCGAGTGGAGGACTTTACACCTTTGCAATTAAGCACACCGGTGGACCATCGTTTTTCGTATGCCCCATAGGACATGAAGAGTTCTAGAGCAGACACTTCGTGTTACAAACCACACGATGGGGGGTCTCCTCCTCTTGCCTCTGGGTTTGCACACTGGAGGCTAGTGCAGTTCATATGTCTCTAAGACATGAAGAGTCTTAGAAAAAATATTCACTTTCCGTTCGTTGCTTGCGAGGACCCGACGGTCCCGACAATCCAGGATCTCGCTGAGGGGTGCTGCAATGGACAACACCGGATAACACACAGAAAAGGCGATAAGCGGGAGCTAAATTTTATAACATAAACTTCTTTATCAACATAGTTACATCAAAATATCATTAAAGTCTACACTCACGGGTGTAGACTAAGCAAAAGGTCTCACGTTCAGCACGTGAACATGATCCCACTAGCACACACACGCACACTAACACGGCGGCACGCACGGCTCCCACTCGACGGTGGTTCCCTCTTGGGGGTCCGTCTCCTCCTCGGGAGCCTCCTCCTTATAGAATCCTGCAAACGCTTTAACAAACAAGCAGTGAGCATGATGACTCAGCAATACTGACCCGTCTCACCTAAACATGTAACTCTGCATGCTAGATTTGCAGTGTATAATAGGAAATTACTTTGCATAAGAGTCGCCTAATTAGTTGACTCTTACTTTCAAGTTTTAGCCTCAAGTTGGTGGAAAAACCTCGTGCTAAGACACATAAGAAGTCCGCAATCAAACAAGAAACGCATTCCTCTTATGTGCTTTGCCTAAGGTTGAAAGGAACTTTAATTTGCTCTAAACTAAGCATTTCATTAACAACCAATGTAAAGCTTTGAACCAGCAACTTTTATCATGACAATAGCCTGTTTTTTCTATGTCACGGTACAGTGAACAAGTGGTACTCACAGACCGCGAGGAATGGCGATTATAATCGATTTACACCTGCAGGGTTACCCAAATAACCCGTCACGTACGCCCGTACTCGATGTTGCCTACAGCAACCATCATGGACATCGTACGCAACCACCTTTCATCTCCGCTCGGTCTCATTTTTATGACATGTGATTCATTGTCTATCTTTCTAACCGAGTAGTGTGCCTCTAGCCTATTCTCGCAAGTAGTTCCAACTACTCGTCTTTACTGAATCCTATACCATTTTAGCATTGCAGTGGCTACTCGAGGTTTAAAAACCTAAGCCCAAAATCCCTGGTTCTCTTGGCTATGCAATTGAGCTTCCAATCAAGACTCTAATGCACATTATAGGAAATGCATAAGGTAAGTGATCAAAATATAAGACTTTATAAAAGGGTTAATGCAAACCAGAGCTTGCCTTGCTTCTGGTCGCTGACTAAGTGTTCTTCAGGAGTAATGAAGTGCAGAACCTCCGGGTCTTCTTCGACCTTAGTGACTACATGAAATGAAAATGC
This sequence comes from Neostapfia colusana, assembly GCA_030760725.1. Taxonomy (NCBI): domain Eukaryota; kingdom Viridiplantae; phylum Streptophyta; class Magnoliopsida; order Poales; family Poaceae; genus Neostapfia; species Neostapfia colusana. Next base: position 36,719,851 of record JASWHV010000013.1, on the reverse strand, counting down.
GATGCGTGTCAAATTCAAATGCATTTGTATTGAATTGAGATGGTGAAGACTATAAGTATATATAGACAGCCCCTTTTTATCTGAAGTTTTTATTGTGGTTTGATGACAACCTAAACAGGGATGTCGCCAAGTTTCATTTAAAGCAAATCTCATTTGAGCCCTGCACAAATAAATGTGTATTTGGCCATAATTAGGGCTCTTATGGTTTTCTAGGGATTTTCATGGAGCAAGTCATGACTTTATGGAAACTAGAGTTTAAGATGGTTCTAATGGAATTGGTTTCATCTAATTTGGAGAATCCTAGCAAAAGATATGAGCTAAAGAAGTTCAGAGAAATTCTGAAAAATGTTTCTGGACACTTTTCTTTTTCTCTGAACCAGTTTATTTAATCACACCATTAGGTGGATTAAATGAGCTTGGATGGATGTGAAATTTTTATGGTGACTCTGTTATATTACAAATAATATCCTGGCAAAATTTCAGAATTTTCCACCAAAGGAATCTCCAGTTAAAATTCCCAACAATTTAAATTTTGGAGAATTAATTCTGGGATAAATAATGGGTTTCATGGAGTGAAACTTGTTTTGCTGGAAAGTAATCAGAGATCTGAATCCAAAAAATTTAGGTTCACTCGATTTGGACACTTCTAGCCAAAGTTGTGTGTGTTTGAAGTTTGGGGAAATCTGGAAAATTGGAAAAACTCGAGAAATGTTTAAATTCAGACGCTGGGCCCATATGTGACGTGTCACTCCCTGGAGCAACAACACACGGGGCCACAGGGTTAACCGTGTGTTGTGACAAACTGATCCCGAGCCACAGAAGATCGGGCACCCGGAAAACCGAGGCTGACACGCGGAGCCCGCGGGTTGTCTTCAACCTCACGCTCCCGCGCTCGGCCGCCGTCCCCCTCGCCGGAGTGCTCGGCGGAGGGGCTTTGCAGTGCACCGAACTTCATGATTCTCGCTGCCTGAGGGTTCTCAGGCACGAGGAATCCATTTGTGGCATGAACTCGGGACGTCGATGACCGGAACATGGCCGGCGACGTGCGGCGGCTTCGGGAGAACTTCGGCTATGTCGGCCAACCTCCCTAGCACCCCAAAAGCTCGAGCAAATGGTCGTACAGCATCAGTGCACCCTAGGGAAGATCATCATGGACTCAAATGAGCTCGGGAAAGGCTCTAAGTAGTATCTCACCGTGTGACCTAGGTCAAAAATCAAAGAAAATAGCACAACTCAGAGAACAGCGGCTATACTCGATGGTTCTCCGAGGTTTCTGATCCTATGAACTGGCATGGACATCTAAAAGTGGTTTGCTAAGTTTGGTGATGAGTGGTGCGACGTGTAGCAGAAATTTTTGAAAGTTGGCCGGCGGTACATATTGCACACCGGCGCAAAAACTTGAAATTCCGGTAAGCACAGCCAGTGGCGTGCGGCCGGGGTTTGCGGTGAAGGAGTAGGAGACCTTAGCGAACCTTTTTGATGTTCACAGCTCGGGGAAAGAAGGACTGTGGCTGCCGGATGACGTGTTCTCATGGCGGCGGCTCGGGTTGAACCAAGGAAGAAGAAAAGGCTCGGTACTGGGCCAAGGAAGCCTGTCACGAGCTGTCAACAGTTCGAGGACGTCAAGTGAGGGTCAGCGCAGCTTCTGAGCTGCTCAGCCGGACGTCAAAGGCACCGGAGTGGGTTGATCGCCGGTGGAGCAGAGAAGCGATCGTTCGGTGGGGTGTTTCGGTTCAATGTGCGAACAAAGTAGAAAACACTCGGTTTGTGCAGCGAAGAATCACTTCATGGGGTAATGAGGATGCCGAGGCTGGTCTCCAGCGAAATAGCCCTGCGAGGACCCGACGGTCTCGACAATCCAGGATCACGCTGAGAGGTGCTGCGTGGCACAGCACCGGATAACACACATAAAAGGCATAAAGCAGAAGCAAAAATTTTATTACATAAATGTGTTTATGAACATAATTACATCAAAATATGTTAAGTCTACACTCACGGGCGTAGACTAAGGAAAAGAAGTTCACGTTCAGCCATGAACGTGTCCTCACTAGCATACACGCACACTAACACGGCGGCGTGCACGGCTCCCACTCAACATTGGTTCCCTCTTGGGGGCCCGTCTCCTCCTCGGGAGCCTCCTCCTCGTAGTACCCTGCAAACGCTTCAAACACAATCAGTGAGCATGATGGCTCAGCAAGACTGACCCGTCTTACCTACACATGAAACTCTACATGCTGGGTTTGCAGTGTATAGCAGGAAAGTAGGTTGCAAAAGACACGCCTAATTAGTTAAATCTTACTTTCAAGTTTTAGCCTCAATTTAGTGTAAAACCTCGTGCTAAGGCACATAAGAAGGCCGCAATCAAACAAGAAACGTATTTCTCTTATGTGCTTTGCCTAAGGTTGAAAATAACTTTGATTAGCTCTAAATTAAAGCATTTCATTAGCAAACAATGTAAAGATTTCAACCAGCAATATTTTAACATGACACTAGCCTGTTCTTTCTATGTCACGGTACAGTGAACAAGTGGTACTCACTGACCACGAGGGACGGTGACTATAATTGATTTGCACCTGCAGAGTTACCCGAATAACCCGTCACGTACGCCCGTACTCGATGTTGCCTACAGCAATCACCACGGACGTCGTATGCAACCACCTTTCATCCGTTAGCCAAGTGTTGAACCGGTCCTATCGTCCCGAGCAGGCGCGGAGCATCTGCAGTGCCCGCCAGCCGATTTACATCTCGCTGCTCTCAACCTACCCTCTGGACGACAAGCAATGCCTCAACATATCGCTACCCGAATTACATCGGTTTCCCAGTTCCCATATATCCGGTAGGTCTTCAGTACTGTTCTATCTTGTTTAACAGGCCCGCACATGGCTCGGTCCTCAATCGACACAAGCAGAGCTATGACACCTAGGCCCCAATGTCCTGCTGCCCTTACTCTCTGCTTGGTCTCATTTTCTTGCCATGTGATTCATTGTCTATCTCTAACCGAGTTGTGTGCCTCTAGCCTATTCTCGCTAGTAGTTTCAACTACTCGACTTGTACCGAATCCTACACCGATTAAGCATTGCAGTGGCTACTTGAGGGTTAAAACCTAAGCCTAAAACCCTAGTTCCCTTGGCTATGCATTTGGGTTTTCAAACAAGACTCTAATGCACAATTGTGGGATATACATAAAGTAAGTGATCAAAACATAAGACTTTATGAAATGGCTAATGCAAACCGGAGCTTGCCTTGCTGCTGGTCGTAAGCTAGTTGTTCTTCCAGAGTGATAAAATCCAAAACCTCCGGGCCTTCTTCGATCTTAGCGACTACACGAAAAAAAATTATGATGTGTGTCAATTTAAATGCAATTGAGTTGAATTTGATATGGTAAAGACCATAAGTATAGCTAGACAGTCCTATTGACTCTTAAATTTTTACTGTGGTTTGGTGACAACCTAAACAGGAACTTGGCTAAATTTCATTTAAAGCAAAGCTCATTGGAGCCCTGCACAAATAAATGTGTATTTGGCCATAATTAGAGCTCTTAGGGTTTTCTAAGGATTTTCATGGATCAAGCTATGACTTTCTGGAAACTAGAATTTCATATGGTTCTAATGGAATTGGTTTAATCTAATTTAGAGCATCCTAACAAAAGATATGAGTTACACAAGTTCAAAGAAATTCTGAAAAATGTTTCTGGACATTTTTCTTTTTCTCTGGACCAGTTTCATTAATCACACCATTAGGGGGATCAAATGAGCTTGTATGGATCTGAAATTTTTATGGTATCTCAGAGATATTACAAGGAACATCCTGGCCAAATTTCGGAATTTTCCACTAAAGGATTCTCCAGTTAAAATTCTAAACAATTTAAATTTTGGAGAATTATTTCTGGGGAAACAAAGGTTTTCATGGGGTGAAACTTGTTTTGTTTGAAAGTACTCAGAGAGCTGAATCCAAAAAAAATTTGGTTCACTCGATTTGGAGCTTCCTAGCAAAAGTTGTGTGAGTTTGAAGTTCGAACTAAATCTGAAAATCGAGAAATGTTTAAATTTCTGCCCATGGGTCCCGCGCGTCCGGCTTCTTCAACCTCGCGCCAAACGTGCCCGAGCAGCGGCGCCCTCAAACGAGGGTCGCTGGAACTGAGTTTCCGGGCACCTACCCAGGCCAAACTCATCGCATCCCCCTTTTCCGACCTGGCTGAACTCATTTGTGGGGTCGCCGGCCGCCGGAGATGGCCGGAAATGGGTGCGCACTGGCGACAGCGCCCGCTAGGTGTCCGGCGAGGTCGGCTGTGAAATCCCAAAATTCTAGCAAGTGAAGCTGCCAATCTCACCGAAGAAAAGGAGAGGGTATTTAAACTTTTGATTATAAAGGTGTAAGCTCCAAGTGCTAAATCAAACGTGCAAAATTTCCGAACACGGAGATCTAAATCCACAATTTTGTTCACCATACAGCCAATAATAGCCCTGCAAATGTTCAGTCCAAATGGAAAAGATTTACTATTTGTTAGAAATTAAAACGGGAGGCAATTCAAATTTGAATTTAGATTTCAGTTTCGAATTCCAACTTCACTGAAAACCAAATTTGAGTGCACCATTGTGTTTCTCATACTCTTTTTAGCTCATCTACCAATTTTTATCATCTTACGGGCACTTTTTCTATTTGTAAATCAAATTGAAAGGATAAGAGAGAGGAGTTTTGGACCCACCAGTCAGCTGCACAGCCTGGGAACCGCCTCTGTTTTCACCGGGAACGCGCCAGCGGGGGCTGCAGCACAACCCCGAGGAACCGTGCGAGCGCCAGCTCCTGCTCCGATATCGAGCGGCCAAAGGATAAGAGAGTAGCTCCCTGCCCACATGAACATTCTCGTTGTTCACCCTCTTCCTCACTCATCCCCGAATTTTAACCTAGGTCACCGATGAACTCATACTTGCAGCCCGTTTGGAGCTGATTTGAGCACATGACGAAAATTAGGGTTCCACCACGGTGCTTTAGGTAGAAGAACCAAAGATTTTGAGCCATCGTAGTGCGTGTTCGACACCGCTGAAGTTGTGCCACCGCCGCCGCTCGTCGCCGCCGTATTTCCGGTGACCGGTGGCCTCGGTCGACCCCAAAAACGAGTTCCCCGTGGTCTTAAAGTGAGAGGCAGCGAGAATTAGCCCTAGGGGAGGCCGGGAGCTTCGGTCCAGCGACCATCACCGGCACACACCGCCGCACGCCGCCGCTCGGTCTGCCCGCGCGTGAGGAAGAAGAAACAGCCGTGTGGTGGGGCCCGCGCGCAGGGTTTTAAACTTTTCTACGATTTTTCAGTTTTAGTTCAACTTCAAATGCTCATAACTTTCAGTAGGAACTCCAAAAATTGTCAAATAAATTTCATTGGATTCCTATCAGTGAGTACTATCCAAGGGTGCATCCCAATATTTATGAAAATTGCTGGATTTGGCTCATTAATTCAATTAATGAAGATCTTTGGGAATTAATTACAGGAGTTATGTTTATTGGAAAAATCCCAATTTCGGGCAGAACCTTCCTCTAAATATATTGGAACTCCAGTAAAAATTTTAGAGTCATTAGACCTCATTTGCTAGGTCAAATGATGATTCAATCTTGTATGTCTCTGAAAATTAGGAATAATCAACAGAAACTTTATCAGCTTTTTACCCAATCATGAAAAATTCATATCTTCATGTAGGGAACTCCAAAAATTATGAAACCAAGTCCTATAGACTCATAAGGCTCCCCAAGATTCTGAAAAACCAAAATTGGAGTACGCCAAGACCCTAGAATTTCATTAGGAAATTAAGGAAGCCAATTAACCTAGGGAATTCTTTAGACCATATTGTTCATCAACTTTACCTGAAATTTTGCAAAGATACCTCTGTATGACCTATGGAACCCTGTAAAAATTTCAGAGAAAATTGAAGTCATCTTCCCTAGTTCTCGGCTAGTTCTTTCCAATTTCCTCCTTATGTCCATTATATAGATCTTTGAACTTTACTCCCACCGCATCCAATGCCCAAGTAAATTTCTCCTCTGGTTCTGTATATAACAGAGCTCATCACTCACTTACAAGTTGGTCTGAACCATTCTTATGTCGGAAAACCTGTTGTTTTATAATTCTTTTACTTGCATTATAAAATTGTGCATATTCATATCGGTAGGAAACACGACGAAGGAGCTCGACGAGGCATTCAACGAGGAACTCGACTCAGAGCAGCAAGTTGAGGCTTTACTCGTCGCCAAGCTACTGACTTAAATTTAGAATCAAACCTGCAGCAACATAGGCAAGCCCGGTTTGCATTTAACAGATTTTAGTTATATTTTACTTTGTATCACTTTCATTGGTCTAGTATGTATTGTGCATTAGGTAAAGGGTGATTGATACTCCAAATGCATGACCCGAGATCCTTGGAGTTGAAGGGTAGAACAGGTTACCTTCATGTAGTCTCTGCTAGACTTAGATTTTATAGGAATCGGTACAAGTCGGGTAGTTGGAAGCTACTCGCGAGGCTAGGAAATTGGTTCAAATGGGTATGATTCTAGAGAATGAAATTCCTGGAATGGAAAATGAGACCGAGCAGAGAGTAGGAGCAGCAGGATGTTGGGCCTGTGTTGCCGTAGCTCTGTTTGTGTCGGTTAAGGACCGATCCGTATGCCGCCCTGCTGAGCAGGTTTGAACAGTACCGGATGCATACTGGAATTATGGGGTCCAGAAAACCGATGTAACTCAGGTACTCTCGTGTCGAAACTTATACCGCCATCCTTTGGGGGCTGGTGTCAGAGGTGTAAACCCACTAGCGGAGCAACTTCGACGTGTTCCGGGTAGTGGCCCTTCTGATGGGTCGATAGAACTGGTTCGGCATTGGAGTGACGCATGAAAGGTTGTTGCATGCAACATAAGAAAGAGCTATTGTGTGAGTCTTTCGAGGCGGGTGTATGTGTCGTGTGTTCCGGGTGTGTCCTGATTCAAATCACCATCCCTCGCGGTTATATGAGTACCACTTGTTCACTGAGTTGTGATGTAGTAAGTACTTCCAAATGAAGTGAGATGAATCATTGCTGTTATGAAATTCATAAGTTCATTGTATTGCAACCATGTATGCTATAGTTGTAGAGCTCACTAAATTTATATTCCACTTTGGGCAAAACAACATCAGAAAGAAGCATTTCTTGTTTGATTGTGGATTTCCGATGTTGGGAGGCTCAAGGCGTATGAAATTGCTGCTGAAAAACTGGTAATAAGGATCTAATTTTAGGCGAGTACTAATGCAATAGCTGCTGTCCTACTTTATAAATTCCTGCATGTAGGGTCTTTACTTAGGATAGACGGTTAAGCCTTGCTGAGCATTCGAGCTCACGGTTGCATTATTAGTGTTTTGCAGGTTATATTAATATTGCTATGAAGATGGTTGTTCGGTGAGACATCAGAGACTCACCGGAAACCTTGCCGCTGCACTCATTTTTGTTGAAGCTAGTAAGAAGCTTCCGCGGGCTATACGTCTTCTCTTTTGCTTAGCTAGGACCGAGAGTACGTGTTTATGTATATTCTGCTGCGTGTACCGTTGCGGTACATTATGTTGTAAATGACACTATGTTGAGAAATAAAAGACTTTGTATGTTTATGGTTTCTTTTCATGTATGCTGTTGGGTGCCGCATCGTATGGCACCACCCAATGTGATTCCTGGAGTGTGGATCCCGGAAGGGGTTCCCCACAGGCGTGGTATCAGAGCCGCATTGGGAATAGCATGCATGAAAAGAGCATATTTTTGAAAACTTAGAAGTATACTAGTGAGAAACGTATAGTATGCCCACGTAAGGACTATTAATAGCATAGTTACTTAAGGTGGCAAGCTAACAGTGTGTTAATGTTCAATATTTTAATTCTGTAACGACGCACCTACGTGGAGGTAAGCATGGTAAGGAACGCCACCAAAAGTGGATTAATTTTGGTTAGCTCCCCCATACGAGGAAAGTAGTGTGGGATGTCCCGTGCAGAAATGGACGGGAAGTGAATATGTTTTCTAAGGCTCTTCATGTCTTAGAGACATATGAAATGCACTAGCCTCCAGTGCACTAACCAAGGGGCAAGAGGAGAAGACCCCATCGTGTCCTCTAGATCTCTTCATGTTCTATGAGGCATACGAAAGCGTTGTTCCACCATGTGCTTAGTTGCAAAGGTGTGGAGCCCTCTGTCGGGTGGTGAATAACCCGATCTTGTACTTTGAGATGTGAATTGACTCAAGGACGACCCGTATGGCAATGATACGGGGCGTATGTTTTTACTATGATATGGACCTGCCTGAAATGACAAATCTTTGTGTGCTTCACTATTGAGTGGTTTTATGCAGGTACCTTGACCACGTTAGAACATGTCGTTTAGAAAACGTGCGTGAGTGATCATTTTAGTGCCATCCCTTGAGACGTATATGCCGGTGTAACGTCGGTTAGGATTTTTGATTTGGTGAGGAAACGTGGTACCGTGATATGTTCTTAACTGCATGAAAAAGGAAGTTTTCAAAGAAAAGAGTAAATTTGGAGTCTAGGATTCCATTAGGTGTTAATGAACTTCTTTATTGAACTAAGAGTCAATTGGGGGTATAGATTCATTCTAAAAGACATAGAAACAATCTCCCCTGTTTTTGGCAGAATTTTTGCTGAACTTGAACAGGACATAACTTTTGATTGGTTGAACCAATGGAGGTGAGGGATACATTTATGGAAAGGTTTTGAAGTCTTCTACAACTTTTCTGTAGAAGTCCAGCACAGAATCACCCTCCAAATGGCTGAAAACAGGGCAGACCAAAAATGCTCTCTGGAATTTTATGTATTTCAACCATAACTTCTTGTAGAAAAATCTCTAAGTGTCAGGTAAGACACTTTTAGAAAGTGTATGATATATGCTACGACTTTGTAGTTCAAAGTTTCTACAGATTTGGGGTAGAACTTTATGAAATCTTGCGGACAAAACAGCCACTTTCAGAGGAGGTGCTGTCAAAATTGTTCCAGATTTCTGTTAAATTTGAAATATCATAACTCCTGATCCGGAATTGATATGAAAGCAAATAAATACTCGTTGGAAATATATTGAAGTTATCTAAAACTTTTATATTCAACTTGAGACATGAAATCACCATTTTCATATTAAAATTAAGGGATTAAGGACAAATGGTCATTCTGAACAGAGCATTGCTCATTGCCCATGTAACTTGAGACTTGTTGTGGACATGAAGGTTTTTATACTTCTCTAAGTTCCATGACATATTCATTAGTTATCTTTCATCATTCCTTGTTGTTGGTTTAAGTGTTTGACAAACTTGAGCAATCATTGGTTATATTTCAGAATTGTCAAAAACCTTGTTCCATTTCATGTATGCTGCACTATTGATGTGATGCTTTTGCGGTTAATAATTTTGAGTTCAAGTTGAGTACAATCTTGGATATTAACCGTAAATTTTTCGCTCTTGCAGTATGGATCACACTCATTCTGGGTGTGAGGTTGGTGGTTCCAGTCGGGATGGACATGATTCGTCGCAGCGACGATCACCGCCATCATCAACCGGACTGGCGGAGGTGTTGGGAAAAATGACTGAGTCTCTTGACATGTTGGTGCAACAAGGCATCCGACAGGAGACCTTACAGCGTAATCCCACACTGAACACTTATTTGGATTTCCTAGCAAGACAACCGCCGGTATTCTCGAAAGCTAAAGAAGCCTTGGAGGCAGATTATTGGCTCCGAGTTATTGAATCTAAATTGGACATGCTCCGGTGTGATGAATATGAGAAGGCTTTATTTGCCACTCAGCAACTTCATGGATCCGCTGGGGCTTGGTGGTCTGAGTATCTTGCAAAAATCGCTGAAGGCCATCGTGTGACATGGACGGAGTTTCATGATGCTTTCCGTGAACGTCAAATCTGTGCGGGCATCGTTCAAACCAGAGTCGAAGAGTTCTATGAACTCAAGCAAGAAGGGATGAGTGTTATGGAGTACTTTACGGAATTTAACCGTTTAGTACAATATTCATCCGCTTATGTAGATTAGGAGATGATGAAGTGTCAGTACATTTTCCGAGGCCTCAATGTGGAGTTTCGGGCGAAAGTGGCACTATTCAATAAAGGGAATTATAGCGATTTAGTCAATGCCTCTATGATTCAGAAAAAGCTGAACTCCAGTATAAGGAAAGTAAGAGGAAGAGAAACTTACCACCGGCAAGTACAGATTATTATCCTCAAGAACAACCAGCGATATATTGCTTTCCGTCTGGGGTGGAAATTCAATCCTTTGACGGACCACCGCAGATCCGATTACATCCATACTCAACAATGGATGTTCAGCCACTGCTTCAGCAGAAGCAAATGAGTATTTGTGCACCCCCACCTCAACAAAGTGCACAAGTATATCAACCACTTCCATCTTGTGAAGATCCTGACCTCGCATCGTACGATACTTATAACGATGTGGGCCATATCACTCAGGAGTGCCATGTGACCAAACAGAGCAGTAGTAACATGTCATCTCAAGCTGCAAAGAAAGTCCATGGTCAGCCAAGGAGGACAGCACTGAAAGTGGGAAATATAAACTATATGGCAGTTGAAGATGTTCCCGTGGGAGAATACGTGTTTGCGGGTATGTTCAGCCTACGTGATCAGCCCATGTTCGTGTTGTTCGATTCCGGTGCCACACATGATTTTATCAGCAAAGATTATGTGGTTAAGCACCAAATACCATCAACCACCTTGGCCGCATCGTATCAAATTAATTCACCGGGAGGTAGTAGGACAGTGGGAAGGATTGTTGCTCGAGCGCCTATATGTTTGGATAGACGGATATATCCTACTACTCTTATCATCATAGAAGGCTTGCAGATTGACATAATCATGGGAATGGCTTGGTTGACACATCACCAAGCTATCTTTGATATTAGTTCACGAACGGTGCAGCTAAATTCAAGGAGGCACGGGCAACACACGTTGATTCTGAGAAATGTTGCACCGGAAGTTACTGTTGTACACACCGTTGAAGCTAATAAACTGGAGGACATGCCAGTGGTCCGGGAATATCCGGATCTGTTTCCCGATGATCTACCGGGCATGCCGCTCGAACGTGAGGTGGAGTACAAAATTGGACTAGCACCAGGAACCACACCCATCTCTCGGAGGCCGTATAAAATGGCACCAAAGGAACTCGCGGAGCTGAAAGAGCAGCTGAATGACTAGTTAAGGAAAGGCTTCATTCGACCAAGTTCATCACTGTGGGGGTGCTCCACGCTGTTCGTCAAGAAAAAGGACGAGACTCTGAGGCTATGTTTGGACTATCGTCCGCTCAATGCCGTAACTATCAAGAACAGGTATCCACTACCACATATCAATATACTTTTTGATCAACTAGTGGGTGCTAAGGTTTTCTCGAAGATGGATCTTCGGTCCGGATATCATCAGATCAAAATCCGGGAAGAAGACATACCAAAGACGGCATTCTCGACAAGATACGGGTTATATGAGTATCTCGTCATGTCATTCAGACTCACCAATGCTCCGGCTCATTTTATGTATTTGATGAATTCAGTCTTCATGCCGGAGTTGGATAAGTTCGTCGTGGTCTTCATCCACGATATCTTAGTCTATTCTAATCGGAAGAAGAACACGCCGAACATCTGCATATTGTGCTCCAACGCCTACGGGATCACAAGCTATATGCAAAATTCAGCCAATGTGAGTTTTGGATCAACCAAGTACCATTTCTTCATGTTTCCAAGATGTGAGCGATAACCCGACAATGAAGTCCATACTCACATATTCCCACTTCCATGCCACAATACTAAGGGGCTGCAGCAATCCAGGTTTCTTCATGTGATCGGCTTTCACCCTCCGACACGTATAACACTCGGATACGTATTTAGCTATTTCCCGCTTTATCCGCGTCCACCAAAACTTGTTTCTCAAATCTTGGTACGTCTTGTTGCTGCCCGGATGAATGGGAAATTCTGATAAATGTGCTTCGTCTAATACTTTCTTACGAAGCTTCATGTCCCCCGGTACGACTATACTGCTCTTGAACCATAACGTACCGTTCTCATCTTTCCGTAAGCACTTAACCTCTCCTTTGTCTATTCTCTCCTGGATATGTGTCATGCCCTTATCTTTCTTTTGAGCCTCTACAATTTCATCTTGAATTGTAGGAATGAGGGCAAGATTAAACAATGACCCATAGGGAACTAAACGGAGGCTCGGTTCTTCTTCTTCCATTGCAGCCATGGTTAGGTTATGCAGATGTGATTTCCATCTAAGTGCGTCGGCAACCACATTCGCTTTTCTAGGATGGTAATGTATCTATATTTCATAGTCTTTAATTAACTCTAACCGTGTTTGCTGCCTCATATTTAATTCCTTTTGTGTGAAGATATACTTTAAACTTTTGTGGTCGATGTAGAGGTGAACTAAGTTTCCAGGTAAATAGTGCCTCCACATTTTTAGAGCAAAGACCACAGCAGCTAGCTCGAGGTCCTGTGTCGGATAATTCTGCTCATGATTCCAAAGCTGCCTGGATCCATATGCGACCACTCGCCCTTCTTGCATAAGCACGCAGCCAAGGCCGATGCCGGATGCATCGCAATAAACATCAAAAGCCTTAGTTGTATCGGGCTGCGCCAACACTGGGGCTGTTGTGAGGTGCTTTACCAATGCTTTGAATGCCTCTTCACATGCTTCACTCCACACATATTTCTTGCCTTTCTTCATAAGTTCCATCATCGGTTTAGAAATCTTGAAGAAATTCGGAACGAATCTCCGGTAGTAACCCGCTAAACCAAGAAAGCTACGGACTTCGTGGACTGATTTTGGTGAACTCCTTCAGCACTTGAACAATTTTGCTCGGATCAACCGCAATGCCCTCTGCAGAAATAATGTGCCCATTTGGTTTGGGTGATCGTTGACCGATTAACCAAGTCAGCACACTTCATATCGGTAAATGTTGGATTCAACGCCAAGATATATGCGGAGTTGTACATTGCACGGATCTTATGCCTGCATGGAGTCCCAAGAACAATAGTTTCAGATTGAGGTGCATTGTTCGTCTCTCGTTTCTAGGAACAGCTGCACGCATCTTTGGGAACAAAATTGCTTACAAGCTCTACATATCACCCTCAAACCGATGGACAAACCGAGAGGGTGAATCAAGTCTTGGAAGATATGTTGAGAGCGTGTGCCATCCACCACGGTAAAAATTTGGATGCTTATTTACCGTTGGCGGAATTTTCATACAACAACAGTTATCAGACGAGTATCAAGATGGCACGATATGAGGCTCTCTACGCCCGGAGATGTCGCACACCGCTGAATTGGTGTGAATTCGGAGAAAGAGTGACGTTCGGGATTGACATTGTCAATGACGCCGAAGAAAGAGTTCGGGTCATATAAGCGAATCTAAAGGTTGCTCAATGTTGACAGAAGAGCTACGCAGACCAGCAACGTCGACCGCTGAACTTCAACGTCGGAGAGTACGTATATCTCTGCGTATCTCCAATGAAGGGAGTTAACCGATTCGGTGTAAAAGGGAAGCTCGCTCCTCGGTTTATTGGACCATTTGCTATCACAGAGAAATGTGGACCTGTAGCCTACCGGCTTGAGCTACCAATAAATCTCGCTAGGGTGCATGACATATTTCACGTATCCCAACTTCGGGGATGTCTCAAAAATATCATTGTTATCCGCACTGAAGATCTTGAGACATTGCAACCGGATCTCTCTTATACCGAGCATCCAATCCGGATTATTGATGAAAAGTCTCAGTCGACAAGGAATCGGACACTCCTATTCTATAAGGTGTTATGGAGCAATCACACCGCGGAGGAAGCGACATGGGAGAGTGAAGAATACCTCCGTTCGAACAATTCGGACTTGCTGTCCGCTTATATCCGGTAATTCCTTTTCTATCGCTTTGACTCTTCTTTTGGAATCTCGGGACGAGATTCTTTTTAAAGGGGGGAGGGATGTGAAATCCCAAAATTCTAGCAAGTGGAGCTGCCAATCTCACCGAGAAAAGGGAGAGGAAATATAAACTTTTGATTATAAAGGCGTGAGCTCCACGTGCTAAATCAATCTTGCAAAATTTTCGAACACGGAGATCTAAATCCACAATTTGGTTCACCATACATGCAATAATGGCCCTGCAAATGTTCAGTCCAAATGTAGAAGATTTACTATTTGTTGGAAATTAAAACAGGAGACAATTCGAATTTGAATTTAAATTTCAGTTTCAAATTCCAACTTCACCGAAAATCCAAATTTGAGTGCACCATTGTGTTCCTCATACTCTTTTTAGCTCATCTACCAATTTTTATCATCTTCCGGGCACTTTTGATATTTGTAAATCAAATTGAAAGGATAAGAGAGAGAGAGAGGAGTTGTGGACCCACCAGTCAGCTGCACAGCCTGGGAACCGCCTCTCTTTTCACCGGGAGCGCGCCAGCGCGGGCTGCAGCACAACCCCGAGGAACCGTGCGAGCGCCAGCTCCTTCTCAGATGACGAGCGGCCAAAGGATAAGAGCGTAGCTCCCTGCCCACGTGAACATTTCCCCCCTCGTCGTTCACCCTCTTCCTCACTCATCCCCGAAGGAACTCACCGCCGCCCGACCACACCTTCGGCTCCCCGGTGTCCGGGCGCTCTGAGCCATCTCGTGGCCGACGGTTTACAGCAAAAATGACCGCCCTAAGGTGCTTGACATGCCGGTGCAAACCTCTCATATTCTCATGCATCATCTAGGGATAATTTAATCATTTACAGTTTCATAGAACCGAGATAGCCGAAAGTCCAAAATTCATAGTGATCAGTCCACCGCAGCTTGTGCCGAGTTACACACACGTTCTCGACATCCCCATGCCCATCTAGGATAAAAAATCATCGAAAACCGTAGAGTTATGTCTCTGTTCTTCGAAAATTTCAAGCCGTCGTCGAATTTTAACCTAGGTCACCGATGAACTCATACTTGCAGGCTGTTTGGAGCTGATTTGAGCGCATGACGATGATTAGGGTTCCACCAGGGTGCTTTAGGAATAAGAACCTAAGATTTTGATCCATCATAGTGCGAGTTCGACACCTCCGAAGTTGTGCCGCCGCCACCGCTCGTCGCTGACGTATTTCCGGTGACCGGTGGCCTCGGTCGACACCAAAAACGAGTTCCCCATGGTCTTAAAGTGAGAGGCGGCGAGAATTAGCCCTAGGGGAGGCCGGGAGCTTCAGTCTGGTGACCCTCGCCGCCGCACACCGCTGCTCAGTCTGCCCGCGCGCGAGGAAGAAGACACGGCTGCGTGGTGGGGCCTGCACGCAGGGTTTTAAACTTTTTTGTGATTTTTCAGTTTTAGTTCAGCTTCAAATGCTCATAACTTTCAATAGGAACCTCCAAAAAATTGTAAAATAAACTTCATTGGATTTCTCTCAGTGAGTACTATCCAAGGGTGCATCCCAATATTTATGAAAATCCCTGGATTTGGCTCATTAATTCAATTAAATAAAATTTTTAGGAATTAATTACAGGAGTTCTTTTTATTGGAAAATTCCCAATTTTGTGCAGAACCTTCCTATAAATATAATTGAACTCCAGTAAAAATTTAGAGGCATTGGGCCTAATTTGCTAGGTCAAATGATGATTCAATCTTGTATGTCTCTGAAAATTAGGAATAATGAATAGAAACTTTATCAGCTTTTTACCCAATCTTGAAAAATTCATATCTTCATGTAGGGATTTCCAAAAATGATGAAACCAAGTCCTATAGACTCATAAGACTCCCCAGTATTCTGAAAAATCAAAATTGGAGTATGCCAAGACCCTAGAATTTCATTAGGAAATTAAGGAAGCCAATTAACCTAGGGAATTCTTTAGACCATATTGTTCATCAACTTTACCTGTGTATGACCTATGGAACCCTGTAAAAAATTTACTTTGTATCACTTTCATTGATCTAGTATGTATTGTGCATTGGGTTAAGGGTGATTGATACTCCAAATGCATGACCCAAAATCCTTGGAGTTGAAGGGTAGAACAGGTTACCTTCGTGTAGTCTCTACTAGGCTTAAGTTGTATAGAAATCGGTATAAGTTGGGTAGTTGGATGCTACTCGCGAGGCTAGGAAATTGGTTCAAATGGGTATGATTCTAGAGAATGAAATTTCTGGAATGGAAAATGAGACCGAGCAGAGAGTAAGAGTAGCAGGAAGTTGGGCATGTGTTGCCGTAGCTCTGTTTGTGTCGGTTAAGGACCGATGCGTATGCCGCCCTGTTGAGCAAGTTTGAACAGTACCAAATGCATACTGGAATTATGGGGTCCAAGAAACCGATGTAACTCGGGTACTCTCTTGTCGAAACTTATACCGCCGTTCTTTGGGGGTTGGTGTCAGAGGTGTAAACTCACTAGCGGAGCAACTTCGACGTGTTCCGGGTAGTGGCCCTTCTGATGGGTCGGTAGAACTGGTTCGACATTGGAGTGACGCGTGAAAGGTTGCTGCATACAACGTAAGAAAGAGCTCTTGTGTGAGTCTTTCAAGGCGGGTGTATTTGTTGTGTGTTTCGGGTGTGTCCTGATTCGAATCACCGTCCCTCGCGGTTATATGAGTACTACTTGTTCATTGAGTTGTGACGTAGTAAGTACTTCCAGATAAAGTGAGATGAATGATTGCTGTTGTGAAGTTCATAAGTTCATTGTATTGCAACCATGTATGCTATAGTTGTAGAGCTCACTAAATTTATATTCCACTTTGGGCAAAACAACATCGGAAAGAAACGTTTATTGTTTATTGTGGATTTCTGATGTTGGGAGGCTCAAGGCTTATGAAATTGCTGCTGAAAAACTGGTAATAAGGATCTACTTTTAGGCGAGTACTAATGCAATAGCTGCTGTCCTACTTTATAAATTCCTGCATGTAGAGTTTTTACTTAGGATAGACGGTTAAGCGTTGTTGAGCTTTCGAGCTCACGATTGAATTAATAGTGTTTTGCATGTTATATTAATATTGCTATGAAGATGGCTGTTCGGTGAGACATCAAAGACTCACTGGAAACCTTGCCGCTGCACTCATTTTTGTTGAAGCTAGTAAGAAGCGTCCGCGGGCTGGACATCTTCTCTTTTGCTTAGCTAGGACCGAGAGTACGTGTTTATGTATATTCCGCTGCGTATACTGTTGTGGTACATTATGTTCTAAATGACACTATGTTGAGAAATAAAAGACTTTGTATGTTTATGGTTTCTTTTCATGTATGTTGTTGGGTGCCGCATCGCACGGCACCACCCAATGTGATTCCTAGAGTGTGGATCCCGGAAGGGGTTCCCCACATTGGCTAAGCTCAATCCTTCACCAAATTGTTGAGTTTTTTGCTCTAGAGCACCAGAGGATCACGAGGAAGCTGAAAATGGCCGCCAACACCGGTAAACGGCCGGCAACACCAAGCTCCACGGTGAACCAAGGCCGTTTTCCATGGCGGCCCAAAAAACAGCTCTCTCCGAGCCAATTCTCAATGATTTTCCTTGGTTTTTCTTCAAGGAGGGGTACTAGAGGTGTACAAGCTACTTGCAAACGAGCTCGGGCTTTGGTTGATTAGGTAACCCGAATTTGGTTCCTAACCAAGCTCGGTTGTTTGTAACTAGGGTTAGTTAATATGTAAAATTCGAGCTACACGATAGATCATTTGATAAAAGGACGGCAGATACACGATCTAGGGAGGCTAACACACCTTTCTTGTGCAGGAAGGTGGAGGCGAAGGTGACTGTGGCGTTCTGTCCACGGTGAACCGAAGCGAGCTCCGCCGTTACACCTCGGTAACTCGTCGACGCTCGTCGAATTGTGAGCAACAGGAGCTAAGAAACTTTGGTGCGGTGAGGGGAGCAGCTAGAGCACATCTGGGCGCTTCTTCTTGCTGTGTGGAACTCGAGCAACCGATGATCAACCGGCTGGGGCGAGCAAAACACAGAGAAGCGCGGGCGCCGGCTGTTCTTTGCGGGAGAGAGAGCCGGGAGCGAGTAGGTGCACGAGGGGAAGTGAAGAAATTGACTTGGGCTGCTCGTGAGGGTGATAAGGGCGCCGAGCGGCAGCTCCAGTGTGCGCAAGCGAAGCAGGAGGTGGTGCCGGGGTTTGGCTCGGTGGCGCTCGCTGCCTCAGCCCGAGAAACAGAGCAAGACTTCGTGGGCAAGTTGCATTTGTTCCACTGACATGTGTGTCCCGCCTCCAAATTTGTCCCAAAAACTTAAATTCCTACTGCTCTGAATATTAGGGACCCTAATACCCTTGGAAATTTGATCAATCCACCAAATTCCCATTTGAAATTGGAATGATTCAAATTTGTGAACTGGTTTGGATGCATTTTGATTCAAATGGCAAACTGAAATTTAAATTCAGTTTGAATTTTTCTCAAAATGGCTCATGTCAAGATCAACTCCAAATGGAGTGAAAATTGGTGGGTGAGCTCATAAAAATTGTGCTGAGCATGAATATGAATCCCAATTTTGAATTCACAGGATGAAAGGAGTTTGAATTTGAATTTAAGTTCAAACTAGCCTTTTAATAATTGTACCCAAAAGTATCTCAAAAGGTTTTGGATTTGGGTGAAATTTGGCATGAGCATTCCTAACAAAGTTTAAGAGTTAATCATATGGTCAGCCCCAATATGATGCATGTGGGAAATACCACTTTTGCATTTTGTGAGTTTATCTTCTAATTATCTATTGATTGTAGTTACTTGCTCTTCAAATGTGTTCATGTGATTACCACAAATGAGGTGAGGTGTGGGTGTGATGAACACTACTAGCTAGTGAGAAACTTGGGCCCTTACAAGCCCAAAGCAGGAGGTGGCCGACGGCGTTTCCCCTTGGTGGCGCGCGCACAACAGGCCCGAAGAACAGAGCGTCTGAGTTCAGTTGGTTCAGCTTGTGTGGGTCACTGACACTGGGTCCCAGTTTCCATTTTTGTCCTAAAAACTTGAATTTTCCTACTGCTCTGAATATTAGGGAGCCTAATACCCTTGATAATTTGATGAAATCACCAAATGCCCATATGAATTTGAATAATTCAAATTGTGAAATTGTTTGGATGAATTTGCAGCACATGTGAAGTTGAAATTCAAATTTGACTTGGATTTGTTCAAAATAGCTCAAAGTGATGTGCCTAATTCTAGCCAATCTTTTTTATGTGGTATGCTTGCTTTGCTGTATTCAGTAACCCTTGAATAGAATGAGAAGTGTCTAAACGAGAAGCTAGCACTTCTCTCTCCAATTGGTTGTCAAAAAGTTGTCAAAGCTGCTTTGAATGTGGAGAAATAAGACATTATCGTGGCAATTGTCCCAACCTTTTAGCTACAACTCTATGGGATGAAAAGCCTACAAGGTACAAGCCCTCCCCCAACAGCAACAACAACAAGAAGAAGGGTTTTATGAACGGTAAAGTGGTGTGTTGTGTCCTGTTTGTGATAGAACAGATCAACATGAGCGATGTGGACATTGCATGTGATGAATATGAAGACACTTCATTTAATTAAGAAAGATGGCAAAAAGCAAACGTTGGCTAGTTTGTGTCTCATAGCAAGTCAAGCTAGATCAAACATCATGTAGGACGGCAACAACAAGGATAATGAGGTAAACCCCTAATAATGACCTTTCATATGATGTTGTTCGTCTTGACACTTTGAGAAAAAAAAGGACAAAAAACTTAGAAAGAATAATGCTAAAATTGACTCGCTACAATATGAAATTTAATATTTGAAATCTTTGGTTGCTAGTGATGATTCTTGTTTTTCTTGTGAGCTGATTTATGAATAATTGTCTTCTCTGTGAGACGTGCATGACTCCACATTTCTAAGCTTGAGCTAGTGGTAGAAAAGAATAAAAACTTGTTGTAATTGATAAGAAAATATGATTGATGCTAGCTACTATAGCTATGACTTGTATTGTTCTAGCTGCTTTGATTTAAATATCTAGTTGCATGGTCATAAAACCGAAATATTTGCTTTGAACAATGCTTGGAACACACATGAGGTTTAAAACTGTTCTAATTGTAAATCTATAGTAAAAACTTTATGTGAAAACTGTCTAGAGTTATCCAAAAAACTTGATGACGTGTATAGGACACTAGAGCGGTTTTTTAGTGGTAAAAAGAAGCTAAACTTGTTCCTGAATTCATATAAGACATGTAAGATAGGGTTTAGACTTTGATTCTCATGCTCATGCTAATGTACATCCTCCCAAGAGTGTAAAGTCTCTAAGTAGTGACATGATTCAAATACTTTCTAAATGAAAATAGGTGCTTTTTAAATCTGTTGGTGTGTTGCATGCTTCAGTTGAAAATAAACAAGTTGCTTGCTCATCTAGAAATAATTATAAAGTGAAATTTCGTTGCACCTTTTGTGATAGCGATGGTCATGTCATGACAAGCAAAACTTGTTGCACATGTTCTACCCATACATAAACACACACAGACACACACACACACACATCTATTTTGAGTAGAAATCATGTGAATTGTCGTCCAAAGTTTGCTGATTTTTGTGCTTCACATGCCACACAACATATATCAGCACTAGGGCAAAAAAACGTGCATGTTTCCTCTAAAAAGCTTGTTTTTGTACCTCAAACTTGTTCTACGCCTGCGGTTCATTGTGTAACAAAGTGTTGGATAACTAAATATTATCTAACTAATATTAACACCGAAACAATGACGGATCGTGTCTCCTTTTAGGCTATTTCGTGGGAAAAGGGAAACTGTCGGTACCTGAGATATGGGGTACCCCCGCGCACAGGGTAAAATGCCTAAGGTGCTCGCCCTTCTCCGCAGGGAGAGCTCCGAAGGCGCCACGCGTCTGGCGGGGCCGGACCTCCCTCTCCTCAGAGGAGAGCTCCGGGCCCGCCACGTGGCATACAGAAGCCGGACCTCCCCCTCCGCGGGAGAGAGGTCCGAAGACGCCACGCGTCCAGCGAGGCCGGACCTCCCTCCCCTCAGAGGAGAGCTCCGGGCCCGCCACGTGGCATGCAGAAGTCGGACCTCCCCCTCCGCGGAAGAGAGGTCCGAAGGCGCCACGCGACCAGCGGGGCCGGACCTCCCTCTCCTCAGAGAAGAGCTCCGGACCCGCCACGTGGCTGGAAGAACGGTGCTGCCTGCCCCCGAGCGGTAGGCAGCGGGCGTAAAGGCGCCCATCACCTTGCCCGTACAAGGTATTCAAGGCCCGCGCCTTCCCAAGATGCGGAGGCGCGGAGCACGCGTCTGTCAGGTGCCGTTGCGCCCAGTCGCATCACAGACTGGCGCGCGGTGTCAGAACCTGCCAGGTAATAAACGCCACGACAAGACATCCCATGCCGCCTGCGCCGTCATCAACCACTACGACTAGCGCATGGCATGGGCAGGGCGGCAAAAGGAAGACTCAGAAGTATTCGACCGGAGGCAACCACCGGTATAACTACAGATACGGTAGATAATAGACAATCTTCCCGGGACCACCTGTCGGGTCCCGGCTTCCCTTGTAAGCCGCCCGAGCCTTGGACTATAAGAGGCTCGGGTAGGCGTCGATAGCAAGGGTCCGCATTCTGCAACTCATACGCTAGCCATACACTCTCAAGCTGTAACTCACCCCCAAGCTCAGGCCCCCGGCCCTGAGCAGCAAGCAATACAGCGAGCTCCATAGCTCGCCGTGGACGTAGGGTTTTACGCTCCGGCGGCCTGAACCACGTAAAACTTCCCGTGTCAAGCTCTCATTAACTCGTCCATTCGCGCAAGCTCTCCGCTAGGAACTAGCCCCTCCGAAAAAAGAACCTCCGCGGGCTGCCCCGTGCAGGCCCGGGGGAAGTGTCGATCGCACACTTCGACATTTGGCGCGCCAGGAAGGGGGCTTTTCCCCTAGCGTGACGAGTTTCCGCCAACGAAGATGACCAAGCTCCCTTCAGCGGCAAGCTCTCCTCCTTCGCATTCACGGCGAACCGTGACCAGCGGAGAGTACATGTCGACGCGCTCAGGACAGAGTGTGTCGGCACAAGCGGGTAGCCAGCAGCCGACTCCGGCAACGCCGACTCCGGCTATGCAGGCCCCGACCAGCGTGAGGTCTTCTGCAGCGCTGAGCGTACACCATGGGGGTGCGCTAGCTGCAGCAAGGGCGCTGCTGCGCAACCCACCTGCAGGGGATGCGCCCCATTCAGCAACCCAGCAATGGGTCCGTGAGGTGGACCGCCTCGTCGTCGCCGCCGCGAACCCTCGGTTTTGGCGAGGGCGGCGCCCAGGGCAACCAGCTGTGTCGCTGACGCGCACACCCACGGTTGACGGGCTAACGGCGGATTCCAGCTCCTCCAGGCTCCTGTCGACGGACCTGCGAAGGGAACTGGAGCGGTGCCACTTGGGGCAGGACGCCCGAGTGTACCTCGAGCGACGTCGAGAGAGGCGTCACAACCATGAGGCAGGTGATAGCATGTCATCGGCCTCGACACAACCGGAAGGGCAGGCCTTCGCCATGCGAGCCCCGCCTCTGGCATATGCTGCGCAACATATGCCACCACCATATGCGCCGCAAGTAGTGGCCCCGGCCTATGGTGCAGCCTTGCCCATGCCGGGATACGTGCTGCCAGGTGTGAACCACCTGCTCGCAGCACCAGTACCTACAGCAGCAGGTGCAGGATGTGCGGCCCTTGCGCCCCACCTTCACTTCGCAAGGTGGCGGCGCAAGTTTCACCCGCACTTGCCCGAGAAGTACGACAGAAGCGTCAACCCGGCGGAGTTCCTCCAGATCTACTCCACTGCCGTACTTGCTGCAGGAGGCGATGAGGCTGTCATGGCCAACTACTTCCCCGTCGCCTTGACCGGCCCAGCCCGGTCCTGGCTCATGAATCTACCCCAGGGGTCCATAACCTCCTGGGGTGAGCTCTGCCGGCAGTTCGTCGCCAACTTCGGCAGCTCCTACACCCGTCCCGGCACAGAGCTCGATCTCCACGCCGTCAAGCAACAACCTGGGGAGTCGCTGCGCTCTTTCATCCAGCGGTTCTCTCAGGTGCGCAACACCATCCCACATATCCAAAGCGCCTCTGTGGTGGTGGCGTTCCGACAGGGTGTCCGGGACGAGAAAATGGTCGAGAAGCTCGCGACCAGAGAGGTCCGCGACGTCTCGGAGCTCTTAAGCCTGGCGGATAAGTGCGCCAGGGCAGCCGAAGGGCGGAACTGGCACGCACTACCGACCTCCGAGTCAGGAGGGCAGCCCGGGTCCAGAGCTGCTGCCTATGGCGGTGGCAAGAAGACCAAGAACCGGGGGAGTGGAAAGATGAAGCCACCATTCACGGCCCCCGTCGCCGCACCTGCGACAACCAGCGGAGCTCGGGGGCCGCGCCCCGACAAGAGGCAGCGGCAATCACCGGCCCCAGACAGTGGCCAGGGCGGGCTATGCCCCGTGCATGGCACCTGCAACCATACAGCTACCGAGTGCTGGGAGATCCAGAGGCTCGCAGAGCGCTTCCGTAATGGAAGACAGCAAAGGGCCGAAGCACCGCCCTACCCTCAGAGGGATGGCAAACAAAAGGCCGATGCCCCAGTCACCGTTGCCCACCAAGTGGGGTACCAGGAGCCTCAGCGTGTCATAAAGACAGTGCATGACGGTGAGGACTCCAGTTCTGACGGTGACGGGCCAAGGTGTTAGCCAGCTGCGGCACGCCTCCGTGCCTCGAACATACCTCTCGGGGGCCGCCTAGGGTCCGTCAACCCCTTGAAGGCCTTGCCAGAAGGGGGAGACGCCTTAGGTCATCCAAGGCGAGCCCGGGTTCACCTACCCCTTGAAGGCCTTAGCCAGAAGGGGAGAACTCCCCGGGGGCCCCGGAGAGAAGCCACGCAGGACCTGATCCAGCGTGAAGACAACAACTTCGACAAGACTCAGCTTGCAGGGAACACCCCACAACGCACGGTCTCGGCTAATGCTCTAAGCACTACCGCCAAAGAACCAGACGCGACGGGGGCCCGCAAGAAGGCAGCCTGGTGAAGCGGCACGCTGTATTCCAAGAAGGACCCATAAGCTCTCCCCCAGCAGGGAAGGTCCCTTCCGAATCATGAAAGCTGCCGCCCCAGGTACACATGCCTTTCAACCGAGAGTGGGATCCGTTCCCAAAAATCCTTGCCATGGAGCAACACTGTAAGTCCTACTTACTGAGCATCGGTAGAACAGGGTTATTCACTTCTGTAATAGACCCCATAGAACTTAGGAACAGATCTTGGGGTAGCTAAGTCTCAAGGGACGGTACAGGACTACGTCCAGTTTAGCCTGGTTCCGACCCTAAGCGCGTAGAGTCTTGCTTCCCTTGTAGACGAGGCGGAACATTGCCCCCACGAACAGCCAGAATTCCACCTATGGGCGCGAGTACAGAGACCTGTTCTACTTAGCTCCTTCTCATGCGCTCATTTAAATTATGCATTAATTTTTATGATCGCACTATCTCTGTATGTTCATCATACGTCTAGCTCCCCCTCTCCTGCGCTCATCCATAGTCGGCATTTGCTAACCTCCCGAAGGCGGTTGCGCTTGAGGCACCTGCTGATGGCCGAGTGAGTCTCTCGGGCCTCCCCCAGTCAGGTGTTGCGGTGTCAGTTGGTCACCTCCAGGAAAGGCCAGCGTTGTGCATGGGGGGTCCAGGGTGCGTATCCAGCTTAGCCGGCCCAGAGCCCAAAGCATGCGCATCCTGCTCTCCGGAGGTCCAGGGGAGTACGTCCGCTTTGCCTGGTCATGAACCCAAAGCGCGTGCACCCTGCTTCCCCAACGCATGGCCCGGTACTAGGGATCGGACGGCCGTACCCGGACCTCGGAGGGAGCCGGAGCTCCGGCGCCTCGTGCACAGAATTGCCCAAGCCCCGTATAGCGGGCCAGGACCATAAGACAGATAAGACTAGGAGACAGGAGGGGAGGACCCCCCGAGGAGAGTTACGTTTCCTCTACCTGTGTGCAGGACCTTCAGGTTACGGCAACAGGGGCTGCATGAAGCGGGGGGAAAGGAGCTACCAGCTACACCGGCCTGGGACTGGAAGGACCGGGACCAGCCCCTCCAGCAGGGGCGGGGCCCGAGGGCCCCACGTGTCCAGCAGGCCCGGAACTCTCTCCTTCCTTGAGGAGGGCTCCGGGCTCGCCACGTGGCAGGCAGGAACCAGACCTCCCCCTCAGCGGGAGGGCTCCGAAAGCCCTACGTGTCAAATATGACTGGAGCTCCCGCCTCTTGAGGAGGAGCTCCGGACCCACCACGTGGCCGGTAGATTTGGAGCCCCCCATAGGGCGAGGTTCGGAGACTTCCGGGGGCCCCTAACACGGTTAGGACCCGGGGGGGTGTCTGTGCGAAGCTCCGAGATTGGAAATGGCCTCTGAGTACCTTGCGGAGCTAAGGACTCAGCCAGGCAAAGCCAAGAAGGAGGGAAAAGCATCACAGACACAAGTATCCAAGAGAGTCAAATTAAGCAAGGCTCCTTGAGCTGGACTACAGACTCGATAAAAAAAAAGGGGAAAAGCAAGTCCTAAGGACCACCCGGCTCTCGCCGGAACCTTGCTGCTACAAGGGCGGCCACATCCGCGACTTCAGCCCTGGCAGCCTCCTCCCGCTCCGTGGCTGGGCCCTCTCTTGCTGGCTCCAGTGAGAAAGAGGGGTCGCGGCTCTTGAAGCATGCCAGCACATGCGAGGCAACCTCTAAAGCCAAGCCGCGGCCCTCGGCTTCAAGCTCGCTGGCGACCACCGAGTCGAGTCTGTCCAGCTTGGCGCCGATCGACTCCAATGCAGGGATCACCTCTGCCACCTGCAATGCGGGAGTTGCGGCTCTCACCGGACTGAAACCAAGAGGGATCAGGGCGGACCCCGCCCGATCCACGAAGCCTGAGACCGCAAGGGCCTCGGAGGACCGTAGGGCTGAGAGCTCCTCCACCTCGCGGCGGGCCGCCCGCAGAGCCTCCAGGTTCCTCTCGGAGAATTCCTTCTCCTGGGCCGCTAGGGAACTCTCCCGAAGGCGGAGGGTCTCGGCTAGCCGCTCCAACTCAGCGGCCCTGAAGCCGGCAGTCAACTCGCGGTCCAAGACCGCCCGGCGATCATGGGAGACCTGTTCATCCCTCAAGTCGAGGTCTGCCTTCAGAATCTCCAGTTCCTCCATCCGAGCTCGGAGGTCATCTTCGCCCGCAGCCAGCTGCGCGGCGACCCTCTCTGCCTCAGCTGCCACGGAACGCTCCCGCTCCTCAACGGCGAGTTCGCGGCGCTCCAACCGCTGCCGTATTTCCACAGCAGCTGAGAGGCTCTCTTCGGCCCGGGCGTGAGCCTCCAGGGCCTCCCTGTTGATCCGCCGCGACTGGGTGTCCATGCGGTCAACAGCCCGCTTCATCCGGTCGACGAGCGTTTCCCGGAAGTCGAGCAACTCCCGCCTGGAGTCGAGCTCGCTCTTAACCTTCGCGGTCCTCTCCCGCAAAAGGTTCCCCCAAGTGAGGAGGCGGTCCCGTTCAACCGTATACTCCTCCCGCTCGCGTCCTAGTGCAGCCAAGACCTGCCGGACACTCGACTCGGCGAGCGCGAAGGCGTCCGCCAGAGGCAATGGAGCAACAGAAGCTGGGGCAGTCCCCCCGACCTCCTCCATTACCTCGTCCTTGGGAAGAGCCGGCGCGCCAGCTGCCGAGACAAGACGCCGATCAGGAGAAACTGGCCCAGCAGCCCTAGCAGCCGGGCCAACCGGGCTCTCTTCAGCTTCAGGCTCCTTGACCTGAGGAGGGGGACGAGCCGGGGAAGACGGAGCTGGAGAAGAAGCCAGGCCGCCTAGTGCAGGATCAACCTGTGCTGGCTCGGGGGCCGCGGTAACCGTCTCGGCAGGAAGAGACGGCGCCGCCGCGGAGTCCGGGCACACCGGAATACGAGAAGTCCGCGTTGGCCTGGAGGCCGCAGCAGTCGCCCCTGGCTCCGAGCGCATCGGCACAGATTCCCCGCAAGACGGGGAAGGCCGGGAAGCGCGGACACTCCAGCGGGCTCTGAACCCCGACTTCCGAGCCGGGGTAGGATTTCCAGAGCCGGCTACCGACTCCGACGACCGCTCCGCAGTCGCTTGGACTGGCGGAACAGGGGGCGCCACAGAGGCTTCCCCTAGCACATCAGCCCGGGGCCTCTTCAAGTCGCCACCGGAGGGAGTGTCAGGCACCCCAGAATCCCGACTTGGCACCGGCGCCGTTGCTGGAGGAGATCGGGCGCGTTTCTTCTCTGGTAGCGGGTTGGAAGCCATGGCAAGGGAGAGCCCAAAGGCAAGAAAGCAAAAGTGCAAGAGTTCAAGAAGAAGCGCAGAGAAGTGCGAAGGGAAGCTACAACGTGGGTGAAACCCCCTCTAAAAAGCTTCCCGGTGCAGTTCCAAGCGATTCGGAACTCTTCGAATACCCCGTACCCGCAACCGCTTCGGTTCCTAGACCGAGTGCCGATGACGGATGGGCCCAAGCCGCTTAGCTAAAGCGGTGGGGTCATGGAGTCAGTCTCCTAAGAAGATGGGCCAACAAGGCCCATTGGCGGTTCCCGAAGAAAGCGCCGCAACGTGCAGAAGTGGCAGCCTTGGGAACCGCCGCAGTAAAAGCAATCATCAAGTGGACGCACGCTCTCACGACCCGGCGGCCGTTCGTGCTCCGGCAACGGTCAAGTCGGGACTTAGAGAAAGTGCGCGGATCGGAAGAGACGGAGGTCCCACCTCGGGCTCGCTATCTCCCCCGAGATGGGCCCGGGGGCCACTGTCGGTACCTGAGATATGGGGTACCCCCGCGCACAGGGTAAAATGCCTAAGGTGCTCGCCCTTCTCCGCAGGGAGAGCTCCGAAGGCGCCACGCGTCTGGCGGGGCCGGACCTCCCTCTCCTCAGAGGAGAGCTCCGGGCCCGCAATGTGGCATACAGAAGCCGGACCTCCCCCTCCGCGGGAGAGAGGTCCGAAGACGCCACGCGTCCAGCGAGGCCGGACCTCCCTCCCCTCAGAGGAGAGCTCCGGGCCCGCCATGTGGCATGCAGAAGTCGGACCTCCCCCTCCGCGGAAGAGAGGTTCGAAGGCGCCACGCGACCAGCGGGGCCGGACCTCCCTCTCCTCAGAGAAGAGCTCCGGACCCACCACGTGGCTGGAAGAACGGTGCTGCCTGCCCCCGAGCGGTAGGCAGCGGGCGTAAAGGCGCCCATCACCTTGCCCGTACAAGGTATTCAAGGCCCGCGCCTTCCCAAGACGCGGAGACGCGGAGCACGCGTCTGTCAGGTGCCGTTGCGCCCAGTCGCATCACAGACTGGCGCGCGGTGTCAGAACCTGCCAGGTAATAAACGCCGCGACAAGACATCCCATGCCGCCTGCGCCGTCATCAACCACTACGACTAGCGCACGGCATGGGCAGGGCGGCAAAAGGAAGACTCAGAAGCATTCGACCGGAGGCAACCACCGGTATAACTACAGATACGGTAGATAATAGAAAATCTTCCCGGGACCACCTGTCGGGTCCCGGCTTCCCTTGTAAGCCGCCCGAGCCTTGGACTATAAGAGGCTCGGGTAGGCGTCGATAGCAAGGGTTCGCATTCTGCAACTCATACGCTAGCCATACACTCTCAAGCTGTAACTCACCCCCAAGCTCAGGCCCCCGACCCTGAGCAGCAAGCAATACAGCGAGCTCCATAGCTCGCCGTGGACGTAGGGTTTTACGCTCCGGCGGCCTGAACCACGTAAAACTTCCCGTGTCAAGCTCTCACTAACTCGTCCATTCGCGCAAGCTCTCCGCTAGGAACTAGCCCCTCCGAAAAAAGAACCTCCGTGGGCTGCCTCGTGCAGGCCCGGGGGAAGTGTCGATCGCACACTTCGACAGAAACTTTTGAGCTAAAACAACTACGGATGGTTTCAACTTGTATTCGAATACAAGAAGTCTAGTTCTCCTCCATTGCTTGTGCAACCCGGGGAGAAAAGTTGATACGTTGAAGATGTTTCAACTACAACTGTTACATAAGATTGCTTAAGAACAACCAATATATCTCAACAATTTGGACAGTCATGCATTCAATTTTTGTGAAATTCAAGTTCATATATCTAGTGGGAGTATATGCTTTTTCAGGAGGATGAAAAAAAGGTATGTTTGTGATTACTTGAAGTTAAAATATTCAACAACCATGATTCCAAGTTTTTCACGTGCAACACATCGTTAAGTCGTCAAAAGGATACTAAGGGACGTCAGGAACTCAATAATTTAGTGTTTTTGTTTCTTCTTTCTCAACCGTTACCTTGAAAGCTTTTTTATCCTGATTTTGGGGGTTGTAGGATTGATATAAAAGGTATTTCAGATGTTTGTCATTTCTTTGATACTTCACTTGTTGCTTGGTACTCTAAAAAACAAAGTTCAGTTGCACAATACATGATCAAATCTGAATATATAGCTGTTGCTAGCGCTTGTTCTCAAATTGTTTGAATTATTCAAAGACCTAAGTAGTATGGGGTTGATCTAGATAGTGTTCCACTATTTTGTGACAACACTAGTGCTATTTACATTGCTAAAAACCTCATGCACCATTGAACTAAGCACATTAATGTTATGTATCACTTCATTCATGATAATATTGAAAAAAGGAAAAATTATGTTCCACCATGTAGATATTGAACAACAATTAGCTGGTATTTTCACAAAATCTTTACATCTTACTCTTTTCTCTTACATTTATAATAAACTAAGGGTTATGAACCCTCATGACTTGAATTGAGGGGGAGCTTTTGATACTTGGGAAGCCTAGTGTTAAGCTGAAGTTAAAAATAATATGAGCATAGTGTTTCATACATATGTAACTTTCTAATTCTTGTGCATGTTGAAAGTTCCATACTACATTCGCTTATGTTTATACATTTTTTTAGTTTTGGCTATGACTATCAATTGGAATAGATACTTGCCCTAAATCTAGTCATGATCAGACTTTCTTTGTTGTTTTAATCTTGTTGCATCCTCACAAGTGCTTTCATTGTTGAGAAATTAGACATACAACAGCCCACATGCTACGCTCTTATGATTAAAGTAAAAACTAGAAAAATCAAGAGACTATGCATGCATCACATTTCTTTTGATATTGCTTTTCATTGCACTTAGATGTGAACTTGAAAGTAGTTGTGTATTAATAAAATTATATCCTTAATTTCTAAGTATTTATTGACATAGGCTTGGCTTAGTTGTTTAGCATAAGGCGGATGTTGCATGTAATCTCTTACAAAGTTTATATAATTTTTATATTTTTAATATTAAGAAAAAGACAATAACATTTATCATGCTTTCGAGGTTTGAAATAGTACTGAGATCATAACTTGCTAAATGGGTGTTTTAAGTGAGTTGTTGAAACCTAACTGTGCTGAATACATTCATAATGGGTGTTTTATTTGAGAGTTTCATGTAAAGTTTTTACCATTCACGTGATACTTGATGTGTGGTACGACATGGGACATATTAAACTTGTATTTGATGTGTAGAAGAGTATTATTGGTGCCTATAGACCGATTTTTTAATTTCTTATGTTAGTTTGGATTGTTTGAATGTGAGCAACATATTTGTGTGATGCTGTCATACAAAGTGTTTTTGTTTGAACTAACGACAATCAAGTTTCAAACTTGTGCTTGCGAAGAATTGGTTGTTTTCTCATGTGCAGATTTTACTTGAGCTCAAGACATGGCTTGTGATGGTGATACTTGAATTAAACTTAGTGAGAAGTTGAGATTTAACAATCAAATTTAGAAGGAATTGTGGTTGAGATGATCAAAGTTGTCATGCAACATGTTTGGATCAAGAATGATGTCGTATGAAGATGTTTGAGGCATGTCAAATGGTGTTCCAAATCTTTTGTTATTAACTTTTGTTCTACACATCCAATTGACTTGATTTTTTTATGTTGGGTTCACAACTTGATTATATATCTCCTGTGAAGTTGTTAAGGTCGTTAGAGACACGGTCCACACGCCGCTTGAGATTTTTTTAACATAACAAATTGGTTCTTCGCTTGGATAGATCCAACTGACCTTTGATCACATTGTTTAGTATAACTTGAATTTTACTCAACCTATTAATGACATTATTGTTGTGTTGGCTTTCTAACTCGTTTCTCTACTATCTATAAAGTTCTAATCATGTTTGATTTCAAATAACTTACTCTCACATATGTGTTTTTAAACATACAAATTTTTATTTGAGGGCGAGTCTTCAGCTGAAAATTTTGCATTATCTATTCTTCACACTCCTCTGATAGCCGATCCGGTGTCTTTCGATCCTACACTTAGAAAGATGACACCCTCTCCTAGTACACATTGGGTCACTATCGTTAGAGCTTGGACTCCTTTGGCCGCTCGACGGTGATATCCTCTGAGAGAATGTGTCACTCTCTTAGTGGAGTCACGAGCATGTGTCGCTATCCTGCAAGGTAATGTGCCCTTCCTTCGACACACTTCACCTTCTTTATGAAGTCATGGGCGCTCACTACTGATGCCTTTTTGAAACCTATACAAACTTATGAAGACTTCCAGTATCTTCATTATAAGTACCACCAACTTTGAACCAGCTTATGTCTTGCTATAAGACAAAGAGAGTAACGGCCTACGATCTTTTTTACAGCCACACTAAGCATAGAAGTGAATGGATGCCCTACTCTCTCAAGTACTAGAAGTCTTTATTTCCTTTGGCTCCTATTAGGTTCTTCCACATCTTATATTAGTCAAGTGAGCCCCCATAGGTAGGACTGATAAAAGGCCCAAAAATGAACTAATAATGTGAAGAGCCAGATCGGATTAGAGTCGGGCCAAATTTATATTTATTTTAAACTAATATTCAATAAAAGCTAAAATAAATTGTGAAATGACCCGTGAGACAGCCCATTTACCACCCATACCCACAGGACGTAAAATGATTATATATAGTGTACCAATTATCAACTACTCGTTGCTCAAAAGTAATATCAAAATAGTCACCATAACAACCACCGTAACATACAATGACCTTACCATAACTTCCGATAAGCAACCCACCGTAACATATGACGATTCAAAAGCTATAACTTTAATTGTTACTCTATGCACCGTAACTTACAATGACCTCGCCCATATCAAATTTAGGTTGGCAGCTATATTCTCAAGCTCACTGTACCTTATTGATTATCACCATATACTACGGTGACTCTCTAATTTTGCTCCACGGTAAAGCACAATTCTACACTCTATCTCTAGACTCATCATACCTTCTTTTTCCTTGATATTCTCCTCGGCTCTCTACTCCACCTCGTCTTTGTTTGAAGAACGCTCCCAAGCTGAAGCCTTTGTTATCCTGTCACACACATGCCATCCTTACACACTATACATAAAAGTGCACATTGTTGACGCTCCTACACAATGGTGAGCAAGTCCCGAATCCTAACCACAGCAGGTTGAGGATTGAGGGGGTATGAAGTTGCTCTACGGAATTTCGGATGCAATTTCATAAACTTTAATAATTCCCTCTCAATGCATAGCGGGCTGCTTGTTTCAGTTGACCCGCAAGACATCATGCAAATAGAGGTGGGACTTGGACCGGGCCAAATCCGGGCGGGCCAAAGCACGACGGGCCGGCATGACCCAGGCATGAAAAGGCACGAAAACCATTTCAGGCCGGGCCGACACAAAATTTTGGACCGTGCCGTGCCCGGGTTTGGCGAGGTCGGGCGACCCAGCATGAAATAGAATTTCGGGCCGTGCTCGGGCCGGTAAGGCCCAAAATGAGCCCGTCGGTACGAAATGGCCCATCGGCCCGTATTAGCCCGAAAATCTAATGATTCAAAACAGCCCACGCGCCTGTCCCATTAGGGATAGGTTTAGACCCCCGCGCTGCCCCCCACCCGCCCACCCGCGCGCACCGCCTCGCCCACCCACGGCCAGACCATGCCGCACCCAGCCTTGCTGACGGGCAGACCACACTGTCGCCTGCCCATTGCCACACCATTTGTATTGGAGTTTTGGAGATGCTTCCTACTTGAAGAAAGTGTTGGTATCATGTCATACCCGCGGCTCCGGCTCCCAAAGCCGTGGTGCTTGAAAAACTACAAATATATGTTGTGGATTTATGATTCATATGCTTGAAAAAACTGCAAATTCTCCATATCATCATATGCAAAAGTACTCTTCTATTTGTTTTGTTGTCCTATCAATGTATGATGTTTTTGAATGTGAAATTCACACATATAATTTAGCTTACTGAAACCCCAACCTTTTTTTAGATTTTTTGATTTTTTTATGTTACTGAATTTTTCTAACACAATAAACAAGCTTTGCTTGGGTCTCGCACGGCCCGAAATTGACCCTTCAGACCACGTGACATGCTCGGACCATTTTTTTTAATTTCATGACTGTCAAACTAATTCGAAAAGACCCAACGTGCTTTGGAGCCTCGGGCCAAATTGGCCGAAAGCCGTGCCGCCCGGCACCGCCCGACTCCCACCTTTACGTGCAAAGCGAGCGCTCCTTTCGCGTAACGGGATCGACACTTCTTACCGTGCACGTGAAGACGGTGCGATCGAGCCGGACCCCACTCGGCACTCGCCGCCCATTAGGCCCCACGCCGCTCGTCGTCCCCATCACTCCGCTGAACGCCCGTCCCCACTGCCAGCTGACCAGGCTCCCCGTCACCGCATCCGGCGACCCGGCCCCCGGCCGGCGCAATGGCGGCGTGGTGCCCCGCCGAGTCCACTAAGCCGGTCTTCGTCGGGATCTACGGCGCCGTCCTTGGGGGCTTCGCCGTCTCCGCCCTCTTCTTCCTGCTCTCCTCGTTCTCCTCCCTCTCCACTTCGCCGTTCCCCTTCCCGGGCGCCACCACCACTACCCCTGCTGCCGCGGCCATCCTATCCGGGACCATTCCGGCCGAGCCCGAGACTATGTACAACCGCCCCATCTGGAAGCCCCCTCCTCGGGGCGCGTGGATGCCGGCGCCGCGAGCGTTCCGACTCACCCACGACATGGTCCGCGCCCGCGCCCGCGACGGCATCATCGTCGTCACTTTCGGCAACTACGCCTTCCTCGACTTCATCCTCACCTGGGCACGCCACCTCACTGATCTTGGCGTCGACAACCTTCTCGTCGGTGCCATGGATACCAAGCTGCTGCGGGAGCTCTACGTCCGCGGCGTTCCGGTCTTCGATATGGGTAGCAGGATGGCCACTGAGGACGCCGGATGGGGCTCCCCGACCTTCCACAAGATGGGCAGGGAGAAGGTGCTGCTCATCAACGCGCTCTTGCCCTTCGGGTACGAGCTGCTCATGTGCGATACGGATATGGTGTGGCTCAAGAACCCGATGCCCTACCTCGCCCGCTACCCCGGCGCGGATCTACTCACATCTAGCGACCAGGTCATTCCCACCGTCACCGGCGACAGCCTGGAAAACTGGAGAGAAGGTAATTGCTTGCCACAGACCTCTTAATGTTGCTGCTTCCTAAGTTGCTTGTGTGTTTGTTGTCTGTCTCTGTCGCCAGCAGCAGCATCTAACTGCAGATTGCATCGATGCCTTTTCAACATTGTGTGTTGGAGAGAAATGGTGTGATTTGCAGTCTGAATGTAATCATGCAAAGGAAGTTTTAGCTATTTGTAATCAAGTATCAGAATGAACATTTTGAAGGGGGTTGCTTTACTTGCCATTTTAAGATATTTTAGCACGTAACTCAACATATGACCTGATTTCCATGTTAAGTATATTGTGGTATTCGCAATTTCCCTTCTACTGCTTGCTCTTTAAAGTACAAAGAGGAACTTGTTTTCAAGTTCAAGAAAAAATAACCTCTGAGTCAAAGTGAAGTGACAGAAAAAACTCACTTATATATCTTTCTGGATATATGTCAATGCATATGAAGTATAGAAAACCTGCAATTGACTCTTAGTGACGGTAAGGTTTGCTTGGCACTACTTCTGTTTAGATCATAACAACTAGGTGGTTCAGCATGGTCTAATTCTTAATTGACTTATTAAATGAAGGAATACTCATTTGGAATGAATATAGTTTGTTGTGATCGCCACTAGACCCCACTATTGTGCCATTTAAGTTTTATTTTGCATGCAGATTCTATTAAACATTAGCTTGGTCCTTGTGGTTCATTCACTTCTACCATGCTCTTTTACTTAGTTAGATGGCCGTTTAAAAACTCCGCCTATGCCTTTCTAGGTATAGCCGGTCCTAAGCCTGGGCGAAAGAGCATGGTTCTGATAGGCTTGGCGAGCTATCATCAAAACCATCCATTCCTATGGATATGAAACCCAGTTTGGGTTTCATATCTAGCCTACCTCAACGTGCTTGAGACAAAGGCTTTGTTGTTTGTAGATGGTCATTTTAGTTCTCATTTGTTTTTATTTTATGCTTCACCCTCAGCTTGCTGGCCTGTTCACATTCATGCTATCTCATGTGTTCTTATGATTCTAGTAAGTGGCAAATTGCAACAGTGTAGGTGTGTTGATATTGATAATTCCCTAAAACCTAGGGAACTGTTTCTCACTTTTGGAGAAGCTACAGTACTGAAGCTGCTGATAGTGAATATATCATAAGAGTGTAGGATACTGTTCTTGTACATATTATTCAAGGATGAATAAAGAATATGGAGACACCTAGTTGCACCGAACATTTCTGACTGAATTACCTTTACATGTGTATCACATTCACTGGATGCTCCGATGCTGTTTTATATGGTATTACTTTGATGTTTACTTTTGATATATGTATATTTCATATCCAATGTACAATCAATATTACCAGTTTGACAAGGATTAGGATACTTTTTGTTGCAAAACCGGTGTCCTGGACACCAATTCTACCTTCAGACTTCTTTGCTGTTGAAGTCCAGGAACAACACAGTACCCCTTCTGGGTGTTGCTGTTCCTTGCTTGCAGAACAGAGGACTCAACAGAAGAAGGAACAGCTGGAACCAATCACGTCTGGAGTTTGTTGCTGAACTTGACTGTTCCGACGACGTTCTCATCTAGCTTGGTGAAGACGGCGCGCGAACCAGTCATGTGGTTGGTTGCACCCGTGTTGAGGTACCAAAGGGCATCATCGGAGTTGTCGTTGCCACTACGGTGTGCGAAGCGCGTCCCTCCACTATCTCCAGTGCTCCTGTACAGGACGCTCCAGCACAGAGGGCACCTGTGCCATCATGAGGGTGCCCTCCTTCTCTACCTTCGCCGTGTGCGCCTGCTCCTGCTGCTGCTTGGGCTTAGAGCGGCACTCACTAGCCAAATGGTCTTTCTTCCCGCACCTCCTGCACTGGTCCTGTGCGATCTCCTTGTCCGAACCAGCTTTCTTGCCGCCGTCGCTTGGCGGCCTGCGTCTAGAGTGCCTCTTGGGGCCACCCTTCTTTGACGAATCAGCGGACATGGCAGCCCGCTCGTACTTTTGCTGCGCCTCCCAGTCCTCCTGAGTAGAACGCTTCATGAAGTCATACCTTATGCTGCGTCCTGTCAAAGGCGTTCTCCGCAGCCCTCAGCCGTTCTGTCACCTCAAAGAGAATGAGAGACGACACGTCCAACAACGTCATGATCGCCATCATGATCTGTTGGAAATATACTGACACGCTCCTCAGCAGCTTCTCGACGACCTTTGACTCTTTTACCACCTCCCCGAGCATCACAAGGAGTGACGCCAAGCCACTCAACCAGAGGGAGAAGTCTTCCACGCTATCGACATCTTTGAAGGTGGCGGCGAACTCTCGACTAGTTGCTGCGCCATAGTCTTCTTCACGCGGTCAACATTGACCCGCATGAGGGCGATGCAATCCCATGCATCCTTTGTCGTCTTTTTCTCACTGATAGTGGTGATCATCTCCGGCAGGACGACGCAAATCAGGATGTCCAACGCTATCATGTCATCTTTCTCGCTCACGCCACCCTTCTCCACCGCCATCTACAACAGCCGCGCCTTGAACTTGATCTTCATCATGATCATCCACTCCGTGTAGTTGGTCTTAGTGAACACGGGTATCTAGTCCCATTGCTTGCCTCACGAGCTGCACAGAGGGCGTCAGAGATGCTTCTGTTGGCGGTGTTTGTTGACATCTTGCTCAACTCTTCTCTAGAATTGAACATGGCTCTGATGCCACTAATTTTGCAAAACCGGTGTCCTGGACACCAATTCTACCTTCAGCCTTCTTGCTGTTGACGTCCAGGAATATGTTCGTAATAATCCCGTTTTCTAGATCAGGATAGAGTTAGAGATAGAACCCAAGTCTTATCTCAAGTTAGAATATGAGTCTAGGTATTATTAGATTATGACTCTTGTAATTTGGAACTATATATAGCCACCATATATGAGAAGAAAAAAGTGAGATAATTAGAGAAAAACAGAATTAATCCCACCCAGAATTACAACAATTGGAATTAGAGCTAGGTTTAGTTCTAGGGCGGAGGTGTGAGGGATCCCGAAGAGCGAATCTTGTCTGTGGCGGACCGGGATCCGCTCATCCAGGATCACAGAGGGTGGTACCGCACGATGCGACACCCGACAACACACATCATAAAAACGATACTGTATTACATAGAAAACTAACTGAAATGTACAAAGTAGTACAAGACTTCAGTTACAAACTAGTATTTAGATTACAACAGCGGAAACTAAGTTTGTACAACTCACGCCCATCTACCTAGCAAAAGTCGGTTGCCCAGCCCTACGGCAACCCACACTAGCTGCACTCTTCAGCTCAGCGCGGCGTGTACGGTTCCCACTCAACCGTGGTCTTCGACGGAGGGTAGCCCTCGTCGGTGGACTCGTAACCCGATTCCGTGGGGTACTCCTCACCTGAAAAACACTTATAGCAACAACCGTGAGCACGATGGCTCAACAAGACTTAACCGACGCACCTAAGCATGAAACTCTACATGCAGTTTACAACGAACATGGTAGGGTAAATTTCAGTAAACGGACACGCCTACAAGTTCATCCTTAGTTTATCTTTTAGCCACAAGTTAACAGTTCATGAATATGAAATCTAGTGAGCAATATTTGGAGGCACACATGTAGCAATACATTTTTTTATCATAACAACAATATTGATTCAACACATTTCCTATATTAACCTACGTCACGACTCAGTGACCAAGTGGTACTCATCACCGCGAGTGACGGCGAATCGACTCGATATACACCTGCAGGGATACCCGAAGAGCACGTCACGTACGCCCACCCGTGGAGCTGCTCAGCATGCTCACTCGATGTCGTACGGGACAACCTTTCACCCAACAGCCCAAACATCGAACCGGTCGCACCGAAACGGATAGGAGACACGGAGCATCTCTCTTTGCCCGTTAGCAGATTTTCACCTTGCTGCCCTCAACCTACACCTACAAAACGGTGTGTTATGCCTTGACGCCCGGAGGTTTAGGTTACATCGGTTTACCAGGGCCCATATATCCGATATGCCTTCGGTACGTTCAAACTTGATCAATGTGGGCCGCACACGGATCGGTCCTCAATCGACACGGACAGGGCTGCGCACACAAGACTTCCTCTTGCTACGCCCTAGCCCCTGCCTAGTCTCATTTTCCTTACTAAAGTGATCTCACATCACTCGAACCAATCCGTGTGTCCCAAGCCTAACTCTCGAGTAGATTCCAACTAATCGACTTGTACCGAAGTTCTATGAATCATTAAGCATAGGCTTTCTACTCGAGGACGTAGACACTACCCTCACTCCTGTGGGAACATCTGGTTATGCACTTGGGTTTCATCCATCCTACATCTAATGCATATCCATAACACATACTAAGTATTCATAAAGCAAAACTTTGTAAAATTGGTTAATGTAAACCGAGTCTTGCCTCGTTGCTGTTGGTCAGATGTTAAGGCTTCGTCCGAAAGAAGGAAGTCCAGCACTTCCGGAGTTTCTTCGCCTTCAGTGACTACACGTAAATAATATACTACATGTCAATTTAAATGTAATGTTTAGAAATGACTATGTAAGGACCACAACTCTAGCTAGCCCTCCCCTTTGGCTCTGAAATTTTTATGATGGCTTGATAGGGTCCTAATCAGAGTCCTGACCAAGTTTCATTTGAAACAAAGTTCATTTGAGCATTGTACAAATAAAAACCTATTTGATCAATATTAGAGCCTTTAAGGATTTCCAGGAGTTTTCATGGCTCCAACCATTACTTTCTGGAAACTAGAATTTGAGATGGTTCTAATGGAGTTGGTTTCATGTGATTTGAAGGATTCTAGATGAAGTTATGCCCTAAACAAGATTTGAGAAAATCTGTACATTTTTCTATTTTCTCAGGGCAGTTCACTTAATCACACCATTAGGGGGACTAAATGAACTCGGATGAGTCTGAAAATTTTACTGTGACTCAAGGATTTTTCAATGAACCTCCCAACCAAATTTCAGAATTTTTCATAATGTAATTCTCCAGATAAAATTTCCCATATTTTAAACTTTAGGGATTTAATTCTGGAAAACCATTAAGTTTCATGAGCTGAAATTTATGTTGCTGGAAAGTACTCAGAAAGCTGAATTCAGCAAAATTTAGTTCACTGAAATTTGGAGCTTCCTAGCAAAAGTTATATGCATTTGAAGTTTGAACTAAACTGGAAAATTCCAAAAATGTTTAAACTCTGCGGGTGGGCCCCACTCTTTAAACCGGCCCACTGAGATCGCGGCCGCACCGCAGCCCACTGGGATTTACTCGCGCTGCCGCACCAGATCCGGGCCGCAAAATGGATCCCCGCTGGAAATAGGGACTGACTGGTGGACCCCCCCCCTTCGTCTACCTCGTGACTTCTGCGGCGGCGCTTCGCCGGAGAACTCGCCGCCGGCCATTTCACCGCACGACCTTCAACGGATTTCGCCGCCTGTGGCCAACTTTGCTCGGAGAACACGTTGGTGCACTCACCGAAGCTCGGCGATGGTCGGAACCACGCTCGCGACGGTGACAGCGGCGATCCTCACTCCGGAGATGTCGCCCGAGCAACTCAGGGCCTTATTTTTGGAACGGTTTGCTCCTACAGCTCCGCTGTGGCATGCTGAGCACGAAAATGAACTCGGTTTGCCATGGAAACGGCCGGAGCTAGGACTTCACCGTCAACCTTGGGCTAAAACGGCGGATGTTCGAAAAACTCGAATAGCAGCGCCAAAACTCGATGGTTTCTGATGGTCTTTGATCCTAGGTGGCCATGGGGACGTGTAGAACATGTGCTTAGCTTGGTTTACGCGGTGGTGGACCGATCACCACGAATTTTGGATTCTTGGCTAGCTCGGTTCTTTGAACACCGAGGACTAAACGTGGAAATTCTCTCCCGACAGGGCACGAAAAGAGGTAGGGTTTTCACCGTGAGCTCGAGCAGCCTCCGGCGCGTCTATTTGCTGTTGATCGTCGGTTGCGAGAGCGCTCAGATCGGCGACGCACCGAGGACCCGAGGAGAGCGGTCGGCGAGGTGTTTTGCTTCGGTCGTGTACGGGGTGAATGGAGAGGATGAGGGAGGATTCACGTGGTCTGGCGTGTTACTCGAGTGTTGCACCCGGCGCCCTCAGCACCCGAGCAGGAGGTGGCAGAGGCGAGGCGGTTGGCGGCGGCGCTCAGGAGCTGGCGTGCATGCGCCCTGTGCCCGCGTGAATGGAACCGAAGACTTCAGTGAAAAGTCTTCTGACCAGTGGGTCCCCTCCCCTCTAAATCCTTTTTTCCCATTTTTGCTGCAAATATCCCATCTACTCCCTCTTAAATGGTAAGCTTAGCCACTCGTCAGAGAGTAAATTTGAATTCACCAAAATAAAATTGGTTTGGCTGAATTTGCTTCACATTTGAATTTGAAATTCAAATTCAGTTTTGAATTCATGCAAATTTAGCTCCCGACGAGATGAAGTCCAATGGAGATGAAAATTGGTGGACTAACTCAAAAAAATGTGTTGAGTTTGAATATGAAGTCAACTTTTGAATTCAAGTGATAAAAGTGGCTACAATTTGAATTTACATTCAAATTGGCCCTTTTCACAAATGTCTCCAAATGTGCCTAAAAAAGTATTAGATTTGCATGAACTTTGGCCTGAGTCTTCTCAAGACTATTTAAGGTCTAGAGGTGAGCTCAACCTTTCATGTTTATGTGTAGGAATCCTATTTTTTTGAAGTTAGGGCTTTCCCCTCTAATCACCCTTTTGATGGTGTTTACTTGCTCTTCATACGTGTTCACGAGATATCCACCACATGAGCTGTGGTGTTGTGAGTTGATGAACATTTCTTTGCAAGTCATTTTCTTGGGCTTTTACATCCCTCCCCCTTAAAAGAATCTCGTCCTGAGATTATAAAAGAAGAGACGATGATGTAAGAGAAGATCACCCGTGATGAGACGCCATGAAATCCGGGTAGTTTAAGCGAAGGAATTCCTCGCTCTCTCATGTCGCTTCTTCAGCGGTGTGGTTGCTCCACAGCATCTTGTAGAACCACAACGTTCGACTACGTGTGGTCCGGGTCTTTTCATCAATAATTGCCACCGGATATTCATCATACGTTAAATCCGGTTGCAGCTCGCCGATGTCTTCAGTTGGAACAGCAGCCGTATACTTCAGATATTTTTGCAGTTGTGAAACATGGAAAACGTCGTGAACACCAACAAGAGATGCCGACAGTTCCAGTCTATACGCCACTGGTCCACACTTCTCGGTGATGGCATAGTGTCCAATGAATCGGGGAGCGAGTTTCCCTTTCACGCCGAACCGGTGCACGCCTTCATCGGAGATACACGGAGATACACGTGTTCCCCGGCGTCAAAGTGCAGCGGCCTACGCCTCTTATCAGCGTAGCTTTTCTGCCAGGATGGAGCGACCTTCAAGTTGGCTTGAATCATCCGAACGCGCTCTTCGGCGTCGTTCACCACATCAACTCTGAATGTGACCCTTTCACCGGACTCGCACCAGTTTAATGGGGTGCGACATTTGCGACCGTAGAGAGCCTCATAGCGTGCCATCTTGATACTCGCCTGATAGCCGTTGTTGTACGAGAATTTCACCAACAGTAGATGATCATCCCAGTTTTTACCGTGTTGGATGACACATGCTCTCAACATGTCTTCTAGTACTTGGTTCACCCTCTCAGTTTGTCCATCTGTCTGAGGGTGATAGGCGGAGCTTCTAATCAGCTTAGTACCCAAAGCAGCGTGCAACTGCACCCAGAAACGAGAGACAAATACTGCCCCTCGGTCTGAGACTATGGTCTTGGGTACTCCATGCAAGCATAGGATTCTTGCAATATACAACTCCGCATATCTGTTGGCATGGAAATGTGTATGCACAGGAATGAAGTGAACCGATTTGGTTAACCGGTCAACGATTACCCAAATGGAATCCTGCTTGTTGGAAGTCAGGGGTAATCCCACAATGAAATCCATGCTCACATCTTCCCACTTTCATGCTGGAATTTTCAACGGTTGCAACAACCTTGATTTTCTCTTTCACTCGTCTACACGTATCACACTCGGATACGTACTTAGCCACTTCCCGCTTCATCCGTGTCCACCAAAATTTCTTTTTTAAATCTTGGTACAT
This sequence comes from Neostapfia colusana, assembly GCA_030760725.1. NCBI lineage: Eukaryota > Viridiplantae > Streptophyta > Magnoliopsida > Poales > Poaceae > Neostapfia > Neostapfia colusana. Next base: position 36,677,359 of record JASWHV010000013.1, on the reverse strand, counting down.
TTTGTTGCTGCCCGGATGAATGGAGTATTTAGACAAGTGAACTTCATCAAGAATCTTTTTTCTCAGCTCTATATTCCGGGATACGACTATGCGGTCACTGAACCACAACGTCCTCTCATCATCTTTCCGGAAACATTTGATTTCCCTGTTGTCTATCCGTCTCCGGAGATGTGCCATACCCTTGTCCACTTTCTGAGCTGCAATGATCTCCTCCCTAATGGTAGGGATGAGAGCAAGGTTGTAGAGTGACCCATAAGAAACTAAGTATAAACTCGACTCTTCCTCCTCCACCGGTGTAATGGTGTGGTTATGGACATGTGACTTCCGTCTCAGCGCATCGGCAACCATATTCCCCTTGCCGGGGTGGTAATGAATCTCAATCTCATAATCTTTAATTAGTTCTAACCACCTCCTTTGCCTCATATTCAGCTCCTTCTGGGTGAAAATATACTTTAAGCTCTTGTGGTCGGTGTAGAGATGCACCAAATTCCCCAGGAGATAGTGCCTCCACATTTTCAGCGCCAAAACCACTGTAGCGAGCTCAAGATCATGAGTCAGATAATGCTGCTCATGGTTTCGGAGTTGGCATGAACCATATGCGACCACACGTCCTTCCTGCATCAACACGCAGCCGAGCCCGATGCCGGACGCATCACAATACACGTCGAAGGGCTTGGTCGTATCCGGTTGAGCTAAGACCGGGGCTGTTGTGAGATGCTTCACCAATGCTTGGAACGCTCCTTCACATGCTGAGTTCCAAACATACTTTGTTCCCTTTTTAAACAATTCTGTCATCGGCTTAGCAAGCTTGGAGAAGTTTGGAATGAATCTCCGGTAATATCCCGCTAAGCCGAGGAAACTTCTGGCTTCATGGACAGAAGTGGGGGCTTTCTATTTCAGCACTTGCTCAATTTTGCTTGGGTCAACCGCAATGCCCTCCGTTGAGATGATATGTCCCAAAAATGGCACTTGGCTGATTCAAAACTCACATTTGCTGAACTTGGCGTTAGAGCTTGTGGTCCCGCAATCGTAGAATAACGATTCTCAAGTGTTCGGCGTGTTCTGCTTCTGACTTGGAATAAACCAAGATATCATCAATGAACACCACAATGAACTTGTCCAGCTCCGGCATGAACACCGAGTTCATGAGATATGTGAAATGTGCCGGAGCATTGATGAGACCAAAAGACATGACGAGATATTCGTATAAACCATATCTCGTCGAGAAGGCCATCTTCGGGATATCTTCCGCCCGGATTTTTATTTGATGATACCCTGAGCGAAGGTCCATCTTGGAGAACACACTTGCACCCACAAGCCGATCAAACAGGATGTCAATGCGGGGCAGTGGGTATTTGTTCTTGATGGTGACGGCGTTGAGCGGCCGGTAATCCACACACAACCTCAAGATTTCATCCTTCTTCTTGACGAACAGCGTCGAACATCCCCAAGGGGAGGAACTTGGTCTAATGAAACCTTTGCTCAACAGATCATTGAGCTGCTCTTTCAATCCAGCCAACTCGTTCGGAGCCATTTTGTATGGTCTCCGTGAGATAGGAGTAGTCCCAGGTGCAAGCTCAATCTTGAACTCGACATCCCGCTCAGCTGACATGCCCGGAAGATCATCCAGAAACACGTCGGGGTATTCCCGGACTACGGGGATGTCCTCTAACTTGAGAGCTTCAGTATTATTAATTGCTGAAACTTCCTGGACAAGATTGTCTAACACCATGAAATGCGGACGGTGGAATGAAGAATTCAAATGAACCGTCCGTGTCCGAGTTTCCAGGACAGCACCATGGTAGCGCAACCATGACATCCCTAAGATTGCATCAATTTTTTGCCCCATAAGGATTATCAAGGTGGTGGGATATACCTTTCCACCTAAGCACATAGGTGCTTTTGGAATCATCATATTTGCTGAAATCTTCCCTCTCGGTGAGCAGATCATATATGAGCAGTCGGTTGGGAAGACTTGCATTTGATGCTTAGCCACATAGAATGCACTTATGAAACTGTGGGTTGCACCCGAATCAAATAATATGATGATTGCTTGATCATTGAGAGTGAACGTACCGCCAGCACGTTGTCTCCCTCTGGGGCGTCCCCATTATCGAGGTTGCGAAAGCCCCCGGTTCGCTGACCAACCTTCTTGACCGGAGGTCGGCCTCGAGCACCGCCCTGATACTGGGCTTGCCCGCTGCTCTGCTGCCCCTGGGGACAGTCCTTCGAGAAATGGCCTGCCTGGCCACACGTAAAGCAAGTGTAGCGAGGCGGTCCTCCGCTGATCGGCAGACGGAGACCCGGGACGCGTTGTGGCGGTGGAAACGCCTTGGGTACCATCTGCTGCTGCTGTTGCGGTCGCGGTGGTGGCATCGGCGGTCGGAACGGGGGTGGCTGAAAAGAACGACCCCCGAACTGCTGAGGTCGCGCCGGTGGATACCACTGCTGACCGGATGGTGTCCGATACACCATACGGTATTTTTAAGGAGCTCCACCCCCACTGCTGGGTGGAGTGCTGCGCTTTCGTTGCTCAGCCGCCAATTCTCGCTGAGCGTCTTCTTGCATGATCGCGGCATTAACGAGATCGTTGAAGGTGACGCGATTGCATTGGATGAGATGCGTCTTCATCTCGGGGTGTAACCTCGATAGAAGTGCTCTTGCTTCTTCTCCTCGGTGGAGACGTAATCCGACGCATATTGCGCCGGATGGTTGAAGGCACGGGAGTAGTCGTGGGCACTCCTCTCGCCTTGCTTCAGCTCCAAGAACTCTTAGAACTTCCGCTTCATTATCTCGGGAGGGATATGGTAGGCGCGGAACGCCTCCCGGAATTCTTCCCACTCCACGGCATGGCCAGCCGGCAGTGAGGCGACATAGTTCGCCCACCACGCACCAGCGGCACCGTGAAGCTGCTGCGCCGCGAACAGAGTCTTTTGCCGCTCCGTACATTGGAGCAACCCGAACTTGGACTCAATTGTCCGCAGCCAGTTGTCGGCCTGCAGGGGTTCTGCTGCTTCAGTGAACACCGGAGGGTGTGTACTCATGAAGTCCGAGTACGTCACATCACGGGACTCACGAGGCCCCCTCTGTTGACGCCCCCCCGCCTGGGACGTATTTTGCACGCTCGTGCGGAGCAGATCGGTCTGCTCCTCACGATTACCCACCAGTGCCGCAATCACATCCGCTAGCGTAAGCGGAGGCGGCGGTGGTGGTTGTTGCTGCGGGGTGCTGTCGTAGGCAGGTGGCTGGGAGTTATCACCCCCTGCTGGCTAGAGCCACCGATCTCATGCGTGGTCCGAGTACGAACCATCTGCAACCATATAACAATAAACATCAGTCCCGCAGCATACTTCATGCAGTCCAATAAAATAGGCGTAAACATAATGACTGTAAAGCATGCGACCCATCTCGTATACAGATAATGTAATAACTTTGCACAAGCTACACCATTACCAGACCAAATATAAACTAGTTAAATCCAAATTGACGGACTTCCTCTTTGGAAGTTCATCTCAACTAGGTTTGGTCACTACGAGACGTTAATATCGTTTTGTCATCACGTATACTACCCTTTTATCTTCAATATGACACAAACATGGTCTCTAGCAAAAGAAATTTGAGTAAGGCATGTACTCAATTCTTTCACTAGTTGAAGATAACCACTCATGAGTATGTTCTATCCCATTGGAAGTACTCAAACCCCCTGGGGTACAACAATCTCTCAAATGAGTTCAACTGTCATCCCTCTGCCCGAATGACCAGTTTCTACATATTCCAGATTTTGATCTGGTTCTGGGCATTTTCATGACTCAATCTGAATACCAAAGTTAAAGTTAATTTCAGTATCTTTCCAAGGAGTATTTATTTGCCCTCAGATTAGCTCTGGTTAAAAAGTTAGGGTAATTCAAAGTCAACAGAATTTCTGGAAGAATTTCAACAGCACTTCCTTTGGAAGTTGCTGTTTTCAACTCACATTTTCACTGAATTCCGTGCTGCAATTGCAGAAACTTTGAATTACAAAGATGTAACACGTCTCCTACCCTTTCCAAAAATGCATCATATGATAATTTTAGATTTTTCTATAGGAAGTTATGCTTGAAAAACAGAACAGGCCAGAGAGTGCTTTGAATCTGTCCTGGTTCTGGACAGTTTACATTCCTCTGGGATTTAAGCCATCTTAAGGTGTGATTCAGCTCTGGTGCTTAAACACCTTTCCAGAACTATATCCCACACCCCCATTGGCTAAATAATCCGTGAGTTATGCTCAGTCAAAGTTCAGCAAACTTGCTGCCCAAAACAGAGCACTCTGTTTTTCAATCCTTTGGAACTACACTAATCAACTATTAAATTATTCTACCCCCAGGGTCCTAACTGTTGAAACTTGGTGATTTTAGTTCCTTGTTATCATTATCTTTCATGCACATGCCTATGATATGTCGGTACTACGTTCCTCACAAAAAGAAACTCCTAACCAGATTATACCGGCATATACGTCTCAATTGTGGCACTAAACGGTCTCTCGCACACGTATACTACACGGGATACATACGTGGTTAGTACCCGCAGAAGAACACCCAATAATGATGCATTCAAAGGTTATTTTCATTTCAGGCAGGTCCATATTTGAAAGTAAATACAAACGTCCATATCATTGCCATACAACCGTCCTTGAGTTAAGCCACGTCTCAAGGTACGTGATCGTGTTTTAACACCACACGACGGGGAACCCGAGTAGAGCACGAACGGGTCGTCACGGTTGGGAATTTCATCAACCCAACAGATACCACCTACTGCCCTGCAGGGCACGTCGATGGCAAGCGCTGCATATGTCCCCGACGAATACACTATCGCGTTACTGACCACACGATGGGGTCTCCACTTGCTTGCCTAATGCACGCTAGAGATCAGCGTTTCATATGAACTCAGGAACATGAAGAGTCCAAGAGTTTCATATTAACGTCTCACACCAAGCTGTGAGACCTATCCCTAAACTATATTCCTCGTCAGGGGAGCTAACCGAAATTGAACCGCTTTCGGTGGTGTTCCTTACCATTTTTACCTGAGCGTAGTTGCGTCGTTACATAATCAAAATTCATAATTATAACACATATGTTAGTGTTGTCACTTTAAGTAACTATGCTATTATAGTCCTTACTTGGGCAAACTAGCGATTCCTCACCGTAAATCTAAGTTTTTCCCGTAATACAATCCTTAATTAGTGTGCTATCCTCAATGCAGCTCTGATACCAGCCTGTGGCGGACCGGGATCCACTCATCCAGGATCATAGAGGGTGGTACCGCACGATGCGACACCCGACAGCACACATCATAAGAACGATACTGTATTACATAAAAAACCAACTGAAATGTACAAAGTAGTACAAAACTTCAGTTACAAACTAGTGTTTAGATTACAGCAGCGGAAACTAAGTTTGTACAACTCACGCCCATATACCTAGCAAAATTCGGTTGCCCAGCCCTACGACAACCCACACTAGCTGCATTCCTCAGCTCAGCGCGGCGTGTACGGTTCCCACTCAACCGTGGTCCCCCACGGAGGGTAGCCCTCACCGGTGGACTCGTAACCCGAGTCCGTGAGGTACTCCTCACCTGAAAAACACTTATAGCAGCAACCGTGAGCACGATGGCTCAACAAGACTTAACCGACGCACCTAAGCATGAAACTCTACATGCAGTTTACAACGAACATGGTAGGGTAAATTTCAGCAAACGGACACGCCTACAATTTCATCTTTAGTTTATCTTTTAGCCACAAGTTAACACTTCATGAATATGAAATCTAGTGAGCAATATTTGGTGGCACACATGTAACAATACAATTTTTATCATAACATCAATATTGATTCAGCACATTTCGTATATTAACCTACGTCACGACTCAGTGACCAAGTGGTGCTCATCACCGCGAGGGACGGCGAATCGACTAGATATACACCTGCAGGGATACCCGAAGAGCACGTCATGTACGCTCACCCGTGGAGCTGCACAACACGCTCACTCGATGTCGTACGGGACAACCTTTCACCCAACAGTCCAAACGTCGAACCGGTCGAACCGAAACGGACAGGAGGTTCCCTACACTGAGCATCTCTCTATGCCCGTTAGCCGATTTCCACCTTGCTGCCCTCAACCTACACCTATAAATTGGTGTGTTATGCCTCGACACCCGGAGGTTTAGGTTACATTGGTTTACCGGGGCCCATATATTCGATATGCCTTCGGTACGTTCAAACTTGATCAGCGTGGGCCGCACACGGATCGGTCCTCAATCGACACGGACAGGGCTGCGCACACAAGACTTCCTCTTGCTGCGCCCTAGCCCCTGCCTAGTCTCATTTTCATTACTAAAGTGATCTCACGTCACTCGAACCAATCCCGTGTGTCCCAAGCCTAACTCGCGAGTAGATTCCAACTACTCAACTTGTACCGAAGTTCTATGAATCATTAAGCATAGCCTGTCTACTCGAGGACGTAGACACTACCCTCACTCCTGTGGGAACATCTGGTTATACACTTGGGTTTCATCCATCCTACACCTAATGCATATGCATAACACATACTAAATATTCATAAAGCAAAACTTTGTAAAATTGGTTAATGTAAACCGGGGCTTGTCTTGTTGCTGCTGGTGAGATGTTAAGGCTTCGTCCGGAAGAAGAAAGTCCAACACTTCCGGAGTTTCTTTGCCTTTAGCGACTACACGTAAACAATATACTATATGTGAATTACAATTTAAATGTAATGTTTAGAAATGACTATGTAAGGACCACAACTCTAGCTAGCCCTCCCCTTTGGCTCTGAAATTTATGGTGGCTTGATAGGGTCCTAATCAGAGTCCTGACCAAGTTTCATTTGAAACAAAGTTCATTTGAGCCTTGTACAAATAAAAGCCTATTTGGTCAATATTAGAGCCTCTAAGGAATTTCAGGGGTTTTCATGGCTCCAACCATTACTTTCTAAAAACTAGAATTTAAGATGGTTCTAATGGAGTTGGTTTCATGTCATTTGAAGAGTTTTAAATGAAGTTATGCCCTAAACAAGATTTGATAAAATATGAAAAATATTTCTATACATTTTTCTATTTTCTCAGAACAGTTTACTTAATCACACCATTAGGAGGATTAAATGAACTCAGATGGGTCTGAAAATTTTACTGTGAGTCAAGGATTTTCCAATGAACCTCCTAGCCAAATTTCAGAAGATAAAATTCTCCACAGTTTAAATTTAGGGATTTGATTCTGGAAAACCAGTAAGTTTCATGAGCTGAAATTTGTGTTGCTGGAAAGTACTTAGAAAGCTGAATTCAGCAAAATTTAGTTCACTGAATTTGGAGCTTCCTAGCAAAAGTTTATGCATTTGAAGTTTGAACTAAAGTGAAAAATTCAAAAAATGTTTAAACTCTGCGGGCGGGCCCCACTCTTTAAACCGGCCCACTGAGATCGCGGCCACACCGCAGCCCACGGGGTTTTACCCGCGCTGTCGCACCAGATCCTGGCCGCAAAATGGATCCCCGCTGGAAACAGGGACTGACCGGTGGACCTGGTCCCCCCCCCCTTCGTCTACCTCGCGACACCCGCGACTTCCGCGGCGGCGCTTCGCCGGAGAACTCGCCGCCGGCCATTTTACCGCACGACCTTCGACGGATTTCGTCGCCTGTGCCCAACTTTGCTCGGAGAATACGTTGGTGCACTCACCGAAGCTCGGCGATGGCCGGAACCACGCTCACGACGGTGACAGCGGCGATCCCCACTCCGGTGATGTCGCCCGAGCTACTCAGGGCCTTATTTTTGGAACGGTTTGCTCCAATAGCTCCGCTGTGGCATGCTGAGCACGAAAATGAACTCGGTTTGCCATGGAAACGGACGGAGCTAGGACTTCACCATCGACCTAGTGTTAAAATGGCGGATGCTCGAAAAACTCGAATAGCAGCGCCAAAACTCGATGGTTTCTGATGGTCTTTGATCCTAGGTGGCCGTGGGGACGTGTAGAACATATGCTTAGCTTGGTTTACGCGGTGGTGGACCGATCACCACGAATTTTGGATTCTTGGCTAGCTCGGTTCTTTGAACACCGAGGACTAAACGTGGAAATTCTCTTCCGACAGGGCACGAAAAGAGGTAGAGTTTTCACTGTGAGCTCGAGCAGCCTCCGGCGCGTCTATTTGCTGTTGATCGTCGGTCGCGAGAGCGCTCAGATCGGCGGCGCACCGAGGACCCGAGGAGAGCGGTCGGCGAGGTGTTTTGCTTCGGTCGTGTACGGGGTAGAATGGAGAGGATGAGGGAGGATTCACGTGGTCTGGCGTGTTACTCGAGTGTTGCACCCGGCGCCCTCAGCACCCGAGCAGGAGGTGGCAGAGGCGAGGCGGTTGGCGCCGGCGCTCGGGAGCTGGCGCGCATGCGCCCTGTGCCCGCGTGAATGGAACCGAAGACTTCAGTGAAAAGTCTTCTGACCAGTGGGTCCCCTCCCCTCTAAATCCTTTTTCCTATTTTTGCTGCAAATATCCCATCTACTCCCTCTTAAATGGTAAGCTTAGCCACTCGTCAGAGAGTAAATTTGAATTCACCAAAATGAAATTGGTTTGGCTGAATTTGCTTCACATTTGAATTTGAAATTCAAATTCAGTTTTAAATTCATGCAAATTTAGCTCCCGACAAGATGAAGTCTAATGGAGATGAAAATTGGTGGACTAACTCAGAAAAATGTGCTGAGTTTGAATATGAAGTCAACTTTTGAATTCAAGTGATGAAAGTGGCTATAATTTGAATTTGCATTTAAATTGGCCCTTTCACAAATGTCTCCAAATGTACCTTAAAAAGTATTAGATTTGCATGAATTTTGGCCTGAGTCTTCCCAAGACTATTTAAGGTCTAGGGGTGAGATCAACTTTTCATGTTTATATGTAGGAATCCTATTCTTTTGAAGTTAGGGCTTTCCCCTCTAATCATCCTTTTGATGATGTTTACTTGCTCTTCACACGTGTTCACAAGATATCCACCACATGAGCTACATGAGCTGTGGTGTTGTGAGTTGATGAACATTTCTTTGCAAGTCATTTTTTTAGGCTTTTACATTGTCGAGATTGGTGGTCGGCGCGGCCGTGTGCGCGGAGGAGGTGGCTGTCGGGCAGGCTATGGTGCGGCTGCCGTGCGCTGTCATGCGCGCACTGGTACCACGATGTCTGCATCGCGCCATTGCTGCAGATCAGGACCACCTGCCCTACGAGCCGCACAGAGCTGCCACGTGAGGGCGGCGGCGGAGCCCAGAGGCGCTTGGCTGTGGCGGAGGCAGAGGCGTCCGACACCGTGGGTGCTGTCCAGCGGCTGCACGTGGTGAAGCTCCAGGCGGCGGGCGACGACTGCTAGGGTTTCTACAGTGGTGGCTCCAGCTTCAAGCTCGTGTAAGGAGGAGGCGGGCGGCTAGACTGTTGGAAATTCGGGGTTATTTTTCTCTAATTTGTTCTCTTGATTTATTCTCAATAGCAAATTACAGAGCCCTAATCTAATACTACCTAGACTCCTACTCTTATTTGACTTGGACTCTATCTCTAACTCTAGTTTAATCTAAAAAACAGGATTATTTCTAGCAATCACCCCCTAATCTTGTTTTTAGATCACACTCACACTATTTAGGATGGAAACACACTTCCGCCATACACACACATTTGGGATGGATATTACACCCCCAGGATGGTCACTTCATGCTGCACACACTAGAGGATGGGCACTACATCCCCCCGAGATGGGCACTACATACTGGACACGAATTTGGGTTGGGCACTACAACCCTAGAGTGGGCACTACACTCCTGAGGTGAGCACTACACCTCAGAACACTCAATTTTGGGATGGGCACGTCTTCATCCCCAGGATGGTTGCATCTTCATCCTGCACTCGATCTCGAAATGGTCGCATCTTCATTCCGATCACATACTCGAGATGGACGCATCTTCATTCCTCGAGATGGTCACATCTTCATCTCGAGCACACCTCGCATTGGCCTGCTCTTCCTCACGCGACAGAGCACCCAATGTTCTTCTTCACCTTCATCGTCGTGGCGATAGCATCTTGGGTCAGTGATCTCGTACTCTTCCAAGATCCATCTTGTGCTACGACGCTTCCCGAGTTCTCCACACACGTAGAAGCAAAACCTGACCATACACCACTGCACCACAACTCCCATGTTAGAAATTGACTGTGCGCACTTGGTCGTGCTATGCTTCCAGATGACGTCGCCGCCGAACCGCTGTACTCGAGGTTTGCTCCGCCTGTGTAACGTGAAGAAGTATCCCAAGTCGCGCAGGCCGTAGTTCGCAAAAGGTCCCACAACGTCACATCATAGATGTCTGCTTCAATCACAACGCCCGCCTCATGCGGTGGAAAACCACGCAACTGTGGTCGGAGAAAGTGAAGCACCGACTCGTCCTCCATTGGTCTAAAAGTCGAATCATGTGCCATGTTGTGCAGACACCTCCTTGGTTGTCAAGTGGCACTTGACCAACATAAGAACACGCAGTCCAGTCTAGCCCAGTCAGCTACCATGCCCGGATGGCCCAACTGAACATTAGCTACTATGCCCGGATGGCCCAACTGAACATTCCTGTCTTGTCCTCCTGACCAAACACTAGGCCCGGCCCAACTTCCTCCAAACCCTAGCAGCTCCAATCTCCCAGAACAGCAGCCGCCGCCTCCTAACCAAACTCGATCGCTGCCCGTTGTCGCGTGCGCCGCTAGCGCCCGCCCGGCCACCTGATGCGCGCTCCCGTCGACGCTGCCCTTGGGGCTCCTCGCCCTGCTCGCCGCGGACAACACCACCCGTCACGCGCACCGACGCAGCGGCAGTCAGTGGCCTCAAAAGTCTTGTCGCTTTCGTCGCCGGGTCGTCAAGCACGCCGCCACACTGTCGGGAACCGACGATTCCCACCGATTCATGCCCGTTCTTTGTCAGATTCAACCCGATCTGCTCTTGATCGCCTTGATCTACGCTGGTTTCGTCAAGATCCGCGTCGAGCTTCTTCCACGGCTGCCGAATTTGCCTCGAGAGCCCTCCTCCACCTTGCGCAGGAGCTGGCCTCGACCCCTCTAGCCCCGAGCTCGCTCGCCCGTGAGCAGCTTCGGGCTAGGTTAGCCGACCCCGAGAGTTCGTCCTCCCGGGGGTAACACAAGGTTAGATATTGAACCCTAGCTCTGATGCCAAATGTTGGAAATACGGGGTTATTTTCCTCTAATTTGTTCTCTTGATTTATTCTCAATAGGGGGGCTGTATATGTAGCCCCAAATTACAGAGGTCTAATCTAATACTACCTAGACTCCTACTCTTATTTGACTTGGACTCTATCTCTAACTCTAGTTTAATCTAGAAAACGAGATTATTTCTAACATAGACAGAGGATAGAGGAGGAAAAGATTGTGGAGGCTAGGGTTTGGAGGCCTGTTCTGTCGTGTTAGAGTTCGTCTGGGCCAATTGGGCTGACTAGGCTGGGCTTGAAGATTTGTTTTTTTGCTAGGGTCACACAAAGAGTACCCAAAGTTACTGTTTTTCTGGTGAACGTACACAGAAGGTGTACGCAATATGGAGGGAAAATCAATGACACTGCAATATCCCCTGTTAACGAAGATCAATTATACAACGTGGGTTATCAAGATGAAGGTCTTTCTGAAGGCTCAGGGGTGTATGGGAAGCTGTTGAGGAGACAAAGAGCAATGTTGATCCAAAGCAAGATCAGTTGGCTCTTACGACCATGTATCGTACTATTGACAAATACACTCTTATGCAAATTTCCGAGGAGACATCAAGAGAAGCATGGGAGTTGATCAGTTTCAAGTTCTTGGGTGAAGAACACGTGATGGAAGCAAGGATCCAAACTCTTCCGAACGAGTTTGATTTAATGCGCATGAATGAAGGAGACTTCATCTGTTAGTATCTGAAGTATTACTCTCATGGAGAGGATGACACTAAGAGTTGGGAAATTTTTCTTGTTTTATTTCACACACAATGCCATACCTAACCTAGGGGTTGAGGTTACATATTTATAGCTGATGCAGCCAAGCATATTCCTAGATACTAGTCTAGGATGCTGTCCTACCAAAGGACTAATATGCTGTCCTAACAAGGACTGAGATGCTGTCCTCTTGGTCTAAGATGCTTTCCTACCAAAGTACTAATATGCTGTCCTAACAAGGAGTGAGATGCTGTCCTCTTGGTCTAAGATGCTGTCCTAACAAAGACTAAGATGCTGTCCAACCAAAGGACTAATCTGCTGCCCTAACAAGGACTGAGATGCTGTCCTAACTAGAGGCCACACAGACCAAGAGTACAAGACTTATTCCTTCATTCTCCCCTTAAGTCTTGTGCGTTGTCTTGTGGGAGAGTTGGACCATCCCGATCCTGGAGCAAAGCTCAAGGAACGTGATCCTCCCAAGGGGCTTGGTGAGCAGGTCTGCAAGCTGGTCCTTGGTGTTGATGTAGCACGCCTTGATGCTCCCTTCCTCCAAGCAGTCTCGGAGAAAGTGGTACCTCACCCGGATGTGCTTGCTCCGTTCATAAAAGACGGGGTTCTTTGCTAGAGCCAGAGCAGACTTGTTGTCCACCCTGAGTTCCACCGCTCCGGTGTCTTTGCTGAGGAGATCACCAAGCAGTCGAACTAGCCAGAGCGCCTGAGTCGAAGCAGTAGAGGCTGTTATATACTCGGCCTCGCAGCTGGACAGGGCCACCACTTGCTGCTTGACCGACTGCCAGCTAACGAGGCACTTGCCGAGGAAGAAGAGAATCCCGCTCGTGCTCTTGCTAGTGTCGATGTCGCTGGCATGGTCGCTATCGCTGTACCCGACAAGGTGTCCGCCCCTGGGCACCTCGGGTAGTAGAGGCCGTGGCTGAGAGTCCCTGCAACGTAGCGGATGATCCTCTTCACAGCCTGCTGGTGCCCCGTCGTCGGTCGCTGCATGAACCGACTGACATAGGCGACAGACAATGCCAAGTCCGGCCGTGTGTGGGCGAGGTAGTGAAGGCTCCCCACGAGACGCTGATACTGCGTGGCGTCCACCTCCTCCGTCGTGCTGTTGCGGCTCAGCTTCAGTCTCTCCTCCATGGGAGTGAGAGCTGGGTTGCAGTCTGTGAGCCCAACCAACTCAACAATGCGCTTGGCGTAGGCAGTCTGTCGAAGCATGATCCCAGAGTCGGCCTGGTGCACCTCGATCCCCAGGTAGAAGGAGAGAGATCCCAGGTCACTTATCTGGAAGGTGGCTTTCGTTGCTTCCTTGAATGCTGCCACCTCCGCATCCTTGGTGCCGGTGATCACCAAGTCGTCGACGTAGACACCCACCAGTAGGTCATTTCCTCCATTGCCCCGTCGGTAGATGGCCGCCTCGTGCGAGCTTTGCTCGAAGCCCTTCCCCTTGAGTGTGGAGTCCAACTTGGTATTCCACGCCCTTGGTGCCTGCCGCAGGCCATAGAGGGTCTTGCGCAGACGCAACACCTTGCCCTCCTTGTCAGGAATCGTAAATCCCGGCGGCTGGTGCACATAGACCTCCTCCTTTAAATCACCGTTAAGAAACACCGACTTGACATCCATATGCTGAACCCGCCAGCCTCCCTGAGCAGCCAGCGCAAGGAGGAGTCGCACAAATTCCATACGCGCCACGGGCGTGAAGGCATCGTCGAAGTCGATCCCCTCCTGTTGCACGAAACCCCATGCCACCAAGCGAGCCTTGTGCTTGACAATGGCGCCGTCTTCATCCCTCTTCAGCTTGAACACACACTTAAGGGTGATCGCGCGGTGACCATGAGGGAGGTCAGCAAGCTCCCAGGTGCGGTTGTTCTCAACCGCGCCCATCTCCGATTCCATCGTGGCACGCCATGCCGCGTGTCTCTCAGCCTCCGCGAAAGACCGAGGCTCGCCGTCATCGCACGCAAGATGTAACTGCGCCTCCAGATCGCGAGGGACCAGTCCCGGCACCGAGAAGATCCTCCATCGTACGATACCACAACGGCTCGCTGTCGTGGTACGCGTCGATGCGCTCCTCGTCGTGGGAGAGCGGAGTAACGAACTCCACCGGTTTGTGCTGGACACGAGCTGGTGTCGGAGTGGACGTACCCGAAGGGATGGCAGTCGGTGCTGGAGTGCGTGAGGTCGCCCACTGTGGTGGTGGAGAGGTCGTCGCAGCCGAGGTCATGACTGGGAGCGTGGCGCTGAAGTCGGTGGAGAAGAGCTGCCTACTCCCCCAGTTCCCTTGAAGTGGACGTACTCGACGATGAAGTTGTCGTATGTCGGAGTCGAGGCGTCGTCTACCGCCTTGTCCCATGCCCATCCTCGCCCTTCATTGAACACTACATCACGTGCCGTGCGCACGCGCTGTGTTCTTGGGTCGAGAATGCGGTAGGCCTTTGAGCCCTCCGCGTAGCCGATGAACACCCCTGGAGTGCTCCTGTAGTCGAGCTTGCTGATATGGCCAAGCTCCTTGGCGAACGCTAGGCAGCCGAAGACCCGTAGGTGAGAGACTGTCGGCTTGCGCCCATGCCAAGCCTCGTACGGTGTCCTGCCGTCTTGGTGGGCGAGCGGTTGAGGATGTAGACCGCCGTCACCACCGCCTCTCCCCAGAAGATAGCTGGCATTCCCCTCTGCTTGAGGAGGGCCCGAGCCATCCCCACAACCGTCTGGTTGCGTCGCTCGACGACACCGTTCTGCTGCGAGCTGTACGGTGCGGAGTAGTAGCGCTGAACACCCTCATCCGCGCAGTACGACGCGAATTCAACCGTCGTGAATTCGCCGCCGTTGTCAGTGCGTAGCACGCGCAGCTTGCGGCTGCACTCCACCTCCGCAATGGCCTGCGCGCGCCTGATGGCGTTCGTAGCCTCTCCCTTGCTGCCGAGGACCATTACCCACATGTAGCGCGAGAAGTCATCGACAAGCAGCATGAAGTAACGTTGTCCTCCCGGTGTAGCCGGTGTCACCGGGCCACACAAGTCCCCGTGCACGAGGTTGAGCCGCTCCTTGGCTCGGAAGCTCGAGTGCTGGGGAAAGGGGAGCCGCCTCTGCTTTGTCACTACGCAGACATCGCAAACTGCTCCACATGGTCAAGGCACGGCAGGCCCCGTACCATCTCCTTGGCACTGAGCCGCTTCAGGGCCTTGAAGTGAAGGTACCCAAAGCGCTCATGCCACTGCCACGCCTCGTCATCCCGGTGAGTAGCAAGGCAAAGAGGTTGTGCTACCTGCACGTTAAGAACGTAGAGTCGATTGGTGCCTTTGGTTACCTTGGCGAGAAGGCGACGATGGCGATCCCAAATCCTCATGACTCCGTCCTTGATTTCCACGTGCGAACCGTTCTCATCTAGCTGGTTCAGGCTGATGATAGAGTTTCTCAACGCGGGGATGTAGTAGACTCCGACGAGCAGCCTGTGCTCACCAGACTCGGCGATGAGGATGACGGAGCCGACGCCCTTGATCTCCACACCAGAGGCGTCCCCAAACATGACGGAGCCTCGAACATTGGGGTCGAACTCAGTGAAGAACTCTCGTCGACCAGTCATGTGATGGGTGGCGCCGGTGTCGAGGCATCACCCGTCACTCTTGTCGTTGCTAGAGTCGTCACCGAGAAAGGCGTGTGCTCTCGGCTCATCGATGTGGAGGAGAGCCGCTGCGGCCGATGCCACTAGAGGTGGCTTGATGCTTGCGTGCGCCAGGAGCAGAGCCGGCTCCTCCTCCTCCACCTGTGCGACGTGGGCCTGGCCACGTCGTTGCTGCCGACACTCCCTGGCCCAATGACCAAACTTGCCACAGTTGTGGTAGGTGTCGTCTCGTGCTGGCTTCCGGTTGCCGGCGGCGCCACTTTTGGCGCCTCCGTGGGCGCCACCCTCGGCACGTCTCTGCGCCCCAGCTTGGGCACCTCCGCGCCCCTTGCTTGGCTTGCCGCGCTTGCGGCCGCCTTTCGAGGAGGAGGGCTCCCCCTTCTTCCTGTCACCTTGGCAGGCCTCCCACTGCTCCCGAGTGAGATGTAGCTTCCGGCCGATGGTGATAGGCCCCGAGAGAGGCTGAGATTTGTCGCTGTTGATGACCTTGAGGCGGCCTATCGCCTCTTCGATCAACATCGTGGAGAGGTCCAGCAGAGACTCGATTGAGCGAGTGATCTGCTTGTACTTCTCGGGGATGCAACGAAAGAGCTTCTCGACGGCTTTCTCCTCGTTGTAGGTGTCGTCGCCGAACTGCAGCATCTTCTGCAGTGGTGTGTTGAGACGGAGAGTAAAGTCATCAACATCCTCACCTGGTTTGAAGGTCAGGTTCTCCCACTCCTTGCGGAGTGCCTGCAGTGTGGCCTTGCGGGCGCGGTCGCTGCCGATGCGTGCCGCAGCGATGACATCCCAGACCTCCTTGGCAGTCCGCTTATTGGAAAGCGAGAACTGCATCTCGGGCGGTACTACAGCAATGAGAGCATCCAACGCCCGTCGATCCTCGTAGTAGTCGACGTCGCCGTACCGGACTGCTTCTCACATGTGCCACACTTGGAGCCGTATCCTCATCACCGCGGCCCACTCGACGTAGTTGGTCTTGGTGAGGATAGGCCACCCACCGCCGGGATCAATGTCCCTGACAATGGCTTGGATCCCGTGGTGACCATGGTACCTGTTCGGAGAGGGAGAGTCGCGCCGCCTGTAAATGCCTCGATCTCCGTCGACCCAACCACCCCCGCCGGGAGCGTCGCCAGCGCGTCCGCGCCTGTCTGGGCTGCAGCCGTCGCGCTCATGGGGGTGCGCGTCTGCCCACTGTGGCGTCTGTGGTCGTGCTACCTTCTTCGCCAGTCTGAGGTCTTTGTTGGTGCCGCCGTCGGTAGAATCAGAGCCTCTGTCGCTACCGCTACGCAGAGCCTCAAGCTCTGTTGCAGCCGCACGCGCTGCATCCGCAGCCGCTGCTGCTTCTACTTCTGCCTTCGCCGCTGCCAGTTCCGCTGCCGCTAGCCTCGCCGCCCTCGCCGCAGCCTCTGCTGCTGCTCGCTCGCGTTCTTCTGTCGCGGCGACCTCGGCCTCCTGTCGATGCCGCGCGCTCGAAGCGACCGAGTGCTGAGACTGTCCTTCGGACACGGCTCGCTAGTGGGGGAGTGCCGTGTGGGGAAGAGGCTGTCTCAGACAAGCTGTAGAAGAGGAGGAATGAGTTAAAACAACCGGTGTTATTGCTGCTGGCTGAAGACGAAGAGAGGCGTGAGAAGGAGATGAGCAGGAGATGTCTAGGCTATAGGATAGAACGGCTCTGATACCACTTGTTAGTATCTGAAGTATTACTCTCATGGAGAGGATGACACTAAGAGTTGGAAAATTTTTCTTGTTTCATTCCACACACAATGCCATGCCTAACCTAGGGGTTGGGGTTACATATTTATAGCTGAGGCAGCCAAGCATATTCCTAGATGCTAGTCTAGGATGCTGTCCTACTAAAGGACTAATATGTTGTCCTAACAAGAACTGAGATGCTGTCCTCTTGGTCTAAGATGCTTTCCTATCAAAGTACTAACATGCTGTCCTAACAAGGATTGAGATGTTGTCCTCTTGGTCTAAGATGCTGTCCTAACAAGGACTAAGATGCTGTCCTACCAAAGGACTAATCTGATGTCCTAACAAGGACTGAGATGTTGTACTAATTAGGGGTCACACAGACCAAGAGTACAAGACTTATTTCTTCAACATCTACAACTTTGCCACAAGAGTGATGATCATCATCACAAAGATTCGTGGACTTGGAGGAAGAGTTGAAGAAAGCTATATCATGAGAAGTTGCTGCATGCTTTGCATTCGAAAATTTTTCACATTGCATCCACCATTGAGCAATTTGTGGACTTGAAAGCGATGACTGTGGAGAAACTCGTTGAGAGGCTCAAGGCACATGAGGAACGTGTACATGGCTTCAACAACCAAGAGCGTGAAAAAAGACTCCTTTTAACAATAGAGGAGTGGAGAGCAAGAGAGGCAAAGGGTCGAGAGAAGCTTCTTTTGACAAGGGAAGAGTGGAAGGCTCAAGAGGGTGATCAAAAGAAGAAGAAAAAATTTGATAAATCGAAGATTCGATACAACAACAACAACAATAACCAAGCCTTTATCCCAAGCATGTTGGGGTCGGCTAGACATGAAACCCCATAATTATATATATATATATATTTCAATGAAGTAAAGGAGAGGAAGAGATATAAGAATAACAAGAAAAAAGAAAAAAAGACTAAGATTCTGGCGCAAATCGATGATTCGATGCTTCAATTATAAAAAACTTGGGCACTTTGTCAAATAATTCTCGAAGATGAGATGGCGCTTCTTGCGTCAGAAGGAACTTTGTTTTGATCTCATAAGTGAGGTGTGCTTGAGATGAAGATGTGATCATCCCGAGTGTGTGATCGGAATGAAGATGCGCCTGTTCTGAGATCGAGTGCAGTATGAAGATGAGTCATTCTGGGGTTGAAGATGTGTCCAACCCGAATTTGTGTGCAGAGTGAAGATGTGACCATTCTGGAGGTGTAGTTGTGTCCATCTCAAAATTGAGTTGTGTAGGGTGTAGATGTGACCATCCCTGGGGTGTAGTTGTGTTCATCCCAAAAGTGTGTAGGGTGGAAGTGTGTCTCCATCCTAATTAGTGTGAGTGTGATATAGAAAAACGAGATTAGGGGGTGATTGTTAGTAATAATTCCATTTTCTAGATTAGGATAGAGTTAGAGATAGAACTAAAGTCTATCTCAAGTTAGAATAGGAGTCTAGGTATTATTAGATTTAGACTCTTGTAATTTGGGGCTATAATTAGCCACCGTATATGAGAAGAAAAATGTGAGATAATTAGAGAAAAACAGAATCAATCCCGCCCGGAATCAATCCCTCCTGGGTGTTGCTATACCTTGCTTGCAGAACAGAGGACTCAACACAAGATGGAACAGCCAGAACCAATCACGTCTAGGAGCCTGCCTTGCGTGAACAGCAGCCACCAGGGTGTGAACACCAGTAAGGCTGACGCAAGAGCAGAGGAACAGAGGGAGTTGATGGCTGGCGTGGGGAGGAAAAGTGTACAGGAGCAGAACAGGGGAGAGAGAACAGGGCTTGCACAGATAATTGATAGGTTCTGGTGCAGGGGAATTATGAGGAAGGGGTGATCTACTACTTGAGAATACCTGACTATTTATAGCCTTTTGCAGATAGACTCCTAACTGATTTAAACTAGAGATAGAATCAAATCTCTAACTAACTAAACCCTATCTAAACTGGTTCTGATCTGTTCAGATCAGAACCGACTCTATCTTGTCTCTCCTGTGCCCCCCCTTTTTCCGGGTGAGCTGGGTCTGGGCTGCTGAACTGGGCTGGATCTGGACGCACAGGAAGGATCAATCCACAATTTCGACAAACTTTTTACAATTGTAATTTAAGAATGCAAATAGTTACTTATCTCTGTTATCTTATTCACAGTTACTGGTGCATTTAATATTGGTATTTTCCATTGGCGACCCACTGAACCAGCTAAAAGGTTGGCAGCAGATTGGAAAGACCTAGTCTTGTCTGATGATGAGTTGTGGGACCAGAATGCCTTCAATGACCTTGTACGCAAAGTTTTTGGACAGTCAGTTGAAGGTGTAGATGATCTTGTCTATTCGTACGATGGGAAACTGAAGCTGGGAGTACTACCAGCAAGTATATTCTGCAATGGCCATACATATTTCGTTCAGGTAGGAGTGTATTTTATTTGAGATTATCAACTGGAAACTATGAATGTGAAACATTTGTGTTCTATATATAGTAGTTGTATTATTGTTTTTTCTTTTTCTGATGCTCTTTAGACTCCCCCTTTACATTATTTTTCCTAACCTGTGCTAGTACCTAGTGTTATCCTAAACGGGTCTCAACAGTCATTTAAACGGATTTCAACGCTAAACAGGTGGCATTTGCGGGAGTTTAGTCCCTAAACGGGCCTGTAAACGGTTGACCTGTTTAAACGGGTCAAGGGGCGCATAAACGGCCTAAACAATATGGTTTTGGGTCGGGTTTAGACATTGTTTTGACTCGTTTAGGTGAAGAACCGGTTAGAGTTCAGGTGTATATAAACAAGCGGAGTTAGGGTCAGGTTTATACGGTGTTTCGGCCCGTTTCGCTCACATGCTCGCCATTGCTGTCCACGCACCGCCATCGTTGTCGGCACGCCATCGTCCGCCGTGTGCTGTCGTCGCAGTCGGCCCTAGGATCAAGCCGCCGTCCGCGCCGCCCGAATCCTGCCTGTGTCTTCCATTCGGGAGCCGCTGTCCACCATTCGCGACCGTCCTTGCACCGAGTCACTGTCCGCAGGCCGCCGTCACTGTCCGTACGCACCAGGATCGAGCCGTCTTACAAATCTTGCCTTTGTCTACCGTTGGGGGCCCATGCGCCTCCTTCCACCAAAGAAGAATGGCAGCCGCCTTCCCGCTTCCACGGAGATCGTTAGGGGCAGTTACGATTGCTCTCTTCGCTGGTAAGGAACTCTAACTTTGCTTGGATGTTTATTTCAATGTTCTTAGACTCAATTGCTTTGGGGATGGATCTCTTACCTGCTTCCATTTGCAATCCAAAACCCAAATCCAAACACACATGCCCATAGTCAAAGTCTGCCCATCCATTTTGGGTCGCATTTCTTGTTTTTAGGTGATGCAGTAATACTAGTTTCTTGTGATTGAAGGCGGCCTATGGGATGACTTTTTCTGCTGATTTGATGCGGATTGCTAGTGCATAGTATAATTCCTCCACAGAAAAAAGTATTTTCATGCTACTGCAGTACACACCGTTTAATCCGTTTAGACACCGTTTAAATGTCTAGACCATCTAAACAGTAAACAGGGCTTCACCGTCTGTCTACTGTTTACCGTTTTAGGATAACACTTCTAGTACCTATTTGATATAGTCATATTCCTCTGCTTATCTTTTTGTTGTTGTTGTTATAGTGTGATCTTCTTTTGATAACTAATTGTGCTGTGTGTTTTTCTTCATTTCCAGGGCATGCACCAACAGCTTCATTTAGAACCATATGCTGTGCATACTACTTTTCAGTATGCGGGTACTGAAGGAAAGCGTAATAGATTGCGCGAGGCAATGCTCTTTGTTGATCAACCATCATATTATGACTCTCCAGGTCTATTCGTCCCTATAGTTTGTAAGCTGTAATATCAATTTGGATGCAGGGATCTATGGTTGTGGAATGTCAACCTACTAGTCTCCTAATGGTAGAGTAATTAAAACGCCAATTAAAAAACCTCATTTAATTATAAATCACTTTTCTTTCTTTTAGATCCTGGCGGACTCTTCAACGTCTTAAAATGGGACTGCTGCTAATAATATTCAGTTTCTATTTTTTCATTCTCATCATTTTTGTATTTTCTCTTGTCTCATGTTGCAGGAGGTTTTCTATCATTTAAACCTAACATTCCAAAAGGTCTGCTGTTAGATGGTGCTCATACTATTGAATCTCATTTTGTGTTAGTTAATTATCAGGTATTTGCTTCATATATATTGGGTCAAATTGTTGATTCACAATTTGATTATTTGATTGACAATTTGACCCAAAGTGGGTCAGACCTTTTCTCGGACCTTGTGCAAGCGGGAGCTACGTGCACCAGGCTGCCCTTGTTGGATGCATTTCTGTTATTTTAGTTTTCTTTACCTAACTGGTCACATGTTTGAAAATTTTCAGTTGAAGCAAATAAGGACAGCACTTGCGATTGCATCTTTGTTAAAACGGACACTGGTTGGTGAAACTTTCTTCATTATGTTTTTCATTCATAACTTCTGTTCAGATGCTTTTATGTTATATTCTAAACTCATGATTGTGGACTGGATGGACAATTGGACATGCATAGTTTTAATGTGGAAGTATCTCACTGAATGGACAATTGGACATGCGTAGTTATATTCTGAACTCACACGATTGTGGACTGGATGGACAATTGAACATGCATAGTTTTAATGTGGAAGTATCTCACTGAACTCAACTTTTCCCAGCAATGCTCCTTCTTTAGTTTGATCTCTTCCTAGAAATTTTACTTGCCTATGTGTTAACTTCAAAGAAAAATGATCAAGTGAGTAGAAATGTGTTATGATTTTCTGAGGATTAATATTATCTATTTGGATATAAAGTTCTGTATTTTCTTAATGCAAATATCAAAAGTCCATGGTACTGAATTTTCATGTGTGGTGGCAAGGTACAGGAAAACATTATTATGGTGTCACTCTCAACTTTCAACAATTATGCACAGTAGACGCTTTACTTACAAAGTTACATCAAGAAAGTTGTCATGTTATTATCTTCTATTACATATACATGGCTAGTGAGTTTTGAAGTTGTCTAATTTTTCTTTTATTTCTCCATCCATGTGCATGTCCCTTACTCCCTTTTCTAACTACAACTTGTACTTTTAGGTAATGCCTCCATTATGGTGCCGGCTTGACAGAATGTGGTTTGGACATCCTGGAGTTATGGAAGGAACAATGACCAGACAACCCTTTCTCTGTCCAATGGATCATGTGTTTGAGGTAATGCTGTTGGGAAAGCTCCCTTTTATCATAAATAGAGCCCAATTTTTTGTTCTTTTTTCCCATCACCACATAGTTTTACCTTCAACCTTGGCTAACTGTAATTAACTAATTATTTGAAGAATTGTGGAACTTTGTTACTATTGAATTTCTTGAATAGCTAGTTCCATTTTACAGGTACATGTCATGCTTAAGGACTTGTCCGAGGAAGAATTTGGTCCACCTATTGATTTCAGAGAGTACTCCTTTTTTGAGAATCCATCATTGCCGAAACATGTAACATCATGTGACCTTGCAGTTGTTTTGACTTTTCATGTTGAAGTTTGTTGACAGGAGAGGTGAGCATGTGACCTAATAGTCTCTTTTTGTCTTGTTGAACTAGGTGAAAGAGTCATTGCTCGAGGTTCAGTTCTGCGATGACCAAGGCTCCAGATGCTCTGTCGCAAATGGAACCAGTAAACACAGACCCCTTCTTTTGCCAAAGAATAGCACAGACCAAAAGGTAAACTATGATTTCTTCTCTCCTAGAATTTGTTGTTTCAGTGATGCCCAAAGGACAACAGCATATATCTGATGATCAGACTTATTGCCACATTATAATGTGACCTTTTAGTTCGATTAATATCTGAAGAGAACATGCTAGGAAACCCAATGTCAGCATGTGTTTAACACAAAATAACTTAACATAGGTCTCAAGACGGATACCCTGTAGACTTTGAACTTTATAGTTAGCTATTGTAACATATGCTTCATCATTTGATCACTTATGGAATGGCAACGTTTATAGTTCTTGTCTTCACCCCCTTTCTTTTTTGTAGCTGTTAGATGTCTTCTCGTCATACAAGAATGTCAAAATCATACAATTCTCATCAATGGTTGATGTCTTCAGGGGTTTTACTGATGCAGTAAGCTGCTATTCACCTTACACAATGCTGATCAAAGTTTTGAATATTAGATCCGGTCAAAAAAAGTTTTGAATATTACTTTCCAGCTTAACTGAAATTATTAAATCAGGCTGTGGAAAAGAAGTTTCGGAACCGTGTGAAGAGATATGTGGGCTTATGGTGCTGCGTACAGTTCCGTGAAATAGGCCACATATATTATGACATGTACTGGGATGAGAAACCAGGATGGAAACCACACCCTCCAGAGACGAGGGAAGAGGATCACCCCCCTTTGTCGTGACAACTTACAACAGCATTGCAAGAAAAAGGATAATTATGAAGATATTGAGATCATGTAACAACAGCAAGAGACTACTGACCACTTACTGCAAGTTTACTCATCACAAGAGCAGCCTGCTCCTTCCTCTTGGTGGTCCAATAGACTCAGGCCAACTTTCTTGCCTCAGGAGAAGAAACTAAGATCAGTGATTCTGCACTTCTGTAGACTGATTCAACTGAAGCCAAGCAGTAGCCCCTTTGCGCTGTTCCTTGGTTAAAGTGCGGGGCTCTATTAGTGTAGATTGAAACAATATTTAGGTCGTATCTTAGCTCAAATTTTTTGCATATTGTTCATAGCTCATCAGACATCCGGTTCATAGGAGAAGAGGGTGTTGTGCAAAACCTGGGTATCAATGCTTCAATAGTAAGTTTTAAGACAGTTATTTGACACGCAACATCGTGCTTGTGTATTGTACAGTCTTTGCTTGGCTGCCTCGACTGAGTCAATTTCTATTATATAACTCGTATCGAGCGACTTTCGTGTACTTTGATAAAATGATACTTTTATCATTGACGCACCGTTAAAATAGAATTATAGTCTAATTTATCTCATTTTAATATTTTTCTTTTCTTTTCTAATTCTTATACAATCTGAAATGACCATATTACCCCATCTCCCAACACCCTAGCCGCCAGCGAGCCCTGTCCGCAGCCATCCCTGGCTCTGCTGGAATACCACAACATGTAAAAAATTTGAACGGAGGCAGAACTAAAAAGAAGCCATCGAATAAGTCGGCACCAGTACGCGAGCAGCTCGCGGAGACGGCGTCGTCGGCAAAAACCTGCAAGGACGTCGAAACCGGCGGCACGTTCATGGTCACGACGCCCTCCAGCGCCTGGACCACCTGTCCCATCGTCGGCCGACGCGCCTCGTCGTCCTGCACGCACGCTCCAGCTCCCTCTCGTCTGCGTCGCCGTCCTGCCGCTTGTCCAGCAGCCCGAACATTGCCTCCTCTCCCTCGGTCACCTTCCTCGCGGCCACCAGCGGGAAGTACTCCGACGACATTCCGCCCTACCCCCCCCCACCCCCCCACCCCTCGACCGCGGGTTCCTCCGCCCGGAGATGATCTCCAGCAGCACCATCCCGTAGCTGTACACGTCGATCTTGGCGGTGATCGGCACGTCAGAGATCCACGGACTCGAAGCTCCCGCCGCCGATCTTCTCGCCCTCCTCACGTCTCTCGCCCCCTCTAGTCACAGATGCCGAACGCGCCGTAGACAGTGTAGACGTCGCACAGCTGTTGCGGCTCTGTCCAGATGAGCATCCACTGGTCGATCCCCCTCACCCACGTGAGCTGCCTTACGTGGCCGGAGACATCCATCACTAACCTAGAGATGACCGTGGGGTCCTGTAGGGAGTAGGTGAAGTAGCTGGTGTTCGCGTTAGACACGAACTCGAAGTTGTAGATGTAGTGCGACGTCATCTCCGGGATGCCGGCGAAGATGCTGCCGCTCCACTTGCCGCTGCTCCACTTGCCGCTGCTCCAGAAACGCACATAGTCGTGTTCCAGTCGATGAAGAACTGGCTGGTACCGTTTGGGTCGATCCCGAGCGAGTACACGCCGGGAGCTGGGTTGCCGTAGCTCTTCCAAGCCGCCAGTTTCCGCACGTCGCCGGTGACCTTGTTCAGCCCGATACGGAATCCCGGGAACCACGTGTCGGTGGGGTGTAGTCCATGCTCTGCCATAGGACCTCACCGTCCTCGCGCCCGGAGGACGAGGTTTCCGCTGTCCAAGATCACTGCCGCGGCACCGTTCTAGCTGGCGGCGCTGACGTTCGTGGACCAGACGAGCTTGCCGGCTTCGTTGATGATCACGAGGTTACCGTCAGCCACTACGGAGGCATCCCTGGCCGCGCGCCCCGCCAACAGCCATCCCAGCGGGTACAGGAGAAATCAACAAAGGATAGTATAGTCATTTCAGATTGTATTAGAATTAGAAAAGAAAATAAAAATGCTAAAAGAAGGTAAATTAGACTAAAATTCTATTTTAACGGTGCGTCAACGATAAAAGTGTTATTTTATCGAAGCCCATGACGTAAGTGCTATTTTGTCGAAGCCGCTCGATACTGGTTTTATAATAGCAATTGTCTCCTAATGATGGGTATTTAGTTTGTCACTAGAGATAGCTCCGGTTTATATTTAAATTTTCCTCTATTAATTTATATCTAGAGTTCACGTATCCTGCATTTTTCTGATGCATATTCACAGATTTCATAACTAAGGCAATATTCAGATGTTTCATCATGTATAAAGCAAATAATGACAACCATAAACAAGAACGTTCATCAAATACATTACAAGTCAACTGTCGATCAAGACCCACCCAACAACAAACATCTTCATGGTTTACCATTCACATTCAAATCGAAGAACAATTAAACTGTTAATGTGACGGATTCCACGGACCAACATCAGAATATGGCAACCAATCGCTTACACACAAGTGGTGTAGCTGCATACCATAGTCTAGTGTGCCTGAGAATGTGTTTCACCAACGCAACACCATGCGCAGCCACATCATTTAGTTTCTCAACTCGAGGAGACTCCGCAGCCACATGCAAGCCTTTCTCCGAAGACTAACTGGGAACCAGTGCAGCGACAAGGCAAACCTCGGTTTATATTTAATAAGCTTTTATAAAGTTTTACTTTATAACTTATAGTTAGTAGCGATAAGATGTGCATTAGGTTAGGATGATTGAAACCCCAATGGCATGACCAAATAATCCTTTTATTTCAAGGGTAACTTACTATTCTGCCGTGTAGACTCTTGCTAGGCTCAAGTCATGGAAAGGATTCGGTAGAAGTCAAGTAGTTGGAATCTACTCGCGAGAGAGAAAGAATAGGGCATACGGAGGATTCCTAAACATGTTCCACTCAACTGACAATGAGATAGGGCCGAGATGTAGGGTGAAGCAAGACATGGAGGTCTTGTGTGCGTAGCTCTGCTTATGTCAATCAAGGACCGTGCCGTGTGCAGTCCCGTTGAGCAAGTTTAAATAGTACCGGTAGCATACTGGATATATGGGCCCCAAGAAACCGATGTAGCTTGGATAACTTGGTCGTTGAGGCATTGCTCGCCGTCTTGAAGGTGTTGGTTGAGCGAAGCAAGGTGTAAATCCGCTAGCGGGCAACGTCGAGGACGCTTGCTCCGTGTAGGGACCTCCTGCTCGGGACGGTAGGACCAGTTCAATGATTGAGTGTCCTCGTGAAAGGTGGTCGTGTACAGCAGAAAAAGAGCATGCCTCAGGCAGCTTCTAATATGGGCATACATGTCGTGTATACTGGGTGTCTTTTGATTGCAATTACCGTCCCTCACGGTTATTTGAGTACCGCTTGTTCACTGCGTTGTGACGTAGTAAGAAAGAGTAGTTGGAGTAGGAATAACATTTATAATATAATTGAATATTGTATTGCAACCTTGTGTCAAGTAACTGAAGCGCAAACTAAACCTAAAAGTTTTCCCCTCTGAGGTAAGCAACATCAGGATGAAGCGTTTCTTGCTTGATTGTGGATTCACGATGTTGTGCAGCACCAAGGGACTAATTTGCTGCTTAAAAGTGAAGTTAAGAACCTATGGTTAGGCGAGTCTATTCTGCAATCGTACCCTACCTATCTTAGACCCTCTTGATCATCTAGAGTTCCATGTTTAAGGCGCGTCGGTTAAGACTTGCTGAGCCTTCGTGCTCATGTTTGTTATATAAGCTGTTGCTGCAGGTGAGGGGCCATCTATGGCCTTGTCTGACGAAGGGCTCGAATGGGAGGCCACACCCCCGACGGGGTACACGACTGAATGGGATCCCTGCACGCTGCCTTGAGAAGGAAGTGCTGCTAGAGTGAACCGTCCTTGGGCTGGACCATTCACTATTTTGCTTAGTTAGTTTGTAGTGAGTAAAAGATAAGACTTATGCTGTACATATTTTCAAATGTAATATATCTTCCGCTTGAACTTATTGGTTCAAGCATATATGATGTAATATGAATGTCTTTTGAAGTGTGTTGTTGGGTGTCGCATCGCACGCATCACCCAATGAGATTCCTAGAATGTCGGGACCCCCGGTCCCCACATCATGGTATCAGAGGCACATTGGGAATAACACTTTTGAAAAATGTCATATTGCTAAAAACCTAGGCTTATGGTGAGGTAACGGTAGTAAACCCGCATAAGGAGTACTATTAGTATAGCTATTTAAGGTGACATAACTAACATATGTGTTATAATTTGGTATTTCAATTCAGTAACGACGCACCTATGTGAAGGTAAGATTGGTAAGGAACGCCACCAAAAAGTGGTTCAATTTCGGTTAGCTCCTTCATGCGAGGAAAGTAGCACGAGATATTCCATTCAACAATGAACGGAAAGTGAATAAGTTTTCTAAGACGCTTCATGTCTTAAAAACATATGAAATGCACTAGCCTCCAGTGCGCAAACCAAGGGGCAAGAGGAGGAGACCCCATCGTGTGGTTACTAATATGAAATATGTTCTCTAGGACTCTTCATGTACTATGAAGCATATGAAAGTGTTGGTCCACCGGTGTGCTTAATTGCATAGGTGTGGAGCCCCCTTCTGGTGGTGAATAACCCAATCATGTACCCTGAGACATGGATTAACTCGAAGACAACCTGTATGGCAATGATACGGGGCGTATGTATTTACTTACTATATGGACCTTCCTGAAATGACAAAACCCATGAGTGTATCACTATTATGTGATCTTCTGCAGGTGCTGACCACGTTAGCGTATCGCTTTTAGAACACGTTTGTGAGCGATGTTTTTAATGCCACCACATCACACGTATATGCCAGCGTAATCTGGTTAGGATTTTATTTGGTGAGGAAACGTAGTACCAACATTTTACTTGTTGCATAAGCCAAATGGATTAAGGATAATTAGCAAATGGGATTCAGGGTTAAAACTTTAGCTATTCAGCTTCTCTTTTTGAACTAAGTATCAAAAGGAAGCCTAAGGACTTGGAGAAATTCATAGGAATTACCTCCTTTGTTCTGGCAGACATTTTGCTGGATTTTGACAGGGTGACGTTGATAGTATTCTCCAATGGAGGTGTGTGATACATGTCTGTAAATGTTTTGAAGTGCTATACAACTTTTCTGTAGTGTTCCGGTGCAGAATCACTATCTAAACAGGTGAAAATCCTAAATGAGTACAAACTGTCCAGAAACAGGACAGAGCAAAAGCCTCTATGGAATTTTCTGTTTTTCCATCATAGATCTTAGGATAAAATTTTCTAAGGGTCATGTGAAATACCATTGGAAAGCTTATGAGATAGCTAGGTTACAACTTTGCAACTCAAAGTTTCTCCAAATTTTGGGCAGAAGGGTGTGGAAAATAGAGATCAAATCCGCCTCTTGAAAAAGAAGTGATGCTGAAATTTTCCTTATTTCTGTTAACTTTGAAATATCATAACCTTTGATCAAGAATTGATCTTGATGCAAATAAGTACTCGTTGAAAAGACATCGAACTTTGATGTTCAACCTGAATTGTGAAAATGCTGTTAACCAGATCAAGAACCGGAACAAATGCAGACTGGTCAAATATGTTAAGAAATTGATCGGTTAAATTTAACATTTTGGGAATTGTATGAGTATGGACTTGATTTTGTTTCCCTGATTTACTTAAAAATTATAGTTTTTAATTCTATCATCTTTCTGTATAATTGAGTATTTGATTTAATGAAATCTCTTCTTCAACAGATGATAGATTCTAGAGGTGATTTTCTTGCTTCGTCAGCTTATGGAGAGATATAGGGAGCAGAGGAAGGACATGCATATGGTGTTCATCGACTTGGAGAAGGCGTACAACAAGATACCAAGGTCATTCATGTGGTGGGCACTAGAGAAACATAAAGTTCCAACAAAGTACAATACCCTTATCAAGGATATGTACAATAATGTTAGGACAAGTGTGCGCGTAAGTGATAGTGAGACTGATGCATTTCCTATCACGGTAGGACTACAGCAAGGATCAGCTTTGAGCCCATACATCTTTTCCTTGGTGATGGATGAGGTTTCGAAGGATATACAAGGGGATATCCCTTGGTGCATGCTCTTTGCTGATGATGTAGTGCTGGTAGATGAAACTAGAGATGGTGTTGATAAGAAATTAGAGTTATGGAGACAAACCTGTCCAAGGGGTTTAGACTTAGTAGGACCAAAACCGAGTATATGAGGTGTGACTTTAGTGGTGTTGGTCATGAAGAGGGAAATGTTAGTCTACAAGGACAAATAGTACCTAGAAGGGACTCTTTCTGATACTTAGGATCAATGTTACAAAGCAATGGCGATATTGATGAGGATGTTTGCTATAGGATCAAGGTAGGGTGGATGAAATGGCGACAAGCCTCTGGAATCCTATGTGATAGGAAAGTCCCACAAAAGCTAAAAGGGAAGTTCTATAGGACGGTGATCAGACCCGCGATGCTCTATGGGCGGAACGTTGGCCAACTAAACGGCAACATGTCCAACAAATGAGTGTCGCAGAGATGCGCATGCTACGGTGGATGTGTGGGCACATGAGAAGAGACCAAATAAGGAATGAGGCAATTCGTGATAGGGTAGGGGTGGCACCCATTGAAGAGAAGTTAGTCCAACATCGACTTAGGTGGTTTGGACATATCCAACGGAGACCTCCAGAAGCACCGGTTAACAATGGGATTTTAAGAGGTAGAGAAAATATTAGGAGGGGTAGAGGACGACCAAGGTTGACCTGGGAGGAGGCGGTAAAACAAGATTTGAGAGAGTGGAATGTATCCAGAGAC
Organism: Neostapfia colusana; assembly: GCA_030760725.1. Classification (NCBI taxonomy): domain Eukaryota; kingdom Viridiplantae; phylum Streptophyta; class Magnoliopsida; order Poales; family Poaceae; genus Neostapfia; species Neostapfia colusana. The sequence continues at coordinate 36,646,834 of JASWHV010000013.1, read as the reverse complement.
TTCGCTCATGATAGGACCGCATGGAAAGTAGCAATTCATGTGCCAGAATCATAGTCTTGTTTTTTTTTTCATTTTTTTCCTTTTTTTTTCTTTTTTATTTTCTCTTTTTTCTTTTTTCTTTTCTCTTTTTTCTTTTCTCTTTTCTCTTTTTTTTTTCTCTTTTTTTCTTTTTTCCTTGTTCTTATATCTCTTCCTCTCTTTTAGTTCATTGATATTGGGTTTCATGTCTAGCCGACCCCAACATGCTTGGGATAAAGGCTTGGTTGTTGTTGTTGCTGGAGAACGGATGGGTTCATTCATTTGGACAGCAGTTTCCCAGTTTCCCTGCTTTGTTGCAGCGACTTTTGCAACATTTCAGGTATACCGAAGCCCCACGCTATTGGTGAAGTGAAAGGATAGAGAATGGAGAGATGTCCTATGTTATGCATTTGGACGTCTCTGCAAGTCCTGAACCACCCGGTTGGGTGCCATTCACTGTCACCGTGAAGGGGCACCGTATGGATGATTTGTGGGATATGGCGTCCCGCGAAGCCATCACGCGCTTCTGCCAGCTTCATGCCAAGCAAGTGGAGACAACCCCGTTCACCGCTCTTACCTGTTATAGGATTATCTCACCATGAGTGGGAATGGCGATATGGCAAGCTGACAGACCTATTCAACCAATTTCAACTTGAGGTTGTCCACTACAAGCTTTTATGCATCAGCCAGCAAGTTGGTGATTGATGGTCAAGCCAGGACCATCGAACACTAATGGGTGGGCTGAATCAAGCGAATACTCGCAAGGATCAGCCCCAACATGAGTAGAACTCGCTGCGAGCACATCTCTCCCAGCAATAAATCAGCTCATGGTGGCTGAAAATAAGCTACAACGAACTCAGGAAGAGTTGCAGCAAGTCCGGGATGAGCTGAATGTGAGTCAGCAGATGGTGGGTGCACAATTGCACCACATCAACGTACTCATAGAGGAGAGAGATGACACCATAGAGGCAGCCCAGAATTGGGAGCAAGACTGGACGAGTTGAACGCTTTGCAACCCATTTTGCAGCCTGCCCTCGTCCAACCAGCAGAGGTCGTAGCTCCGGGGGAACCTGAACCCGAAGCTATGGTAATTGATGCTGAGCCCGTGCTTGTTGCTCCAGCTTCAGACTCTTAACCAGAAGTAAGATCCAAGGGAGCCTGAACCTGTATCAGACGAAGAGTAGTCATCATGGGGTAGAGAGAACATCGAGTAGAGTTGTGCCTAATCCATTGTACTTATAGAACCATGTGTGTGTCATATTGTAATTAGTAGTGGCTGTGGCGTAAGTGACGACATGGATGTAACATTTTGTGGTGACCATGGTAGCAAATATGAACTTGCAACCTAGAAGTTCATCATTTTGGAGTGTTATTGTAAAGAATGGTCCCCAGAAAATATTGTCGGTACCCTGCAGACCGGGTACCCCCGCGTGGAAAGTTGAAGACAACCTAGGCCTTGCCCCCCTGATGAGGCGGGCCCTGGCACGGACACGTGCCCTTGGACCCGGACTTAGCCTCCCCGCTGAGGCAAGGTCCGGGGCTGCCACATGTGCCCAGGCTACGGGCCCGACCTCCCTGCCGAGGAGGGCTCCGGAGCTGCCACGTGTCCTTGGCTCTGGACCTGGCCTCCCAGCTAACGCAAGGTCCGGATCTGCCACATGTCCCCAGGCTCCGGGGCCGACCTCCCGGCAGAGGAGGGCTCCAGAGCCGCCATATGTCCTTGGTCCCGGACCTGGCCTCCCCTCTGAGGCAAGGTCCGGAGCAGCCACGTGTCCCCAGGCTCCGGTGCCGACCTCCCGGCAGAGGAGGGCTCCGGAGCCGCCACGTGTCCTTTGGCCCCGGACCTGGCCTCCCCGCTGAGGCAAGGTCCGGAGCTGCCACGTGTCCTCAGGCTCCGGTGCCGACCTCCCGGCAGAGGAGGGTTCCCTAGCCGCAACGTGTCGTTGGCCCCGGACCTGGCCTCTCCGGTGAGGCAAGGTCCGGAGCTGCCACGTGTCCCAAGACTCCAGGGCCGACCTCCTGGCAGAGGAGGGCTCTGGAGCCGCCACGTATCCTTGGCTCCGGACCTGGCTTCCCCGCTGAGGCAAGGTCCGGAGCTGCCACGTGTCCCCAAGCTCCGGGCCTAACCTCCCAGCTGAGGAGGGCTCCATAGCTGCCATGTGTCCTTGGCCTCTGACCTGGCCTCCCCGTTGAGGCAAGTTCTGGAGCTGCCACGTGTCCCCAGGCCCCGGGCCTGACCTCCCGGCTGAGGAGGGCTTCAGAGCTGCCATGTGTCCTTGGCCCTGAGCCTGGCCTCCCCACTGAGGCAAGGTCCGGAGCTGCTACGTGTCCCCAGGCTCCGGGGCCGACCTCCCGGCATAGGAGGGCTCCGGAGCCGCCGCGTGTTCCATGGTCAGTCGTGGGCCGTAAGACTCTAGAGTTAAGGAGACGTGCACCGACCAGTCATGCATTCAATACTCGCTCCTTTCCTAGAAGCATGCGCACAGCGCACACCTCCGCCCCCTCCCGTCCGTCATTACAGTGACAAGATAGGGCGGCGAGGCGTAACAGCAGCACAGTGCCGCCCAATGGCACAGTGCTTCCCAGTAGACCGAGAGGGCACGACAACAAGGTGGGGTCTTCATCATCACCTCTATCAGGTCTGCGGCGCCCGACGCATCAGACGGTGCGCCTTAACTCCACCGACAACAACATTACATGTAGCTGTTAATACCCTAGATCGTGGATAGGGTACGGACAGCTGCGGCGTCTTAACCCCAAAATGAAGGACAAGCTTGAACAATTTAACCGCGGCATGTTCAATGACATGGTCAACACCGCCACAGTGCAAGAAGTTGCTTCCCGTGAATTGACCACAGAGAAGAGGAAGAGGAGCGCCCCACAGGGCAGCGGGGGAGGCAATCCCCAAAAGTAGCGTATGGTGTATCTCTCACCATCCGGTCAGAGGTGGAAACCACCAGCGCGGCAGCCGATTTTCCATGGTCGGCAATTCAACGCGCCCAGTTTCCAACCACCACCGCCACAACAACAACGTGCACTCAGACTCCGTCCCCAAGTTAGCGGGGGACCGACCAACTACACGTGTTTCACGTGTGGCCGTGCCGGTCATTTCTTCAGGGAATTGTCCGGAGAAGCCACAGGGCAGCGGGCAAGTAAACACCAAGGTGAAAATCAGCCCTCGGGCTAACCCAAGAAATTAGCCCCGAAACCCGGCAACATCCGCCATCTTGGTATCGAGGATGTGCCGGAAGGCGAACCCGTACTCGTGGGTACGTTCGCTCTCCACAACCACCCCACATTCATATTATTTGGTTCTGGTGCCACTCATAATTTCATAAGCAAATCTTATATTAGCAAGTATCAAATACCAGTGCTACCTACAAAAGGTTCATACTTGATTTTCTTGGCGGGTTGGAACATAGCCTCTCACACTACGGTACAAAAAGCTCTACTTGATTTAGGTGGGAAAATATATCCCACCTCTCTTATTACCTTATAAGATCAAAATATAGATGTTATCTTAGGGATATCATGGTTATATTGCCATGATGCCATTCTCAACATTGGTCTTCAAACCATTCAACTCAACTCTTCCATTCATGGCCCCCATCTATTGGTTCTTTAAACCAATGTTTCGAAAGATGCAATGACATATCACGTGGAAGCCGTCAAATTGGAAGATATTCCGGTGGTCTGTGAATACCCGTATGTAATTCCTGATGATTTACCAGGCACGCCACCCAAATGGGATGTGGAGTTCAAGATTGAACTTGCACCGGGTACTACCCCAATCTCCCAGAGGCCGTATAAAATGGCTCCGAATGAGCTTGCAGAGTTGAAGGAACAACTGAATTACCTAATGAAGAAAGGTTTCATTCAACCGAGTTCATCGCCATGGGGATGCTCGACACTGTTCGTAGAGAAGAAGGATGAGACGTTGAGATTGTGCGTAGACTATTGTCCTCTCAATACCGATACTATCAAGAACAAGTATCTTCTACCTCGTATCAACATTTATTCGATCAATTAGTGGGTGCTAAGGTGTTCTATAAAATTGGACCTTCGGTCCGGATACCATCAGATTAAAATACGGGCAAAAGATGTACCGAAGATGGCGTTCTCCATGAGATATGACTTATATGACTTCCTCGTCATGTATTTTAGTATCACCAATGCTCCAGCTCACTTCATGTACCTCATGAATTCGGTATTCATGCCGGAGTTGGACCGGTTCGTGGTGGTCTTCATCGACGACATTCTGGTATACTTCAGGTCGGAGGAAGAACATGCCGAACACTTACATATTGTACTCCAACAATTGCGAGACCACAAGCTTTATGCCAAGTTCAGCAAATGCAATTTTTGGATCAAACAAGTGCCATTTCTTGGGCACATTATCTCAGCATAAGGTATTGCCGTTGATCCAAGCAAAATCGAGCAAGTGCTGAAATGGAAGTCCCCCAAGTCTGTCAACGAAGTCTGCAGCTTCTTGGGTTTAGTGGGATACTATCAGAGGTTCATTCTGAGCTTTTCGAAATAGCTAAACCAATAACGGAGTTGTTGAAGAAGGGGACTAAATATTTTTGGAATACAGCATGTGAAGAATATTTCCGAGCATTAGTGAGGCACCTAACAACAGCCCTGATTCTAGCTCAACCGGATACGACGAAGCCATTCGACGTATATTTCGATGCATACGGTATTGGGCTTGGCTGCATGTTAACGCAAGGCAGACGTGTGGTCGCATACGGATCACGACAACTCAGAAATCATGAACAACATTATCCAACTCAGGATCTTGAGCTTTCTGCAATGGTCCTTGCCTTGAAGATGTGGAGACATTACCTACTAGGGAACCTAGTACATCTCTACACTGACAACAAGAGTTTGAAGTACATATTCACTCAGAAAGAGTTGAATATGCGACAACGGAGATGGTTAGAGTTAATCAAGGACTATAAGATTGATATCCATTATCATCGGGGCAAGGAAAATATGGTTGCCGACGCACTTAGCCGGAAATCTCATGTTCATAACTTGACCATCACGCTGATAGAATAAGAAGAACCAAGCCTTTACTTGGTTTTCCATATGGAGCTCTGTATAATCTTGCTCTCATCCCCACAATAAGAGAGAAGATTATAAAAGCTCAAGAGCAAGACAAGGGCATGTCTCATATTAGGAGGAGGATGGAGCATGGGGAAATGAAATGTTTCAATTAGATTAGGAAAGTAATCAAATCATTAACAGCCTGTCAAGGAGATACATATATAGGGGGACACAGCTTAAGGGTTAAGCAACCCTAATACCAAAAGACTAAAATGCCCCTGCCCCCTATACGTACAGTATAACACCCCCCCGCAGTCCCAACATCTAGCCACGGAAGATGTTGAGACTGGACCGAAACTCGGTGAACACCGTCGAAGGAAGTCCCTTGGTGAAGATGTCGGCGAACTGAGACGATGTCGGAGCGTGCAGGACTCGCACCTCCCCGAGAGCCACCCGCTCACGAACAAAGTGAAGGTCAATCTCTACGTGCTTCGTGCGCTGATGCTGCACTGGGTTGGTGGAGAGGTAGACGGCGCTGATGTTGTCGCAGTAGACCAACGTACTCCGGGCGAGGGGAGAGTGGAGCTCCTGAAGCAGCTGCTGAAGCCAGGAGGACTCGGCCACGCCGTTGGCCACGGCGCGGTATTCCGCCTCGGCACTCGAGCGGGACACCACGTGCTGCCGCTTCGAGGACCAGGAGACGAGGTTGCCGCCTAGGAAGACGGCGCAGCCGGAGGTGGACCGACGGGTGTCCAGGCAGCCCGCCCAGACAGCGTCGGTGTAGACGACCAGCTCGGAGGCAGAGTCGCACCGCAGAAGAAGGCCGTAGTCGTGAGTGCCACGCAGGTACCGAAGGATCCGCTTCACCGCCATGAGATGTGGCTCCCGCGGATCATGCATGTGGAGACACACCTGCTGAACCGCGTAGGATATGTCCGGCCTGGTGAAGGTGAGATACTGCAGTGCACCTGCAAGACTCCTGTAAGTGGTGGGGTCAGCGACCGGGGCACCATCGGCCAAAGACACCTATGCCTGGGTGTCCACGGGAGTGGAGCACGGCTTGCAATCAGCCATGCCCGCTCGCTCGAGGATATCCAGGCAGTACTGGCGCTGGTGGAGGAACATAGCACCCGGGCGGTGGTCGACCGCAGCGCCCAGGAAGTGGTGGAGCTGGCCGAGATCCTTCATCGCAAACTCGCGCTGCAGGGCGGAGATTGTGCGCTGAAGAAGAGCCGGGCTGGACGCCGTGAGGACAATATCGTCCACGTACAGGAGGAGGTAGACAGTGTCACCCTCACGCCTGTAGATGAAGAGCGAAGTGTCCGACTTGGCCCCGACAAAGCCGAGCGAGACCAGGAAGGAGGCGAACCGGTTGTACCAGGCCCGAGGCGCCTGCTTCAGCCCGTACAGGGACTTGTTCAGCCGGCAGACCATGTCTGGACGGGCTGAATCAACAAACCCTGTTGGCTGACTATAGTACACCGTCTCCGTCAACGTCCTGTGGAGAAAGGCGTTCTTGATGTCCAGCTGGTGGACAGGCCAAGAACGCGACAGAGCCAGCGACAGAACGGTACGAACTGTCGCCGGCTTCACCACCGGGCTGAAGGAGAGAGAAAAAGTATTCTGATACCAAATTAGATTAGGAAAGTAATCAAATCATTAACAGCCTGTCAAGGAGATACATATATAGGGGGACACATCTTAAGGGTTAAGCAACCCTAATACCAAAAGACTAAAATGCCCCTGCCCCCTATACGTACAGTCTAACAGTTTCAAAAAGGATGATGAGTGAACCTTATGGTTGAAAGACCAGATAGTTGTATCTCATGCAATGGGACTGCAGAAGAAAATTTTGGATAAGGCACAATAATCCAAATTTTCTATTCATCCGGGTAGTAACTAGATGTACTAAGAATTGAAGACAAAATTTTGGTGGACTCGGATGAAGCGAGATATTTCAAAGTACGTGTCCGAATGCAACACACGTCGGTGAGTTAATGCTGACCACATGAAGAAAGCGGGGACCTTGCAACTGCTAAGTATTCCAGCTTGGAAGTGGGAGGACATTAGTATGTATTTCATTGTTGGATTACCTCTCACAGCCCACAAGCATGATTCAATCTGAGGGATCATGGATCGGTTAACCAAGTTGGCACATTTCATCCCTGTGAATACAAGATTCCATGCCAAGAAATATGCAGAGTTATACATTGCAAGAATATTATGCTTGCACAGAGTTCCCCGTACAATCGTTTCAGATCGAGGCACACTATTCGTTGCCCATTTCTGGGAACAACTAGATGCTTCAATGGGACCTAAATTTATTAGGAGCTCTGCATATCACCCTCAAACAGATGGTCAAACGGAAAGGGTGAATCAAGTTGTCGGTACCTGCAGACCGGGTACCCATGCGTAGTGGGTAAAAGACGGCCTAGGCCCTGCCTCCCTGTTGAGGTGGACCCCAGCATAAGTCACGTGCCATGGGCCCCATGGTCAGCCCTGGGGCTACCATGTGCGCTTGAGCTCCGGAGCTGACATGTGTCGGGCTCTGGTCCAAGCCTCCCCACTGAGGTGAGGTCCGGAGCTGCCACGTGTCCCCGGGCTCCGAGCCGCCTACCTGCTAAGGACAGCACCGGGGCTGGCACGTGTATTGGGCTCTGGCCTAAGCCTCCCCGCTGAGGTGGGGTCTAGAACTTCCACGTGTCCCCTGGCTCCGAGCCGCGTCCCCGCTGAGGAGAGCTCTGGTGCTGGCACGTGCTCCGGGCTCTGGTCCGAGCCTCCCTGCTGAGGTGAGGTCCGCAGCTGCCGCGTGTCCCATGGCTCCGAGCCGGCTCCTCGTTGAGGACAGATCCATTGCAGACACGTGCCCAGGGCTCCAGCCTAAACCTCCCCGCTGAGGTGGGGTCTGGAGCTGCCACGTGTCTCCAGGCAACAAGCCTATCGACAAGAGCTCCAGAGCCGTCACGTGACCCACGACCAGTCATGGGCCGGGGGTCGACGAAGTCAAGAAGGAAGTGCACTGTCAGGCTTCACATTCAAGGCCAACGCCTTCACCAGAAGCATGGTGCGCTACATACGCCTGCGTCCTCTGTCCGTTCGCCATTACGGTAAAAGGCAGGGCAAAGGCGTGACAGCCGGTACAATGCCGCCCAACGGCACGAAGCCGCTCAAGCATGTCGAGAAGACGCGGCGACAAGACGGCGTCTTCATCATCACCTGATACGCGGTCAGCGGGCTCAGCACGCCAGACAGAGGGACTTAACTCTCCTGCCGGCCACTCTACTCAGAGGACGAATCCCTAGATCGTGTATAGGATTCACATAGCTCTAGGTCCACCTGTTGGGCCCCAAGCCTCATTGTAACCATCTTGGCCTTGAACTATAAATGGACCAGGGTGGCCACCCGGCACAGGGATCCCCATTCCGGATTCCTGAACACACAAGCAGTCACGCTCAAGCAATAGAACAAGCACACTCGTGGACATAGTGTATTACGCTCCGGCGGCCTGAACCACATAAATCTCTGTGTTCATTCGCTCTCTCGAGCCCAGGTCGCGTAGGGCGCCAAGCCCCCTCCGAAAAAAAAGAACCTCGCGGGATGCTTTCGAGCAGGCCAGGAGGAGTGTTACAGCTCACACTCCAACATTTGGCGTGCCAGGTGGGGGGGCTTTCCGCGCTCTCCACGTGACCATGGTGAACATCACTTCTTATGGCGAGCCTTCTCGCCCAACTCGCCGTCGTCTCCAGGCAGGAGACAAAGAGATCATCCCCACTCCAGAGCAGGTAGGTCTGGCCAAGCCAGTAGCCAAGTGGCCGGCGCACTCTGTGTGATGTACGGGAGTTCTTCCGATGTCTCATCCAGACGAGCCGTCAAGACCCTCCGTCGAGCAGTGGCGGCCGCTGCTCCTGTCCTGGGGCCGGCGCCACATCGCAAATGGATTGAGACGCCGATCAGCTTCGACGCCTCCAACTACCCCAAGAACATGGCAGGCGTAGGGCAGCTGCCTCTCCTCGTCACCCCGACCATCTCCAATGTGAAGCTCTACCACGTGTTGGACGATGGCGGGGCGGCTCTCAGTGTTATCAGTCCCACAGCTTTCAAGAAGCTGCAGATCCCTATGTCTCAACTTACCCCCTCGAGACCATTCTCGGGGGTAGGTCGGGATCCCATCTTCCCGTGCGGTAGTACCTCCCTCCCGGTGACATTCGGGACGTCTGAGAATTACCATATGGAGAGCGTCGTCTTCGACGTCGTGGAGGTCATCCTCCCCTTCAATGCCATAATCGGCAGACCAGCTCTGTACTGGTTTATGGCAGTGGCCCACTACGGCTGCTTGGTCTTGAAGACGCCAACTCCGAGTGGTGTCCTTAAGATTTACAGTGACCGCACCGCGGCTGTCTCAGCGCTGGAAAAGCTCCAAGCGCTGGCAGCAGCACAGGAGGCCGTCTCCAATCACGCTGAAGCTAGCCGGCTACCTCCAAGCATGCGTCAATGAGGGGCGACATCTGCACCCCGTGTGCAGCCCTCAGACAGCGAAGACATACCAGTCAAGGTCGTCCAAGTCGGTCCTGATGTCGCCCAGACCACCCGAATCGATGTAACAGCCCTAACTTTTGTAAAGTTGTATTTCATTTTATGAAGTAAAGTTAAGGAGAAGAAAAGGGGCATTATGTGTCACATTGCGAGGACCCGACAGTCTCGACAAGCCAGGATCAAGCTGAGGGGTACTGCATTGCACAACACCGGATAACACACATAAAAGGCATAAAGCGGGAGCGAAAATTTTATTACATAAACGTGTTTATGAACATAATTACATCAAAATACGTTAAGTCTACACTCATGGGCGTAGGCTAAGCAAAACAAGTTCACGTTCAGCCAATGAACGTGTCTTCACTAGCACACACGCACACTAACACGGCGGCGTGCACGGCTCCCACTCGACGGTGGTTCCCTCTTGGGGGTCCGTCTCCTTCTCGGGAGCCTCCTTCTCATAGAACCCTACAAACGCTTCAAACACAAGCAGTGAGCACGATGGCTCAGCAAGACTGACCCGTCTTACCTACACATGAAACTCTGCATGCTTGGTTTGTAGTGTATAGTAGGAAAATATGTTGCAAAAGACACGCCTAATTAGTTAAATCTTACTTTCAAGTTTTAGCAGCAAGTTGTCAGAAAACCTCGTGCTAAGACACATAAGAAAGCCACAATCAAACAAGAAACACATTTCTCTTATGTGCTTTGCCTAAGGTTGAAAAGAACTTTAATTAGCTCTAAACCATAGAAATTCATTAACCAGCAATGTAAAGCTTTCAACCAGCAATCTTTTAACATGACACTAGCCTGTTCTTTCTACTTCATAGTACAGTGAACAAGGGGTACTCCCTGACCGCGAGGGACGGCAATTATAATCAATTTACACCTGCAGGGTTACCAGAATAACCCGTCACGTACGCCCATACTCGATGTTGCCTACAGCAACCACCACGGACGTCGTACGCAACCACCTTTCATCCGTCAGCCAAGTGTTGAACAGGCCCGCACACGGCTCGGTCCTCAATCAAAACAAGCAGAGCTATGGCACCCAGGCCCCAAAGTTCTTCTGCCCTTACTCTCCGCTCGATCTCATTTTTCTTGCCATGTGAACCATTTTCTATCTTTCTAACTGAGTTGTGTGCCTCTAGCCTATTCTGGCGAGTAGTTCCAACTACTCGACTTGTACCAAATCCTACACCAACATAGCATTGCAGTGGCTACTCGAGGTTTACAACCTAAGTCAAAATCCCTGGTTCTCTTGGCTATGCATTTGGGTTTCCAAACAAGACTCTAATGCACAATTGTAAGAAATACGTAAAATAAGTGCTCAAAACATAAGACTTTATGAAATGGCTAATGCAAACCGGAGCTTGCCTTGCTGCTGGTCGTAAGCTATTGTTCTTCCAGAGTGATAAAGTCCAGAACCTCCGTCCTTCTTCGATCTTAGCGACTACACGAAAAAGAATTACGATGCGTGTCAATTTAAATGCAATTGAGTTGGATTTGAAATTGTGAAGGCTATAAGTATAGCTAGACAGTGCTATTGACTCTGAAATTTTTACTGTGATTTGTATACAACCTAAACATGGACTTGGCAAAATTTAATTTGAAGCAAAGCTCATTGGAGCCCTCCACAAATAAATGTATGTTTGGCCCTAATTATAGCTCTTATGGTTTTCTAAGGATTTTCATGTAGCAAGCCATGACTTTCTGGAAACTAGATCTTCAGATGGTTCTAATGGTATTGGTTTCATCTAAGTTGAAGATTCCTATAAAAATATATGAGCTAAACAAGTTCAGAGAAAATCTGAAAAATGTTTCTGGACATTTTTCTTTTTCTCTGGACCAGTTTCCTTAATCACACCATTAGGTGGAACAAATGGGCTCGGATGGATCTGAAATTTTTATGGTACCTCAGCGATATTACAAGGAAAATCCTGGCCAAATTTCAGAATTTTCCAATAAAGGGTTCTCCAGCTAAAATTCTAAACAGTTTAAATTTTGAAAAATTAATTATTGGGAACTAAAGGTTTTCAAACTTGTTTTGTTGGAAAGTAATCAGAGAGCTGAATCCAAAAAAATTTGGTTCACTCGATTTGGAGCTTCGTAGCAAAATTTGTGTGAGTTTGAAGTTTGAAATAAATCTGAAAATCGGGAAATGTTTAAAACACTGCCCGTGGGCCCCACGCATCTGGCTTCTTCAACCTCGCGCCAAACACGACCGAGCGGCGGCGCCCTCCGGCGAGGGTCGCTGGAACTGAGTTCCCGGCCACCTCCCGGCTTGGTTCTTGCCACCTGTGAGTTTAGGAGGTCGCTGAACCTGTTTGTGAGGTCAGGGCAAGCCGTCCATGAGCGGAACAATGTCGGCGACGTGCAGCAGCCTCGGGAGAGGTTCGGCTCCGTCGGCCGGTCATACTAGTCCACCAAAAGCTCGAGAAAAAGGCTCTACAGCACCAGTGGACCTCGAGGAATATCGACATGGCCTCAAACTTGCTCGGAAATAGCCATAAGTGGGTTGTCACCGTGCACCCGAACCGTGCCACCGGTTTGCGCTCGGGAAATCCAAAAATTGTGCTGTCTGCGTGCGTTTTCGAGCTAGGGTTTCAAAGAGAATTTGGTCGCCAGCTAGTATAACTCATGTGTGCAATATTTGGTGACCTAAGACCGGAAATTGAAGAAGAATTCGAAGGTTTCGTACCAGACGTTCGGTTTGCGCACGCCGGAGCAAAAATCCCAAATTGAAGCTAGGTGGTCCACGGGATGATCAACAGTTTAGGTATGAGCAGCAGGGATCACCGGAGCATCCTTGGGTGTGCTTGTTCGGGCATGAAAGCCTTCTGGTTGTGCTGTGCGCAAGAGCACCGAACGGCGGCAGCTTTCGGGTCGCCGCAAAAACGTTCGGGGTTGCTCAAGGAAGGCCGATTTCAGCTCGTTCTCGTGGCTAGGAGGTCGGAGGAGAGTAAGGTGCCGTTTTGCAGCTCAGGGGACTTTGTTTGCAAGTGAGGAACTGTATCACGGTCGAAACCGAGGAAGCGGTGAAGTCTTGGCTGAGCTTGGTGCGATGAAGGAAATGAACTTTGGTGCTTTGGCTTGTGAGCAAACAGAACACGCCGCGGGGTGCTAAGGCTGTCGGGCAGCTGGTCTCCAGCGTGAAGAACTGAAGCAGGAGGAGACACCGGGTTTTGGCTTGGTGGCTTTCGCTGCCTCAGCCCTAGAAACAGAGCAAGACTTCATGTGCAAGTTGCATTTGTTCCACTGACATGTGGGTCCCGCCTCCAAATTTGTCTCAAAAACATGAATTCCTACAGCTCTGAATTTTTGGGGACCCTAATGCCCCTTGGCAATTTGATCAATTCACCAAATTCCCCTTTGAAATTGGAATGATTCAAATTTGTGAACTGGCTTGGATGCATTTTGATTCAAATGGCAAACTGAAATTTAAATTCAGTTTGAATTTTTCTCAAAATGGCTCATGTCAAGATCAACTCCAAATGGAGTGAAAATTGATGTGTGAGCTCATAAAAATGTGCTGAGTGTGAATATGAATTCCTCTTCTGAATTCATGAGATGAAAGGAGTTTGAATTTGAATTTAAGTTCAAAGCAGCCTTTTAACAAATATACCCAAAAGTACCTCAAAAGGTTTTGGATTTGGGTGAAATTTGGCATGAGCATTCCTAACAAAGTTTAGGAGTTAATGATATGCTCAGCCCCTATATGATGCATGTGGGAAATACCACTTTTGCATTTTGTGAGTTCATCTTCTAATTATCTACTGATTGTGGTTACTTGCTCTTCAAATGTGTTCATGTGATTACCACAAATGAGGTGAGGTGTGGGTGTGATGAACACTTCTAGCAAGTGAAAAACTTGAGCCCTTACACACATGAAATAATGAACCCAAAAATAGACATGTGAGGGAGTTAAAAATTTTCTTTAGCCCATGCTTAACACATGTTAACGTGAGGAAAGAATTTCACTTCCCAAATCTCACTCATGTGCACATTCTTTATGAGTAGAAGATGGGGGAAAAGTTTAAAACACAATTGGAATCATTTAAGAGGATTCATGATCAGATTGTCTAAATGCATCCAAGTGAATTCACCAATGCATTCCCCATGTATCAAAGAGCTTCTGGTCCAAATTTGGATATTTGTGGAGCTTATTTACCCTTTGTTCAAAGGATTAATTGAGGGCACATTCAAATTCAAATTTGAATTTGGAAACTGAACCAAATTTGCTAAATTTAAAAACCTGAGTTCAGATTTGAGTTATCAATATTTGGTTTGGCCTACCCTCCATATTTGGTGAGAATTGGATAACGTTTGTGCGGATATCTCAAAACACAGTGGGGGAAATCAAATGAGAGGGGTGGACCCCATCTGTCAGTCACACCACCCGGCAAAAACCAACGCTGTTTTACCTCCCGGTGCACACGCGCGCGCCAGCTCCCGGCAAACCCATTCCCGATGAGTTATCGGCGACACCTCATGTTTGCTCGGTCTGATCCTTCACACGGAGAGTGCACCAAAGCCAATTCATCTCTCCCTCTCTGTTCTGCCCTCGAGCTCGGTTGCTTGCTCCCGCGAAGACCACGGAGCCGCTGCTCTGTTTTTCCCACCGCACACTGCCACAGAACCTCAGATGATCGAGCTTCCCTCAGTAAAAAGCAACACACTCGTGTGCTCTAGCATCTACCAACTCCAACTCCTGGTTGCCTGACTCGTTTGCGCGCGGGAGTTGAAGTTTCAGCTGCGCCTGAGTGAAAACCGAAGAGAACGACTTCGGCTCTCGTGGACAGGCAACATCGTGCAAGATCACGCCCAAGCAAGCCAATCCCTAGGTGCATCGATGAGCTGGGATGCTCATCCCCAAAGCTCATTCACGCCATGACTCATCAGAGGAGAATTTCGAAATTTCCTCCCGACCGGCGCAACTTGACACTGAGGTAGGAAACGGTGAAATTCACGATCAATTTTTGTTTCTAGCCTTGCAAACTTCGCACATATGATCTTAACTATCTAGCGCACCTCCTCCATCGAAATTAGACCGGGAAATTAGGTGTAGAGAAAGAGAATCCAAGTTTTGTTCTGGGCTAAGCATCGGACCCCATCGGCCGCACGGTGCCGACATGGTTGGAGAGCTCCCCGGGCCGTTTGGTTGCCATTTCCACCTCCCTCACAACTCCCTTGTACTCTAGAGCCAAAAACCCGACGATTTGGTGAAGAATTGAGCTCGGCCGACCTCGCCGGAACCCTAGCGGGCGCTGTCGCCGGTGCGCACGCATTTCCAGGCACCGCAAGCCACCGGCGACGCTCCAAATGAGTGCAGCAGGCTGGATTAGGGGGGGGGGCGCCGAGTATGGGCCTGGGAGGCCGCCGGAAACTCGGTTCTGGTGACCCTTGCTGGAGACCTCTGCCGTTGGCTCTGTTTGGCGCGATGTTGAAGATGCACTGACGTGTGGGGCCAGCTGGCAGTATTTGAACTTTTCTCTGATTTTCAGATTCCCATTCAAATTCAAACAGACACAACTTTGTTTAAAAGTGTCCGAAAATTCCCAAATAAATTGCTTTGGATTCCTCTCGGTGAGTACTTCCAGGAGTGCATCCCAATAATTATGAAAATCTCTGGATTTGGCTCATTAATTCATTTAATAAAAAGCTTAGTGAATTTATTACAGGAGTTCTATTTATTGGAAAATTCCCAATTTTGGGAAGAACCTTCCTCTAAATATAATTGAACTCCAGTAAAAATTTCAGAGGGATTGGACCTCATTTTATTGGCCAAATATGATGTCAATCTTATATGTATCTGAAAAATAGGAGAAAGGACAGAAATATTTTCGGACTTCTCCCCAATCCTTGTAAAATCCATATCTCCATGTAGGGAACTACAAAAATGGTAAAACCAATTCCTATGGACTCAGGACATTTTGTACTTCACAAAAAGTCTACTTTTCAGCATAGAAAAGATTAAGATCTATGAGGTAAAGGCAGATTAGCTAAAACCACATAAGGAATTATTGTGATCACATGGAGCCATTTCATGAGTTCAAATTGTGCACACTGCCTACATACCTTCCCTTGAAGCCATGGTTAAATTTTCAGCTTCATTGCGCTCCTGTAACTTGAGCTACCATTCTTTAGTTCTAAGTATTCATATGAGGACTTAATCACATGGTGATTAATTTTACCTCCCTTTTCACCTAGCATTCTTCCTCTCTAAGGTTGTAGATCCAACAACAGAAACTTTGCTGTTGTTTTCCCCAACAACAGTTCTTAAAGCATTTTCTAAGTAACTTTTGAACATATGTGCATTTCATCAAACTAGCTCACGTGACGTCGACGTTCGACGAGGATTCAACTCAGCAGCGAGGATCTCCATCTCGTGACGAGTTTGACGTATTTTCCGGTGGAAGATTAACTTCATAGGCTAAAAAAAAATCGTTGAGCAAGGCAAGCCCCAGTTTGTGTTAATTACCATTTTTAAATTTTGCTTTACCTTCACCTCATGTTTATCAGACTTGATATTGTGCATTATATGTAGGATGTTTGAAACCCACTTGCATGGCTATTAAATCCCTGAGTATAAGGTTTAGTGTAGAATTTTCCTCGTCGTAGATGGCTATGCTAATGTTGTAGCTAGCTTGGTAGAAGTCGAATAGTAAAAAGCTACTCACGAGAAAGGTCGAGTAACGGAGTTTACTCGCGAGAAGTTGTTGATAAGAGCACATCATGAAAAGTGAGATGGGAACGGGGGAGTTTCTGTAGGATGGAGTGCTCAAGGTTGTCTCGACCTGTCATGGGTGTGACATTGCTTGGGACAACATTTGGCCTGGGCCGGGAGGGTAAGGCAAATGTGCAGTTTGGTTATTAGCCCCGTCCGTGTCGGTTAAGGACCGCGCGTATGCGGCCTGCTGGACAAGTTTGAGCTGTACCGGATATATAGTGGCGTATGGGACCCATGAAACCGATGTAACTCGATGGACCGTGATATAGAAACTCATCCTTCGCGTAGGAATGGCGTTGAGAAGGCGGGAGGTGTAAATCCTTTAGCGGACAACTTCGACGTGTCCGCGTAGAGGACCATCCTGCTCGGCGCGAAACGTTTTTCTATGTCAGTGTGTCGTGTGAAAGGTTTCTGCATACAACATAAGAAAGAGTGATTTTTTCAAGGCGGTGTATGTGTCGTGTATTCCAGGTTGTTATTGATTTGAATCTCCGTCGCTCCGGGAAGAGGATTGAGCATACTTGCCCACTGCGCTGTGACGTAGTAAGAAGAGGAACTAAGTATCTTAACATGTTGTTTATGGCTTAATCATTGTATTGGAACCTTGACTGAATTATATATACTGCCAACTAAGGTTCTATTCCACCTTAGGCTAGCAACATTGGGATAAATATTTCTTGTTTGATTGTGGACTTCCGGTGTTGTGAGGCGTGAGGACCACTAAAATGAATGCTACAAGAATATGAATATAAGGATCAAGTTTAGTCAAGCTTCTTTTTGTAAAGTTCACATTCCTATCTTCTTACTACTCTTGCATGTAGAGTTACATGTTTAGGATTGACGATTAAGACTTGCTGAGCCTTAGTGCTCAACTTCGTAGTTGTTTTTGCAGGTAGCAGTATGCCTGCTATGAAGATGGTTGTTCGGTGAGACATCGAACCTCATGGTTTGTTTATCTCATCGGAAACCTAGCCGCTGCCTTACTTTGGTGAAGCTAGTAGGAAGCGTTCACGGGCTAAACGACTTCTCTTCGGCATAGTTAGGGTCGAGAGTGAGTAAGTGTCCAGTTTTAAATTTCAGCTGCGTGTGTACAACTTATGTACAATATGTTGTAAAAGATCTTATGTTGAGAAATAAATCATTTCATATGTTTTACCGTCTTTTCGTGCATGCTGTTGGGTGCCGCATCGCACGGCACCACCCAGTGCGATTCCTGGAGCGCGGGACCCCGGATGGAAGGGGTGGCCCCACGACAACCGGAGGCCTGGGAGCCAAATAGGAAGACACATTCATCACCTTCCTCCGAACCAATGTCGATGTGTTTGCCTGGCAACCGTCGGAAATGCCCGGGATCCCCAGGGAGGTGATTGAGCACCAACTGAAGATCCACCCCAACGCCAGGCCGGTCCAACAGAAGGAAGCAATCTATCAAGCGACAAGACATCATCCGTGAAGAATTCAAGAAGCTGCTCGATGCCGGCTTCATCTGAGAGGTCCACCATCCACGATGGCTGGCCAACCCTGTTGTCATCCCCAAGGCTGACAGGAAGCTACGTATGTGCATCGACTACACCACCCTCAATAAGGCATGTCTGAAGGATCCGTTCCCTCTCCCTCGTATAGACCAAATAGTTGACTCGACGTCTGGCTGTGATCTACTATGTTTCCTAGATGCATATCCAGGTTTCCACCAAATACCTATGTCTATGGAAGATGAAGAGCACACTACCTTCATCACAGTAGACGGTCTATGCTGCTATGTGTCCATGCCTTATGGTCTTAAGAATGCACTTCCCACTTTTGTGCGTGCAATGCACAAGACGTTCGAGAACCTCATTCGGGACCTAGTTGAGGTTTATGTCAATGACATCATAGTAAAGGTTAAGTCGTAAGCATCTCTGCTCGACAACCTGGCCCTAGTCTTTGACAGACTGCGTTCCATATGCACGAAGTTGAACCCAGAAAAATATTTCTTCATGGTCTCTATCGCGAAGCTGCTCGGTTTCTTGGTCTCACTCCGAGGGATCGATGCTAATCCAGAGAATACTAAGGCGATAGAGCTGATGCGGCCCCCTACCCGCATCAAGGACGTGCAAAAGCTTACTGGATGTTTGGCTGCGCTCAGTTGGTTTATCTCTAGACTCGCCAGCGGGCTCTTCTGTTCTTCAAACTTCTGCGCAAAACCGGCTGATTCGTACGGACCAAGGAGGTGGATGTGGCGTTCCAGGAGCTGAAGAAGTTCCTCGCAATGCTGCCAATCATGGTGGCCCCTGAACAAGGCGAGCCACTACTCCTCTACATCGTTGCCACAACCGAGGTCGTGAGCATGGTTTTGGTCACGGAGCGGCCAGAACCCCATCGACCTCAAGTCCCAGAAAAGGTTCCTGCTGCGTCGGTATAAATCCCCAAGGCTAGGACCCCGCAAGAAACCCTTGGGATGGGGATAGTCGGGTCCCGAGCAGGCGGGCCTGATGATCAAAGCATATCTGGGTCCGAGCTCCCGGAATGCTGTCCCGTACCCAGGGGCCTAGGGGCCTCGAGTCCCGGACCACCCCAAGAAGAACTAGTCGGGTCTCAGCCATCTATATGCGAGGGCCCCACGGCCACGTCGAGCCAGGATGACACTGAGGGGTGCTGCGTTGCACAGCACCGGATAATGCACATCAAAGATACAAAGCGGAAGCAAAGTTTTATTACATAAACGAGTTTATGAACATTTTTACAACAAAATATGTTTAGTCTACACTCATGGGAGTAGACTACGCACCGAGTTCACGTTCAGCCCGTGAATGTGTCCCCGCTAGCACACACGCACACTAACACAGCGGCATGCACGGCTCCCACTCGACGGGGTTTCCCTCTCGGGGTTCCGTCTCCTCCTCGGGAGTCTCTTACTCATAACACCCTGCAAAAGCTTCAAACACAAGCAGTGAGCACGATGTCTCAGCAAGTCTGACCCATCTTTCCTATCCATGAAACTTCTACATGAGGAATTCAAGGTATATGGGGTAAATGAGTTGCAAAGGACTCGCCTAGTTATGTGGACCTTACTTTCAAGTTTTAGCAGCAGTTGTGGAGAACCCCACGCTAAGGCACATGAGAGAGCCGCAATCAAACAAGAAATGCATTTCTCTCATGTACTTTGCCCAAGGTCGAAAAGAACTTTAATTAGCTCTAAACTACAGCAAGTCATTAACAATCAAGGTATATCTTTCAATCAGCAACTTTTACATGACTCTAGCCTGTTCTTTCTACGTCACGGTACAGTGAACAAGTGGTACTCACTGACCGTGAGGGATGGTGACTATATTCGATTTACACCTGAAGGGTTACCCGAATATCCCGTCACGTACGCCCGTACTCAATGTTGCCTACAGCAACCATCACGGATGTCATACGCAACCACCTTTCACCGTCAGCCAAATGTTGAACCGGTCCAATCGTCCAGAGCAAGAGGTCTCTGCGCGCGTATCCACAGTGCCACCAGCCATTTTACACCTCAAGCTCTCAACCTACCCTCTGAACGACCAGCTATGTCTCAACACCCAGCTACCCGAGTTACATCGGTTTCCCGGTTCCCATATATCCGGTAGGTCTTCGGTACTGTTCTAGCTTGTTCAACAGGCCCGCACACGGCTCGGTCCTCAATCGACACAAGCGGAGCTATGGAACCCAGGCCCCAATGTCCTGCTGCCCTTACTCTCCGCTCGGTCTCATTTTTATTGTCATGTATTTCATTTGCTACCTTTACCCGAGTAGTGTGCCTCTAGCCTATTCTCGCGATCAGTTCCAACTACTCGACTTGTACCGAATCCTACACTAACTTAGCATTGCATTATCTAATCGAGGTTTACAAACCTAAGCCCAACCAGGGTTTTCTTGGCTATGAATTTGGGTTTTCAAACAAGACTCTAATGCAAGATTGAAGTGGGGGCTCAAAGTCAGTTCTCAAAACAGTAAAATTTGTAAAAATAGTTAATGCAAACCGGAGCTTGCCTTGCCGCTGTTGGTTGTAGGCTAGCTGCTCCTCAGGAGTGATGAAGTCTAAGACTTCGGGCTCCTCCTCAACCTTAGCGACTACATGAGATAAACACATATATGTATCAATTTGAATGCATTTGACTTGAAGTTACATTTGTGAAGACTATAAGTCTTGCTAGACAGGCCCAATGACTCTGAAATTTTTACTGTTGTTTGGATACAACCTAAACAGGGAATTGACCAAGTTTTATTTGCAGCAAAGCTCATTTGAGCTCTCCACAAATAATTATGTACTAGGCCTTAATTGGAGCTCTTAGGGTGTCCTAGGGATTTTCAGGGAGCAAGCCATGACTTTCTGAAAACTATATTTTCAGAGGATTCTAATGGAGTTGGTTACACTTAATTTTAAGGTTCCTAGCTAAATATATGAGCTAAACAATTTCAGGGAAAATCTGAAAATGTTTCTGGACATTTTCCATTTTCTCTGGAATAGTTTTATTAATCACACTAATAGGTCGATCAAATGAGCTCAAATGGATCTGAAATTTTTATGGTAGATCAGGGATATTTTAGTGAACAACCTGGACAAATTTAAGAATTTTCCTCCAAAGGTTTCTCCAGTTAAAATTCTAACTAAGTTTAAATTTTAAAGAATTAATTCTGGAGAAATAAGGATTTTCATAAAGTGAAACTTGATTTGTTGGAAAGTAATCAGAGAGCTGAATCCAACAAAATTTGGTTCGCTTGATTTGGAGTTTTTTAGTCAAAGTTATGTTCTTATAAAGTTTGGGGAAAATTTGGAATTTGAATTAATCGTGAAAAATTCAAAACACTGACGGTGGTTCCAGGGACACGTGTCTAGTGTCGGGACAGCGCCACACGGGGCCACAGATTTAATTCCCGCGCTTTCACAGCTGATCCGAGTCCACAGACGATCTGGCCTCCCCCTCCAGAGCCCCTGACACGCGGGCCTAGCGACTCCTTCTTCTACCTCTTGCCCCCGCGCGATAGCGTTGCCGGAGCTTGCCGGTTTCCGACTTCCCGGCCCTCTCTCGAGCTGCCACTCGCCGCTAGGCCCAAGAAACATGCGAGGAACACGCTGGTGCGGTCTACCCGAGCCAGCAGAGCCTCCAACGTAGCCCACGACGTGCGGCGGCCCTCATCCGACTTCGGTGACGTCGCCTCGCAGTGTTATCCCGACAAAAGCTCTCTGAAAGGACCCTACAGAATCAGTGAGGGCTGGAGAAGCTCGGCATGGTGGCAAAAGAGACCGGGAATAGCTCTAACTATACTCTCACCATGCGCCAAAGCTCTCTGAAAGGACCCTACAGAATCAGTGAGGGCTGGAGAAGCTCGGCATGGTGGCAAAAGAGACCGGGAATAGCTCTAACTATACTCTCACCATGCGCCCGAAGCTGCCTGATATTGCCGCCGTCAGAAAAACTCAAACTATACCGGCTATACGTAGTTCCATGCTAGGTTCACAAAGCAAACTGGTGTGCCCTCAAGTCTAGCTCTCGTGTGTGAAGTTTTGTGGCCTCTAAACAAGAATCAATTAGGAATTTCCTGAATTCATACCCAAAGGTCGGTTTGCACCGATCGGAATAGAATCTCAAAATTCGCCGTCGATGATCCGTGGTCGGACCTGAGCTTTGGAGGTGAGCTGCATGGATGTCGTGCGTGTCCAGAGGAGGCTTTGCTTGGCCGTGACAAGTCCTGGGTGAGGCTGTCCACGAGAGCACCTCCTCTCCGTTGTGTCGGCCGCCGCAGGAGAGATTGTTTCTCGGTGTAGGGAGCACGAGCTCACTCAGTGACGGTTTGAGGAGGTTGTGGAGAGTCCTGTGGTACCGTTTTGCTGCTCAGCCGAAGCTCACACGCAAGTTTGGTGGGTGGCCAAGGGATCGGAAGAGTAACGGCGGTTACGGTCGGTTTCTTGCGCGAGGGAGCAGGGAAAGGAGGCGACTGATCTTTGTCCGGCTCGGCATCGCAGATAAGGGAGCAGAGAGGCGGCTCGGTGGCCAGAGACGGCAAGCAGGTGCTGTCCTCGCTGTTTCCCCGCCGTGGCATCCGCTGCTGCAACCCGAGAACCCAAGTGTTCGGGGCTTCAGTCGGTTCTCTGTTTTGTGACACTGACATGTGGGCCCCACTCCAGTTTTAACCTCCTAAATTCAAATTTTCTTACTGCCCTAAACAGTAGAGACCCAAATACCCTTGGTGATTTGATCAAACTTCCAAATGGTTACTGAACTTTGAATAATTCAAAGTGCAATTTGATTTGATCAAATTTTCAGCAAGGGTTTAGTTAAAATTCAAATTTGATTTGAATTTAGCTAACTAGCTCATGTAAAGATTAACTCCAAATGGAGTGAAAATTGGTGGGTGAGCTCACAAAAATGTGCTGAGTATGAATATGCCTCCCACTTTTGAATTCATGGTATAAAAATAGTTTGAATTTGAATTTGTGTTCAAATTAGCCTCTTTCTAGTTATACCCAAAAATACCCCAAAAAGGTTTTGGATTTGGGTGAAATTTGGCATGAGCATTCCTAACAAGGTGTAGGAGTTTTTCATATGCTCAGCCCTTATATGATGCATGTAGGAAATACCACTTTTGCATTTTGTGAGTTCATCCTCTAATGACCATGTTGATGGTGTTTACTTGCTCTTCAAATGTGTTCATAAGTTTTTCTCAAATGAGGTGTGTGTGGTGTGATGAACACTTTGGATGTGTGCAAAAACTTAGGCCCTTACACTAGACCCACCAACCGGCGTGCACATGATTCCGAGCTCCCAGAGTGCAATTCCGGGCCCGGGGGCCGGGGGCCCCCGAGTCCCGGACCTCTCCAAGAAGAACTGGTTGGGTCTCAGCTATTTAGACCTGACAACTGGGGTGCACCTGGGTCCGAGCTCCCAGAGTGCAGTTCTGGGCCCGGGGGCCAGGGCCCCCTGAGTCCCGGACCTCTACAAAAAGATGGCTCGGACCCCTCCGGGAGGGTCTAGACCATCCAGCGTCTGGTCTACTTCATCAGCGAGGTCCTCTACGATGCCAAAACAAGATATCTGGAGGTGCACAAACTTCTCTATGCAGTCCTCATTGCATCAAGGAAGCTGCGCCACTACTTTCAAGCTCACAAGATCTCGGTGGTTACCTCATACCCGCTGAGAACTGTCCTCTATAGCCCCAATACCACTTGGAATGTGGCTAAATGGGCTGCAGAGTTGGTGGAGTTCGAGCTGGACTTCTTACCGCGCCATGCTGTGAAAAGCCAGACGTTAGCTGACTTCGTGGCAGAGTGGACTCCACCACCATGCCAGCCAGGGGGCCAGGACATCGGTAAGCCAGAGCCCAGAGCTCCGGTGTTCACTGGGCCCTACTGGGCTCTCTTCTTCAACGGCTCCCCGCGGAAGCAAGGTGCCAGAGTGGGGGTTCTGCTCATTACATCAATCAGAGAGCAGTTCAAATACATGGTGCAACTTGACTTCAAGATGACCAACAACATGGCGGAGTATGAGGCTCTCATCTTCAGGTTAAAAACCACGCTATCCCTCGGCATCCAGCAGTTGTTGGTCAAGGGTGTTTCTCAGCTGATCATCAAGCAAGTCAAGGAAGAGTGTAGCTGCAACGACCCACAGCTTGCAGCTTATCTCCTCCAAGTACATAAGTTGGAGAAGGGATTCTTATCCTTGTACTCGTGCCAAGTTCCCTGTGCCAATAACACAATAGCCAATGACCTGTAACGAAGGCTTCCACTTGGGCTCCGATGCCTTAGGGGGTCTTTGAAAGGAAGTTGCTGCGACCTACCGCTGGCTGGCCGAACCAGGCGAAGGGGGTGGGACCAGCACCTCGAAGCTGGCAGTCCCAGCGGCCCTGTTACCATGGCGCCCGCCAAGGATCCTAACCGTCACCGGGGGCTCCGTGCGACCCAATGCTCAAGATCCAAGTGCTCAAGTAGGTCTCGAGTACCGATGCTTAGATCACGGAGATCCGGGACTACTTGAAAGACAAATTCCTTCTCGATGAACATGTATCTGCTTAACGGATTGCTCGATTGGCTAAAAGATACACGATGGTAGAAGGGGATTTCTACCGGCGTGGTGCTAATGGCGTCCTATTGTGGTGCATAACCCGGGAGGAGGGTTGCGACCTGCTCACAGAGATCCATAGAGGCGAGTGTGGGAACCATGCATGTTCCCCCACGCTGGTCAGTAAGGCCTTCCGGCATGGCTTTTACTGGCTAACAGCTCTCCAGGATGCCGTCGACTTGGTCAAGAGATGCAAGACATGCCAGTTCCATGCTAAGCAGATCCACACACCAGCGCAGGCGCTGCAGATGATCCTGCCCTCATGGCTCTTCGCTGTGTGGGGGCTGGACATCCTGAGACCATTTCCCAGATCCGTCGGAGGGTACCGGTACCTCTACGTCGCCGTAGACAAGTTCACCCAGTGGCCGGAAGCTACCCCTGTATTAACCATCAACAACCAGTCAGCAGTCATGTTCATCAAGCCAATTGTCTGCTAGTTTGGGGTCCCGAACAGAATCATCAACGACAATGGGACCAAGTTCACCAGTGCAGTATTCCAAGACTGCTGTGAAGACCTCAGCATACAAGTTTGCTATGCTTCCGTTGCTCACCCAGACAGTAACGGTCAAGCCGAAAAATCCAACACCGAGATTCTCAGGGGACTCAAGACGCGCACCTACAACAGATTGAAGAAGCATGGTGCCAATTGGGTTGAAGAGCTTTGTGTACACTGTGGGCTAGCCGGACGTCCATCAATCGCCCGACAGGGGAAACACCCTTGTCCCCCCCCCCCCCAGAAATCACCATGGGCTCATCCCGTGCCTGAGCTTACGACAAAGCCACGCAGGACCAGCTCCGGCGTGAAGATATCGACCTTGTCGATGAGCGAAGGTGGCAAGCAGCTGTCCAAAACGCTCGATCCCGTCAAGCACTCCGGCGTTATCAGCAGCGGTTCCTGTGGAGTAGACTGCTCGAGGTGGGTGACCTGGTGCTACAATGATACTTTCTCGAGAAGGGGGGAACAAACTCTCCCCCGGCTGGGAGGGCCCCTTCCGAGTGACACAAGTATGCCGCCTAGGGTGCGTGCGCCTAGCCACAAAGGATGGGGTACCTCTACTCAATCCATGGAACATAGAAGATCTCCATAAGTTCTATCCTTAGAACAGTGGTAGGGTTCTGTTTTCTCTAAAAGGGTGTCATAGTGTTCAGGAGCAGCGCTTAGAACAGCTAAGCCCCGGAAGAGTCCTGCCACTCTCAACATCTGAGATGGGTTGCTTCCTTCTAGTACGGCATGTTTCCTCCTATGAAGAAGACCCTAAAGTGAGAAAATCTTGCCTTATCCTCTGCATTCTCCCTTTACAGTTTGCGCTTCCTCAAGCACATCAACTGTAAACGGGCAAAGCCACGTGTCCTTGGCCCTAAGGTCAGCCCTGGGGCTGCCATGTGCGCTTGAGTCCCGGAGCCGACGCATGCCTTGGGCTCCGGTCTGAAGCCTCCCTGCTTAGGTGGAACCCGAAGCTACCACGCGCTGAGGATAGCTCCGGAGCTCATACATGCCACGGGCTCCGGTCCGATTGTCCTCGTTGGGAGAAGTCTGAAGCTACCACGTGTCCCCAGACTCCCAGCTGCCTCCCCGCTGAGGACGGCTCTGGTGCTGACACGTGCCCTGGGCTCCGAGCTGAGTTTTTCCTCTAAGGAAAATTTTGGAGCTCCCATGTGTCTCCCTGGGAGAAGCTAAAGACGAGGGCCGAACATCCTTCAAATCTTTGCACTGTCGAGGACCCGGAAGGAGGGGTAGCCACGCTGCTGGAGCACCTAGGGTCCTTATGCTTCTAAGGATCCAGAGGAACTAGCTCGAGACATCGGCCGGAGAATATCCACGTCGGCTAAGTCATCCCGGACCCTTGCGCTGCTAAGGGCCCAAGTTCTACATTGAAAACACAGGACAATAAAAGACTTGAGACAAAAAAGCTTTCATTAATAACAGAGTTCTGGCATACAAAAAGGGATACAAGACAAGGAACTCAACAGCTACAAGTCGAGCAATCTCCTGCTCTGTGGCCTACTTGGTTGTCTCCCGAGCCGATCTCTGCATAGAGAGACGGTCACCTGCTATAAGACCAAGGACGGCAGCAACGCATGCTGGGTCGAGGCAACAGTGACATCCAGTATCGTGTGGGCCAAACACCATCTATGACGGATTTGGTTGTCCACAACAGTACCTGGACGAAGGCTTGATCACTCTGGACTTAACCTTCCTCTGGTGCCGACAGGTAGCCCTTCTTCGGTGAGGCGCCTAGAGGACATGTCCCACACGACACTGGCATAGGGACTCTCTACGAGTCAAGGATCCTGTCCCCGACGGCCTCCCTTTCCATCGGCAAGCCATCAGGATGGTTTGTGCTTCTATTCGGGACCATCAAGAAGAGGGATGCCCCAGAGGGCCTCACCGAAGGAAGCACAGACACGAACATCTCCCAAAAGTGAATGAAGACGACAACCAATATGAGAGCACCTGGTGGGCAAGAACGCCGGGAAGCAGAGACTTCCAGCGAGCAAGAGGAGAACAAAGGCCACATGGTAAGGGAGGGTTCCATCCAGCATCAGAAGGCCTCCTTTTACACTCAGCCACGACCCCTGGCAGCACAACAGGCACGGCGAATGGGCTTCCACCTCTGCACGCCACGGGATATTCACCTCCCCCAATGATGGGTAGGATCCAGGTCCACCCGTCAAATATTAGGGGCTGGGAGGATAACCTTTCGGGAATGTCTGGTGGTTCCTAAGGAGAGCAGCGCAACCAAGTCATCGGTTGCCACAGTAAGTGACCTGAGGAACCCCTCGGGCACGACGCCTCAACACTCATCTCCCCCGTTAATGGGTGGGACCCAGGTCCACCCATCAGACACTGAGGATCAGATGAGTAACATCTTGGGGACGTCCGGCGGTCTCCGAGAAAAGGGGCATGGTGGATCTGCAGCAACTGCCCCGAGGCAACCCCTCAAGCATGTCGCCTTAGCATTCGCCCTCACCAATGACAGGTAGGACCCAGGTCCACCGGTCAGGCGCTGGCGGGACAGGCGAGTAAAATCTTGGGAACGTCCAGTGGTACCCGAGGGAAGCAGTGAGGTATTCCTGCGGCCCATGGGCCGTCGCAGTAATTACCCCGAGGCAACCCCTCGAGTGCATCATTGTGACCCGTCAAATCAGGAGTAAACACGACGACGCGCTGCTGCTTTGACTGAACGCACCAACTACGCCAAGGACGTGCAGTCTTTTCATCTCCCAGGTACAACCACTCGTCCACTACGAAAATCTCGCTGCCGCTTCGGTTTCCAAAACATAGGTTCAAAACCACCACACAGGCGAGATGGGGGCCCCACCTGTGGGCTCGATGGCTCCCCCGATATGGGCCCTGGGGCCACTGTCGGTACCCTGCAGACCGGGTACCCCCTCGTAGTGGGTAAAAGATAGCCTGGGCCCCACCTCCCTGCTGAGGTGGGCCCTAGCATAAGCCACATACCCTGGGCTCCATGGTCAGCCCTGGGTCTACCATGTGCGCTTGAGCTCCGGAGCCAACACGTGCCCCAGGCTCCGGTCCGAGCCTCCCCGCTGAGGTGAGGTCCGGAGCTGCCACGTGTCCCCGGGCTCCGAGCCGCCTACCCTCTGAGGACAGCACCGGGGCTGGCACATGTACTGGGCTCCGTCCTAAGCCTCCCCGCTGAGGTGAGGTCCGGAGCTGCCACGTGTCCCCTGGCTCCGAGCCGCCTCCCCGCTGAGGAGAGCTCCGGTACTGACATGTGCTCCGGGCTCTGGTCCAAGCCTCCCCGCTGAGGTTGAGGTCCGGAGCTGCCCCATGTCCCATGGCTCCGAGCCGCCTCCCCGTTGAGGACAGCTCCGGTGCAGACACGTGCCTAAGGCTTCGGCCTAAACCTCCCCGCTGAGGTGTGGTCCAGAGCTGCCATGTGTCCCCAAGCACCAAGCCCGTCGACAAGAGCTCTAGAGCCGCCACGTGCCCCATGACCAGTCGTGGGCCGGGGGTCGATGAAATCAAGAAGGAAGTGTGCTGTCATGCTTCACATTCAAAGCCCACGCCTTCACCAGAAGCATGGTGCGTTGCACACGCCTCCGTCCTCTGCCCGTTCGGCATTACAGTGACAGGACAGAGCAAAGGCATGACAGCGGTACAGTGCCGCCTGTCGGTGCCCAACCCGTTCATGGGGCCATGCCGCTCACCCGGGAATCGCATTGGGTGGTGCCGTGATATGCGGCACCCAACAACACACATATAAGGAAAATGTATCACATAAATTAAAAGCGGAAGCTTACAAGTTTTTTTGTAAATAATTTACATCAAATAGCTACAGCGGAAGACTATAATCATCTCATGTTGAATAACTACTAAGCACTTGAGAAGATGTCCAGCCCGCGGACTCTTCTCGCTAGCAACACGAAGACAACTGCAGCGGCTGGGTTCTCCATGTGTTAAACGACTCGGAAGTCTCCGACTCTCACCGGACAACCTCCTCATAAGCGTCGATGTTAACCTGCAAAACCACTCATATAGCAAGCGTGAGCACATAGGCTCAACAAGACTGATCCGTCTCCTCTAAACAAGAAACTCTACATGCACGACGGATTGAATAAGGTAGCTGAATTTGCATAAAGGACTCTCCTACAGTTGATCCTTAACTTTCAGATTTTAAGCCGCATTTTAAAGACCTTGAACCGAGCAGCATTGCAACTCCACAATTGTCACACCCGGTTTCTCCGAAGAACAACCGAGTGAATATCACATGTATGCCAGGATCATTTTCTCATACATGTGATGACAAGTGAAGCATCATTTATTACAAGCCAGGTGTCGAATATAAATATGTTTTACAAAGCATACGTCTCGATGGACGATAATAAGTTCATAACATGTAAATAAACTAGCAGCGGAATATTATTCTTGTGGGCTCCGTCACAGGCGTTGCCCAGGGGACTCCATGAACCTAGAATCCTTCTTCGGGTCCGAAGTCTTGATCATTAAACACCACATCGTCCCCTTGACCTGAGCAGCAATTTAAACCAACAAATATGCAAGTTTGAGTACCGTGGGTACTCATAAAGTGTGGGAAAGTCATGTCATGCATGGCTAGAGCAAGGAGAGGTTGAACTCATGGTTAAAGCACTACGCAATTAATACCTATCACCCTAGCTTATTAAGCACCTACATTACTACATAGGTGAAATGGTCCCAATCTCCCAACCCATCATCATAATCAAATAACCATAACATCATTTCCAATGTTAAGCTCCCCGCTTAACATCCACAACTTCCAAAGTCATCATCCTCTAATCATGAATAAGTCCAAGCCGCTCTTGACCGTGAGCACGGCTGTCATGACAGTTTTGACTCTGCAGAGTTTGCACCACTGTACCCACATGTAGTGATTTCATCCCCCGTTGCCAGGTGGACTAAAAGAACCTCCATTATGCCAGTGGCCGCGAACCGCATTTACACTTCCTAGGTGTGTAGCCAGGAGATCACTACAAAGCCTTTACAAAGGGATTCTTGATGAGCGTGGGCCCACTGAGGTTTCACCCCTAACAGCATACAAGAGGCTCCAACCCCGCTGCAGTGGCCCCCTCTTGAGCCTTGCGGTTCATATGGTAGTCCAGCTGACACCTATTCCCCGCACCATCCAACACACCCATACTACGCCGGGGATACACCTAATTAATTGGCCAAGCTGCCCCATCTCAGCATGTGGTTGGCATGGTAAAGCAAGGTTACAGGCTCCATGAACCGGTCCTTAGGATCCAGTCAAGTACTAAACACAAACCCGAGTCTCGTGCACCCAGCACCAACCAAATCATCCAACTTGCCTCGATCCCTACCTCTACATAACTCATAATATCTCATTCAAGAGTAAGGTAAACAAGTTGATGATCTCATATCCCACTTATCCCATTCTAAGCATGGCTAAGCATAAGTAATATGAATGAATGGCATAATAAAATAAACCCAACCCAAGCTACCTCTACATAACTCATAATATCTCATTCAAGAGTAAGGTAAACAAGTTGATGATCTCATATCCCACTTATCCCATTCTAAGCATGGCTAAGCATAAGTAATATGAATGAATGGCATAATAAAATAAACCCAACCCAAGCTACAAGGAAACAAGATAATGCAATTCTAGGGAAACTTCCTAGCATGGGTGTCATATTTCAATTGACAATGCAAATAATTCTATCTAGACATCCTAGTATAGGATCAAAGTGGTCAAAGACACTTGCCTTCTTCCTGCTGCTCTGGGAATGGATAGTCCTGATCTTGGAAGGGAAGAACTTGCTCTGGGGCAGGTTCTACTCATGCCAACACACATAGCAAAAGAAAACAACAATCCATAAGACATAGTTCACACTTTCACTCCACACATACATACATATGATAGTCATTCACATTTCTGAGTGTTGTGTTTACTCTAGCTGTGTTGATTTTTAGCCTTCATGCACTTTTAAACATATGTATATGATTTCTAACTTGTGTATTTCAGATTTCTGTTTGCACACTATATATGAATTTTCAATTTGAATAAATTCTTTATATTTAATTAATATACTTCTTAACTACCAAGTTTGCATGGAAGGTATTTTCCTACTCCAAATGGGCTTTCAGATCTTCTACCAAATCCTAAACTGAAATCTTTGGATTTGGAAACTTCATTTATCATTTTCTAGTTATGCATACCTATTTTCCTATATTTTCAGATTTATTTTCTATGCCTAAATGTGAACTTTATTATGAAAATAGTAAGACACATCATCTAAACAGAATAGGTTCTGATCTAAAATATTAAATAATATATTTTTGAACTTCTCCTCTGATGTGAACTAATTTAAATTTATTTTACCAATTTTCAGAATTATTTCCTAACCTAAAATGTGTCCCTATAACTAATAAATGTGAACAATCAATTAGACAGATTCATTTCAGCTTAAAATCTACTTTTAACTCATTCTAAAGTTTTCCAAGTGCTAGGAGAATTTAAATTTGAATTTACAATGTGTTTGCCTCACCTTTTTAAATTTAAATCCTAATCACATATTCAATTTTCTGAATTTGATATCATATAGGGTCAAAAAGGTAAATCCACCCTACTAAAGGGTCTAGTTTATTATTTCATAAATTTCCAGGGGTCTAGCTACACATAACAGAGGGGTTTTCCTATTTTTATTAAGTCCAGGGGCTAAAACTGATTTTTAAATGAATTTCTGAAGTTCCAGGGGCTAGATCAGAAGTTTCCGGGGCTAGCTCGTGTTTTCCGAGATCCCCAGGGGGTAGCGCGTAAGAATCCCGGCCTTTATAATGCGGGGCTGATGTGGACCGTCTGATTTAAAACAGACGACTCAGATTAGATCGCCGAATCGGTACGCGTGGGTTTTAATTCTACCGTGCGATTTAAAATAGACGGCGCACAAGCGGCCACGTCGCCCTGACCGTGCGCGGGCGGCGCTGCCCGGCGGCGCGCGGCGGCGGGAGGCGGCGATCTCGCCGGAAAACTTCGGATCTTCGTCTATACCTCCTAAAACTGGGATTTCATGGCATAGAACGGTAGAGGGGGGGGTCGGGGATCTCACCTCGGGGTTTTTCTTGAGCTCGGAGGCCCTGGAAGGCGGTCGGCGTCGAGGTCCGAGGTGGAACCGCTGCGGTGCTCGTCGGAGCTGTGCCTAGAGCGCAAACCACCGAGTTTTCTGCACCTGCGTGACTCCCCGGAGGCGGTGGGACACGATCGACGCGTTAGATCAGAAAACCCGAGCAAGGATCGAGAGAAAATGGCCGGAGAAGCTCTGGTCCTCACCGGGAGGAAAAACAGCTGATCGGGGGAGAAAAACAGGGCGATGCCGGCGTTTATATAGACGGGGGAGGGCGGCGTGTCTGTTGGGATCGAGCCGGAGTCGTCCGGGACCAGAATTCGGCTGGGGACACGGTTTTCCGGGGTAGTTTGGATTCGGGCGCGCGGAGGAGTCCCGGCTCTTGGCGCGAGCGAGAGGTGGGGGATGACACGCGGGTCCCACGTGTCAGTGAGAGGGAGAGAGGAGCGCGCGGCTGTGGGCTGGCGCGGGAAATGTTGGGCCGGCCGGTGGGTTTCGGCCCACTGGCCGGGTGGGTGTTTCTTTTTCTTTTTCCTTTTCTTTTCTGGTTTGATTTAAATTTGAATTCCAATTTGAATTTGAATTTCTGCACCACATGCAACACGTCCAAAAGTTTTTAAATTCCCCTCTTAACAGATTTTGGGGTGTTACAACAATCAAACAGACAAGCTTTGTTGTGATGCTTCTTGCACAAAGTAAAGTAAAGTTTAATTGGCACTATCTCTAAGTCAGGCATGATTACAATACAATTTAAAACACAAGCCTTATCAAATTCAATGGAATTCACTTCAGTTCTTACTACGTCAACACGCAGTGGGCAAGTATGCTCATATGCCCGCGAGCGACGGTGATTCGAATAAGTACACGCCCGGACTACATGACACGTACACCCATACTCCGAGTTGCCGGCAGCAACCTCGACTGATGTTGTACGCAGCCATCTTTCCGAAGTTCTTCAACATAGGATGCAGTCCAATCGCCCTGAACAGCAAGCTCCCTCAAGGTACATACCCGCAGTGATATGTTCTTGAGCGAGTTACCTCCTGCTGTACTGACGCCGAAAGCCTAAGCCGATTGGAAAAGTTCCAATGTGGATCTCACGAGGTACATCGGTTTCCTGGGTCCCATATAGCCAGTATGCGTCCGGCACACAACTCAAACTTGTCCAACAGGGCCAAGTACAAACGGGCCTTAACCAACACAGGTAGGGAGGGCTATGCACACACGATCCGCAGCCTGCTGCATCTCAATCTCCCTGACCAGTCTAAACTTCTCACTTGTGAACTTTCCTCAATACTTCTATTTCATGACCTGTTCCGATGAAACAAAGCCCTAACCTAGCGTGTAGATTCGAACTACTCAACTTCTACCGGTCCTTCCAAACTAACATTTAGCGTAGCCCAAATCCACTCGAGGAGGTGCTATTCTACCCTTTCTCTCTTGGGTAACTCTGGTCATGCAATTGGGTTTTCAATATCATCTAGACCTAATGCAATCAATAACTCATAGCTATGGTCTCTAGAAATAAAAAGACTTTCTAAAATTGCTTGAATGCAAACAGGGACATGCCTGTTTTGCAGGTGACTAAGAATGTAAATTCAGTTAGTGTAGTCGATCACTTGTGGCTTGATCACATGTTCTCCTTGCTCCTTGATCCACAATTGACTTGCTTCACAATCTTCACGTCGATAACTAAACGATATGAAATGCGTATGTAATTAATTGTAAAGCTTTTGCTATCAAGCCTAATGCTAGGTTTAAAACCAGAACTCTGTTTAATAATTTAAAATTAAACTGGTGCCTGGGTTGGGTTTGGGTTAAGCAAAGTGATCAAGTGTTAAGTGCATCCCTCACTTGTGTTTTAATCACCTAAAGAGGATAAACAGAAAAGTGATGGTCCATAGCTCCAATGGAGCTGAAAATTTTCAAGTGAGTTCCTTGTCACAAGAAAGTCATCTGGACCAAAAATTAGCACTTTTCACTGAGTGGTTTATTCAGAACATTTCTCTAAGCAATTAAGAAAAAAGGAATTAATTCTGAAGTAACTCACATGTTCATATAAAACTTAGTGAACTACAATTTCAATTATATTTCATAGAGCCTGCATAAATTTTCCTAGGATTTTTGAAGCTCAGAATTTCCCAGAAATGAATTTTCAAGTTTTGGGGATTTTCTAAAAAAGTTTCTGTATTCATTTGAATACAGAAAATTGAAATCTGAACTCTCCTAATCAAATCAACTCTAAATGAGCTGAAAATTTTACAGGAGTTCAATAATATCCTAAGGGATTATTTTGGCAAAATTTGAGGAGTTTTTGGATGAACCAAACTCCCACTAAAATTTGTTTGCTGAAAAGCTTCAAAAAAATTTCCAGAATTAATTATTGATTTTCATGTAAAAGTCCCAAAAACATGTAAATGGAAAACTTTAGTGAGGAATAAAGTTCAGTTTAAATCCAATAAATTGGACTTGCAAAAACTTTTGATAATCATATAAGTGTTGGCATGTGCAATATGACTTTAAATTCAGTTGGAACTAAAGGGTTCACTTCAAAGAGAAGAAGGCCATTTCCAAAAAAAAGGAAATTCAAACTGTTGTTTAAAAAGTTGTATTTGCAATGGCCAACTCAAAAATCAGAGGGGCATATTTGACTTCTTCAGGACCAAATTATGAGGAAGACAAATTTTGAGAAAATTTGGAGGTATTTTGATATGTATATCAAAGATACGTGTGAATTTCATTGAAATTTGAATTCAAATTTGAAACTGAGGTAAACATGTCAATTTGCCAAATGAGGTTTCAAATTTGAGCTCCACATGATTGAAATTTGCACTATGCCAAAAGTTGGAGATCTTTTGGAAGAGAGGAGATGTGGGACCCATTGTCATTGAGAGGGGGGAATGACTTACTGCCTAAGTTTCAGCTCTCTGTTTATCGGTTCACACCCGAGCTGCCGAGCGAGCTCCAGGCGCCACCGAGAGCAAAACTGCTGCCACCTCCTCACTGAATTAGCAGCGCTGGAGAGCTGCTCGTGACTCCCTTACCCTCGGCGTGATCCGTTCCCAGGGATCGAGCCACAGTACGTGCTTTTCCCCTCGCGCAAGAACGGAAATCGGCAGTTCGCCGCCGCCTCTGAAACACAGCCGGGAACCGTGGAAACTTCGCATTCACCTTCACTCCGGGCTGCAACACAGCATGGAGCGCTGGTCCTCCTCTCTCTCAGCATAAGAACAGCCCAAGTTACGGGTCTCCTAGCCGAGGAACAGCTCCTCCGCGGCAACTTGAAACAAGACCAACATCGGGCTCTTATGGGCAGCTCACCACCGTGGGTTTCACGCTCAAGCAATGACGCTCAGAGGTGGGTCGTACCGCCGTGGTGCTTCTCCCCGTAGCTCATCTCAAACGGTGATCCCTAGCGACCGAATTCGAAGTTTTTCTTCCGGAGCACGACCACAGACCCTCTGGTAAGGATCTCTAAAATTCGCGCTTAATTCGTGACATGACCCCACGGTCTTGTCGAGCCAGGATCACGCTGAGGGGTGCTGCGTTGCACAGCACCGGATAACACACGTCAAAGGTACAAAGCGGAAGCAAAGTTTTATTACATAAACTGGTTTATGAACATGTTTACACCAAAATAAGTCCGGTCTACACTCACGGGCGTAGACTACACATCAAGTCCACGTTCAGCCCTTGAACGTGTCCTTGCTAGCACACACGCACACTAACTCTGCGGCGTGCACGACTCCCACTCGACGGGGTTCCCCTCCTTGGGTTCCGTCTCCTCTTCGGGAGTCCCTTCCTCATAGAACCCTGCAAAAGCTTCAAACACAAGCAGTGAGCACGAAGGCTCAGCAAGTCTGACCCGTCTCACCTAAACATGGAACTTCTACATGAGGGTTGCTGGGTTACATGAGGTAAAAAATCATTTGCAAGGACTCGCCTATTTAGTAGAACCTTACTTTCAAGTTTTAGCAGCAGGTTGTGGAGAACCTTACGCTAAGGCACATGCGAGAGCCGCAATCAAACAAGAAACGCATTTCTCTCATGTACTTTGCCCAAAGATGAAAAGAACTTTAGTTAGCTCTAAACTACAGCATATCATTAACAATCAATGTCCATAATTCAATCAGCAACATTTTATCATGTGACTAGCCTGTTCTTTCTACGTCACGGTAAAGTGAACAAGTGGTACTCACTGACCGCGAGGGACGGCGATTATAATCGATTTACACCTGCAGGGTTACCCGAACAACCCGTCACGTACGCCCGTACTCGATGTTGCCTACAACAACCATCACGGACGCCGTACGCAACCACATTTCGCCCGTCAGCCAAATATTGAACCGGTCCCATCGTCCTGAGCAAGAGGTCTCTGCATGCGCATCTCCGTGCCGCCAGCCGATTGACACCTCAAGCTCTCAACCTACCCTCTGAACGACGGGCAATGCCTCAATACCCAGCTACCTGAGTTACATCAGTTTCCCGGTTCCCATATAGCCGGTAGGTCTTCGGTACTGTTCTAGCTTGTTCAACAGGCCCGCACATGGCTCGGTCCTCAATCGACACAAGCGGAGCTACAGCACACAGGCCCCAACGTCCTGCTGCCCTTACCCTCCGCTTGGTCTCATTTTCTTGCCATGTGTTTCATGTGCTATCACTACCAGAGTCGAGTGCCTCTAGCCTATGCTCGCGAGTAGTTCCAACTACTCGACTTGTACCGAATCCTACACTATCTTAGCATTGCAGTAGCTAACGGGGTTTGCAATCCTAAACCCAACCCATGGTTTTCCTGGTTATGCAATTGGGTTTCCACACAAGACTCTAATGCAAAGAATAAGGTATTCACGTATGTGCTCAAAACAGTAAAAATTTGTAAAAAGGTTAATGCAAACCAGAGCTTGCCTTGCTGCTCTTGGTCGTAGGCTAGCTGCTCCTCCGGAGTTACGAAGTCTAGGACTTCGGGTTCCTCCTCGACCTTAGCGACTACATGACAAGAGAGGTACATGTATTATTTGAACTTGTGAAGCTTATAAGTCCCACTAGACAGACTCAATGACTGTGAAACTTTTACTGTGGCTTGGTTACAACCTAAATAGAGACTTGGTCAAGTTTTAGTTGCAGCAAATCTCATTTGAGCCCTCCACAATTAATTATGTCCTTGACCTTAATTGGAACTCTTAGGGTGTTCTAAAGATTTTCATGAAGCAAACTATGACTTTCTGAAAACTAGATTTTCATATGGTTCTAATGGAGTTGGTCTTACTTAATTTGAAGGTTCCTAGCTAAAGATATGAGCTAAACAATTTCAGAGAAAATTCTGAAAATGTTTCTGAACATTTTCTATTTTCCCTGGAACAGTTTCACTAATCACACCATTGGGTGGATTAAATGAGCTCCAATGGGTATGAAATTTTTATGGTAGTTCAGGGATATTTTGGTGAACATCCCAGCAAAATTTCAGGATTTTCCTCCAAAGGATTCCCCAGTTAAAATTCCAAACAGTTTAAACTTGGAGGAATTAATTCTGGAAAATAAGGAATTTCATGAAGTGAAACTCGATTTGCTGGAAAGTACTCAGAGAGCTGAATCCAGCAAAATTTTGTTCACTCAATTTGGAGATTTCAAGCCAAAGTTATAAGGATTTGAAATTTGAAGGAAATCTGAAAATCGGGGGAAAAGTTTAAACTTGCGGGTGGGCCCTGGGGACACGCGTCGCACGCCGACGCGACAGTACACCGCGGCCCACAAGGAATTTGCGCGCCAGCACACCCGATCCCGGCGGCAGCCCGATCCCGATTCAAAATATCGGCCGCTGACAGCTGGGGTCCACCCCCTTCTTCAACCTTGCAACGCCCGCGCTCCGCCGCCGAGGGACCTCGCTGGAGAGCTCGCCGCCGGCTTCTGTACAGCTCCAAACTTCACGATTTTGGCCGCCCCTGCCTACTTTCTCTCGGGGAACAGGATTCTGGGGTCAGCTACTCATGACAATGGCCGGTGCATGGTCGGCGACGAGCCGCCACCTCGGAAAGACTTCGGCCATGTCGGCTGACTTCCCTAGCACCTCAACTACTCGGGGAACCGGTCGGGAAGCATCAGTGGACCTCAGAGAAGGTCGACATGAGCTCGAGGCAGCTCGGGGAAGGCCCGAAGTAGGTCCTCACCATGCGCCCGATGCCTCCCATTTGTTCCGCCATTGGTAAACCTCGAATTACGCCGGGTACAGAGGTTCTCCGGCCAAGCGTTGTGAAGGCAACTTGTGCGTTACCGTGTCTAGTTTGTGTGAGAGCGGATTGAGGCCCTCTAATCCTTTCTAGAGCACGAATTCGACGGAATCGCACCCGAAGGTCATTCTGCACACAGAAAGGGGGAAACTAGAAATTCGCCGCCGGTGAGCAATCACTCGGGCTGTGGCTCAGGGGTGAGCAGCACCGGTCACCAGCGCGTCCAAGGGTGCCTTGGCTCGGGCGTGACAACGCCCTGGTTGGGCTGTCCACGGGAGCCCGAGGTGCGGCGGTTCTAAGTCACCGGCTTGATCTTTCGGCATAGCCGATATCAATCGGTTTCAACTGAATTCTAGCAGCGGGGAAGATGGATGAAGGTCTCTAGTACCTTGCCGTGGCTCTGGAGGGGACGGAGAAAGCTGTGATCGGCGCTCTCCAATCAATTCTGAGCTGCGGAAAGTGTTTGCCAGCGCTGAGTTCTTGCGGGGGAAGAAACGGGTGAGGCTTCAGCCGAGGAGGGGGAAAGGCGCCTTAAGAAGGCTCTGCACCGCCTCACGCCCGCGCGTGGGCAAGCAGCTGCTGGCGCGGCGGCTCCCCTCGGTGGCGATCGCAGCGGCGGCTTGGTTAACCGAGTGAGAAAATTTCAGTCGGTTTGCTTTGGAGTAGTGGCTGACATGTGGGTCCCACTTCCAATTTTAACCTCTGAAATTTACTCCTAATCACTGTTGTAAACAGTGAGCCCCATAATACCCCTGGTAATTCAAATTATTCACCCATGAGCCATTTGAATTAGTTAGAATTCAAATGGGGTTTGGTTTGAATGAATTTCAGCACAAGTTCAGTTTGAAATTCAAATAAAGTTTGAATTTCCTCCACTTAGCTCATGCCAAGATCAACTCCAAATGGAGTGAAAATTGGTGTGTGGGCTCACAAAAATGTGCTGAGTAAGAATATGCCTCCCACTTTTAAATTCATGGGATAAAAACAGTTTGAATTTGAATATGGTTTCAAACTGCCCTCTTTCTAACTATACCCAAAATGACCTTAAATTTGTTTTGAGTTTGGGTGAAACTTGGCATGGACATCCTTAGCAATGTGTAGGAGTTTTCATATGTCCAGCCCTTCTATATCACATGTGGGAAATACCACTTTTGCAATATGTGAGTTTGTTCTCTAATGAGCATGTTGATGGTGGTTACTTGCTCTTCATTTGTGTTCATCAACTTACTTCAAATGAGGTGTGTGGTGTGGTGATGAACACTTCAAATAGGTGTCAAAAACTGAGGCCCTTACAATTCGCACTTAGAGTTCACCAAATCGTGCACAAATGATCTAGACTCGATGGCGATCCGATCCCCTTCACAACCCTAGCTAGAAACCCCATGTTGGCGGCTAATTTCGAGCTTTCCGATCGGCGGCCATGGCGGGGACGCGCGGGCGCACGGTGACAACCGGATTGCCGCCATTTCCGAGCCATGTTGAGGCCTTGCCGAGCTAGCCTGACCTCCACTGATGCTGTAGAGCGAGTTCTCCAAACCATTGTTGGGCTAGGATGCTCGGACCGCGGTGCCGAAGCTTCACCGAAGCCTTTGTACGCCGCCAACCTAGTTCTGGGCTTCTAGAGCTTGTGTCGACACCGTAGATCAGTTGCCCGTCCCCAAAAACACCTAGACGGCGAAGACTGAGCCAAGAGGTGGCCGGGAAGCCGACTCCGGCTAGCTCCGGTGGGCTTCCGGCGAGGGGACAGCGCGGGAGAGAAAACGGCTCGAGGAGGAAGATGGTCGGCTGGGTCCCGCCTGTCAGTGGTGAAAAGTTTAAATTCCTGATCGGCTGTGGTTCCGGGATCCCCTGTGGCGACGCGGGAAGGGTTCTGTGGCCCCGTGTGGCTCAGTTCCAGCAGTTGACACGTGTGTGATGGACCCACGGTCAGAGTTTGAACATTTCCCGATTTATTTGGATTTCCAGATTCAGTTCAAATTTTAGAACCTCATAAATTTTGCTAGGAAGCTCCAAATTTAGTGATTCAAATTAGGTTGGGTTCAGGATGAAAAGCTCTATCCAAATATGTAACCCAATTTGCATGAAAACCAATAGAAAAGTCTGGGAAAATATTTAAATCTTTTCATAAAAAGAATTTTAGAGGGAGTTTGGTTCATCCAAAAATCCTCAAATTTTGCCAGAATATTGTATAGGATATTAGTGAACTCCTGTAAAAGTTTCAGCTCATTTGGAGTTGATTTAGTCAGGGAAATTCGGATTTCAAGTTTCTGTATTCAAATGAATACAGAAACATTTTCAGGGAATTTCCAGAAACTTGGAAATTCAGTTCTGGACACTTCTTAGCTCCAAAAATCCTAGGAAAATTCATGCGTGCTCCCTGAGCTATGTTTTAAATTTTAGTTCACTTAAATTTGCATGAAAGTGCAAATTTATTCAGAATTAATTCCTATTTGCCTAAATGCTTAGAGAATTGTTCTGATGATCTACTCATTGAAAACTTCCAAATTTTGGTCCAGATGACTTCCTTGTGACAAGGAACTCACAAGAAAATTTCCAGCTCCATTGGAGCCCTGGATCAGTAGTTTCTGTTTAACTTCATTAGGTGATCAACACCCAAGTGATGAACCCCACTTATCATTTGATCCTAGTACTTTAACCCAAACCCAAACCACTAGCACCAGTGTCATTTTAAATTATTAAACAGGGTTCCAGTTTTAAACTTGTCTTTAGAACTTGTTGGCAAAAGTTTTATAATTAAACATATATGCTTATTCATAACGTGTAGTGATTAAACGTGGAGAAGTAAAGGAGAAGTTAAGCTTGGATCAAGGAGCAAGGAGGGCAGGGATTGAGCTTCAAGTCATCAGAAACTAACTTCATACATCTCTGACTTTAGTCACCTGCAAAACCAAGGCAAGCTCCAGGTTGCATTTAAGTTGTTTATAAAGTTTTTCATTTGTTCACTACTATGGGTCAAAGTTTGTATGTGCATTAGGTCAAGGGTGTTTTTTACTCCACATGCATAACCAAAAATGAACCCTGAGGTCAAGGGTAGAAATGTGTCATCACTGTAGAATAAGGCCATGCTAAATAGGCTAGGACATCCGGTAGAAGACGAGTAGTTGGAATCTACCCGCGAGCTTCAGTTTAGGCTTACATAAGGGTGATGGGAAAAGAGGCAAACTAAAGTTTACATTTCTAAAGATGAGACTGGGCAGGAGGGTAGGCAGCGACAAGACGAGGTCTTGGTCGAGTAGCTCTGCCTGTGTCGGTTAAGGACCGAAGCGTGTGCAGCCCCGCTGAGCAAGTATTGAGTTGTGTACCGGATGCTTACTGATATATGGGAACCAGGAAACCGATGTACCAGGTTCACTGGATTGTAGAGGCATACCACATCGTCTCGTTAGACCTATGAGCCCGAGACGGCGCGACCGGTTCTACAGTCTAGTGTCCTGCGAAAGGTTGCCACATACGACGTAATGAAGGACGCCGGATTTGGGTCTTCAGAGGCAGGCGTATGTGTCGAGTTATCCAGGTAGTGTTTTATTCGAATCACCGTCCCTCACGGTTATGAGTACCGCTTGCTCACTGTGTTGTGACGTAGTAATCAAGTTGTGTGGAAACAGTTTGCAAAAGTTTTAATTGCTGCTATGATTATTGTAAATTGCATGAAAACCCTGTTTGAAGTAGAGATAGAGCAAACTAAAGTTATTTTCCACCTTGGGACAGTTACATTGGAATGAAGCATTTCTTGTTTGATTGTGGAGTTCCAATGTTGCTGGGCGCAAGGCACTACAATTATGGCTAAAATCTGAAAGTTAAGGATGAACTCGTAGGCGAGTCTTTTTGCAACTTATATGTTTAGGTCTTAAGTTACTTTCATGTAGAGTTGCATGTCTTAGGAGAGACGGTTAAGTCTTGTTGAGCCTTTGTGCTCACTCTTGCTATATGAGTGGTTTTGCAGGTTAATATCGATGCATATAAAGAAGGTTGCCCGATGAGACTCGGCGACTTCCGAGTCATGTTACACATGGAGGACCTAGCCGCTGCCATGTCTTTGTGTTGCTAGCAAGGAGAGTCCGCGGGCTGGACCTCTTCTCGGGTGCTTCGTAGTTATTCAACGTGAGCTGTTTATAGACTTCCGCTGTAGCTATTTTATATAAATTATTTGCAAAGAATATTGTAAGCTTCCGCTTTTGATTTATGTAATACAGTGTTCCTTATATGTGTGCTGTTGGGTGCCGCATAACACGGCACCACCCAATGCGATTCCCGGGCGAGGTGCCCCGTCCCGGTGACCGGGACGGCGGGCCCTCTCAGCGTGGTATCAGAGCCGCATTGGTAATAGCGCACGGAATATGGATCGTATTACGACAAAAACTTAGGACACGGTGAGAAAACGGTATTAGGCCCACATAAGGACTATAGTAGTATAGTTACTTAAGTGGCATGACTAACATACTTGTTATAATTCTGAATTTTGATTATGTAACGACGCACCTATGTTCCGGTAAGAATGGTAAGGAACGCCACTGAAATCGGTTCAATTTCGGTTAGCTTCCCTGACGAGGAATGTGGTTCAGGGAAAGGTCTCACAGCTTGGTGTGAGACGTTAATATGAAACTCTTGGACTCTTCATGTTCCTTAGTTCATATGAAACACTGATCCCTAGTGTGCATTAGGCAAGTAAGTGGAGACCCTCGTGTGGTCAGTAACGCGATAGTGTGTTCTTCTGGAAATAGCCTAGAAGGACATACACAACGCTTGCCATCGGCGTGCCCTGGAGGGCAGTAGGTGGTATCCGTTGGGTTGATAACATTCCCAACCGTGACGACCCGTTCATGATATACTCAGGTTCCCTGTCGTGTGGTGTAAAAACACGATCACGTACCTTGAGACGTGGCTTAACTCAAGGACGGCCGTATGGCAATGATACAGGCATTTGTATTTACTTTCAAATATGGGACTGCCTGAAATGAACAACCTTTGATTGCACCACTATTGAGTGTTCTTCTGCAGGTACTAACCACGTACGTATCCCGTGTAGTACACGTGTGTGAGAGACCGTCTTAGTGCAACTAATAATACGTATATGCCGGTATAATCCGGTTAGGAATTTTCTTTTAGTGAGGCAACGTAGTACCGACATGTTCTTACGGTGCATCGACGCCGTACTACACTTAATAATCTCTTCCCTATTAAGAAATGATTCATGAACTAACTTTCAACTAAAAATGGAAGTTTGAAATAAGTATTAGTTACTGAACTCTTATTTTGAGCTAAGATTCAAATGAGAGCATGACTAGGTGTCAAAATTTTTAAAAGACAGAGTGCTCTGTTTCTGGCAGGAATTCTTGCTGGACTTTAACAGAGCATAACTC
This sequence comes from Neostapfia colusana, assembly GCA_030760725.1. Lineage (NCBI taxonomy): Eukaryota > Viridiplantae > Streptophyta > Magnoliopsida > Poales > Poaceae > Neostapfia > Neostapfia colusana. The sequence continues at coordinate 36,603,246 of JASWHV010000013.1, read as the reverse complement.
TGAGTAGATTTAACCAAATAAGGTGTATGATACAGTTCTGGAAATATTTTCAAGTGCTCTACAACTTATTTGTAGACCTCCAGAGCAAAATTACACGTTAAGTTGGTAAAAGTCCAGTTAAAGGCAAACTGTTCAGAACCAGGACAGTACCAAAAACCTTTCTGGACCTTTCTGTTTTTAAGCCATAAATTCCTGTAGAAAAATCCTTAAGGAGCCTGTGATACACCTTTGGAAAGGTTATGAAATTTTCAACATTGTTATAGTTCAGAGTTTGCTCAGATTCTTATTGTATTTTCATATACAACTGTGATAAATTAGCCACATAGAAAGGAGATGCTGGCAAATTTTATCCAGGAACTCTGTCAACTTTGAGCAGTCATAACTTTTGATCCAGAGATGATATAGAGGCATATAAGTACTCGTTGGAAAGATACTGAAGTTTACTAAAACTTTGGTATTGGACTCAAGTCATGAATCTGTAGTTAACTTGAGTAAAATTGGAGTTTGTGTGAACTGGTCAGGGTAGTCCAGCTGATTAGTTTAGCGTACTTAATATTTATTTAAACATGAATGTGGTTATGCTTTCATAAAGTTCATGACATGTTCATGTTTTGATTATCTTTACTTACTACTGAGATAGAATTTCGATTAACTCAAAATTTTGTTTCGTGCAGTATGGTACGCGCACATTCTAAAATGGAGATTGGAGGTTCAAGTCGAGGTGGGAATGACTCGACTTAATTACAAGAGCCATCGCCAACCGGATTGGCTGAAATTATGGCAAGGATGAATGAAACTCTCCAAACTCTAGTTCAGCAGGGAATAAATAGAGAAACTCAGGATCACATGCCAACCCCGAGCACTTATCTGGATTTCTTGGCGACACAACCGCCGGTATTCTCCGAGGCGGCTGACCATTGTGAAGCAAATCACTGGTTACGTGTCATTGAGTCCAAGTTTGGGTTGATTCAATGTGATGACTTCTCGAAGGCACTATATGCCGCTCAGCAGCTTCACGGCTTTGCTGGAGCATGGTGGGCAGAATACCTTGTTGTCCAACCAGCAGGGCATCGTGTTACATGGGCGGAGTTCTAGGATGCATTTCGTGCTCGCTTCGTTCCTGCGGGCATAATGCAAACCAGTCTGGATGCATTCTGGAATCTAAAGCAAGGTGACAGGAGTGTTATTGAGTATGCGAAGGAATTCAATCGCTTAGCTCAATATGTCCCTTACTATGTGAAATCACCATCCATTAGGGGTTATCATTTTTACCGAGAGCTGACTGCTAGGCTGCGATGTGAGTTGGCTCAAGTTAGCCAAGAGAATTTTGATGAGTTTGTTAGCTGTGCTATCACTCAGGAAAACTATTCCAATCTCTACCTTAAAGAAAAGAGGGAGAGGGACTCATCACAGGATGAATGCAATTATCTGCCTCAGAAGTATCGGTTGGTAGTCCGTTCACCTTCCGGTCGAGAGGTTCCACAAGAGGTGCAATCATTCTGGGAGTGTGACGAGTCTTCTACTCCCCAGAGGTTTTATTCACCTCCACCGCAGCAGCAACTTATTTCTCATGCACCTCGGTATCAACAAGGTGCACCAGAATGTTGCTTCCCTCAAGAGGCTGAAGATGATCAAGGTGATTTCTCAGCGGAACCGAGTGCTGTCCCACTTCATATTGACAATGAACTCAACGTCAATGAAGCAACTGAACCGAGCAGCAACATTATATCTGCGGGTTCAGTTCCAAAGAGTGATCTTGGACAGCAAAGAAAAGCCATGTCCAAAGTGGGCACGGTTAATTATGTGTCAGTCGATGATCTGCCAAAGGGAGGACCTGTTCTTGCCGGCAGGTTCACCTTAAATGACAAGCCGGTTGTCATATTATTCGACTCTGGTGCAACACATAACTTCATTAGCAGGGTGATGGTGATCCGAGATCAGATCTCCACAACTATCACAAAAGGTTCTTACCTTATTCATTCGCCAGGTGGAGACATATCGACTAATGAAGTCGTTTCTCGAGCACCACTGTGTTTGGGTGGAAAAATTTATCCTACCACCCTCATTATTCTTGAAGACCAAGGAATCAATGCCATATTGGGAATATCATGGTTGACCTTCCATAAGGCTGTTCTGGACATCGAGAACAGGAGTGTTCATTTGGACTCTCCACTTCACGGGTGTCAGACATTGTATCTCGGTGAAGCGGTTTCCAAAGACCCGGAAGTATGTAATGCCGAGGCTTTCAAGTTAGAAGACATTCCGGTAGTCCGTGAATATCCGGACGTGTTTCCCGAAGATCTTCCAGGCTTACAACCTGAGCGCGAGGTGGAATTCAAAATATAGTTGATACCGGGAACCACGCCGATCTCTCTGAGACCATACAAAATGGCTCCAACTGAATTAGCAGAACTGAAGGAGCAACTCAAAGATCTGATGGACAAGGGGTTCATTTGTCCAAGTTCATCACCATGGGGTTGCTCGGCTTTATTTGTGAAGAAGAAGGATGAGACGCTGAGGCTATGCGTCGATTATCGTCCTTTAAATGCTGTGACAATAAAGAACAAGTATCCACTACCAAGAATTGATATTCTCTTCGATCAGCTAGTGGGTTATAAAGTCTTCTCCAAGATGGACCTAAGGTCGGGGTATCATCAAATCAAGATTCGAGCGGAAGATATCCCGAAAACAGCATTCTCGACAAGATATGGGCTCTATAAGTATCTTGTCATGTCATTTGGGTTGACCAATGCTCCGGCTCACTTTATGTATCTTATGAACTCGGTGTTCATGCCGGAGCTGGATCAGTTCATCGTGGTGTTCATCGACAACATCTTGGTCTATTCCATATCAGAAGAGGAACACGCTAAGCATTTGCATATTGTGCTCCAACGCTTGAGAGATCACAAGCTCTACGCAAAGTTTAGTAAATGTGAATTCTGGATCAATCAAGTGCCATTTCTTGGACATATTATTTCAGCGGAAGGCATTGCTGTTGATCCAGGCAAGATTGAACAAGTGCTGCAATGGAAGTCTCCAACATCAGTCCATGAAGTTCGTAGCTTCCTAGGTTTGGCGGGATATTATCGGAGGTTCATCCCGGGCTTCTCAAAAATCTCCAAACCTATGATGGAGCTACTGAAAAAGGGCATCAAATATGATTGGAGCAATACATGTGAGGAAGCTTTTCAAGCGTTGGTGAAACACCTCACAACAGCCCCGGTTTTAGCCCAACCGGATACAACCAAGCCCTTTGATGTTTATTGTGATGCATCCGGCATCGGACATGGTTGTGTACTCATGCAAGGAGGACGTGTGGTCGCATATGGATCACGGCAATTACGGAATCATGAGCAACATTATCCAACTCATGACCTCGAGCTTGCTGGCGTGGTATTAGCTTTGAAGATGTTGAGACATTACCTATTGGGAAATCTGGTTCATCTCTACACCGACCACAAAAGCTTAAAGTACATATTCACTCAAAAAGAGTTGAATATGCGACAAAGGCGATGGTTGGAGCTGATCAAAGACTATGAGATTGAAATTCATTACCATCCGGGCAAGGTAAATGGGGTTGCCGATGCACTCAGCCGGAAGTCTCATGTTCATAACCTGACCATTACGTCGATAGAAGAGGAAGAAACAAGTCTCTACTTGGTTCCATATGGAGCTCTACATAATCTAGCTCTCATACCAACAATAAGAGAGGAGGTTATGAAAGCTCAAAAGAAAGACAAGGGCATGGCTCATATCAAAAGGAAGTTGAAGAAAGGGGAGATGAAATGTTTCCGGTTAGATGATGAAGATACCTTATGGTTCAAGGACCGGATAGTCGTACCCCGTGATATGAGGCTGCGGAAGAAAATTTTGGATGAGGATCACTTATGCAAATTTTCTATTCATCTAGGCAGCAACAAGATTTACCAAGAATTGAAGACTAAATTTTGGTGGACCTGGATGAAGAGAGAGGTGGCTAAATACGTATCAGAATGTGATACGTGTCGGCGAGTTAAATCCGACCACATGAAGAAAGAGGGAACCTTACAACCACTAAGCATTCCGGCATGGAAGTGGGAGGATATTAGTATGGACTTCATTGTTGGACTACCTCTCACGGCTAATAAGCATGACTCGGTTTGGGTAATCGTGGATCAGTTAACCAAGTCAGCCTATTTCATCCCGGTGCATACGGGATACCATGCCAAGAAGTATGCGGAGCTATATATTGCAAGAATACTATGCCTACATGGAGTTCCCCGGACGATCATCTCCAGTCGAGGCGCGTTGTTCATTGCTCGTTTCTGGGAGCAGCTACATGATCACTGGGGACCAAATTGATTAGAAGCTCTGCATATCATCCTCAAACCGATGGGCAAACGGAGAGGGTGAATCAAGTTCTCGAAGATATGCTTCGAGCATGTGCCATTCTCCACGGTAAGGGATGGGACGATCATTTACCGTTGGAGGAATTCGCTTATAACAATGGGTATCAGGCGAGCATCAAAATGGCACTGTATGAAGCTCTCTACGGCCGGAAGTGCTGCACACCCTTGAACTGGTGTGAATCTGGCGAGAGAGTGATTTACGGGATGGATCTCATAAATGAAGCTGAAGAGCGGGTAAGGCTTATTCAAGCAAATCTTAAAGCCGCTCAGTCCAGACAAAAGAGCTATGTGGATAGGAGACGACGTCCTCTGGATTTCCATGTTGGGGACCACGTATACCTCCACGTATCTCCTATGAAGGGCATTCACCGGTTCGGAGTGAAATGAAATTAGCTCCGCGTTTTATTGGTCCCTTCGTCATCATTGAAAGATGTGGACCCGTGGCATACCATTTGGAGATACCGGCAGCCTTAGCCGGAGTTCATAACGTCTTCCACATATCCCAGTTGCGGAAGTGTTTGAAAGTTCCAACGGAGATTCTCACGGAAGGCGTAGCGGATTTGAAGCTGGACCTTACTTATGTTGAGCGACCAACACGGATAATTGATGAGAATACTCGCGAGACCCGAAACCGGACACTGCAATTTTTCAAGGTGCTATGGGAAAATCACACGTCCAACGAAGCTACATGGGAAAGCGAGGAATATTCACAATGCAATCATCTGGAGTTATTAGAGGCTTATTTTCAGTAGTCGTCCTCCCCGCATTGTTCTTAATAATGAATCTTGGGACGAGATTCTTTTTAATGTGGGAGGAATGTAAAAGTCCCAAAAACTTGTAAATGGAAAACTTTAGTGAGGAATAAAGTTGAGTTTAAATCCAAGAAATGGGACTTGCAAAAACTTTTGTTAATCATATAAGTGTTGGCATGTGCAATATGACTTTAAATTCAGTTGGAACTAAAGGGTTCACTTCAAAGAGAAGAAGGCCATTTCCAAAAAAAAGGAAATTCAAACTGTTGTTTAAAAAGTTGTATTTGCAATGGCCAACTCAAAAATCAGAGGGGCATATTTGAATTCTTCAGGACCAAATTATGAAGAAGACAAATTTTGAGAAAATTTGGAGGTGCTTTGATATGTATATCAAAGATACGTGCGAATTTCATTAAAATTTGAATTCAAATTTGAAACTGAGGTAAACTTGTCAATTTGCCAAATGGGGTTCCAAATTTGAGCTCCACATGATTGAAATTTGCACTATGCCAAAAGTTGGAGATCTTTTGGAAGAGAGGAGATGTGGGACCCATTGTCATTGAGAGGGGGGAATGACTTACTGCCTAAGTTTCAGCTCTGTGTTTATCGGTTCACACCCGAGCTGCCGAGCGAGCTCCAGGCGCCACCGAGAGCAAAACTGCTGCCACCTCCTCACCGAATTAGCAGCGCTGGAGAGCTGCTCGTGACTCCTTTACCCTCGCCGTGATCCGTTCCCATGGACCGGGCCACAGTACGTGCTTTTCCCCTCGCGCAAGAACGGAAATCGGCAGTTCGCCGCCGCCTGTGAAACACAGCCGGGAACTGGGGAAACTTCGGGTTCACCTTCACTCCGGGCTGCAACACAGCAGGGCACGCTGGTCCTCCTCTCTCTCAGAACAAGAACAGCCCGAGTTACGGGTCTCCTAGCCGATGAACAGCTCCTCCGCGGCAACTTGAAACAAGACCGACGTCGGGCTCTCGTGGGCAGCTCACCACCGTGGGTTTCACGCTCAAGCAACGACGCTCAGAGGTGCGCCATACCGCCGTGGTGGTTCTCCCCGTAGCTCAGCTCAAACACTGATTGTGGCGGACTGGAATCCGCTCATCCAGGATCGCAGAGGGTGGTGCCGCGCGATGCGACACCCGACAGCACACATCATAAGGATACATTGTATTACATAGGAAAACAAACTGAAACTGTACAAACTGGTACAATACTCAGTTACAAACTAGTGTCTTTATTACACAGCAGAAGTCTAATTTATACAACTCACGCCCGCCTATCTAGCAAAAGTCGGTTGCCCAGCCCTAGGGCAACCCACACTAGCTGCACTCCTCAGCTCAGCGCGGCGTGTACGGCTCCCACTCAGCCGTGGTCCCCGACGGAGGGTAACCCTCGCCGGTGGACTCGTAACCCGATTCCGTGGGTGGCTCCTCACCTGAAAAACACTTAAGCAGACTTAACCGACTCACCTAGGCATGAAACTCTACATGTAGGGTACAATGATCATGGGATGGTAAAATTTCAGCAAATGGACACGCTTATAGTTGATCCTTAGTTCATCTTTTAGCTACAAGTTAACAGTTTATGAATCTGAAATTTAGTGAGCAATATTTAGTGGCACACATGTAACAATACAATTATATCATACAGCAGAATTTAATCATAGCATTCCATAATTTATCTACGTTACGATGCAGTGACCAAGCGGTAATCGTCACCGCGAGGGACGGTGAATCGACTCGATATACACCTGCAGGGAAACCCAAAGAGCACGTCACGTACGCCCACCCGTGGAGCTGCACAGCATGCTCACTCGATGTCGTATGGGACAACCTTTCACCCAACAGCCCAAACGTCGAACCAGTCGCACCAAAACGAGCAGGAGGTTCTCTACACGGAGCATATCTCTATGCCCGTTAGAGGATTTCCACCTTGCTGCCCTCAACCTACACCGATAAATCGGTGTGCTATGCCTCGACGTCCGGAGGTTTAGGTTACATCGGTTTATCGGGACCCATATATCCGATATGCCTTCGGTACGTTCAATACTTGCTCAGCAGGGCCACACACGGATCGGTCCTCAATCGACACGGACAGGGCTGCGCACACAAGACTTCCTCTTGCTGTGCCCTAGCCCCTGCCTAGTCTCATTTTCATTACTAAAGTGATCTCACATCACTGGAACCAAACCCGTATGTCCCAAGCCTAACTTGCGAGTAGATTCCAACTACCCGACTTGTACTGAAGTCCTATAAATTATTAAGCATAGCCTGTCTACTCGAGGCCTTAGACACTACCCTCACTCTTATAGGCAAGTTCTGGTTATGCAAGTGGGGTTCCATCCATCCTACACCTAATCCACATTCATACTTCACACTAGACATGTAAACAAAGCAAAACTTTATAAAAAGGTTAATGCAAACCGGGGCTTGCCTTGTTGCTGCTGGTCAGTGGTTAGGTCTTCGTCCGGAAGGAGGAAGTCAAGTACTTCTGGAGTCTCCTCGCCTTCGGCGACTACACGTTAATGAGATACTACATGTCAATTCAAATACAATGTGTAAACTTGAATAAGTATTTACTAATAACTTTATCTAACCCTCCCCTTTGGTTTTGAAATTTTTATGGTGGCTTTGTAGGGTCCCAACCAGAGTCTTGACCAAGTTTCATTTTAAACAAAGTTCATTTGAGCCTTGTACAAATAAAAGCCTATTTGGTCCATATTTGAGCCTTTAAGTAATTCCAAGGGTTTTCATGGCTCCAACCATTACTTTCTGGGAACTAGAACTTAAGATGGTTCTAATGGAATTGGTTTCATGTAATTTGAAGAATCCTAGAGGAAGTTATGCCCTAAACAAGATTTTGAGAAAATCTGAAAAATGTTTCTGTACATTTTTCTATTTTCTCAGGGCAGTTCACTTAATCACCCCATTAGAGGGACTAAATGAACTTGGATGAGTCTGAAAATTTCACTGTGACTCAATGATTTTACAATGAACCTCTCAGCCAAATTTTTGAATTTTTCATAAAGTAGTTCTCCAGATAAAATTCCCAACAGTTTAAATTTTAGGGAATTAATTCTGGAAAACTATTAGGTTTTATTGAGCTGAAATTGGTATTGCTGGAAAGTACTCAGAATCCTGAGTTCAGAAAAATTTGGTTCACTGAATTTGGAGTTTCCTAGCAAAAGTCCTATGCATTTGAAGTTTGAACTAAAACTGGAAATTCCTAAAATGTTTAAACTCTGCGGGTGGGGCCCACTCCTTAAACCGGCACACTGAGAATGTGGCCACACCGTGGCCCACGGGGTTTTACGCGTGCTGCCACACTGAATCCTGGCGGCAAATGGATCCCCGCGCGAGAACAGAGGCTGACCGGTGGACCCGGCTCCCCTTCGTCTACCTCGCGCCATCCCGCGGCTCCCACGGCGGCGCCTCGCCGGAGTTCTCGCCGCCGGCCGTTTCGCTGCATGACCTTCGACGTTTCTCGCCGCCTGGGCCTAACTTGGCTTGGAGAACACGTTGGTGCCCTCACCAAAGCTCGGCGATGGCCGGAACCATGCCCGCAACGGTGACAGTGGTTCTCACAACTCCGGCAATGTCGCCCGGGTTACTTAGGGCTTTATTCTTCAAACGGTTTGCTCCTACAGCTCGCTGTGGCATGCTGAGCATGAATATGAGCTCGGTTGGTCATGGAAACGGCCGGAGCTAGGACCTCACCGGTGACCTAGGGCTAAAACGGCGGTTGCTCGAAAAACTCGAATAGCAGCGCCAAGACCCAACGGTTTCCGATGGTCTTTGATCCTAGGTGGCCGTGGGAACTTATAGAACATGTGCTTGGCTGGGTTTACACAGTGAAGGACCAATCACCACGAATTTCAGATTCTCTGCTCGCTCGTTTTATTGAACACCGAGGACTAGACGGAGAAATACTCTCCCTACAGAGCACGAGAGGGGGTAAGATCTTCACCGTGAGTTCGAGCAGTCTCCGGCATGTCTCTTTGCTGTTGAGCTCCGGTCGCGAGAACGCCTGGATCAGCGGCGCGACGAGGAGCTGAGGGGAGCGGCTGAGAGGGAAACATTTTCGGTCGAGCGCGCGTGGAAGCAAGTCGGTCGGCTTGTGAGCTGCGAGAAATGACTTCGTGGGCAGGTAATCGCGTGATGCAGGCCTCCAGCACGACAGCAGCTCATTGCGGTAGCCGTTCGGCAGCTGCTGGGTGGCGCCGCCTGCAGGTTCCCATGGAACAGAGCCCGTGGCCGACCTGATCAGGGCATTTGACTGCCAGGTGGGCCCTGCTCTCCCCCCTAATCCTCTCTGTTGTGCAAATATCCCACCTACTCAGACTTGAAAAGGAGACTTAGCCACCAATTCACAGGAGGACTTTGAATTCACCAGTTTGAAACTGGTTCGGCCACATTCCCTCCATATTTGAATTTGAAATTCCAAATTCAGTTTGAATGGTTACAATTTTGGCTCCCGACAAGATGAAGTACAATGGGGATGAAAATTGGTGGACTAACTCAGAAAAATGTGCTGAGTTTGAATATGATGCCAACTTTTGAATTTAAGTGATGGAAGTTGCTGCAATTTGAATTTACATTCAAATTGGCCCCTTTTTCAAATGCCTTCAAAAGTGCCTCAAAAAGTGTTGGATTTGCATGAAATTTGGCCTGAACCTTCCCAAGACTTTTTAAGTCCTAGGGGTGAGCTCAACCTCTCATGTCCATGTGTAGGAATCCTACTTTGTGAAAGTTAGGGCTTTTCCCTCTAATCACCCTTTTGATGGAGGTTACTTGCTCTTCACAATTCTTCACAAGATATCCACAACAAAAACTGTGGTGTTGTGAGGTGCTGAAAAGTTTTTATAAGTCCCTTATCGTGGGCTTTTACAGTGATCCCTAGCGACCGAATTCGAAGTTTTTCTTCCGGAGCACGACCACGGACCCTCTGGTAAGGATCTCTAAAATTCGCGCTTAGTTCACACTTAGAGTTCACCAAATCGTGCACAAATGATCTAGACTCGATGGCGATCTGATCCCCTTCACAACCCTAGCTAGAAACCCCGTGTTGGCGGCTAATTTCGAGCTTTTCGATCGGCGGCCATGGCGGGGACGCGCGGGCGCACGGTGACAACCGGATTGCCGCCGTTTCCGAGCCCTGTTGAGGCCTTGCCGAGCTAGCCTGACCTCCACTGATGCTGTAGAGCGAGTTCTCCGAACCATTGGCGGGCTAGGATGCTCGGACCGCGCTGCCGAAGCTTCACCGAAGCCTTTGCACGCCGCCAACCTAGTTCCGGGCTTCTAGAGCTTGTGCCGACACCGTAGCTCAGTTGCCCGTCCCCAAAAACACCCAGGCGGCGAATACCAAGGCGAGAGGTGGCCGGGAAGCCGACTCCGGCGAGCTCCGGTGGGGTTCAGGCGAGGGGACAGCGCGGGAGAGAAAACGGCCCGAGGAGGAAGAAGGTCGGGCGGGTCCCACGTGTCAGTGGCGAAAAGTTTAAATTCCTGATCGGCTGCGGCTCCGGGATCCCGTGTGACGATGCGGGAAGGGTTCTGTGGCCCCGTGTGGCTCAGTTCCAGCAGTTGACACGTGTGTGATGGACCCACGGTCAGAGTTTGAACATTTCCCGATTTATTTGGATTTCCAGATTCAGTTCAAACTTTAGAACCTCATAACTTTTGCTAGGAAGCTCCAAATTTAGTGATTCAAATTGGGTTGGATTCAGGATGAAAATCTCTATCCAAATATGCAACCCAATTTGCATGAAAACCAATAGAAAAGTCTGGGAAATTCTTTAAAACTTTTCAGCAAAAAAATTTTAGAGGGCGTTTGGTTCATCCAAAAATTATCAAATTTTGCTAGAATATTCTATAGGCTATTAGTGAACTCCTGTAAAAGGTTCAGTTCATTTGGAGTTGATTTAGTCAGGGAAATTCTGGTTTCAAGTTTCTGTATTCAAATGAATACAGAAACATTTTCAGGGAATTTCGAAAAACTTGGAAATTCAGTTCTGGACAGTTCTTAGCTCCAAAAATCCTAGGCAAATTCATGCGTGCTCCCTGAGCTATGTTTGAAATTGTAGTTCACTTAAATTTGAATGAAAGTTTAAATTTATTCAGAAATAATTCCTTTTTGCCTAAATTCTTAGAGAATTGTTCTTAGTGATCTACTCATTGAAAACTTCCAAATTTTGGTCCAGATGACTTCCTTTTGGCAAGGAACTCACAAGAAAATTTCCAGCTCCATTGGAGGCCCTGGATCAGTAGTTTCTGTTCATCTTCATTAGGTGATCAACACCCAAGTGATGAACCCCACTTATCACTTGATCCTAGTACTTTAACCCAAACCCAAACCCAAACCACTAGCACCAGTGTCATTTTAAATTATTAAACAGGGTTCCAGTTTTAAACATGTCTTTAGAACTTGTTGGCAAAAGTTTTACAATTAAACATATATGCTTATTCATAACGTGTAGTGATTAAACCTGGAGAAGTAAAGGAGAAGTTAAGCTTGGATCAAGGAGCAAGAAGGGCAGGGATTGAGCTTAAAGTCATCAGAAACTAACTTCATACATCTCTGACTTTAGTCACCTGCAAAACCAAGGCAAGCTCCGGGTTGCATTTATGTTGTTTATAAAGTTTTTCATTTGTTCACTACTATGGGTCAAAGTTTGTATGTGCATTAGGTCAAGGGTGTTTTATACTCCACATGCATAACCAAAAATGAACCCTGAGGTCAAGGGTAGAAATGTGTCATAGCTGTAGAATAAGGCCGTGCTAAATAGGCTAGGACATCTGGTAGAAGACGAGTAGTTGGAATCTACTCGCGAGCTTTAGTTTAGGCTTACATAAGGGTGATGGGAAAAGAGGCAAACTAAAGTTTACATTTCTAAAGATGAGACCGGGCAGGAGGGTAGGCAGCGATAAGACGAGGTCCTGGTCGAGTAGCTCTGCCTGTGTCGGTTAAGGACCGAAGCGTGTGCAGCCCCGCTGAGCAAGTATTGAGTTGTGTACCGGATGCTTTCTGATATATGGGAACCAGGAAACCTATGTACCAGGTTCACTGGATTGTAGAGGCATACCACATCGTCTCGTTAGACCTATGAGCCCGAGACGGCGCGACCGGTTCTACAGTCTAGTGTCCTGCGAAAGGTTGCCACATACGGCGTAATGAAGGATGCCAGATTTGGGTCTTCAGAGGCAGGCGTATGTGTCGAGTTATCCGTGTAGTGTTTGATTCGAATCACCGTCCCTCGCGGTTATGAGTACCGCTTGCTCACTGTGTTGTGACGTAGTAATCAAGTTATGTGAAAACAGTTTGCAAAAGTTTTAATTGCTACTATGATTATTGTAAATTGCATGAAAACCCAGTTTGAAGTAGAGATAGAGCAAACTAAAGTTATTTGCCACCTTGGGACAGTTACATTTGAATGAAGCGTTTCTCTTTTGATTGTGGAGTTCCAATATTGCTGGGCGCAAGGCACTACTATTATGGCTAAAATCTGAAAGTTAAGGATGAACTCGTAGGCGAGTCTTTTTGCAACTTATATGTTTAGGTCTTAAGTTACTTTCATGTAGAGTTGCATGTCTTAGGAGAGACGGTTAAGTCTTGCTGACCCTTTGTGCTCACTCTTGCTATATGAGTGGTTTTGCAGGTGAATATCGACACATATAAAGAAGGTTGTCCGGTGAGACTCGGAGACTTCCGAGTCATGTTACACATGGAGGACCTAGCCGCTACCATGTCTTCGTGTTGCTAGCGAGGAGAGTCCGTGGGCTGGACCTCTTCTCGGGTGCTTCGTAGTTATTCGACATGAGCTGTTTATAGACTTCCGCCGTAGCTATTTTATGTGAATTATTTGCAAAGAATATTGTAAGCTTCTGCTTTTGATTTATGTAATACAGTGTTCCTTATATGTGTGCTGTTGGGTGCCGCATAATACGGCACCACCCAATGCGATTCCCAGGCGAGGTGCCCCGTCCTCGTGACCGGGACGGCGGGCCCTCTCATTTCATACACATTGAGTTGCATATTTGGATAGAGTTTTTCAACCTGAACCTAACCCGATTTGAATCACTAATTTTGGAGTTTCCTAGCAAAAGTTATGCCCTTCTAAAGTTTGATGGAAATCTGAAATTCAAATTAAATCGGGAAAAATTTAAATCTCTGACAGTGGGACCCGGGCTACGTGGCGTCTTCTCCTTCAAAGCCACATGGGGCCACAGGGTCTGTTGCACACAGATACACCCGTGATGAGACGCCATGAAATCCGGGTCGTTTGAGCGAAGGAATTCTTCGCTCTCCCATGTTGCTTCTTTGGCGGTGTGGTTGCTCCACAGTATCTTGTAGAACCACCACGTTCGGCTACGTGTGGTCCGAGCCTTCTCATCAATTATTGCCACCGGATATTCTGCATACGTCAAATCCGGTTGCAGCTCACCGATGTCTTCGGTGGGAAGAGCAGCCGTATACTTCAGACATTTCGGTAGTTGTGAAACATGGAAAACATTGTGAACACCAGCAAGAGATGCCGGTAGCTCTAGTCTATACGCCACTGGTCCACACTTGTCGGTGATGGCATAGGGTCCAATAAATCTGAGAGCGAGCTTTCCCTTCACGCAGAACCGGTGCATGCCTTTCATCGGAGATACACGGAGGTACACGTGTTCCCCGATGTCAAAGTGTAGCGGCCTACGCCTCTTATCAGCGTAGCTTTTCTGCCGGGATTGAGCGGCCTTCAGGTTGGCTTGAATCATCCGAACACGCTCTTCAGCGTCGTTCACCACATCAACCCCGAATGTGATCCTTTCACCGGCTCGCACCGGTTTCAATGGGGTGCGGCATTTGCGACCGTAGTGAGCCTCATAGGGTGCCATCTTGATACTCGCTTGGTAGCCATTGTTGTACGAGAATTCCGCCAACTGTAGATGATCATCCCAGTTTCTACCGTGGTGGATGGCACACGCTCTCAACATGTCTTCTAGTACTTGGTTCACCCTCTTAGTTTGCCCATCTGTCTGAGGGTGATAGGCGGAGCTTCTAAACAGCTTAGTACCCAATGCAGCGTGCAACTGCTCCTAGAAACGAGATACAAATAGTGCACCTCGATCTGAGACTATGGTCTTGGGTACCTCATGTAAGCATAGAATCCTTGCAATGTATAACTCCGCATATTTGCTGGCATTGTAATGTGTATGCACGGGAATGAAGTGAGCCGACTTGGTTAATCGGTCAAAGATTACCCAAATGGAATCATGCTTGTTGGAAGTAAGGGGTAATGAAATCCATGCTCACATCTTCCCACTTCCATGCCGGGATTTTCAGGGGTTGCAACAGCCCTGATTTCCTCATGTGATCTGCTTTCACTCGTCTACACGTATCACACTCGGATACATATTTAGCTACTTCTCGCTTCATCGGCGTCCACCAAAATTTTCTTTTCAAATCTTGGTACATCTTGTTGCTGCCCGGATTAATGGAGAATTTACACAAGTGAGCTTCATCAAGGATCTTCTTTCTCAGCTCCATATTCCAGGGTACGACACTGCAGTCATTGAACCACAGCATCCCCTCATCATCTTTCCGGAAACATTTGATTTCCCCGTTGTCTATCCGTCTCCGGAGATGTGCCATACCTTTGTCAACTTTCTGAGCTGCAATGATATCCTCCATAATGGTAGGGATGAGAGCAAGGTTGTAGAGCGATCCATAAGGAACCAAGTATAAACTCGGCTCTTCCTCCTCCACCGGTGTAATGGTGAGGTTATGGACATGTGATTTCCGACTCAGCGCGTCGGCAACCACATTCGCCATGCCGGGGTGGTAATGAATTTCAATCTCATAATCTTTGATTAGTTCTAACCACCTCCTTTGCCTCATATTAAGCTCCTTCTGGATGAAGATATACTTCAAGCTCTTGTGTCCGGTGTAGAGGTGCACCAAATTCCCCAGGAGATAGTGCCTCCACATTTTTAGCGCCAAAACCACAGCAGCGAGCTCAAGATCATGAGTCAGATAGTGCTGCTCATGGTTTCGATGTTGGCGTGAGCCATACGCGACCACACGTCCTTCCTGCATCAACACGCAGCCGATCCCGATGCCGGACGCATCACAATACACGTCGAAGGGCTTGGTCGTATCCGGTTGAGCTATGACCGGGGCTGTTGTGAGATGCTTCACCAATGCTTGGAACGCTCCTTCACATGCTGCGTTCCAAACATATTTTATTCCCTTCTTCAATAATTCTGTCATCGGCTTAGCGAGCTTGGAGAAGCTTGGAATGAATCTCCGGTAATATCCCACTAAGCCGAGAAAGCTTCTGACTTCATGGACAGAAGTGGGGGCTTTCCATTTCAGCATTTGTTCAATTTTGCTTGGATCCACCGCAATGCCTTCCACTGAGATGATACGTCCCAAAAATGGCACTTGGCTGATCCAAAACTCACATTTGCTGAACTTGGCATAGAGCTTATGGTCCCACAATAGTTGAAGAACGATTCTCAAGTGTTCGGCGTGTTCTGCTTCTGTCTTGGAGTAAACCAAGATATCATCAGTGAACACCACCACGAACTTGTCCAGCTCCGGCATGAACACCGAGTTCATGAGATACATGAAATGTGCCGGAGCATTGGTGAGACCAAAAGACATGACGAGATATTCGTATAAGCCATATCTCGTCGTGAAGGCCGTCTTCAGGATATCCTCTGCCTGGATTTTTATTTGATGATACCCGGAGCGAAGATCCATCTTGGAGAACACACTTGCACCCACAAGCTGATCAAACAGGATGTCAATGCGGGGCAGTGGGTATTTGTTCTTGATGGTGACGACGTTGAGCGGCCGGTAATCCACACACAGCCTCAAGGTTTCATCCTTCTTCTTGACAAACAGCACTGAGCATCCCCAAGGCGAGGAACTCGGCCTAATGAAACCTTTGCTCAACAGATCATTGAGCTGTTCTTTCAATTCAGCTAGCTCGTTCGGAGCCATTTTGTATGGTCTCCGTGATATGGGAGTAGTCGGGTGCAAGTTCAATCTTGAACTCCACCTCTCGTTCAGTTGACATGCCTGGGAGATCATCCGGGAACACATTGGGATACTCTCGGACTACAGGGATGTCCTCTAGCTTGGAAGCTTCAGTAGTATAAGCGGCTGAAACTTCCCGGACTGGATGGACTAGTATGAGGGACTGCAGACGATGTAGTGGGGAGTTGAGGTGAACCGTCCGTGATAAGGTTTCTAGGACAGCGCCATTGTAACTGAGACATGACATTTCCTAAGATTGCATCAATCTTTTGCCCCTCAAGAATAATCATAGTGGTGGGATATATCTTCCCACCTAAGCATAGTGGTGCTTTCAGAACCATCATAGTTGCTGAAATCTTTCCTCCCGGTGAGCAGATCATATAAGAGCACTCTGTTGGAAAGGCTTCCAGTTGATGCTTAACCACATATGATGCACTTATGAAGTTGTGGGTTGCACTCGAATAAAAAAATATGATGATTGCTTGATCGTTGAGAGTGAACGTACCCGCCAGCACATTTTCTCACTCCGGGGCGTCCTCATTGTCGAGGTTGCGAACACCCCCAGTTCGCTGACCAACCTTCTTGACCGGATGTCGGCCTTGAGCACCGCCATGATATTGGGCTTGCCCGCTGCTCTGCTGCCTCTGGGGACAGTCCTTCGAGAACTGGCCCGCCTGGCCACACGTAAAGCAAGTGTAGCAAGGCGGTCCTCCGCTGATCGGCGGACGGAAACCTGGGGCGCGTTGTGGCGGTGGAAATGCCCATGGTACCATCTGCTGCTGCTGTTGCGGTCGCGGTGGTGGCATCGTCGGTCGGAACGGAGGTGGCTAGAAAGAACGACCCCCGAACTGCTGAGGTCGCTGTCGGTACCCTCAATACCGGGTACCCCCGCGCACAGGGTGCAACCGCCTAAGGACCTCGCCCCCTCCGCAGGGGCGAGCTCCAAAGGCACCACGTGTCCGGTAGGGCCGGAGCTCTCCTCTCCTCAGAGTATAGCTCCGGGCCTGCCACGTGGCCCAGAAGGCCGGACCTCACCCCCTCCGCTGGGGCGAGCTCCGAAGGAGCCACGTGTCCAGTAGGGCCGGAGCTTCCCTCCCCTCGGAGGATAGCTCCGGGCCTGCCACGTGGCCTAGAAGGCCAGACCTCGCCCCCTCCGTGGGGGTGAGCTCCGAAGGCTCCACGTGTCCGGCAGGGCCAGAGCTTCCTCCTCTCCTCAGAAGAGAGCTCCAGGTCCGACTTGTGGCCAGCACAGCAGCGCTGTCTGCCCAGTGCGGTAGGCAGCAGGAGTAATGGCGTGCCATGCCTTTACCATACAAGGCATTCAATACCCGTGCCTTCCCAAGACGTGGAGGTGTGGCGCACGCCAGGCAGGCGCCACTGTGACCAGTCACAGTTAAGACATGCACACAGTGTCAGAAGTTGCAGTCCATTGAAGGCAGCGACAAGATACGGACAAGACATGCCCTGCCGTCCCTGCCATCACCAACGGCTGCACGCTACACCTAGCCTGCAGCATGGGCAGGGTGGCAGGACGAGGACCTCGACGCCAGCGCCAAGACATAGAAGCTGGTAGGAAATCACCCAGGGGCCACCTGTCGGGTCCCCGGGGCCCACCTTGTAAGCCGCCCAAGCCTTGGACTATAAAAGGCTCGGTAGGAGCTGTTACAAGGGGTTGGCCTCATACGCACCCTCACTCTCTAGCCATTCGACATCTCTCACCCTCAAGCTCAGGACTCCGGTTCTGAGCAGCAAGCAATACAGCGAGCATCTCTGCTCACCATGGACGTAGGGTTTTACGCTCCGGCGGCCTGAACCACGTAAAACTCCCCGTGTCAAGCTTCTCCCTCAATCGTCCCTAACGCTGAAGCTCTCAGCGAGTGACTAGCCCCTCCAAAAAAGAACCTCCGCGGGCTGCCCAGAGCAGGCCCGGGGGAAGTGTTGGCTACACACTTCGACATTAGGCGCGGCAGGTAGGGTGCTTTTCCCTTGCGCGACGAGCTTCTGCCGGTGAAGATGACGAAGCTTCTGTCAGCGGCAAGCTCTTCCCGGCCACGTTCACGAAGAACGGTGACCAGCGGGGACTACGTCTTGACACACTCAGCACGGAGTGTGTCGGTGCGAGCTGGAAGCCAGCAGCCGACTCCGGCAACACGAACTCCATCAACCTCATGGTCTACCGCGGCGCAGAGTGCCGCTCAAGCAAGCGCGCTAGCCGCCGCAGAAGCGCTCCTAGACAATCCGCCTGCTGAAGACGCCCTCCAGGGGGCCACCCAGCAGTGGATCCGCAACGTCAACGACCTCGACGCTGCTGCCGTCAATCCTCCACTCCAGATCGCGTGGTACTGGTAGACACCCTGGCGCCACCGGTCCGTGCATGGGAGCCCAAGACAGGCGCTCCGACGCTACCCTAGTAAGTTCACCATGCTTACTTAAGTGTTCATTTAAATTACGCATTAATTTATATGATCACCTCCCCACGCTCTAGACAGTGTACATCCATTGTAAACTCGGTTCCTCTTTCCTGCTCTCATGCATAGTCGATATTTGCCATCCTGCCGAAGGCGGTAGTGCTTGGGGTACCTGCTAGAGGCCCGGGGGCCTTTTGGACCTCCCCCTGTAAGGGTACTGTAACGCCAGTTGGTCTCCTCCAGGAAAAGACCTACGCCAGAACGGGGAGTCAGGAGCCTTGCTTTGCCCGGTCCTGCACCCAAAGCATGCGCACTCTGCCCCCCAGCGCTACGGTCTGAGTACTAGGGGGCCGGACGGTTACACCCTGACTAGGGCTGGGGCCAGACCTCCGGGACCAAGTGCACTGGATTACCCAAGCCCCGTATTTCGGCCCGGGACAGTAAGCCAAATGAAACTAAGGGACAGGAAAGGGAGGGCCCCTGAGCAGCGCCAGACCTCACCCCCTCAGCAGGGGTGAGCTCCGAAGCCAGACCGTGCGCCCTACACTGGGCTAAGGTCCGATGCCGGACGACACTCCTATCGTAGGGGCGATCTCTGAAGCCGGTCGCCACCCCCAGGGGTGAACACCAAAGACGGACCGTGTGCCCTACACTGGGCTAAGGTCCGATGCCGGACGACACCCCTATCACAGGGGCGATTTCCGAAGCCGGTCACCACCCCCAGGGGTGCGCAAAGCCGGACCGTGTGCCCTACACTGGGCTGAGGTCCGATGCCGGACGACACCCCTATCGCAGGGGCGATCTCCGAAGCCGGTCGCCACCCCCAGGGGTGAACACCGAAGCCGGACCGTGTGCCCTACACTGGGCTGAGATCTGATGCTGGACAACACCCCTATCGCAGGGGCGATCTCTGAAGCCGGTCGCCACCCCCAGGGGTGACCACGGAAGCTGGACCTTGTGCCCTACACTGGGCTGAGGTCCGATGCCGGACGACACCCCTATCGCAGGGTCGATCTCCGAAGCCGGTCGCCACCCCCAGGGGTGAACACCGAAGCCGGACCGTGCGCCCTACGCTGGGCTAAGGTCCGATGCCAGACGATACCCCTATCGCAGGGGTGACCTCCGAAGTCGGTCACCACCCCGTCAGCAGGGGTGAACACCGAAGTTGGACCTTGCGCCCTACACTGGGCTGAGTTATGAAGACGTACATCACCCCTCCGCAGGGGTGAGCTCCGATGCCGGACCTCCGCTCTTCTTAGAGGCGGAGCTCCGATGACCTTACGGCCCTCGCCTTCTCCTCAGAGGCGAGCTCCGATGCCAGCCCTCGCCCTCCTTTCAGAGGCGAGCCCTGATGCCGGACCTCACGCCCTCCGTGGGCTTGAGCTTCGATGACTTCCGGACCTCCACCCCCACAGCTGGGCCGAGCTTCGAGGACAGCCCTCACCCTCCTTCAGAGGCGAGCCCTGATGCCGGACCTCACGCCCTCCGTGGGCCTGAGCTCCGATGACTTCCGGACCTCCGCCCCCACAGCTAGGCCGAGCTCTGAGGCCAGCCCTCGCCCTCCTTTCAGAGGCGAGCCCTGATGCCGGACATCATGCCCTCCGTGGGCCTGAGCTCCGATGACTTCTGGACCTCCGCCCCCACAGCTGGGCTGAGCTCCGAGGCCAGCCCTCGCCCTCCTTTCAGAGGCGAGCCCTGATGCCGGACCTCACGCCCTCCGTGGGCCTGAGCTCCGATGACTTTCGGACCTCCGCCCCCACAGCTGGGCCGAGCTCCGAGGCCAGCCCTCGCCCTCCTTTCAGAGGCGAGCCCTGATGCCGGACCTCACGCCCTCCGTGGGCCTGAGCTCTGATAACTTCCGGACCTCCGCCCCCACAGCTGGGCCAAGCTCCGAGGCCAGCTCTCGCCCTCCTTTCAGAGGCGATCCCTTATGCCAGACCTCACGCCCTCCGTGGGTCTGAGCTCCGATGACTTCCGGACCTCCGCTCCCACAGCTGGGCCGAGCTCCGAGGCCAGCCCTCGCCCTCCTTTTAGAGGCGAGCCCTGATGCCGGACCTCACGCCCTCCGAGGGCCTGAGCTCCGATGACTTCCGAACCTCCTCCCCCACAGCTGGGCCGAGCTCCGATGCCAGCCCTCGCCCTCCTTTCAGAGGCGAGCCCTGATGCCGGACCTCACGCCCTCCGTGGGCCTGAGCTCCAATGACTTCCGGACCTCCGCCCCCACAGTAGGGCTGAGCTCCGATGCCAGGGTGCAACCTCTCCTCAGAAGCTGAACTCCGAAGCCGTCGAGACCCTATCAGCACAGGGAATACTCAAGACAAGAAAGTACGCGGAAAGAAGAAGGCCCCACCCCGGGATCGTTACCTCCCCCGAGGTGGGCCCGGGGGCCACTGTCTGTACCCTCAATACCGGGTACCCCTGCGCACAGGGTGAAACCGCCTAAGGACCTCACCCCCTCCGCAGGGGCGAGCTCCGAAGGAACCACGTGTCCAGCAGGGCCGGAGCTTCCCTCTACTCATAGGATAGCTCCGGGCCTGCCACGTGGCCCAGAAGGCCGGACCTCGCCCCCTCTGCCAGGGCGAGCTCCAAAGGAGCCACGTGTCCAGTAGGGCCGGAGCTTCCCTCCCCTCGGAGGATAGCTCCGGGCCTGCCACGTGGCCTAGAAGGCCAGACCTCGCCCCCTCCGCGGGGGTGAGCTCCGAAGGCTCCACGTGTCCGGCGGGGCCAGAGCTCCTCCTCTCCTCAGAAGAGAGCTCCGGGCCCGACACGTGGCTAGCAGAGCAACACTGTCCGCCCAGTGCGGTAGGCAGCAGGAGTAAAGGCGCGCCATGCCTTTACCATACAAGGCATTCAAGACCCGCGCCTTCCCAAGACGCGGAGGCGTGGCGCACGCCAGGCAGGCGCCACTGTGACCAGTCACAGTCAAGACAGACACACAGTGTCAGAAGCTGCAGTCCATTGAAGGCAGCGACAAGACACGGACAAGACATGCCCTACCGTCCCTGCCATCACCAACGACTGCACGCTACACCTAGCCTGCAGCATGGGCAGGGTGGCAGGACGAGGACCTCGACGCCAGCGCCAAGACATAGAAGCTGGTAGGAAATCACCCCGGGGCCACCTGTCGGGTCCTCGGGGCCCACCTTGTAAGCCGCCCAATCCTTGGACTATAAAAGGCTCTGTAGGCAACGTTACAAGGGGTTGGCCTCATAAGCACCCTCACTCTCTAGCCATTCGACATCTCTCACCCTCAAGCTCAGGACTCCGGTTCTGAGCAACAAGCAATACAGCGAGCATCTCTGCTCACCGTGGATGTAGGGTTTTACGCTCTGGCGGCCTGAACCACGTAAAACTCCCCGTGTCGAGCTTCTCCCTCAATCGTCCCTAACGCTGAAGCTCTCCGCGAGTGACTAGCCCCTCCGAAAAAGAACCACCGCGGGCTGCCCAGAGCAGGCCCGGGGGAAGTGTCGGCTACACACTTCGACAGTCGCGCCGGTGGATGCCACTGCTGACCAGATGGTGTTCGATACACCATGCGGTATTTCTGAGGAACTCCACCCCCTCTGCTGGGTGGGGGTGCTGCGCTTTCGCTGCTCAGCCGCCAATTCACGCTGAGCGTCTTCTTGCATAATCGAGGCATTAACAAGATCGTTGAATATGCAGTGATTGCATTGGACGAGATGCGTCTTCATCTCGGGGTGTAATCCGTGATAGAAGTGCTCTCGCTTCTTCTCCTCGGTGGAGACATAATCCGACACATACTGCACCAGATGGTTGAAGGCATGGGAGTAGTCGTGGGCACTCCTATCGCCCTGCTTCAGCTCCAAAAACTCTTGGAACTTCCACTTCATTATCCCGGGAGGGATATGGTAGGCGCGGAACGCCTCCTGGAATTCTTCCCACTCCACGGCGTGGCCAGCCGGCAGTGAGGCGACATAATTCACCCACCACGCACCAGCGGCACCGTGAAGCTGCTGCGCCACGAACAGAGTCTTCTGCCGCTCCGTACATTGGAGCAGCCCGAACTTGGACTCAATTGTCCGCAGCCAGTTGTCGGCCTCCAGGGGTTCTGCTGCTTCAGTGAACACTGGAGGTTGCGTACTCATGAAGTCCGAGTACGTCACAACATGGGGCTCACAAGGCCCCCTCTCTTGACGCCCCCACCCCCCCCCCCCCCCCGCCTGGGACGTATTTTGCACGATCGTGCAGAGCAGGTCGGTCTGCTCCTTACGATTACCCACCAGGGCCGCGATCACATCCGCTAGTGTAAGCGGAGGCGGCGGTGGTGGTTGTTGCTGCGGGGTGCTGTCGTAGGCAGGTGGCTGGGAGTCATCACCCCTGCTGGCTAGAACCACCGACCTCATGTGTGGCCCGAGTGCGAACCATCTGCAACCATACGGCAATAAAGATCAGTCCCGCAACATACTTCATGCAGTCCAATGAAATAGGCGTAAAACATAATGACAGTACAACATGCGATACATCTCGTGTACAGATAATGTAATAACTTTGCAGAAGCTACACCATTACCAGACCAAATACAAGCTTGTTTAAATCCAAATTGACGGACTTCCTCTTTGGAAGTTCATTTCAACTAGGTTTGGTCACTACGAGAAGTTAATATCGCTTTGTCATCACGTATACTACCCTTTCATCTTCAATACGACAAAAACATGGTCTCTAGCAAAAGAAACTTGAGTAGGACATATACTCCAATCTTTCACTAGTTGAATATAACCACTCATGAGTATGTTCTACCCCATTGGGAGTGCTTAAACCCCCTAGGGTACAACAATCTCTCAAATGAGTTCAACTGTCATCCCTCTATCAGGATGACCAGTTTCTACATATTCCAGATTTTGATCTGGTTCTGGGCATTTTCATGACTCAAGATGAATGCCAAAGTTAAAGTTAACTTCAGTAGCTTTCCAACGAGTATTTGTTTGCCCTCAGATCAGCCCTGGTTAAAAAGTTATGGTAATTCAAAGTCAACAGAATTTCTTGAAGAATTTCAACAGCACCTCCTTTGGAAGTTGCTGTTTCCAACTCTAATTTCCACTGAGTTCTGTGCTGAAATTGCAGAAATTTTGAATTACAAAGATGTAACACATCTCCTACCCTTTCAAAAATGTATTATATGACAATTTTAGATTTTTCTACGTGAAGTTACGCTTGAAAAACAGAACAGTCCAGAGAGTGGTTTGAATCTGTCCTGGTTCTGGACAGTTTACAATCATCTGGAATTTCAGTCAGTTTAAGGTGTGATTCAGCTCTGGAAGTCTACAAAAAAGTTGTAGGAGAACTTAAACACCTTTCCAGAACTATATCCCAAACCTCCATTGGCTAAATAATCCGTGAGTTATGCTCTGTTAAAGTTCAGCAGACTTGCTGCCAAAACAGAGCACTCTGTTTTTCAATCCCTTTGAGCTAAACTGATTAACTATTGAATTTTTCTACCCAACCCGGGTCCTACATGTTGAAAACTTGGTGATTTTAGTTCCTGGTTATCATTATATTTCATGCACATGCTGATGATAAGTCGGTACTACGTTCCTCACAAAAGGAAAATCCTAACCGGATTACACCGGCATATACGTCTCAATTGTGGCACTAAACGGTCTCTCGCACACGGATACTACACGGGATACATACGTGGTTAGCAACTGCAGAAGAACACACAATAATGATGCACTCAAGGGTTATTTTCATTTCAGTCAGGTCCATATTTGAAAGTAAATACAAACGCCCGTATCATTACCATAGGGCCGTCCTTGAGTTAAGCCAGGTCTGAAGGTACGTGATCGTGTTTTAACACCACATGACGGGGAACCCGAGTAGAGCGCAAACGGGTTGGCACGGTTGGGAATTTTATTACCCCAACAGATACCACCTACTGCCCTGCAGGGCATGCCGATGGCAAGCGCTGCGTATGTCCTCCTGGGCTTTTTCTAGACGAACACACTATCGCGTTACTGACCACACGATGGGGTCTCCACTTACTTACCTAATGTACGCTAGGGATCAGCATTTCATATGAACTCAGGAACATGAAGAGTCCAAGAGTTTCATATTAACGTCTCACACCAAGCTGTGAGACCTATCACTGAACCACGTTCCTTGTTAGGGGAGCTAACCGAAATTGAACCGCTTTCGGTGGCGTTCCTTACCATTCTTACCTGAGCGTAGGTGCTTCATTACATAATTAAAATTCATAATTATAACACATATGTTAGTCTTGCCACTTTAAGTAACTATGCTAATATAGTCCTTACTTGGGCAACTAGAGAATCCTCACCGTAAACCTAAGTTTTCCCGTAATACAATCCTTAATTAGTGTGCTATCCCCAATACAGCTCTGGTACCAGCCTGGCGGACCGGAATCTGCTCATCCAGCATCTCAGAGGGTGGTGCCGCACGATGCGACACCCGGCAGCACACATCATAAGAACAACATTGTATTACATAGAAAACCAACAGAATTGTACAAAGTAGTACCAGACTTCAGTTACAAACTAAGTAAGGAAATTACAACAGCGGAAGCTACGTTTATACAACTCACACCCATCTACCTAGCAAAAGTCTGTTGCCCAGCCCTATGGGCAACCCACACTAGCTGCACTCCTCAGCCCAACATGGCGTGTATGGCTCCCACTCAGCCGTGGTCCCCGACGGAGGGTAGCCCTCGCTGGTGGACTCGTACGCTGAGTCCGTGGGATACTCCTCACCTGAAAAACACTTAAGCAGCAACCATGAGCACGATGGCTCAACAAGACTTAACTGACTCACCTAGGCATGAAACTCTACATGCAGTTTACAAAGAACATGGGATGGTAATTTGCAGCCAACGGACACGCCTACAAGTTCATCCTTATTTCATCTTTTAGCCACAAGTTAACAGTTCCGTAATCTAAAATTTAGTGAGCAATATTTGGTGGCACACATGTAGCAAGACAACTATACATATCAGCAGAATTGAATCATAACATTCCATAATTTATCTGCATTATGACGCAGTGAACAAGCGGTACTCATCACCGTGAGGGACGGAGAATCAACTCGATATACACCTGCAGGGATACCCGAATAGCACGTCACGTACGCCCATACTCGGAGCTGCACAGCACGCTCCACGGATGTCGTACGGGACAACCTTTCACCAAACAGCCCAAACGTCGAACCGAAACGAGCAGGAGGTTCCCTAAACGGAGCATCTCTCTATGCCTGTTAGCAGATTTCCACCTTGCTGCCCTCAGCCTACACCTATAAATCGGTGCATTATGCCTCGACGCCTGGAGGTATAGGTTACATCAGTTTATCGGGGCCCATATATCCAATATGCCTTTGATACGTTCAATACATGTTCAGCAGGGCCGCACATGGATCGGTCCTCAATCGACACGGACAGGGCTGCACACACAAGACTTCCCCTTGCTGTGCCCTAGCCCCTGCCTAGTCTCATTTTCTTACTAAAGTGGTCTCACATCACTCGAACCAATCCCGTGTGTCCCAAAGCCTAAACTCGCGAGTAGATTCCAACTACTCGACTTGTACCGAAGTTCTATGAATCATTAAGCATAGCCTGTCTACTCGAAGACTTAGACACTACCCTCACTCTTGTAGGAAAAATCTGGTTATGCACTTGGGTTTCATCCATTCTACACCTAATGCACATCCATACCACATACTAAGTATACATAAAGCAATCCTTTGAAAAATTGGTTAATGTAAACCGGGGCTTGCCTTGTTAATGCTGGTCAGTGGTTAGGGCTTCTTCCGGAAGGAGAAAGTCGAGCACTTCCGGGGTCTCCTCGCCTTCAGCGACTACACGTAAACGATATATTATATGTCAATTTAAATGCAATGTTTAGAATTGAATAGGTAATTACCATAACTCTAGCTAGACCTCCCCTTTGGCTCTGAAATTTTTATGGTGGCTTGGTAGGGTCCTAACAAGAGTCTGGACCAAGTTTCACTTGAAACAAAGTTCATTTGAGCTCTGTACAAATAAAAGCCTATTTGGTCATTAGTAGGGTTTCTAAGGTTTTCCAGGGATTTTCATGGCCCCAACCATTACTTTCTGGAGACTAGAGTTTAAGATGGTTCTAATGGAAT
Organism: Neostapfia colusana; assembly: GCA_030760725.1. NCBI lineage: Eukaryota > Viridiplantae > Streptophyta > Magnoliopsida > Poales > Poaceae > Neostapfia > Neostapfia colusana. The sequence goes on along the minus strand of JASWHV010000013.1, from coordinate 36,576,560 downwards.
TTGTTTAATGTCATTTGAAGAATTCTAGATGAAGTTATGCCCTATACAAGATTTGAGAAAATCTGAAAAATGTTTCTGTACATTTTTCTATTTTCTCAGGGCAGTTCACTTAATCACCCTATTAGGGGGACTAAATGAATTTTGATGGACCTGAAATTTTTACTGTGACTCAAGGATTTTCAAATGAACCTCCCAGCCAAATCTCAGAATTTTTCACAAAGTAATTCTATAGATAAAATTCCCAACATTTTAAATATAGGGAATTAATTCTGGAAAACTATTAAGTTTCATGAGCTGAAATTTGTGTTGGTGGAAAAAACTCAAAAATCTGAATTCAGCAAAATTTAGTTCACTAAGTTTGGAGCTTCCAAGCAAAAGTTATATGCATTTGAAGTTTGAACTAAACTGGAAAATCCTAGAAATGTTTAAACTCTGCGGGCGGGCCCCACTCTTTAAACCGGCCCACTGAGATCACGGCCACACCGCAGCCCACAGGGTTTTACCCACGCTGCCGCACCAGATCCTGGCCGCAAAATGGATCCCCACTGGAAACAGGGACTGACCGGTGGACCCGGCTCCCCCTTCGTCTACCTCGCGACACCCCGTGACTCCCGCGGCGGCGCTTCGCCGGAGCACTCGCCGCCGGCCATTTCACTGCACGACCTTCGATGGCTTTTGCCGCCTGTGCCCAACTTTTCTCGGGGAAAACGTTGGTGCACTCACCAAAGCTCGGCGATGGCCAGAACCACGCTCGCGAAGGTGACAGCGGCGATCCTCACTCCGGCGATGTCGCCCGAGCTACTCAGGCCTCTATTTCTGCAACGGTTTGCTCCTACAGCCCCACTGTGGCATGCTGATCATGAAAATGAACTCGGTTCGCCATGGAAACAGCCGGAGCTAGGACCTCACCGTCAACCTAGGGCTAAAACGGCGGATGCTCGAAAAACTCGAATAACAGCGCCAAAACTCGATGGTTTCTGATGGTCTTTGATCCTAGGTGGCTGTGGGGACGTGTAGAACATATGCTTAGCTTGGTTTACGCGGTGGTGGACCGATCACCACTGTCGAAGTGTGTGGTTGACACTTTTCCCGGACCTGCTCTGGGCAGCCCGCGGAGGTTCTTTTTTGGAGGGGCTAGTCGCTTGCGGAGAGCTTAAGCGTAAGGGACGAGTGAGGGAGGAGATTGACACGGCGAATTTTACGTGGTTCGGGCCGCCGGAGCGTAAAACCCTACGTCCATGGTGAGCAGAGGTGCTCGCTGTATTGCTTGTTGCTCAGAACCGGAGTCCTGAGCTTGAGGATGAGTTATGCCTAGAGTGTGAGTTGCTGGAGTGCGAACCCTTGCTAACGTTGCCTACCCAAGCCTTTTATAGTCCAAGGCTTGTGTGGCTTACAAGGGGGGCCCGTGACCCGACAGGTGGTCCCGGGGAGATTTCCTGCCGACTATCGTATCCGCAGTTATGTTGGTAGTTGTCTCTGGCAAAGGCTTCCGAGTCTTCATTCTGCCGTCCTGCCCATGCCGTATGCTAGTCGTACTGGTTGATGACGGCGGGGGCGGCAGGGGATGTCTTGTCGCTGTGTTTATTGGCAGGCAGGTTCTGACACTGCGCGCCAGTCTGTGATGCGACTGGGCGCAACGGCACCTGACAGAGGCGTGCCCCGCGTCTTCGCGTCTTGGGAAGGCGCGGGCCTTGAATACCTTGTACGGGCAAGGTATGGTGCGCCTTTACGCCTGCTGCCTACTGTGCGGGGGCAGGCAGCGCCGTCCCGCTGGACACGTGGCGGGCCCGGAGCTCCCCTCTAAGGAGGGGGAGGTCCGGCCCTGCGGGACACATGGAGCCTTCGGACCTCTCCTCGCGGAGGGGGGAGGTCCGGCTTCGGTCGGCCACGTGGCGGGCCCGAATCTCTCCTCTGTGGTGGGGGGAGGTTCGGCCCCGCTGGACACGTGGCGCCTTCGGAGCTCTCCCTGTGGAGAAGGGCGAGATCCTTAGGCATTTTCCCCTGTGCGCGGGGGTACCCCATATCGCGGGTACCGACAGTGGCCCCCGGGCCCATCTCGGGGGAGATAGCGAGCCTGAGGTGGGGCCTCGGTCTCTTCTGTTCTGTGCACTTTCTCCAAGTCCCGCATTGACCGCTGCCGGAGCATGAACAGTCGCGGGATCGTGGGAGCGTGCGCCCACTTGATGGTTGCTTTTACTGTGGCGGTTCCCAAGGCTGCCACTCCTGCATGTTGCGGTGCTTTCTTCTGGAACCGCCGAGGCACCCTGCCGGCTCGTCTTCTTGGGAGACTGACTCCTTGACCCACTACTTCAGCTGGACGGCTTGGGTCCACCTGTCATCGGCGCTCGGTCTTGGAGCCGAAGCGGTTGCTGATGCAGTGTATTCGAAGAGTTTTGAGTTGCTTGGAATCGCACCTGGGAAGTTTTAAGAGGGGATCTTACCCGCATTGTGGCTTCCCTTCGCACTTCCCAGCGCTTTTCCTTGGACTCTTGTGCCTTTGTCTTCTTGTCCTTGAGCCCTCCCTCGCCATGGCTTCCAACCCGCCCCCAGAGAAGAAACGTGCTCGATCTCCTCCGGTGGCGGCATCTGTGCCAAGTCAGGGATCCAAGGTGCCTGCACCTCCTGCTTCTGGAGATGGCACTCCTTCTGGTGGCGACACAAAGAGGTCCCGGGCTGATCATTCTGACGGAACTCCCCTTAAGCGACAACAGGCCGAAGGTTCCCAGACATCGCATCCTCCTTCCTCAAGTGGTGGAGTCTTCGGGGAACCTGCTGATGCGTCGAGGGGAGCTTCTGGAGCGTCCCCTACTGCGTCAGTCCAGGCGACTGCGGAGCGGCCGTCAGTAACGACGGCAGGCTCTGGGGATCCTACCCCGGCTCGGAAGTCGGGGTTCAGGACCGCTGGAGTGTTCGCGCTTCTCGGCCGTCCCCGACTGATGGGGAGTCTGCGCCGTTGCGCTCGGAAACCGGGACAGCTACCGCGGCCCCCAAGCCAGCGTGAGTTTCTCCAGTTCCAGTATGCCCAGATTCCATGGCAGTGTCATCTCCTTCTGCCGAGACAGCTGCTGCGGTCCCCAAGCCAGCGCAGGTCGGCCCTGTACCAGGCGGCCCGGCTCCTATTTCAGCATCGGCTTCCCCCACTCGTCCCTCTCCACGGGCTGGGGAGCCAGCTGTTAGTGAGAGTTCGGCGGGTCCGGCTGTTGAAGTCCCAGTGCCGGCTTCTCCTGACTGGCGTCTCATCCCGGTCCCTGGCGCATCGCCTTTTCCTGAGGATGATGTGATGGAGGAGATCGGGGGTGCCTCTCCGGCCTCTGCTGCCCCACTGCCCCTGGCGGATGCCTTTGTGCTTGCCCAAGCGAGCGTCCGGCAGGTCTTGGCCGCGCTTGGACGTGAGCGAGAGGAGCAAACGGTTTAGAGGGATCGCCTCCTCACCTGGGGGAACCTTTTGTGGGAGCGGACCACGGAGGTCAAGGGCGAGCTCGATTCCAGGTGGGAGTTGCTTGACTTCAGGGAAGCGCTCCTCGACCGGCAGAAGTGGGCTGTCGACCGTCTGGACGCCGAAACGCGGCGGCTCCACAGGGAGGTCCTTGAGGCACATGCCCAGGCCGAGGATAGCCTCTCTGCCGTGGAGGAGATACGGCACAGGTTGGAGCGCCGTAAGCGCGCCGTTGAGGACCAGGAGCGTTCCACGGCAGCCGAGGCGGAGAGGGTCGCTGCGCGGCTGGCGGCGGGCGAGGACGGCCTGCGAGCTCGGGCCAGGGAGCTAGAGGCCCAGAGGGCTGACCTTGCCATGAGGGAGGAGAAGGTCTCCCGGGAACGCCAGGCGATCCTGGATCGGGAGCTGGCTGTTGACTTCCAGGCTTCAGAGCTGGAGCGGCTTGCCCAGTCTCTCCGCCTTCAGGAAAGCTCCCTGGCAGCCAAGGAGAAGGAATCCTCCGAGGGAAGCCGTGACGCCCTGCGAGCAGCCCGCCGCGAGGTAGAGGAGCTCTTGGCCTCGCGGTCCTCCGAGGCCCGTGCAGTTTCGAGCTTCGTCGACCAGGCGGGGTCCGCCTTGGTCCCTCTTGGCTTCAGCCCGGTGAAGGCGGTGGCTCCTGCGCTGAAGGTGGCTGAAGTGATCCCCGCACTGGAGTCACTTGGCGCCAAGCTGAGCAGGCTGGACTCGGTGGTTGCCAGCGAGCTTGAGGCAGAGGGACGGGGCCTGGCCTTGGAGGTTGCCACGCATGTGTTGGCATGCTTCAAGAGCCGGGACCCTTCCTTCTCACTGGAGCCAGCGAGAGAGGGCCCTGCCACGGAGCGGGAGGAGATGGCCAGGGCCGAAGTCGGGGATGTGGCCGCCCTTGTAGCCTCTAGGTTCCGGCGCGAGCCAGGAGGCCCCTAGGACTTGCTTCTTTCTTTTTATCGAGTCTGGAGACCAGCTCATGGAGCCATGAATAAATAGACTCTCTTGAATGTTTGTGCCTGTGATGTTTTCTGCCTTCTTCTTGGTTTTGCCTGGCTGAGCCTTTAGCTCCGCAAGGTATTCAGAGGCTTTCACCAATCTCGAAGCTCTGCACAGGCACCTTCCCCGAGTCCTTACTGTATTAAGGGCTCCGGAGGTCTCCGGAGCTCGCCCCATGAGGATGAGGAGGTCCGGATCTGCCGGCCACGTGGTGTAAGGGCCTCAGTTTTTGACACCTATTTGAAGTGTTCATCACCACACCACACACCTCATTTGAAGTAAGTTGATGAACACAAATGAAGAGCAAGTAACCACCATCAACATGCTCATTAGAGAACAAACTCACATATTGCAAAAGTGGTATTCCCACATGTGATATAGAAGGGCTGGACATATGAAAACTCCTACACATTGCTAAGGATGTCCATGCCAAGTTTCACCTAAATTCAAAACCTTTTTAAGGTCATTTTGGGTATAGTTAGAAAGAGGGCAGTTTGAATCCATATTCAAATTCAAACTGTTTTTATCCCATGAATTTAAAAGTGGGAGGCATATTCTTACTCAGCACATTTTTGTGAGCCCACACACCAATTTTCACTCCATTTGGAGTTGATCTTGACATGAGCTAAGTGGAGGAAATTCAAACTTTATTTGAATTTCAAACTGAACTTGTGCTGAAATTCATTCAAACCAAACCCCATTTGAATTCTAACTAATTCAAATGGCTCATGGGTGAATAATTTGAATTACCAGGGGTATTATGGGGCTCACTGTTTACAACAGTGATTAGGAGTAAATTTCAGAGGTTAAAATTGGAAGTGGGACCCACATGTCAGCCACTACTCCAAAGCAAACCGACTGAAATTTTCTCACTCGGTTAACCGAGCCGCCGCTGCGATCGCCACCGAGGGGAGCTGCTGCGCCAGCAGCTGCTTGCCCACGCGCGGGCGTGAGGCGGTGCAGAGCCTTCTTAAGGCGCCTTTCCCCCTCCTCGGCCGAAGCCTCACCCGTTTTTTCCCCCGCAAGAACTCAGCGCCGGCAAACACTTTCCGCAGCTCGGAATTGATCGGAGAGCGCCGATCACAGCTTTCTCCGTCCCCTCCAGAGCCACGGCAAGGTACTAGAGACCTTCCTCCGTCTTCCCCGCTGCTAGAATTCAGTTGAAACCGATTGATATCGGCTATGCCGAAAGATCAAGCCGGTGACTTAGAACCGCCGCACCTCGGGCTCCCGTGGACAGCCCAACCAGGGCGTTGTCACGCCCGAGCCAAGGCACCCTTGGACGCGCTGGTGACCGGTGCCGCTCACCCCCGAGCCACAGCCCGAGTGATTGCTCACGGCGGCGAATTTCCAGTTTTCCCCTTTCTGTGTGCAGAATGACCTTCGGGTGCGATTCTGTCGAATTCGTGCTCTAGAAAGGATTAGAGGGCCTCAATCTGCTCTCACACAAACTAGACATGGTAACGCACAAGTTGTCTTCACAACCCTTGGCCGGAGAACCTCTGTACCCGGCGTAATTCGAGGTTTACCAACGGCGCTACAAACGGGAGGCATCGGGCGCACTGTGAGGACCTACTTCGGGCCTTCCCCGAGCTGCCTCGAGCTCATGTCGACCTTCTCTGAGGTCTACTGATGCTTCCCGACCGGTTCCCCGAGTAGTTGAGGTGCTAGGGAAGTCAGCCGACATGGCCGAAGTCTTTCCGAGGTGGCGGCTCGTCGCCGACCATGCACCGGCCATTGTCATGAGTAGCTGACCCCAGAATCCTGTTCCCCGAGAGAAAGTAGGCAGGGGCGGCCAAAATCGTGAAGTTTGGAGCTGTACAGAAGCCGGCGGCGAGCTCTCCGGCGAGGTCCCTCGGCGGCGGAGCGCGGGCGTCGCGAGGTTGAAGAAGGGGGTGGACCCCAGCTGTCAGCGGCCGATATTTTGAATTGGGATCGGGCTGCGGACGGGATCGGGTGTGCTGGCGCGCAAAATCCTTGTGGGCCGCAGTGTGCTGTCGCCTCGGCGTGCGACGCGTGTCCCCAGGGCCCACCCGCAAGTTTAAACTTTTCCCCGATTTTCAGATTTCCTTCAAACTTCAAATCCTCATAACTTTGGCTAGAAAGCTCCAAATTGAGTGAACAAAATTTTGCTGCATTCAGCTCTCTGAGTACTTTCCAGCAAATCAAGTTTCACTTCATGAAATTCCTTATTTTTCCAGAATTAATTCCTCCAAGTTTAAACTGTTTGGAATTTTAACTGGAGAATCCTTTGGAGGAAAATCCTGAATTTTTGCTGGGATGTTCACCAAAATATCCCCGAACTACCATAAAACTTTCAGACCCATTGGAGCTCATTTAATCCACCCAATGGTGTGATTAGTGAAACTGTTCCAGGGAAAATAGAAAATGTTCAGAAACATTTTCAGAATTTTCTCTGAAATTGTTTAGCTCATATCTTTAGCTAGGAACCTTCAAATTAAGTGAGACCAACTCCATTAGAACCATCTGAAAATCTAGTTTTCAGAAAGTCATAGTTTTCTTCATGAAAATCCTTAGAACACCCTAAGAGTTCCAATTAAGGTCAAGGACATAATTAATTGTGGAGGGCTCAAATGAGCTTTGCTACAACTAAAACTTGACCAAGTCTCTATTTAGGTTGTAACCAAGCCACAGTAAAAGTTTCACAGTCATTGAGTCTGTCTAGTGGGACTTATAAGCTTCACAAGTTCAAACTTAATACAAATGCATTCAAATTAATACCTGTACCTCTCTTATCATGTAGTCGCTAAGGTCGAGGAGAAACCCGAAGTCCTAGACTTCGTAACTCCGGAGGAGCAGCTAGCCTATGACCAAGAGCAGCAAGGCAAGCTCCGGTTTGCATTAACCTTTTTACAAATTTTTACTGTTTTGAGCACATACGTGAATACCTTATTCTTTGCATTAGAGTCTTGTGTGGAAACCCAAGTGCATAACCAGGAAAACCATGGGTTGGGTTTAGGATTGCAAACCCCGTTAGCTACTGCAATGCTAAGATAGTGTAGGATTCGTTACAAGTCGAGTAGTTGGAACTACTCGCGAGCATAGGCTAGAGGCACTCGACTCAGGTAGTGATAGCACATGAAACACATGGCAAGAAAATGAGACCAAGCGGAAGGTATGGGCAGCAGGACGTTGGGGCCTGTGTGCTGTAGCTCCGCTTGTGTCGATTGAGGACCGAGCCGTGTGCGGGCCTGTTGAACAAGCTAGAACAGTACCGAAGACCTACCGGCTATATGGGAACCGGGAAACTGATGTAACTCCGGTAGCTGGGTATTGAGGCATTGCCTGTCATTCAGAGGGTAGGTTGAGAGCTTGAGGTGTAAATCGGCTGGCGGCACGGAGATGCGCGTGCAGAGACCTCTTGCTCGGGACGATGGGACCGGTTCAATATTTGGCTGACAGGCGAAAGGTGGTTGCGTACGGCGTCCGTGATGGTTGTTGTAGGCAACATCGAGTACGGGCGTACATGACGGGTTGTTCGGGTAACCCTGCAGGTGTAAATCGATTATAATCGCCATCCCTCGCGGTCAGTGAGTACCACTTGTTCACTGTACCGTGACGTAGAAAGAACAGGCTAGTCACATGATAAAATGTTGCTGATTGAATTATGGACATTGATTGTTAATGATATGCTGTAGTTTAGAGCTAACTAAAGTTCTTTTCATCTTTGGGCAAAGTACATGAGAGAAATGCGTTTCTTGTTTGATTGCGGCTCTCGCATGTGCCTTAGCGTAAGGTTTTCCACAACCTGCTGCTAAAACTTGAAAGTAAGGTTCTACTAAATAGGTGAGTCCTTACAAATGATTTTTACCTCATGTAACCCAGCAACCCTCGTGTAGAAGTTCCATGTTTAGGTGAGACGGGTCAGACTTGCTGAGCCTTCGTGCTCACTGCTTGTGTTTGAAGCTTTTGCAGGGTTCTATGAGGAAGGGACTCCCGAAGAGGAGACGGAACCCCAGGAGGGGAACCCCGTCGAGTGGGAGTCGTGCACGCCGCAGAATTAGTGTGCGTGTGTGCTAGCAAGAACACGTTCAAGGGCTGAACGTGGACTTGATGCGTAGTCTACGCCCGTGAGTGTAGACCGGACTTATTTTGGTGTAAACATGTTCATAAACCAGTTATTGTAATAAAATTTTGCTTCCGCTCTGTACCTTTGACGTGTGTTATCCGGTGCTGTGCAACGCAGCACCCCTCAGCGTGATCCTGGCTCGACAAGACCGTGGGGTCGTGTCACATGGCGGGCCTGGAGCTCCCTTCTAAGGAGAAGGAGGTCCGGCCCCGCGGGACACGTGGAGCCTTCTGAGCTCCCCCCTCCAGAGAGGGAGGTTCGGCTTCTGCCGGCCACGTGGCGGGTCCGGAGCCCCTCCTGAGGAGGCGGGGAGCTCCGGCCCCGCTGGACACGTGGGGCCTTTGGAGCCCCCCCCAGAGGGGGAGGTCTGGCTTCTGCCGGCTACGTGGTGGGTCCGGAGCCCCCCCCCCTTGGGGAGGCGGGAGCTCCGGCCCCGCTGGAAACGTGGGGCCTTCGGGCCTCGCCCCTGTTGAAGGGGCGGGACCCGGACCTTCCGGTCCTGTGCTGGAGTAGTCGATAGCTCCTTGCCCCCCGCCTCATGCAGCCCCCGTTGCTGTAACCTGTAGGTCCTGCACACAGATAGAGGAAACGTAATTCTCCTCGGGGGGTCCTCCCCTCCCCGTCTCTTAGTCTTATTCGGCTTACGGTCCTAGTCCGGTATACGGGGCTTGGGCAATTCTGTGCGCGAGGCACCGGGGCTCCGGCTCCCTCCATGGCCCGGGTACGACCGTCTGACCCCTAGTACCGGACCATGCGCCGAGGAAGCAGAGTGCACAGGCTTTGGGTTCGGAACCAGGCAAAGCGGTTGTACTCCCCTGGACCTCCGGAGGGCATGGTGCGCACGCTTTTGGGTTCAGAGCCGGCTAAGCGGGATACGCACCCTAGACCCCCCATGCATGGCGCAGGCCTTTCCTGGAGGTGACCAACTGGCACCGCAACACCTTACTGGGGGAGGCCCGTGAGGCCCACTTGGCCATCGGCAGGTGCCTCAAGCGCAACCGCCTTCGGTAGGATAGCAAATGCTGACTATGGATGAGCGCGGGAGAGAGGGAGCTAAATGTACGGTGAGCATACATAGAGAGTGCGATCATAAAAACTAATGCGTAATTTAAATGAGAACATGAGAGAGAGCAAAGTAGAACAGGTTTCTGTGTAAATGCCCATAGGGGGAAGTCAGGCTGTGCATGGAGGCAACGACCCGCCTCATTAAGAAGGGAAGCAAGACTCTACGCGCTTAGGGTCGGAACCAGACCAAGCTGAACGTAGTCCTGGACCGTCCCCTGAGACTTAGCTGCCCCAAGCGCTGTTCCTAGACTCTATGGGATTTATTACAGAAGGGTATGGCCCTGTTCTACTAACGCTCAGGGGGTAGGACTTACAGTGTTGTTCCATGCCAAGGGTTTGGGAACGGATCTCATACTTGGTTGAAAGGCATGTGTACCTGGGACGGAAACTTTCGTGACTCGGAAGGGACCTTCCCGGCTGGGGGAGAGTTTACAGGTCCTTTGCGGGAAGATGTGTGCCGCGGCACCAGGTTGCCTTCCTGCAGGTCCCTGACGCATTTGGTCTTTTGTAGGTAGTGAGTGCTAGGGCACCAGTCGAGGCCGTGCATTGTGGGGTGTCACCTGCAGCCGGGCCTCGTCGACGAGGTTGTCATCTTCACGCTGGATCAGGTCCTGCCCGGCTTCTCCTGGGAGCTCCGGGGTACCCTCCCCTTCTGGCTAAGGCCTTCAAGGGGTAGGAGAACCCGGACTCTTCTTGGGAGACCCAAGGCGTCTTTCCCCTTCTAGCTAAGGCCTTGAAGAGGTTGACAGACCCTGGGCGGCCCCCAGGAGGTAAGGCCGAGGCACAGAAACGTGCACTCGGGTGGAGATGGCCCGGTTCCGCACCATCGGGGCTGGTGCTTGGGCTGCTGCATCTACTTGGAGCTTCTCCAAGGTTGATATCGCAGCAGTGCAGTCTCCACTGACTTTCCGGGGCAGCCGTAGTTGGCTACTGCCCTGGCTTGTCATCACAGGAGCTGGAGTCCTCACCGTTGTGCACCGTCTTTATGACGCGCTGAGGCTCCTGGAACCCCACCTGGTGGCCGACGCTGACTGAGGCGTCGACCTTCTGCTTGCCCTCCCTCTGAGGGAGGGGCGGAGCATCAGCTCTCTGCTGCCTCCCTTTGCAGAAGTGCTCTGCGAGCCTCTGGATGTCCCAGCACTCGGCAGCAGTATGATTGCTGGTGCCATGCACGGGGCATAGCTCGCCTTGGTCACCATCTGGGCCTGATGACTGCCGCTGCCTTTTGTCGGGGCGCGGCCCCCGAGCTCCACTGGGTGCCGCTGCTGCGGCAACGGGAGCCGCGGCCGATGACTTCATCTTGCCACTCCCCCGGTTCTTGGCCTTCTTGCCGCCTCCATAAGAAGCAGCGCCAGATCCGGGCTGTCCTCTTGACTCGGAGGCTGGCAGTGAGTGCCAGTTCCGCCCTTCGGCTGCTCTGGCGCACTTGTCCGCCAAGCTGAAGAGCTCGGAGACATCGCGGACCTCTCTGGTCGCGAGCTTCTCAAGCATCTTCTCGTCCCGGACACCCTGCCGGAACGCCACCACCACAGAAGCACTTTGAATGTGCGGGATGGTGTTGCGTACCTGGGAGAACCGCTGCATGAAGGAGCGCAGTGATTCCCCAGGTTGTTGCTTGATGGCATGGAGGTCAAGCTCCGTGCCAGGACGGGTGTAGGAACTGCTGAAGTTGGCGATGAACTGCCGGCAGAGCTCTCCCCAGGAAGTTATCGAACCCTGGGGGAGGTTCATGAGCCAAGACCGGGCTGGGCCGGTCAAGGCAACGGGGAAGTAGTTGGCCATGACGGCCTCATCCCCTCCTGCAGCAAGTACGGCGGTGGAGTAGATCTGGGGGAACTCCGTCGGGTTGACGCTGCCGTTTACTTCTCGGGCAGGTGCAGCCGAAACTTGCGCGGCCACCTCGCGAAGCGAAGGTGGTGCGCCAGGGCCGCACATCCTGCTCCTGTTGCTGCAGGTGTTGGTGCCGCGGACGCTTGGTTCGTGTAAGTGCATCTAGGATATCCCTTGTGGGTTTTGGCTAATTGATGACGAACATATGAGATCCTAATGAAACTATTGAGATGATTGCAGGATAAACAAAGTGAAACAGCTCGGTGCACACAAAAAGGTGAAAAATGAAGTGGTGTCCAAAAGAAGAATACCTTGATGGAAATTTAGAAGAATTGATTAGAATTTAAGTGTATAGGCTGTGTATGAAAGACACTCTCCAAGAGCTCACGACTTTGCGCATGGGAAAGGGTTTTTAAATTATCCAAACTCTTCACAGTGCACCGGACTAGTCCGATCTTGGACCGGACTAGTCCGCCAAACTCTCTGTTCCCTAAACGGACTAGTCCGTGTGCACACCGGGCTAGTCTGCAAAACTTTCTGGAACCTCCTATCACTGGAGGCCGGACTAGTCCGATCATGGACCGGACTAGTCTGCCAAACTCTCTATTCCCAAAACGGACTAGTCCTTGTGCACACCAGACTAGTCCGCCAGACTTTCTAGACATCATGATTCACTGTGACCGGACAAGTCCGGACCAGCACCGGACTAGTCCGGTATTGGGTTTAACAACAGTAACTTTTTTTGGAAATCTTATAAAAAGAAATCCTTCGTTTTTTCTCAAAATATACACGACTAATACTGCAGCAAACATAAACCCTAGCGCCGCCACCTTGTCCCAAGAGCCCAAAACACATCTCCACACACATCTAAAGTGCAAAAAGATCAAAATCAATTGAACACTGGGATTCGGGATTGGGAGATCGTCGTTCTTTCGTTGTGAGCTCTTGGGGTTTGATCTTTCTACACTCATATTCTGCATTGTACTATTTTCGAGTGTATTTGATCACGTTCTTATTGTAATTCTCGTGGGAGCCCTCAACTTGTGAGGTAGCCCCACAAACTCGGTGATTGCCCGTGATAGTGGAGTCAAGTCGGCCTTTGTGGTGACTTGAAGAGGGAAAGGGTTAGGAACCCGGCTCTGTGTGAGCTTCCTCAACGAGGACGTAGATCTCTTGGTGAGATCGAACCTCGGTAAAAATTCGTGTCTTTTGTCTCTCATTTACTTTACATTTTGATACATTAAATCACTAGTTTGCTAATCATCATTTGAGTTTCTTATAAGTTTGCACGTGCATTCATACAATAAACTTAATTTATAAAGACTGTTGTTCTCATTCGCTGCTGAAAGATTCAATTTCTGAAACACACTTAATTAACTCACATAATTCAGCACACCGGACTAGTCCGCCCACACAACCGGACTAGTCCGGTCAATCAAGTTTCTGATAACTCTATTAAGTGTGCAAGAATCTTTTAAAGGCCTATTCACCCCCCTCTAGGCCACACTCAATTGGTATCAGAGCTTGGTTCTCCATCAAAGAGACTCACATCTCGGAGAGATCATGGCCTCTGAGAAGAACAACGACATCCCAAAGATGAACATCAATGAGGAGGAGCAAGAAGCTAAAGCCTTTGATGTGCTGAAAGACAGCCCACATGATAATGAAGAAGTGAGGCAGCTAAAAGCACTCCTAAGAAAGAAACTGCTAGCACAAAAGGGAAAAGAAGAAGAGAAGACGACTGGGAGTGGTTATCACGACTACTCCCGGTATCCTTACAACTACAACCCTCTCAATTCAAACAATCACTATCTTTCGATTCCTATGGGAAGGCCTCCACAGTTTGACGGAAGTGACTATACCATGTGGAAGTACAACATGAAGATGCATCTGATATCTCTAAATCCTAGTCTGTGGCATATTGTTTGCACGGGCATAGATATTCCGGACACGGATGATGAACTAACTCCAGAACAAGAACAAGAGATTCACAGAAACGCACAAGCCGTCGCCGTGATCACATCATCACTAAGCAGAGAGGAATTCACCAAGATCGATGGGTTAGAAAGTGCAAAAGAAATCTGGGATACCCTCAAGACAGCTCACGAAGGAAATAGGTCAGTTCGTGAAGCAAAAATCAAAATGCTTGAAGGAGAGTTGGGGAGATTTGCTATTGAAGAAGGTGAATCACCTCAAGACATGTACAACCGGATGAAAGCACTCATCAACAAATTTCGTGCTTATGGAAGTAAGAAATGGATAGATCAAGAAGTGGTCAAAAGAATGATTAGAGCCTTTATGCCAAGGAATGTCACACTTTGCTCAATGATCAGAGAGAGCCCCGGTTTTCACAAAATGACTCCCGATGAATTACTAGGGAAGATCATAAATCATGAAATGGAGAAAGAAGCCCAATACGTCAAAGACTTAGCCGAACTCACCTCATCCAAAAAGAAAGAAGTTGCTCTCAAAGCAACGTGCAGACCCAAACTCAAAGAAACTCGTGAAGACCAAGACGATGGAGATACAAGCGACGAGAGCACCGATCTTGATGACGAAGAAATCGTACTCTTCATCAAAAAGTTCAAACACGTGATGAAGAGAAGACACGGCAACAATTCACATGAAGGCAAAAGCAAGGATAAAGGAAAATCCAAGGCTCGATGCACTTGATACAATTGCGGAGAGTATGGTCACTTCATGGTGGACTGTACTTATGAAGAAAACAAAAAGAAGAAGGAAACAAGATCTCAAGAAAAGAAAAATTTCAGAAAAAGAAGACAAGTCCATCAAGCTCACATTGGGAAGGAGTGGGACTCAAACAACGAGTCCTCCTCCGATGAAGAAGAAGAGATGGCCACTATCGCAGTCAAGAAACCAACTATGAGAGCCACACACTTTCCGAACATGGGAGGATGGGACATGAACAACCACACTTGTCTTATGGCTAAGGAAGGCAAGAGAAAGGTTCGACTTACTCCTTCTGTACTAAATTCCTCCATTGATGACTTTGATAGCTCTAGTGATAATGAAGAAATGTTTAGAGGGCTAAGTAAAATTGCTTTAAAGAAAATGGAAATGTTGTCGAACAAAATCTTTGAAAAGGAGGAACTTGTCAACCGACAAGAAGATATGCTCATCCGTGAGAGGAAGAGATATCAAGAAGTTGAAAAGCTTCTTGAGCTTGAAAGAGAGAAGAATGAGTCACTTGAGTTAGAGCTAGCCTTGAGGAAGGAAACTTACTCAAAGTTAGAGGACTCGCACATTGAAATCAAGGAAGAACTTGCTAACTTGTCAAAAGTTAACAAAATCCTTGAGGTGCAAGTTGAGTCGCTCAAACAAAGTGACTCCTCTTCCTCCAAGAGCTCTTCCTCCAAAGACATGAGTTCGACAACAATAAGAACCTGCACTTGCTCTAGTAAGAAGAACGTAAATTCTAATGCTTCAACCTCTCATGACATGCATTCTTCTCAAAACGACATCTTTGATAAGGAGAAGATCAAATATGCGCGAAGTGCATATATGATCACTAGACCTCCCAATGTCAAAGATGGTCTTGGTTTTGACAGGAACAAACACATGTCTACTCCTAATCATGCTAAGATAGAATCACTTTTGTTAAAGAAAAATCCCATGAATCTGAGTTACAAACATTGTTCCGTACATTTGATGCTTCTTATGTTCTCATGAAAAACAAGTATGGAAAAGTCATTGCTAAATATACAGGGCCATGCCACAAGAACTTAAAAACTTGTGTGTGGGTGCCCAAGACTCTTGTGACTAACCTGAGAGGACCCAAGCAAGCTTGGGTACCTAAAACCAAGGAATAATTCTATTTTGCAGGCTTACTCCTCCGGCGGATCTAAGTGGGTGCTAGATAGCGGATGCACAAATCATGTGACCGGAGAGAGAGGTATGTTTGTGGAGTACGAGTGCAACAAGGATCCAAGTGAAGGTATATACTTTGGAGACAACAGCCAAGGAAAGGTCCTTGGTAATGGTAACATTGAAATATCCTCTCAACACACCTTATCTAATGTTTTACACGTAGACTCTCTAGATTATAATCTTTTATCAATATCTCAACTATGCGACAAAGGTTACAACTGTTTATTCACTAATGAGGGTGTGACCGTCTTTAGAAGAAGCGATGGCTCGACTGCATTCAAGGGATTGTCGAAGGGAAAGCTTTATCTTGTTGACTTCAACAAAGATAAAGCCGAACTCAACACTTGCTTGGTTGCTAAGACCAACATGGTATGGCTGTGGCATAGACGGCTAGCCCATGTTGGAATGAGAAATCTGCAGAAACTTCTATAAGGTGGTCACATCCGTGGTCTTAAGGATGTGGTTTTTGAAAAAGACAGGCCGTGCAGCCCTTGTCAAGCAGGAAAACAGGTTGGAGCACCACACCCCGCCAAGAATGTGATGACCACCGCTAGACCGCTGGAACTTCTCCACATGGATCTCTTTGGTCCAATTGCGTACATCAGCATCGGCGGTAACAAATACGGTTTAGTAATTGTTGATGATTTTTCAAGATTTACCTGGGTATTTTTCTTGTATGATAAATCAGAAACTCAGGGAATCCTCAAGAAGTTCTTGAAAAGAGCTCAGAATGAATTCTCATCAACCGTAAAGAATATCAGAAGTGACAATGGGACAGAATTCAAGAACACCCAAGTTGAAGAATATCTCAATGAAGAAGGTATAAAGCATGAATTCTCGGCACCCTACTCTCCTCAACAGAACGGGGTGGCCGAAAGGAAGAACAGAACATTGATCGAAATGGCGAGAACAATATTGGATGAATACAATACGTCAGACCGATTTTGGGCAGAAGCGGTGAACACCACTTGTCATGCCACAAATCGGTTGTACCTTCATCGACTACTGAAGAAAACTCCATATGAGCTTCTCATGGGTAAAAAGCCTAATGTTTCTTATTTCAAAGTTTTTGGTTGCAAATGTTTTATTCTGAACAAGAAACCAAGGGCCTCGAAGTTCACTTCGAAGTCCGATGAAGGATTCTTGCTCGGATATGAATCGAATGCCTACGCCTATCGTGTCTTCAACAAGGTGTCCGACCTTGTTGAAGTAGCGCGTGACGTAGTGTTCGATGAAACTAACGGCTCACAAGTGGAGCAAGTCGATAAGTTTATGCTAGATAAGGAGGAAGCTCCATGTGAAGCACTGAAGAAAATGGCACTTGGTGATATCCTACCACATTGTGATCACAAGACGAATTTCAACAAGGAAGCAATGATCAAGGGGGAGCTCCTACACAAGATCAGGTTGAGGAAGGTCAAGAAGATCAAGATGATCATGGAAGCAATGATCTAGGGGGAGACATGACACATGAAGACAATGAAGAACAAGCAACTATACAAATTCCACACCCAAGAGTACATCAGTGTGTGCAAAGAGACCATCCTGTCAACAATATCATTGGAGATATTGCTAAGGGAGTAACTACTAGATCTCAAATTGCAAATTTTTGTGAACACTATTCTTTTGTGTCTTTTCTGGAGCCATACAGGGTAGAAGAAGCCTTAAGGGATCCAGACTGGGTGATTGCGATGCAAGAGCAGCTGAACAACTTCAAAAGAAATGAAGTGTGGGAGCTGGTGGAAAGACCAAGGGAGAACATCATTGGAACCAAATGGGTCTTTCGGAACAAGCAAGATGAACATGGAGTAGTGACAAGAAATAAAGCGAGGTTGGTGGCCAAAGGTTATTCTCAGGTGGAAGGTTTGGACTTCGATGAAACTTTCGCTCCTGTAGCTAGACTTGAGTCCATTCGCATTTTATTGGCATATGCTACTCACCATAATTTTAAGTTGTATCAAATGGACGTCAAGAGTGCCTTCCTCAATGGTTCGATAAAGGAGGAAGTCTATGTGGAGCAGCCACCGGGGTTCGAAGATCAGGAGTATCCCAACCATGTCTATAAACTGCGTAAGGCTCTCTATGGCCTCAAACAGGCTCCTCGAGCCTGGTATGAGTGCCTTAGAGATTTTCTGACTCAAAATGGATTCAAAATTGGTAAAGCTGACTATACACTCTTTACTAAACATTTTGATGATCATTTATTCGTATGTCAAATTTATGTTGATGACATTATCTTTGGATCCACTAACAAGTCCTTCTGTGAAGAATTTAGCAAAATAATGACAGATAGGTTCGAGATGTCAATGATGGGTGAATTGAAGTTCTTCTTGGGATTTCGAGTGAAGCAATTGAGATAAGGTACATTTATAAGCCAAACTAAATATACACAAGACATTCTCAAGAAATTCAATATGGACAAAGCCAAGCCCATCAAGACACCCATGGCCATCAACGGACATCTCGACCTCAATGAAGATGGTCCAAATGTGGACCACAAGGTATATCGGTCCATGATTGGCTCCTTACTTTATTTATGTGCATCTAGGCCAGATATTATGCTTAGTGTTTGCATGTCTGCAAGGTTTCAAGCCGCACCTAAAGAGTGTCACTTAATTGCTGTAAAAAGAATCCTAAGGTACCTTGTGTACACACCCAACTTGGGCCTTTGGTATCCCAAAGGATCCAAGTTTAACTTGATAGGGTATTCCGACGCCGACTATGCAGGATGCAAAGTCGATAGAAAGAGCACGTCGGGGACTTGTCAATTTCTTGGTAGGTCCCTAGTTTCTTGGTCATCTAAAAAGCAGAACTCCATTGCTCTTTCCACAGCGGAAGCGGAGTATGTTGCAGCCGGTAGTTGTTGTGCGCAACTACTTTGGATGCGACAGACTCTTAGGGACTACGGCTACAATCTAAGTCATATCCCGCTTCTATGCGATAATGAAAGTGCTATAAAAATTGCACACAACCCTGTAGAGCACTCAAGAACTAAGCACATAGATATCCGTCATCACTTTCTTAGAGATCATTCATTAAAAGGTGACATTGCTATTTCACATGTTAGGACTGAAAAACAACTTGCGGATATTTTTACCAAACCATTAGATGAGAAAAGGTTTTGTGAACTAAGAAATGAGCTAAACATTCTTGACTCTCGAAATGTGGCTTGAAACATTGCATACCTGGTTGCAACTTAAAATGTTCCTTTGTATTGTTAAAAACGCTCCTCTTCTCCTTTTCTACTCAGAAAACTATTTTAATGAAGAAATCTTGTGGATTATGACCATTGTTTGATTGCTGATTGCCTACTGGTCGTAATCACCAAGACTATTTGCAAAATTATTGTCCTTGGATCACTATTAATCATCTATATATGTATCAGGTCTATTGGAAACGGACTAGTCCGATTTTCAACCGGACTAGTCCGGACAGACGAAACTGGTTAGGTCATTTCAAGGGGCTCGGACTAGTCCGCCACATAGACCGGACTAGTCCTGTCCATCGCATATATAAGCCCTTGGCCGGCCCAGACCTCTCCCTCACCCCTCATTAGACTTGCTCTCCCTCTCCTCTTCCAAACCCTCAGTGGAGAGGAGATCAAATCAAGCTCATGATGTCACTAGATCTGCAGCTGCTCCTCCTGGGTCTCCACCTGCCCAAGAATCATCCAGTGGCATCCTCAAGGTGCTCTCCTCCATCTTTGCCTGATGCCGCAAGATCGAAGACAGGCAGCGCAAGGAAAAGCTTGCAAGGAAGAAACATCAACAGTATGTCAATGCCAATATCAAGTCTATCTGTGCAAAGCTTGAGATTGAGCCTGTTGGATCACCGCCCGCTTCCGAGGACTCAGAGGAAGATCCTGCTCCCGTGGATGCCGAAGTTGGTGAAGATGAAGATCAGACTGAGACTGAAGGAGGAGGCAGCGATGAGTGATTCCCCTCAATTTTTCCCTTTTTGGTGCCTTGATGCCAAAGGGGGAGAGATTGAGATTAGATTTGGACTCGAACTATCTAGTATTAGTTATTAAGCTCTTTTGTGATCAAGGACATGTACCTATTTTAAAATCTTGTAATGCACTATTTCTTTTCTTATGTGTGATGCACTACGCTCTAATGCCTACTTATATGTTCACTATTGTTTGTCTTTAATTTATCGCATTTTGTTTATCACACACCTGTTAGGCACCCCACCATAAGGTGTGTGCATATGTGAGAAGCTTTTTGTGAATTCTTTATTATTCTCATATGTGCACACCTTATGAAAATCAACTTTTTATTCTCAATTGTGATATCTCAAATAGTTGTCATCAATCACCAAAAAGGGGGAGATTGTAAGTGCATCTAGGATATCCCTTGTGGGTTTTGGCTAATTGATGACGAACATATGAGATCCTAATGAAACTATTGAGATGATTGCAGGATAAACAAAGTGAAACAGCTCGGTGCACACAAAAAGGTGAAAAATGAAGTGGTGTCCAAAAGAAGAATACCTTGATGGAAATTTAGAAGAATTAATTAGAATTTAAGTGTATAGGGTGTGTATGAAAGACACACTCCAAGAGCTCACGACTTTGCGCATGGGAAAGGGTTTTAAAATTATCCAAACTCTTCACAGTGCACCGGACTAGTCCGATCTTGGACCGGACTAGTCCGCCAAACTCTATGTTCCCTAAACGGACTAGTCCGTGTGCACACCGGACTAGTCCGCAAAACTTTCTGGAACCTCCTATCACTGGAGGCCGGACTAGTCCGATCATGGACCGGACTAGTCTGCCAAACTCTCTGTTCCCAAAACGGACTAGTCCTTGTGCACACCAGACTAGTCCGCCAGACTTTCTGGACATCATGATTCACTGTGATCGGACAAGTCCGGACCAGCACCAGACTAGTCCGGTATTAGGTTTAACAACGGTAACTTTTTTTGGAAATCCTATAAAAAGAGGTCCTTCATTTTTTCTCAAAATATACACGACTAATACTGCAGCAAACATAAACCCTAGCGCAGCCACCTTGTCCCAAGAGCCCAAAACACATCTCCACACACATCTAAAGTGCAAAAAGATCAAAATCAATTGAACACTTGGATTCAGGATTGGGAGATCGTCGTTCTTTCGTTTTGAGCTCTTGGGGTTTGATCTTTCTACACTCATATTCTGAATTGTACTATTTTCAAGTGTATTTGATCACGTTCTTATTGTAATTCTCGTGGGAGCCCTCAACTTGTGAGGTAGCCCCACAAACTCGGTGATTGCCCGTGATAGTGGAGTCAAGTCGGCCTTTGTGGTGACTTGAAGAGGGAAAGGGTTAGGAACCCGGCTCTGTGTGAGCTTCCTCAACGAGGACGTAGATCTCTTGGTGAGATCGAACCTCGGTAAAAATTCGTGTCTTTTGTCTCTCATTTACATTACATTTTGATACATTAAATCACTAGTTTGCTAATCATCATTTGAGTTTCTTATAAGTTTGCACGTGCATTCATACAATAAACTTAATTTATAAAAACTGCTGTTCTCATTCCTCTGCTGAAAGATTTGATTTCTGAAACACACTTAATTAACTCACATAATTCAGCACACCGGACTAGTCCGCCCACACAACCGGACTAGTCCGGTCAATCAAGTTTCTGATAACTCTATTAAGTGTGCAAGAATCTTTTAAAGGCCTATTCATCCCCCCTCTAGGCCACACTCAGTTCGCTGCAGGCACTGTGTACCCCGGTATGGGCAAGGCTGCACCATAGACCGGGGGCGCCGTTTGCAGGGCATATGGCTGTGGCATATGCTGCTTGGCGTATGCCTGGGGCTGAGATCGCGTAGCGAAGGTCTACGCCTCAGGCAGGGTAGAGGCTGACGTCATGCTGTCGCCGGCCTCTTGGTTGCGACGCCTTTCTCGTCGTCGCTCGAGGAACACTCGGGCATCTTGGCCCAAGTGGCATAGTTCCAGCTCTGTCCTCAGGTCCGTCGATAGGGGCCTGGTGGAGCTGGAGTCCGCTGTCTGCTCGTCAACCGTTGGCGTGCGCGTCAGCGACACAGCCGGTTGGCCAGGGCGTCATCCCCGCCGAAGTCGAGGGTTTACGGCGGCGATGACAAGACGGTCTACTTCGCGAATCCACTGCCGGATCGCTACCTGAGGCGCGTCCCCAGCAGGCGGATTGCGCAGTAGCGCTCTTGCTGCAGTAGCGCACCCCCGTGGGGAACGCTTAGCGCTGCAGAAGATCTCACGCTAGTTGGAGCCTGCATTGCCGGAGTCGGCGTTGCCGTAGTCGGCTGCTGGCTTCCAGCTTGCGCCGACACACTCCGTCCTGAGTGTGTCGACACGTACTCCCCGCTAGTCACGGTCCGCCGTGAACGCGGGGGAGGAGAGCTTGCCGCTGAAGGAAGCTTGGTCATCTTCGTCGGCAAAAACTCGTCGCGCAAGGGAAAAGCCCACTACCTGGCGCGCCAAATGTCGAAGTGTGTGGCCGACACTTCCCCCGGACCTGCTCTGGGCAGCCCGCGGAGGTTCTTTTTCGGAGGGGCTAGTCGCTTGCGGAGAGCTTAAGCGTAAGGGACGAGTGAGGGAGGAGCTTGACACGGCGAGTTTTACGTGGTTCGGGCCGCCGGAGCATAAAACCCTACGTCCACGGTGAGCAGAGGTGCTCTCTGTATTGCTTGTTGCTCAGAACCGGAGTCCTGAGCTTGAGGATGAGTTATGCCTAGAGTGTGAGTTGCTGGAGTGCGAACCCTTGCTAACGTTGCCTACCCGAGCCTTTTATAGTCCAAGGCTCGTGTGGCTTACAAGGGGGCCCGGGACCTAAAAGGTGGTCCCGGGGAGATTTCCTGCCGACTATCGTATCCGCAGTTATGTTGGTAGTTGTCTCTGGCAAAGGCTTCCGAGTCTTCGTTCTGCCGCCCTGCCCATGCCGCATGCTAGTCGTAGTGGTTGATGACGGCGGGGGCGGCAGAAGATGTCTTGTCGCTGTGTTTATTGGCTGGCAGGTTCTGACACTACGCGCCAGTCTGTGATGCGACTGGGCGCAACGGCACCTGACAGAGGCGTGCCCCGCGTCTCCGCGTCTTGGGAAGGCGCGGGCCTTGAATACCTTGTACGGGCAAGGTATGGTGCGCCTTTACGCCTGCTGCCTACCGCGCGGGGACAGGCAGCGCCGTCCCGCTGGACACGTGGCAGGCCCGGAGCTCCCCTCTGAGGAGGGGGAGGTCCGGCCCCGCGGGACACGTGGAGCCTTCGGACCTCTCCCCGCGGAAGGGGAGGTCCGGCTTCGGTCGGCCACATGGCGGGCCCGGAGCTCTCCTCTGTGGTGGGGGGAGGTCCGGCCCTGCTGGACACGTGGCGCCTTCGGAGCTCTCCCTGCGGAGAAGGGCGAGATCCTTAGGCATTTTCCCCTGTGCGCGGGGGTACCCTATATCGCGGGTACCGACAACCACGAATTTTGGATTCTTGGCTAGCTCGGTTCTTTGAACACCGAGGACTAAACGTGAAAATTCTCTCCCGACTGGGCATGAAAAGAGGTAGGGTTTTCACCATGAGTTCGAGCAACCTCCGGCGCGTCTATTTGCTGTTGGTCGTCGATCGCGAGAGTTCTCAGATCGGCGGCGCACCGAGGACCCGAGGAGAGCGGCCGGCGAGGTGTTTTTCTTCGGTCGTGTACAGGGTAGAATGGAGAGGATGAGGGAGGATTCACGTGGACTGGTGTGTTAATCGAGTGTTGCACCCGGCGCCCTCAGCCCCCGAGCAGGAGGTGGCAGCGGTGAGGCGGTTGGCGCCGGCGCTCGGGAGCTGGCGCGCATGCGCCCTATGCCCGAGTGAATGGAACCGAAGACTTCAGTGGAAAGTCTTCTGCACATCCCATCTACTACCTCTTAAATGGTAAGCTTAGCCACCAAGTCAGGGATTAAATTTGAATTTACCAAAAAGAATTTGGTTTGGCTGAATTTGCTTCATATTTGAATTTGAAATTCAAATTCAGTTTGAATTATTGCAAATTTAGCTCCCGACAAGATGAACTCCAATGGGGATGAAAATTGATGGACTAACTCAGAAAAATGTGCTGAGTTTGAATATAAAGCCAACTTTTGAACCCAAGTGATAAAAGTGGTTGCAATTTTAATTTGCATTCAAATTGGCCCCTTTTTCAAATGTCTCCAAAAATGCCTCAAAAAGTCATGGATTTGCATGAAACTTGGCCTGAGCCTTCCCAAGACTATTTAAGGTCTAGGGTTTAGTTCAACATTCATGTTTATGTGTATGACTCCTACTTGTTGAAGTTTGGGTTTTCCCCTCTAAACACCCTTTTGATGGTGTTTACTTGCTCTTCACGAGTGTTCATGAGCTATCCACAAAATGAACTGTGGTGTTGTGAGGTGATGAAATGAACACATTTGCAAGTCACTTTCTTGAGCCTTTACATTCTAGCCTGCCAAACGCTTGGTTTTGACGCTCTACAGCACGAGTGAGATACGTTGATGCTCGACATGGATGCACAAAAGCTCGGGAAGGGCTCCACGGTGGCTTTCATCGTGCGCCCGAGACTCACCGCTACGGTCGCCGTCGGAAAAACTCGGAATAGGCCGTCTACTGACATCTTTATGCTAGGGTTGCGAAGCAAAATCGTGCACTATAAAGTCTGCCTCGTGTGGGTGCAATTTTGTGGGCTCTAAGCAAGAATTGATCGGGAATTTAATGATTTCATACCCGCGGGTCGTTTTGCACCGATCGGGAGAAAAGTTGAAATTCCGCTGGCGATGATCAACCTCTCGGTTTGAGCTTTGGAGGTGAGCAGCATGGGGTCTTGGCACATCCAAAGGTGCTCTTGCTCGGCCGTGAGAGGCTCCGGAAGAAGCTTCCCACGGGAGCACCTTCCTTCGGTTTCTCTCGGCAGCCGCAAGAAGAAGTGGTTCCCGCGTGAGGGAGGCCAAAAACCAGTCCGCTGGGGTCTGAGGAGGTC
Source organism: Neostapfia colusana (assembly GCA_030760725.1). NCBI lineage: Eukaryota > Viridiplantae > Streptophyta > Magnoliopsida > Poales > Poaceae > Neostapfia > Neostapfia colusana. The sequence continues at coordinate 36,552,303 of JASWHV010000013.1, read as the reverse complement.
GTGGAGGAATCCGTGTTGCCATTTTGCTACTCAACGGGCGATGATTGCGTGAGTGTGGCCGGCTCCCGAGGCGGCGACGACGTTTTCAGTTCGTGTGTGCGAGAGAGAGGAAGATAGAGCGATTCTTCGGTGTTGTGGGCAAAAGGAGCACGGCTTGGAGTGAAGGAAGCACGCAAGCAACTTGCCAGCACGAGGGAAAATGGCGAAAGGTGTCCTCAGCCTGCCCTTGGTGTCGCCCGGTGAGGCTCTGTCCTGCTCGAGTGGAAAAACAACTGAAGACTTTGATCTTTTGTACACTGTGGCTGACCATGGGGTCCCACATGTCAGCCCCTCCTTATCCCTCTAAAATATCTCCAAATTTGACAAATAACCAATTTAATTGTTTGGAGTTGAAATCTGAACTGCATTTGGATAATTGGCCAAATTTCATCCAAATTCATATGTGTATTTGAATTCATTGCAAATTTAAGTCCATTTGGAAAATGGATAGCAAAACATTTCAGAAATTCATGAAACTTTGCATACCCACTAATTTGGACCTAAGGAATTCAAATATGAAATCTGATTTTAAATTTAGCTGCTGCAAATGAGAGTTTGAACACAACAGTTTGCATTTCCATTGTGTTGCCCTCATTTGAAATTTGACTTGAACAAATTGAGTTCAAAAGCTGATTTTAAACTTTCTATTGTACATGTGACTTTACATCTGTGGTTTTAAATTCACCTTGGGTTCCTGGGTTCCAAGCATGCAATAAACATAAGCTTGTGTAGACAGAGCTCTCATGTGCATCATCACATGTGAAAGTTTAAACAAGTCCAATTTTTTATACATATGAAACCAAATGTTTGTTTCAAATTCAGTTTCTTTGTATTCATATTTTTGGGACCTTTACACGGCCCAACGGCACGAACGCCCAAGCAGGGCGAGAAGACGCGGCGACAAGACAGCGTCTTCATCATCACCTGACACACGATCAGGGGTGCTCAGCGCGCCGGACGGAGGGGCTTAACTCTCCCACCGGCCACTCTACTAAGAGGACGAAGCCCTAGATCATGTATAGGATTCACATAGCTTTGGGGACACATGTCGGGCCCCAAGCCCTATTGTAACCGCCCCGGCCTTGAACTATAAAACGACAAGGGTGGCCACCCGGCACAGGGGTCCCGATTCTGCATCCCTAAACACACAAGCACTCACACTCAAGCAATAGAACAAGCACACCCGTGGACTTAGGGTATTATGCTCCGGCGGTCCGAACCACATAAATCTCTGTGTTCATCCGCTCTCTCGAGCCCAGGTCGCATAGGGCGCCAAGCCCCCTCTGGTAAAAAAAGAACCTCACGGGTTGCTTCCTTGCAGGCCGGGAGGAGTGTCGCAGCTCACACTCCGACACAAGTCCTCGAAGATATGCTTCGAGCATGCACCATACACCACGGTAAAAGTTGGGATGATAATTTACCATCATGGAATTCACTTATAAAAATGGTTATCGAGTGAGCATGAAAATGGCATCTTATGAAGTTCTCTATGATCGGAAGTGCCGCACACCCTTGAATTGGTGTCAGTCTGGCGAGAGAGTTATTTACAGGATTGATCTCGTAAATGAAGCAAAAGAGTGAGTGAAGCTTATATAAGCTAATCTTAAAGCCGCTCAATCCCGGCAAAAGAATTATGGTGACAAAAGGCGTCGACCACTAAAATTTGAAGTCGGAGATCAAGTGTATCTCCGTGTCTCCCCGATGAAAGGAATTCATTGTTTTGGGGGTGAACGGAAAGATAGCTCCATGATTTGTCGGTCCATTTGCCATCACGGAGAAATATGGACCCGTGGCTTATCATTTGGAGCTACCGATGTCATTAGCGGGAATTCACGACATTTTCCATGTGTCCCAACTAAGAAAATATCTTAAGTTCACTACCGCTGTCCGACCAGAAGATGTTGAAGGGTTGCAACTGGACCTCACTTATAAAGAATATGCGGTTCAAATTCTTGATGAAAAGACCCGAGCAACAAGGAATCGTACTTTATGGTTCTACAAAGTTTTATGGAGCAACCATATTGTTGAGGAAGCAACATGGTAAAGTGAATATTTTCTACGCTCCAAATATGCAGAAATCCTATCCAATTTTGTCCGGTAATTCCCCCACTTCACCTTTTCTTTTGTAATCTTGGGACGAGATTCTTTTAAGGGGGGAGGGATGTGAAATCCCAAGATTTCAACAAGTGAAGCTTAGCTCATGAACACTTAGCAAAAATTGGGAGGAATTAAAAAATTTTGAATGCAAGGGTGTGAGGTAAAGTTCAAACTAAAAACATGACTGTAACACTTATAAATCATCACATGATCTCAAATTTCAATTCATTAGGACTAAACTAGGAAGGGTATCAAATTTCATTAAATTTGGAGCTAAGTTGTTTTTATAGAAGAGGAAGTTTTGCTTAGTAGGGTTCCAAAATTAAATTCTGAATTATACTTGCAAAAATTCCAAACATGGAGATCTGAGATCATAAGTAGGTTCTCCATATTCCAAATAGTATCCCTGCATAATTTCACTAAGTTTGGACTAGGTTTGCTATTTATTTGGATGAGGTAAAGTGGGTATCCAAATTTCAATTCAAAACATCATATTCTAAATTCAACTTCATCCATATTCAAATTGAATTGCACCATTGGATTCCTCATATTCAATTTAGCCGACATGCCAATTTTTTCCATTTTTGGAATTGGTTTACTATTTTAAACCGAATTTACAAAGTGGATAAGTGTAGAGGTGGGACCAGCATGTCAGTTGTGAGTGAACTGTTTTTCTCTCTCTTCTCACGCGCGCATCACCGGTTGATTTCCACCGCAATGCAGGAGCTGGCGAGCTGCAGTAAACATGTTGTGCTCCACTCCTCACCGCTATTTAACCCCCCCTCCCCATCGATCTTGTGAAAGATCTCTTCGTTCACTGCTCTCCATGCTCGGCCGCCGAACGCACCTCTCTGCTGCCGCCTCGGGTCGCCGTCGCACCACCATTTAAACACTTATCAGGCCACGGCTCCAAAAGTGAAAAGGTGCGCTGGAGGTCCCTTTTGCTTACATTGAAAACCGTTATTCGTTTCATTCATCGTACGCCGAGTATTCCTAGTTTTCCCTTGGTAGGATCATTTCAGCCGAATAGGTTTCAAGGTGAAATTCACCTCACACGATCCATTAGCGATCGGATGCATTTAACAACATGATCTAGACATCATTACAGAGCTGTAGGAAGAAGTTGAGCAAGTTTTGACCAAGAAACCGAAGAGTTCACCGAGTGTTTACCCGCGGCGGCGAAAACCTCTCGGATCACCGGTGAGCTCTAGGTTCCGGCCGTTTCCAGCAGTTTGTTGATCCATTTTCATGCTCCATTTGATCTATGCTGTAGGAGCAAAACCCAATCAAAAAGAGGCCTTCCCAAGGTAGAACACCGTCGCCGGCAAGCTTCGAGCCGCTGTCGCCGTGGTCAGCCGTGTTCCGGCCATCGCCGGCGTGAGCTGAGGTTACCGGCATGCTCAGCGTGCAAATTAGGCCCTGGCGGCGAGTTTGAGGTATCTGAACGGACTGGAACACCTCGGCGGCGAGCTCGCCATCATGCGCTGCCACGGGGAGGGTCGGAGGTCGGGAGGTAGAAAAGGACCGGCGTCCCCGCGTGTCAGCGACTGTTTCGGATCAGATGTGGCCGGGATCCGGTGTGGAGCACGGGTTTAATTGTGTGGCCCGCTGTTTCTTCACTCCGACTGGTCGATTTTAAATGAGTGTGCCCCGGCGACTATTTATGAGCTCGTTTGGTAGCAAGGGGTGTAAATCCCAGGGAAAGAAATCTCCAGAGGGACATTTCTCTTCTATTTCTATTTCCTGCCACTTAGGGGTTATATTCCCTATTGTCATTTGGGAGTCCTGGGGCTAAAAATCCCAGAAAACAAAACAGCCTGAAGGTTTCCATTCCATTCTTTCTTTTCCATTCCATTCCATTCCATTCTTTCTTCAAGTTATTTCAAATCTGCCGTGCAATTCTGTCCGAAGGTTTCTGGATGCGCGCTGAGTACTTCGCTCCGAGGGAGGACATCATCCTGCAGAACGAGGCGCCCACGGATTTCTACATTAGTCACTCGTACTGTGGTAAAAAAGCTCACTCTTTTCCATCATCGATCAGTGTTCAGAGGATACGTAAGAAGCTGCTTGTCCGGCTTTAAGAAGACGTTACTGACAAAGGAGTGGATGCTGACTGACATGTGATTCGTTTGCAGGAGCTGTTAGAGCTTCAGAATTGTGCAGAACAGACAAGTACTCTGTGTACGTCTTGCCTGTTTCATAGTCCATCAGGACTTCCATTCATCCGGGAAACGTTTGCTGAGCGCCATGATCGTTCCATGTGATCTTAGGTAGCTGGGACGGCCATGGCAGGCGACGTCGTCGGTGAGACCGGGGTTCTGTGCTACCCCAGCTGTTCACGGCAAGAACGAGGTTCCTGTGCCAGCTCCTGTGTATGGATCGGACATCCAATGCCAGGGATGGCACCATAATCATAAACAACCTAATCCAGGTTAGTCGACTCATTGCGACGAATGCATCAGTTTTGTATAAGATGCTGGACTTAGTTTAAAGGTTGTGCTAGGCAATTGCAATGTGTGAAATCACACTGTATGCTCTTCTCTGAACAACATCTGCAATTGCAGTACCTCAAGGAGAAGAAGAAAAGTGAAGCTATCGCCGGTGTAGCGGAAGAGATCGAGCACATAATATTCTGAAACATGTTAGCACAATATAATTATAGCAGTTTCTCTTAATTATGTATGTAATGAGGCCGTATGTTCGGATGGCCTGCATGCGCCTGTTCGGATGGCCTGCATGCCACCGGCTGCCTATATGTACTCTTGCTCTTCTGGATGGAATACAAGAAATCACGTTTACATGGCATCAGACGCGGTTACGATCAGCTCCACTTCTGCAACCTGCCACCGATTCGATCGCATCTCCTGTCGCTGACTCCATCGCCGGGCTTGTTGCTGGTCCAATCGCCCACACCCCCAGCCTGCCGCTGATCCGATCGCCTGCTACGTCACTGACTTCGTCACCGGGCACAGCCGCTGGTCCAATCACCAGAGCTCCTGTAAAACGATGGCGGACGACGACACAGGCGCCGAAGCCGCTCGCCGCGCTGAGGAGGCTCGCCTCGGTGCCGCCGCCTTAGACGCGCGCGAGGCTGCCCATGAAGCTCTCTGGGCACAGGCCACCGCCGTCATCAACGTCCGTGCCCTCATCCCCGTCGTGCTCGATCAGGCCACGAACACCTACAGCAAGTGGCGTGGCATGTTCCTCATCGTTCTCGGCAAATATGCCTTAACTAACCACATTCTTGAGGACGAGTCCTTTCCTGATCGCCCGGTCTGGGTGCAGACGGACTGCATCGTCTTGACATGGATCTATGGCACCATCTCCAACGACCTGCAGCAGTCGCTGATGCTGCGGCAGTCCTCCGCTCGTGGAGCCTGGTGCTATCTCAAAGACGAGTTCCTCGGCAAGGAGGAGTCCCGTGCGCTCCTCCTCGAGACACAGTTTCACAACTTCCGCCAAGGCTCCCTGAACATCACCGACTACAGTCGCCGCCTCGAGTCGATGGCCACCTCCCTCGCCGAGTTCGGCGACCCAATTGGCGATCGGCAGATTGTGCTCACGCTTCTCCGTGGTCTGAACGGTCAGTTTCGCCACATGGTGTCTAACCTCAAGATGCATCGCCCGTTTCCAACCTTTTCGGAGGCCAGGACACACATCCGATTAGAGGAAATGGAGATTGAGGCCTGGCCACCCTCACCACCCTCGTCTCTCGTCGCCACAGCGCCGCGGCCGGCGGTGCCCGGTACTGCAGCACCTCCGTGCCCAAGGTCGCCAACACCTTCCCCCGCGCGACCTCCTGGTACACCGTCTACGCCCAATACTGGCACTGGTGATCAGCGCAACGACCGCCGTCGTGGTCGTGGTGGTCGCGGTGGCTCCCCGGCACCTACTGGTGGCGCCCCCAGGCTTGCACCCGTCCTACACGCATCCATGGGCGGGTACCGTCCAGATGTGGCCATATAACCAGTTTGGGCGCCCTTCGATGGCTCCAGCGTCATTCACTGCCATTCCACAGTTCGGCGGCAACTTCTGCAGCAACCCGGCGGTGCTTACGGCCCCCCACCTTCTCAGTACGGGGGAGCCGCACCTCCACGACCGGTACTACCGACCTATCAGGCGCCCTCGGCATTAACCTGGTCCACGCTCTGGAACCCCACCGATGGGGGGGGGGGTCGTGGAATCAGGATTCCCTAGCGCACTCGTTCAACACCATGACGCTCAACGCACCGGCTCCTTCCTCTGAATGGTATGCTGATTCAGGCGCTGGTTCCCACATGACTGCGGACACTGGTAATCTCTCCACCATTTCCCCACCATCATCTTTTACTCCTTTATCTATCATTGGGGGTAATGGAGCGCAACTTCCTGTCACTGCCACTGGATCAAATATTTTTTCTTTCCCGCATCGCAATCTTGTTGTTAACGATATTTTGGTGTCTCCCAACATTATTAATAATCTGATTTCTATTCTTCGTCTTACCACTGACAATAATTGTTTCATTGAATTTGACCCTTTCGACCTTTCTGTGAAGGATTTGCACACCAGGAACGTGATCGCCAGGTGCAATAGTTCTGGTGACCTCTACCCTTTCTATCCACCCTCCACCAGCGCCTCCTTGTTCACCGCGCTGCACCCACCTCACTTTGGCATCATCGTCTCAGTCATCTTGGGCGTGAAGCTCTATCCAATCTTATTAGTTCTAGTTTCATTTCTAGCAATAATGATGACACTGACCACATATGTCATGCGTGCCAGATTGGTCGTCATGTCCATCTCCCGTTTGGATCATCTAGCTCTAGAACTCTTCATAATTTTGATTTAATACACTGTGATCTTTGTACATCCCCCATTGTTAGTGTGTCTGGATACAAGTATTACCTTGTTATTCTTGATGATTGTTCACACTATATTTGGACCTTTCCTTTGCGCCTCAAACCCAAAACTTTTTATACCCTCTCCATTTTTTTGCTAATGCTCGCACACAATTTGGCACCACCATCAAGAGCGTCCAGTGCGACAGCGGCCGAGAATTCGACAATTCTCAAGCCCGCACATTCTTCCTCTCCCATGGTGTTGCACTCCTCATGTCATGTCCATATACTTCTCAACAAAATAGGAAAGCGGAACGCTCCATTTGTACCATTAATAACATTCTGCGCTCCCTTTTATTTCAAGCGAGTCTCCCTCCAGTTTACTGGGTTGAGGCCCTTCACACTACGACCTATCTTGTGAACCGGCTTCCCACTAAAACCCTCGCTTTCTCGACACCATACACCTCTCTCTACTCCACCCAGCCCTCCTACGACCACCTTCGTGTCTTTGGGTGTGCCTGTTATCCCAATATGTCCTCCATAGCGCCCCACAAACTTGCCCCTCGCTCCTCCTTTTGTGTTTTTTCTCAGCTACTCCTCGGAACACAAGGGCTATCGGTGTCTCGAGCTCCAGTCAAATCGCATCCTCATCTCTCATCATGTCGTTTTTGATGAATCTTTTTTCCCTTACTCCGACATGTCCACCACACCCATGGACCCTTCCGCCTTGGACTTCTTAATTGATGAGGATGATCTCACCACTCCACACCCTGGAGCTTGTCTTGTGTGTGCAGGTACCTCACCGACTGTCCCGACTGCTCCGGCACCACATGCTGTGCATGGCAATGTGCCTGTGCATGAGCCTGCAGCTGCTCCTGCCCCTGCACCACCGAGCCCTGGGATGTGGATGCCAGGGCCCATATCGTCCGACGCTACTGCCTCAGTGCACCACGCACAGGCTGCTACCAGTAGCACCACCACCATGGAGCCCGTACCTGCTGCCGGTACTGCTGCCCCTGTTGCTCGTGCACAGGCTGTTGCCAGCGGAACCGGTCGTACTGCTGCTACTCAGCCGGTCTCTATCATCTCGGTCACCAATGTGCATTCCATGAGCACACGCGGCAAAGCCGCTTTTGCGCAGACCGTGGATCGCCCCAACCTCCACGTCGTGCCCATATCACCCCTGCCGCGCTCTGTTCATGATGTGCTGTCAGACCCCAACTGGCGCTCCGCTATGCAAGCTGAGTATGATGCACTTCTCGCCAATGAGACCTGGAGTCTTGTTCCTCAGCCTCCTGGAGTCAATCTGGTGACAGGCAAATGGATCTATCGTCACAAGATGCTCGCAGATGGCTCCTTGACCGCTACAAGGCTTGCTGGGTCTTCAGGGGTTTCACACAACGGTCGGATGTTGATTTCGACGAAACTTTCAGTCCAGTAGTCAAACCAGCGACAGTTCGTGTGGTCCTGTCTTTGGCTCTATCTCGGAACTGGCCTATTCATCAACTGGATTTTAAGAATGCCTTTTTACATGGCACTTTGACAGAATCAGTGTATTGTGTGCAGCCTTCTGGTTTTATCGACTCGTCACGTCCAGATTTTGTGTGTCGGCTTAACAAGTATCTCTATGGTCTAAAGTAGGCTCCCCGTGCTTGGAACAACAGGTTCACCACTCACCTCCTGTCCCTCGGCTTTGTTGAGGTCAAGTCAGACACTTCACTATTTACATGTCATCGGGGACCCGGCACTGCCTATCTGCTGCTGTATGTGGACGATATTGTACTCACCGCCTCATCATCAGATGGATTTCTCCAACATATCATTGCAGCCCTCCAGCGTGAATTTACTATGATAGACATGGGTCAGCTCCATCATTTTTTGGGCATCTCCATGACACACTGCGCTGATGGTTTGTTCCTCTCTCAGCAACAGTACACTCTGGACATTTTGGAGCGTGCCGGGATGAGCGCTTGCAATCCTTGCAGCACCCCTGTCGACATGCACTCCAAATTGTACGCAGACGGTTCTCCAGTTGCCGACTCCACACAGTATCGCAGTCTAGCTGGTGCACTGCAGTATTTGACTTTCACCCGTCCAGACATAACCTATGCCGTCCAGCAGATTTGTCTCTGTATGCACGATCCTGTAGAGCCACACCTTGCTGCTCTCAAGTGGATACTACGCTACTTACAAGTTACTCTTTCATTCGGCTTGACTCTGCACCGTTCTCCACCTGCTGATCTTGTTATTTACACTGATGCCGACTGGGCTGGCTGCCCTGAAACTCACCGATTGACCTCTGGTTATGCAGTGTTTCTCGGGGACAACTTGATATCATGGTCTTCCAAACGTCAGCATACAGTATCCCGGTCTAGTGCAGAGCCCGAATATCGAGCTGTGGCTAATGGTGTCGCTGAAGCTACTTGGCTACGCCAGCTACTCATAGAGCTTCGCCACCAGCCTCACCGTGCCACTTTGGTCTACTGCGAGAACATTAGTGCCATTTATCTCTCCAGCAACCCAGTCCAGCATCAGCGGACGAAGCACATTGAGATTGATCTCCATTTTGTTCGGGAGCGAGTCACCCTCGGCCATGTTTGGGTACTTCATGTTCCTACGACATCCCAGTATGCCGACGTCTTCATCAAGGGCCTTCCCACTTCTGTGTTCCAGGAGATTTGGTTCAGTCTAAACGTTCGCCATGCTCCCGATCAGCCTGTGGGGGAGCGTTAGCACAATATAATTATAACAATTTCTCTTACTTATGTATGTAATGAGGCCGTCTGTTCGAATGGCCTGCATGCGCCTGTTCGGATGGCTTGCATGCCACCAGCAGCCTATGTATACTCTTGCTCTTCTGGATGGGATACAAGAAATCACGTTTACAAAACAAAAAAAAATGTTGAAATGTGTACAGACAAGAAAGGGAGGGTCCCGTTGTGGGAGGTCTTACGCCGAAGGCACGATGAGGCCGTGCATCTGCTGGTGGACGCCGGCGCGGGCCTGTCCTCTGGCGATGTCGCGCTGTACACCCGCGTCGCCGTCGAGGATGACGCCACGCTCCTCGAGGACATCACGGGTGGGGGAGCGGTGAGGTGACACGGGCGGCGCAGCTACGAGACGGCACGGGTGGGGGAGAAGAGAGCGGATGTGAGGACTCGACGGTCCCGACATTCCAGGATCTCGCTGAGGGGTGCTGCGATAGACAACACCGGATAACACACAAAAAAGACGATAAGAAGAAGCTAAATTTTTATTACATAAACGGTTTATGAACATAGTTACATCAAAATATCATTGAAGTCTACACTCACGGGCGTAGACTAAGCAAAAGGTATCACATTCAGCCCGTGAACGTGATCCCACTATCTACACACACACACCATACTAACATGGCGGCGTCCACGGCTCCCACTCGATGGTGATTCCCTCTAGGGAATCCGTCTCCTTCTCGGGAGCCTCCTTTTCATAAGACCTGAAAACACTTCAACAAACAAGCAGTGAGCACGATGTCTCAACAAGACTGACCCGTCTCACCTAAACATGTAACTCTATATGAGGGATTTGCAGTTTATAGTTGGTAAGTGCTTTGCATAAGACTCGCCTAATTAGTTGACTCTTAATTCTAAGGATTAGCCTCAAGTTAGTGGAAAACCTCGTGCTAAGCCACATAAGAAGTCCGCAATCAAACAAGAAACACATTCCTCTTATGGGACTTGCCTAAGGTTGAAAATAACTTTGATTTCTTCTAATCTAAAGCATTTAATTAACAACCAATGTAAAGCTTTCAACCAGCAACTTTTATCATGGCAACTAGCCTGTTCTTTCTATGTCACATTACAGTGAACAAGTGGTACTCACTGAGTGTGAGGGACGGCGATTATAATCAATTTACACCTGCAGGGTTACACGAATAACCCGTCACGTACGCCCGTACTCGATGTTGCCTACAGAAACCATCACGGACGTCGTACGCAACCACCTTTCATCCGTTGGCCAAGTGTTGAACCGGTCCTATCGTCCCGAGCAGGAGGTCTCTATGCGGAGCATCCTCGGTGCCTGCTAGCGGATTTACACCTCGCTGCTCTCAACCTACCTTCTGGACGACAAGCAATGCCTCAACATATCGCTCCCTGAATTACATCGGTTTTCCGGTTCTCATATAGCCGGTAGGTCTTGGTATAGTTCTAGCTTGTTCAACAGGCCCGCACACGGCTCGGTCCTCAATCGACACAAGCAGAGCTATGGCACCCAGGCCCCAAACTCCTGCTGCCCTTACTCTCCGCTCGATCGAATTTTCATGCCATGTAATTCATATCTACCTCTCTAACCGAGTGGTGTGCCTCTAAGCCTATTCTCGCGAGTAGTTCCAACTACTCGACTTGTACTGAATCCTATACCATTTGAGCATTGCAGTGGCCACTTGAGGTTCAAAACCTAAACCTAAGATCCCTGGTTCTCTTGGCTATGCAAGTGGGTTTCAATTCAAGACTCTAATGCACATCATAAGACTTGCATAAAATAAGTGATCAAAACTATAAACTTTAAAAGTAGGTTAATGCAAACCGGAGATTGTCTTGCTGCTGGTCATCGAGTGAACTCTCTTCCGGAGGGATACAATCAAGTATCTCCAGTTCCTCCTCGGCCTTAACGACTACACGGAAAAGAACATACGATGCGTGCTAAATTTATATGCATTTGAGATTGAATTAAGATTGTGAATACCCTAAGTATATCTCTACAGCCCCTTTCAGTCTTAAATTTATACTGTCGTTTGGTGACAACATAAGTAGGGACTTGGCCAAATTTCATCTGAAGCAAAGCCCATTTGAGCCCTGCACAAATAACTGTGTATTTGGCCATAATTAGAGATCTTATGGTTTTATAGGGATCTTCATGGATCAATCCATGACTTTTTGGAAACTAGAGTTTAACATGGTTCTAACGGAGTTGGTTTCATATAATTTGGAGAATTCTAGCAAAAGACATGCGCTAAAGAAGTTCAGAGAAATTCTGAAAAATGTTTCTGGACATTTTTCTTTTTCCCTGGACCAGTTTACTTAATCACACCATTTGGTGGACTAAATGAGATCTTATGGATCTGAAATTTTTCATGTTACTCAGAGATATTGCAATGAACATCCTGGAAAATTTCAGAATTTTCCACCAAAGGAATCTCCAGTTAAAATTCCCAACAATTTAAAATTTGGAGAATTAATTCTGGAGAATTAAGGGTTTTCATGGAGTGAAACTTGTTTTGCTGGAAAGTACTCAGAGAGATGAATCCAACAAACTTGGTTCACTCAATTTGGACAATCCTAGCCAAAATTATGGATTCCTAAAGTTGGAGCCGAATTCTGATTTATTTTCCTATAGAAAATCGATTCCCGCGCTGACTCAGTAGCTCACAATGGGACACGCCGGTTTGTTTAAATTAAAATGCGAAGCGCACACACTCCAGACAGAGGCTTACAGCTGGGGCCCACCGTCATCGTCTACCTCCCGCCACCCGACAGTCCCGCGGCGGCGCACTCCGGCGAAGCTCGCCGGCGGCCAATCCCCTGCGCCAAGCTTCACGAAACTCGCCGTTAGGGCCTAGTTTGACGCGAGAAATACGCTGGTGGGATCGGGGTGGTCGATGGTGACTAGAAAGTAGCTCCCAGCAGTACACTGAAGCGGAGCAACTTCGGCGACGTAGCCCGAGCTCAGGAAAACCCCAAACGCTCAGCAGTTTCTTCCTACAGAATCGGTGGAGCTCGAGGATCAAGGATCTGAGCCCAGATGGCATTGAAAACAACCGCAACCAGCCTCACCGATGACCCGAGGTGTTTTCACTGGTGACGAAGGAATTTTCGAGCAATCCGAAGCTATACGTGAGGGTTTGGTGCGGGGATCCGCTGCCGAACGACGCCCCGGACAGGACCTCGTCGGGTGGTGCCGTGTGATATGCGGCACCCAACAGAACACGGGTCGAGGAAACACATCACATTACATAATCATTTGCACAAGCGTACAAAAGTGTTTTACAATTACTTATCTCAAAATAAGCTACAGCGGAAGACTATAACTCCCACGACTTGTTTCTAACTTAGCAACAAAGAAACAGTCCAGCCCGCGGACGTTTCTTACTAGCAACACGAAGAACAATCTGCAGCGGCGAGGACGCTCTTGAGTAACCACTCGGAGGTTCCCGAGTCTCATCGGCATCCCTTCATAAGCATGAAGTCAATCTTGCAAAATAACTCAAATAGCATCTGTGAGCATAAAGCTCAGCAAGACTTAACCGTCACCCTAGTCATGAAACTCTACATGAGGATGTTGACATAAAGTAGAATGGCATAAAGCATAATAAACTCGCCTAAAAGTGAATCCTTACTTTCAGGTATTATTTGCAGCAATTTAAAGTAACCTTGGGCACGCCACATCGGGAGTCCACAATCAAACAAGAAACGCTTTCCCCCGATGTAATTTGCTCACGGCATAAAAGAATCGGGTTTACACTAGTTATTCATCAAAGATACATCACAAAGATAGTATAAAATTCAAACCAATGTGATTAGTTCCTTTCTCATGAAAGTTCTTATTACGTCATGACTGTGAGAACAAGTATGCTCGGTCCATTCCGCGAGCGACGGTGATTTGAATCAATAACACCCGGACTACACGACACTTACGCCCGTACTCGATGTTGCCTACAGCAACCATCATTGACGTCGTATGTGGTAGCCTTTCCCCCGTTTCACTCACGTTAAATCGATCAAATCGCCCCGTACAGTAGCCGCTCTCATGGTGTATCTACCGACATAAGATGTCATGAGAATGTTACCCACATACTGCACACGGGCCCTCTCGCCTGAGGCGACCCGAAAAGGCTCAAAGCAAGCTTCCCGAGGTACATCGGTTTACTGGGTCACATATAACCAGCATGAGTCCGGTACACAACTCAAACTTGCTCAACAGGGCCGCATACGGATCGGTCCTTGACCGACACGGACAGGTCTATAGCACCCAGGCCCCTATGTCCTGCTGCCCCTACAACCTTTCGGTCTCAACTTTAACTTGCTACACATTCTGAACCAATCCCGTATGCCCCTGTTGTTCCTGATCATGCGAGTAGCATCTCACCACTCAACTTCTACCGAACATTACTTAAGCATGGCAGTTCTACATGATGTAAAGACACCTACCCAATACTCCTTGGGTTTATTTGGTCATGCACGAGGAGTATCAAAGCACTAGACCAAATGCACATTTCATATCTTAACCGAAAGTGAATATAAAGTAAAAACTTAAAGATTGTTAAATGCAAACCGGAGCTTGCCTGTTTTGCAGTGTAGTAGTATATAATCAGTTAGTGATCCTTGCTGATCAACCCTTGATTCTCCGGAGTTTGATCCACTTCAATGAATCGCTCTGTTGAATCCCCTTCGTCGTGAATCCTAATGAAATGTATATGCACAATTTTTATAGAATGTAATGGAAAGAAGTTAAGATTTGATTTCTTAGGAACAGAGGTTGTGTGGAAAAGCCAAGAATGGCTTGGTTTTCCTATGTTGTGCAAAGAAACAGGAGTGAACAAACTTGGTCTTAATGTTTTAGCTATACACTAACTACTTTCCTTAATGAACATAACAGATGAGCTGAAAAGATTTGAATGCAACTGAATAACAAGAACTCCAATGGCCACAAAACTTTTACAGCAGGTTCTATACTACCTAGAGATTTAGCTTGCCAAATTGCAGCTAATGTGGAATACAATTGTGCTCTCCATAATTCCCCCAAGAATCTTGATGTATTTTCTCACATACATAAGCATGGAGAACAAGCACAGAGAGTTCTAGGGCTCAACTTGAGCTGATAATTTACATGTGAGTTCCTGATCACATGAGAGTCATTTGGTCCAAAATTTAGAACTTCTCCTTGAGTAGTTCGTCCAGAACAATTCCTTAAGCATTTCTACTCAAAATAATTAATTCTGGAGTACTGTGTATTTTAATGCCCAATTTAGTGAACCAAAATTTCAAACATTTATCAGAGAGCTTGCCTAAATTGTCCTATGATTTATGGAGCTATGAATTTCCTATAATAGATTTTATAAGTGGGAAACATTTTCTGAAAATGTTTCTGGACTCTTATGAACACAGCAGTTTGTATTTAGCAAATTCCTACATAAATGGTCTTCAAATGACCTGAAAATTTGCTAGAAGGTCAAAAATATCATAAACCATATTCTGGCAAAATTTGAGGATTTTTGGATGAACCAAACTCCCTCAATAATTCTTTTACAGAAAGGTTTCAAAGAATTTTCCAGAATTTAATATTGACTTTCATACAAATTTGAGTTCATATTTGGATAGATCTTTGCAAAAGGAATCCAACCCAATTGGAATCACTCAATTTGGAGATTCCTACATAAAGATATGATTTTCCAAAGTTGGAACCCACTCTAGAATTGTTTTTCTTAATGAAATTCAACTGGGCCCGCTATTTAAACTCAAGCCAATCAGAACTGAGCCACACCGGGTTCACAGGGTTCCAGCGCGTCAGCACACTGGGTTCGGGCCACAGCCGATCACAGTTTGAATTTTACAGCCGCTGACAGCCGGGACCCACGCTCCTTCTTCTTCCTCCGGCTTCTTTTCCACGCACGCGCGTTCCCCCTCGCCGGAGTAACCGGCTGCTCGCCAGACGACCGTTTCTGGCCACCATCCAAGCTGGGGCTCGCCGCTAGGGCGTTATTGACGTTGAGGAACACGATGGTGGGGCGTTCCAGGGCTGCCGGTGACCGGAAGATGGTCGGCGACGTGCGGCGGCCTCGGATGGACTTCGGCACCGTCGGACGAGGGTTCTAGCTTGCCAAAACATTGACTAAAACGCTCTACGGAACCAGGGCACGACTAGGAAGCTTGACACGGCCTCAAACTAGCTCGGGAATGGCCGTGAATGTGGTTTCACCGTGCGACCGATTAGCCCTACCAAGAACACACTCGGGAGACATCAAAATCCTCTGCCCCGAGGTGATGTCATTCTAGGGTTGCTAAAGGAGAATTGATCGCCGGCTAGTCCAGCATCTATGTGCACAGTTTGATACCCTATGGAGGATTAGAGAGTGGGAATTTTGAAGTCTAGTATCAGACGCTCGGTTTGAAGCCGCCGGGACGAAATCTTCAAATTGGCCGGCGAGACTCCACGGATTGGCTTGAGCTTCGGGTGAGAGCAGCACAGTGGCCGTGCGCTCCCGTTGCCGTTCTTGCTCAGCCGGGAAAACCCCTGTGGAGGGCTGTCCACATGAAGCCGATCACCACTTTTCGTTAGGTTGCCGCAGAGGAAGCTGTTCTAGGGCAAGCGAGGCCGGAGCTCAGCTGTTTGTGGGTCGGGAAGGTGGGAACTGAGCTCGTGGTGCTGTCTAGCAGCTCGGGGAGGAGAGGGCGTGAGTGTTTCTGCCGATTCCCGATTGTATCCGAGGCTCGGCGGTGTGAGAGCTCTGTGGCCGTGTTTCTCGCGAGGAGGAGAAGGCGAAAGATCTTTGCTTCGGTCAGCGAGGAGTAGATCACGCCGAGGGCACGATGGGGAGGCCTTCACTCGATCACCAGCGCATGGGAGAAGGAGCAGGAGGTGGCGGCACCGTTCCCTCAGCGGCACACGATGACTCTAAGTCGGTTTGAGAAAAAACAGAGCACAGTCAATTGTTTGCTTTAGGTGCAAGTCACCCTTTGTATCACAATGACATGTGGGTCCCCTACTGCTCTCCTCTCCAAAAGATCTCCTCAAGTTAATCCTCCCAAATTCTGAAATTCTGAGTTTGAGAGGTGGGCTAGAATTTGAATTCACCAATTTCAGTTTGAATTTGCATAGCAAATTTGAATTTGGTTGGAAGTTGAAAATGCTTCCAAATAATTCCTTTTTGAGCCCATCCTTCAATGACAAGTTTGTCATCAAACTTTTTCCACAATTTCCAAACTATATGGCTGCATGGTTATTCAAAGTTTTGGCCACCCATTTGGTGTCATCTTTGAATTTGAAATCTGATTTTTAAACTTTCATGCAAAGAGGTATTTAAATCCTTATTGGTTCAATACCTTTAAATAAAAATGTGAGTCTCATTTTGGATGATCATCCATGTATCACTTTGCATGAAGAATTTTTTTAGCAAGTCCACTTTTCCATGATTTTTGCCACACATATGAATTCAAACCTCGGTTTTTATTCATATACATTTTTGGGACTTTTACATTCCTCCCCCCTTAAAAGAATCTCGTCCCGAGATTACAAAAGAGGAATGAGACGGGAGAGGTAATTACAAACTGTACAAAGCTAAAAGTTCCGGAGAGTTGCTGCGGAGGTAATCTTCACTTTCCCACGTCGCCTCTTCTGCGGTATGATTATTCCACAGCACCTTGTAAAATCTGATCGTCCGGTTCCAGGTTACACCGGTCTTTTCATCCAAAATCTGAACCGGTCGCTCGGTGTAGGTAAGGTTCGGTTTCAACTCGTCGATTTTTCCGGTGCGGACAGCAGTGGTGAAGTTGAGGCACTTCCACAGCTGTGACACATGAAACACATCATGGACACCCGCAAGACTTGCCGGTAGTTCCAGCCGGTAGGCTATGGGTCCGCACTTCTCCGTGATAGCAGAAGGACCTATAAAGCGAGGAGCGAGTTTCCCCTTCACACCAAACCGGTGAATTCCCTTCATCAGAGATACACGAAGATACACGTGTTCTCCAACGTCATAGTGCAACGGCCTACGCCTTCGATCAGCGTAGCTCTTCTGTCGGGATTGTGCAGCCTTCAATTTTTCTTGTATCACCCGAACTCGGTCTCCGGCTTCGTTGACAAAATCAACCCCAAACAGAACTCTTTTGTCGGACTCAAACCAATTCAGTGGTGTGCGACACTTCCGGCCGTAGAGAGCTTCATACGGTGCCATTTTAATACTCGCTTGATACCCGTTGTTGTATGAAAAATCCGCCAACGGTAAGTGATCATCCCAGTCCTTACCGTCGTGGATGGCACACGCTCTCAACATATCTTCCAGTACTTGGTTCACTCTCTCTGTTTGTCCATCGGTCTGAGGGTGATATGCGGAGCTTCTAATCAGCTTTGTGCCCAACGAGGCGTGCATCTGCTCCCAAAAACGAGCAACAAACAGCGCACCCTGATCTGAAATGATAGTCCTCGGAACACCATGCGAGCATATAATTCTTGAGATGTATAACTCCGCATATTGCCTTGCTCGATAATGAGTGTTCACCGGTATGAAATGAGCTGACTTTGTCAACCGGTCGACTATCACCCATATCGAGTCATGCTTCCGTGATGTGAGCGGTAATCCGATGATGAAATCCATACTCACATCCTCCCATTTCCATGCCGGTATATTCAGAGGTTGTAGCGGTCCGGCTTTCCGCATGTGATCAGCCTTGACCCGTCTACACGTATCACACTCGGATACGTATTTAGCGATTTCCCTCTTCATCCTCGTCCACCAAAATTTCTGTTTCAAATCTTGGTACATCTTGTTACTGCCAGTATGAATGGAAAACTTAGAGAGGTGGGCTTCATCCAAGATCTTCTTCCGGAGTTTCATATTACGCGGTACAAATATACGGTCGTTAAACCATATCGTACCGTTCTCGTCCTTCCGGAAACATTTCACTTCTCCGTTGTCTAGTCTTCTCCGTATGTGAGACATACCCCGGTCTCTTCTTTGAGCCTCGACAATCTCTTCACGGATCATTGGAATGAGCGCAAGATTATAAAGCGTGTCATACGGAATGAAACGGAGACTTGGTTCTTCCTCTTCCAACTCAGCAACCGCCAAGTTGTGAGCATGGGCTTTTTGACTGAGCACATCGGCAACCACGTTTGCTTTTCTAGGATGGTAGTGGATCTAAATTTCATAATCTTTGATGAGCTCCAACCACCCCCGTTGTCTCATATTCAGCTCCTTCTGCGTGAAGATATACTTCAAGCTTTTATGGTCGGTGTAGAGGTGAACAAGATTACTAAGTAGATAATGCCTCCACATCTTTAACGCCAACACCACAGAAGCAAGCTCGAGATCGTGAGTTGGATAATGTTGCTCGTGGTTTTGCAGTTGACAAGACCCATAGGCGACTACACACCCTTCTTGCATCAGAACACAGCCGAGACCGATGCCGGATGCATCACAATATACATCAAATGGCTTTGTCGTGTCCGGCTGAGCAAGAACTGGAGCTGTTGTGACATGTTTTACCAATGTCATGAATGTGGCTTTACATGCTGCATTCCACATGTATTTAGTGCCCTTCTTCAGCAGCTCCGTCATTGGTTTAGCAATCTTTGAGAAGCTCAGAATGAACCTCCGATAATACCCCGCTAAACCTAGGAAACTTCGGACCTCGTGGACTGATTTGGGAGATTCGCACTTCAGCACTTGTCCAATTTTGCTGGGGTCCACGGCAATGCCCTCTGCTGAAATAATATGGCCTAGGAAAGACACTTGATCAATCCAGAACTCGCACTTGCTGAACTTGGCATATAACTTGTGCTCCCTCAGCCATTGTAGCACAGTGCACAAATGTTCAACGTGCTCTTCTTCAGATTTGGAGTAAACCATATGTCGTCGATGAATACCACGACGAACTTATCTAACTCCGGCATGAACACAGAATTCATCAAATACATGAAGTGTGCCGGAGCGTTGGTTAACCCAAATGACATGACGAGGTACTCATAGAGTCCGTATCTCATCCAGAAAGTTGTCTTCGGTATGTCCTCCGGTCGGATTTTGATTTGATGATATCCATACCGAAGATCCATCTTCAAAAATACCTTTGCCCCCACAAGTTGATCGAACAAGATATCGATGCGGGGCAAAGGACACTTGTTCTTTATCGTGAAACCATTTAGAGGATGATAATAAACACATAACCTCAGTGTTTCGTCCTTCTTCTTAAAGAACAACGCAGAGCAACCCCAAGGTGAAGAACTTGGTCGTATGAAACCCTTGCTCATGAGTTCATTTAGTTGCTCCTTCAACTACGCTAGCTCGTTAGGTGCCATCTTGTAAGGCCTTCGTGAAATAGGCGTAGTTCCCGGTGCCAGTTCAATCTTGAACTCGACGTCCCGTTCGGGCGTCATGCCCGGTAAATCATCAGGAAACACGTCGGGATAATCACGTACCACCGGAATTTCTTCAAGTTTAAGAGCTTCCGTATGGTAGGCCTCTAAAATATCTGGGCCTTCGCTGTCTAAAACAGCGTGTGCTGTCTGTGAATCGGCGAGTCAATCTGGATAGTCCGGTTACCGATATTGAGAATTACACCGCGGCGATTTAACTAAGACATCCCCAATATTATGTCTATCTTCTGCTTATCCAACATAATCAGTGATGTTGGGTATATTTTCCCTCCCAAACACAAAGCTACCCGGGACACAATATGATTAGCAGACATATTCCCTCCCGGTGAGTGTATAAGATAACTCGTTGTGGGAGTATTGAGGGATAATTGGTGCTGATCCACACATGATTTGCTGATAAAATTGTGGGTTGCACCGGAATCAAAAAGTACAAGCACGGGCACGTCTTTGAGAGTGAACATGCCCGCTAACACCGGTGCTCCCTCCGGAACATCCTCAATAGCAAGATGTAGCACACTCCCGGACTGCAATGCTGTTATATTGACTTGAACAGGTGGCGGCATACCACCTGATAATGATGGTTGTCCGCTGTTCAACAGCTTCTCCCAGCATTCTTGCCTAAAATGCCCAAAACGGTGGCAATAAGAACACAGGTGTTTCCTCGGTTCTTCATTGATTTGTGGTTGAGAAGTTGATGTACTTGGCTGCAGCAATGATACACCAGAAAACAATTGTTGCTTCTGCAATGGTGTTGCTTCAAGACATGATTCTTGAGCAAGAAATCTGGGATATGTTGATCTTACTGGTGGCTGCCATAGTTCATCGGATGTGGTGTGATACACCACATGATATTTACGAGGAACCACTGGTGTGTCTTCTTGCACATCATCCCGGTCCTTCTTCTCTGCTTGACACTCAAGTGTCGCTTGTTCTTGCAGCAGGGCAGCACTGATCAACTCGGTGTAATTGCCTTGATTGAATAAAGCAAGCCTCTCTTTTAATATTGCACTCAGGCCATGGAAGAAGTAGTCACACCTTGCCGCTTCGCTCGTCGCATAAGCAGGAGCATATTGTGCCAAATGGTTGAACCGTTTGACATAATCGAGGACACTCATGTCCCCCTTCTTCAAGTTCCTAAATTCCTGCTGCTAGGCCATGATAAAACCCATAGGAATGTGACGAGCACGGAATGCTTCACAAAATTCCGTCCATTCCACTTGATGGTCCTCCAGAATGGTGTCGAGATAAGCGAACCACCAATTTCCGGCAGCTCCATGGAGCTATTGAGCTGCAAATAACGTCTTCTGATATTCTTCACACACGAACACTCCAAACTTGGACTCCATAACCCGAAGCCACTGATCAGCTTCCACTGGTTCGTTGGCTTCCATGAAAATTGGCGGTTGTGTCGCAAAGAAGTCCAAATAGGCGTTCCAAGGTGGAACGACCTGTTGTGTGCGTTGGAGTAAGCCCTGTTGTACCAAGGCTTGGAGTAGTCTTGTGTTCTCTTGACTTGACTCGACCATATGAGCCATGACATCCGCCCATACCGTTGATGGCGGTGCCCGTGGTGGAGTTGAGTAATCGCCGTCTCGGCGAGAACCTTCAGCCCTACTCGGAGAATGAGTACGCACCATACTTCAAAGAATAATTTTGTGGGGAGTCAAAACCTGATCTCAGCAGTATGTGAAAGTATGTAAAACATGAACATGCTAAAACTTTATGAAAGCATAACAATATTTCATGTTTACACATCTTCCTAAAGCCAACATAATCAGTCCCCTATTCTGTACAGAACAGACCTTTCTGTACTTAAACCCAGATTTTGATCCGGTTACCAGCATTTTCATAACTCAAGTTGAATACCAAAGTTAAATTTAACTTCAGAATATTTCCAACGAGTACTCATATGCCCCTACAACATTTTTGGATCAAAAGTTATGATTGTTCAAAGTTGACAGAATTTCTGGATAAAATTTGCCAGCATCTCCTTTGTATGTGGCTGTTTTCATCACAGTTTTACATAAAAATGAAGTACAATTCTGAACAAACTACGAACTACAAAATCGTTGCAAATTTCATAACCTTTCCATCGGTGTATCATATGACCCTTAGAAAGTTTTCTACAGAATGTTATGGCTAATTTACAGAATCATCCAGAGAGGTTTGTAGCTGTCCTGTTTTCTGGATAGTTTGCATTCATCTGGACATTCAACCAAGTTGGAGTCTGATTTTGCTCTGGAGGTCTACATAAAAGTTGTAGAGAACTTAAATAACTTTCCAGAACTGTATCATACACCTTCATTGGGTCAATCTACACAGAGTTATGCTCTGTCAAATTCCAGCAAAAATTTCTGCCAGGACAGAGCACTCTGTTCTTGGATCAAATGAAGCCTAGCAAGTCTATTCTTTGAAGCTTAGTTCAAAGGAAGAGCTCAGTAACTAATATGTCCTTTCCAACATCCATTTTTAGTCTGAAAGTTAGTCATGAATGATTTCTTCATACGAAAGAAAACTATCAGTGTAGTACGGTGGTGATGCACCGTAAGACATATGACGGTACTACGTTGCCTCACCAAATAAAAACCTAACCGGATTACACCGGCATATACGTATTCTTAGGTGGCACTAAAACGGTCACTCACAAACGTGTTCGACACGTACTATGGTTTTCGTGGTTAGTACCTACATAAAATATACTCAATCATCAGGTTCGGCTGCACACAGAACCTGGTCCAAATACAGTTTGTACACCCGTCCGTCATCACTCGTACAGGTGTTCTCAAGCTAAACACGCCTTGAGCTACATGTTCACATTACTGACCACGTGACGGGGTCTCCCATACTTGTCCGAAGCACGCCAGGGAAAGGTGTTTCTCAAATACCCCAAACGACATGAAGAGTCGTAGAGGATACTAAAGCGGGCCGGTTTACCTGCCACCCGTGGGGCTCCACCCTTCAGCTTGTGCGCACTGGTGGACAGCGCTTACGTGCACCCCCCAAGTCATAAAACGTCCCGAGATGCACGATTTTTTGACATAACAAATAGGTTAGATTGCCACCTTCATAATATGCTAATATAGTAGTCCTTATGTGGGCCTAGTACCATTATCTCACCGTATCCTAAATTTTTAACGTAATATGATGCTCAATCCGTGCACTATTCCCAACGCAGCTCTGGTACCACGCTACGGGGATCCGCCGCTGAACGATGCTCCGGACAGGACCTCGTCGGGTGGTGCCGTGATATGTGGCACCCAACAGCACATGGGTCGAGGAAACACATCATATTATATAAATCATTTGCAGAAGTGTACGAAAGTGTTTTATAATTACTTATCTCAAAATAAGCTACAGCGGAAGACTATAACTCTCACGACTCGTTTCTAATTTAGCAACAATGAAACAGTCCAGCCTGCGGACGTTTCTTACTAGCAACACGAAGAACAATCTGCAGCGGCGAGGACGCTCTTGAGTAACCACTCGGAGGTTCCCGAGTCTCATCGGCATCCCTTCATAAGCATGAAGTCAATCCTGCAAAACAACTCAGATAGCATCCATGAGCATAACGCTCAGCAAGACTTAACCGTCACCCTAGTCATGAAACTCTACATGAGGTTGTGGACATAAAGTAGGATGGCATAAAGCATAATAAACTCGCCAAAAAGTGAATCCTTACTTTCAGGTATTATTTGCAGCAATTTAAAGTAACCTTGGGCACGCCACATCGGAGTCCACAATCAAACAAGAAACGCTTTCCCCCGATGTAATTTGCTCACGGCATAAAAGAATCGGATTTGCACTAGTTATTCGTCAAAGATACATCACAAAGATAGTATAAACTTCAAACCAATGTGATTAGTTCCTTTCTCATGCAAGTTCTTACTACGTCACGACTTTGAGAACAAGTATGCTCGGTCCATTCCGCGAGTGACGGTGATTCGAATCAATAACACCTGGACTACATAACACGTACTCCTGTACTCAATGGTGCCTACAGCAACCATCACTGACGTCGTACGTGGCAGCCTTTCCCCTGTTTCACTCACATTGAATCGATCAAATCGCCCCGTACAGTAGCCACTCACATGGTGCACCTACCAACATAAGATGTCATGAGAATGTTACCCACATACTGCACACCGGCCCTCTCGCCTGAGGCGACCCGAAAAGGCTCAAAGCAAGCTTCCCAAGGTACTTCGGTTTACTGGGTCCCATATAACCAGCATGAGGCCGGTACACAACCCAAACTTGCTCAACAGGGCCGCATACGGATCGGTCCTTGACCGACACGGACAGGTCTATAGCACCCAGGCCCCTATGTCCTTCTGCCCCTACAACCTTCCGGTCTTAACTTTAACTTGCAACACTGACACGACCCCACGGTCTTGTCGAGCCAGGGTCACGCTGACGGGTGCTGCGTTGCACAGCACTGGATAACACACGTCAAAGGTACAAAGCGGAAGCAAAGTTTTATTACATAAAAAGGTTTATGAACATTTGTACAACAAAATATGTTCAGTCTACACTCATGGGCGTAGACTACACATCGAGTTCACGTTCAGCCCGTGAACGTGTCACCACTAGCACGCACACACACTAACACGGCGGCGTGCACGACCCCCACTCAACGGGGTTCCCCTCCTGGGGTTCCGTCTCCTCCTCGGGAGTTCCTTCCTCATAGAACCCTACAAAAGCTTCAGACACAAGCAGTGAGCACGATGGCTCAGCAAGACTGACCCGTCTCTCCTAAACATGAAACTTCTACCTGGAGGGTTATAGGTTACATGAGGTAAAACAAGTTCCATGGACTCGCCTAATTAGTGGAACCTTACTTTCAAATTTTAGCAGCAGGTTGTGGAGAACCTTACGCTAAGGCACATGAGAGAGCCGCAATCAAACAAGAAACGTATTTCTCTCATGTACTTTACCCAAAGTTGAAAAGAACTTTAATTAGCTCAAGACTACGGCAAATCATTAACAATCAAAATCCATCTTTCAATCAGCAATATTTTAACATGTATCTAGCCTGTTCTTTCTACGTCACGGTACAGTGAACAAGGGGTACTCACTGACCATGAGGGCCGGCGATTATAATCGATTTACACCTGCAGGGTTACCCGAATAACCCGTCACGTACACCCGTACTTGATGTTGCCTACAGCAACCATCACGGACGTTGTACGCAACCACCTTTCACCCGTTAGCCAAATGTTGAACCGGTCCAATCGTCCTGAGCAAGAGGTCTCTGCACGTGCATCCACAGTGCCGCCAGACGATTTACACCTCGAGATCTCAACCTACCCTCTGAACGACCAGCTATGCCTCAACACCCAGCTACCCGAGTTGCATCGGTTTCCCGGTTCCCATATAGCCGGTAGGTCTTCGGTACTGTTCTAGCTTGTTCAACAGGCCCACACACGGCTCGGTCCTCAATCGGCACAAGCAGAGCTATGGCACCCAGGCCCCAAAGTCCTGCTGCCCGTACTCTCCGTTCGATCTCATTTTTCTTGCCATATGTTTCATTTGCTATCTCTACCCGAGCAATGTGCCTCTAGCCTATTCTCGCAAGTAGTTCCAACTACTTGACTTGTACCGAATCCTACACTACCTTAGCATTGCAGTAGCTAACGAGGTTTTCAAACCTAATCCCAACCAAGGGTTTTCTTGGCTATGCATTTGGGTTTCAAACAAGACTCTAATGTGAGAATTAAGTGGGTGCTCAAAGTAAGTTCTCAAAACAGTAAAAATTTGTAAAAAGGGTTAATGCAAACCGGAGCTTGCCTTGCTGCTCTTGGTCATAGGATAGCTGTTCCTCTGGAGTGACGAAGTCTAAGACTTCGGGTTCCTCCTCAACCTTAGCGACTACATATGATAAATACAAATATGTATCAATTTAAATACATTTGTATTGAAGTTAAACTTGTGAGAGTTATAAGTCTTGCTAGACAGGCCCAATGACTCTGAAATTTTACTGTGGTTTGGATACAACCTAAACAGGGACTTGCCCAAGTTTCATTTGCAGCAAAGCTCATTTGAGCTCTCCACAAATAATTATGTACTTGGCCTTACTTGGAGCTCTTAGGGTGTTCTAGAGATTTTCATGGAGCAAGCCATGACTTTCTGGAATCTAGATTTTCAGAGGGTTCTAATGGAATTGGTTTCACTTAATTTGAAGATTCCTAGCCTAAGATATGAGCTAAACAAGTTCAGAGAATTTCTGAAAAATGTTTCTGGTCATTTTTCATTTTCACTGGAACAGTTTTATTAATCACACCATTAGGTGGATCAAATGAGCTCAAATGGATCTGAAATATTTATGGTAACTCAGGGATATTTTGGTGAACACCCTAGCAAAATTTCAGAATTTTCCTCCAAAGCGTTCTCCAGTTAAAATTTTAAACAGTTTAAAATTTGAAGAATTAATTCTGGAGAAATAAGGATTTTCATAGAGGGAAACTTAATTTGTTGAAAAGTACTCAGAGAGATGAATCCAACAAAATTTGGTTCACTCCATTTATAGTTCCTAGCCAATGTTATGTGGGTTTGAAGTTTGAACTAAAACTGAAAATCAAAGAAAAGTTTAAACTTCTGCCGGCGGGTCCCACACACAGTGCTTCGTCTTCCTCCTCGCGCAACACCCGGCGGCGGCGGTCTCCAGCGAGACTCGCCAGAATCGAGTTCCCGGCCACCTCTCGGTCCGAAACTCGCTGCCTCCCCATTTTCCAACCTCCTGAACTCAGCTGTGAGCTCGCCGGCCACCGGCGATGGCCGGAAACCTGCACGTACCGGCGACAGCACCCGCTAGGGTTTCAGCGAGGTCGGTCTCGCACCACAGTGCACCAAATCCATCTGTAATTGCTCGGAGAGCATCAGTGGAGCACGAGGAACATGAAACAAGGCCTTGTGGAAGCTAGAAACGCCGGCAACCATACCCTCGACGGTGAGCCGAGGTACTTTGCAACGGCGGCGAGGAAAACGGACATATCACGACATTTCCTCAACAGTTTTCTTTGCTTCTTCCTCGAGCGTGAGCGCTTGCATGTGTAGAACCTACTGGCCAACCGGCTTGACTAACAAGAGTGTGTGGAGTTCGAATTTCAATCGAAGGTTAGCTCGGCTCATATGAACTATCTCTCGGTAAATTTGGAAATTCTCAACCGATGGTTGATCATATGCCAAACGACTTTCGGCTACACCTTCTACATGCAGTGACACACCTTTCTTGTGTAGCGATGTGGATGCAATGACGGCTGTGCCGAGCTGTCCGCAAGAGCCCCGAATGGCGGCAACGCTCAGTTCGCCGGAAAAATGCTCGGCTTAGCTCGAGAGCGTCTGATCACTGGACAACAAGACGTAGAGGATGTTGCTCACAAACTCACGACGCCGTTTTGCTACTCGGAAGGTTTTGTTCACGAGCGATCGGCCTGTTCACAAGCGGAACCGAGAGGGCGGCTTGCTTTCGGTGGAGCTCGGTGTGAGAGAGAGCGATCTTGCTGTGGACTCGGGTTGTGAGAAAACGGAGCATGTCGGGGAGGGATAAGAAGCCGGGCAGCTGGTCTCCAGCACGGGGAAACGCAGTAGGAGCTGGCGTCGATCAGCCGCTCGGTGGCGCGCTCGGCTGCAACCCGAGAACCGAGTGCTCTGTCTTTCAGTTGGTTGATTTTGCTAGTGAGGCTGACATGTGGGTCCCACTCCGGTTTTAACCTCTGAAATTGAATTTCCCCACTGCTCTAAACAGTAGAGACCCAATTACCCTTGGTCATTTGAATTACCTATCAACTGGCCATTTGAATTGGATAGAATTCAAATTGTGGAGTGTTTGAATATATTTTCAGCACATATGCAGTTTGAAGTTCAAATGGAGTTTGAATTTGCTACACTTAGCTCATGTCAAGATTAACTCCAAATGGAGTTAAAATTGGTGTGTGAGCTCACAAAAATGTGCTGAGTAAGAATATGCCTCCCACTTTTGAACTTATGGGATGGAAGTAGTTTGAATTTGAATTTAGGTTCAAACTAGCCCCTTTCTAGTTATACCCAAAAATACCTCAAAAAGGTTTTGGATTTGGGTGAAATTTGGCATGGGCATTCCTAGCAAGGTGTAGGAGTTTTTCATATGTCCAGCCCCTATATGATGCATGTGGGAAATGCCACTTTTGCATTTTGTGAGTTTATTCTCTAATGACCATGTTGATGGTGTTTACTTGCTATTCAAATGTATTCATAAAGTTTCCTCAAATTAGGGGTGTGTGTGGTGTGATGAATACTTTGAATGTGTGCAAAAACTTAGTCCCTTACACATACTTAAGAATTAAATCATGAAACTTGGCTAGCAAATCTGAAATAATCCATGTTAGCTACTATGGAAATCTGAGGGGCGTTGGACTTCATTTGTTAATACATTCAATTAAACATATGAATCATGTTTGTATAATTAATTCAACCCTTTGCATATTGATTAATATCGTTTAGTTTCCGAACTCGAGGAGACTCCACAGCCACTTGCGAGCCTTCCTCCGGAGACTAACTGGGAACCCGAGCAGCAACAAGGCAAACCCCGGTTTACATTTAACAAGCTTTTATGAAGTTTTACTTTATAACCTATGGTTAGTAGTGATGAGATGTGCATTAGGTTAGGATGATTGAAAACCCAATGGAATGACCAAATAATCCTTTTATTTAAAGAGTAGCTTAGTATTCTGTCGTGTAGACTCTTGCTAGGCTCAGGTCATAGAAAGGATTTGGTAGAAGTCGAGTAGTTAAAATCTACTCGCGAGAGAGAAAGAATAGGGCACACGGGGGATTCCTAAACATGTTCCACGCAATTTACAGAAAGACGGGGCCGAGACGTATGGGGCAACAAGACGTGGAGGTCTTGTGCGTAGATCTGCTTATGTGATCAAGGACCGTGTCGTGTGCAGCCCCACTGAGCAGGTTTGAACAGTACCGGTAGCATACTGAATATATGGGCCCCAGGAAACTGATGTATCTTGGTTAACTTGGTAGTTGAGGCATTGCTCACCGTCTTGAAGGTGTTGTTTGAGGGCAGCAAGGTGTAAATCCGCTAGCGGGTTACATCGAAGACGCTTGTTCCATGTAGGGACTTCCTGCTTGGGATGGTAGGACCGGTTCAATGATTGAGTGTCCTCATGAAAGGTTGCCGTGTACGGCAGAAAGACAGTGTGCCTAGAGCAGCTTCTATATGGGCATACATGTCGTGTATACCGGGTGTTTTTTGATTGCAATCACCATCCCTCATGGTTATTTGAGTACCGCTTGTTCACTGCGTTGTGACGTAGTAAGAAAGAGTAGTTGGAGTAGGAATAACATTCATAATATAATTTAATATTGCATTGCAACCTCGTGTGCGTAAGAGATATGCAAACTAAACCTAAAAGTTTTCCCCTCTGAGGTAAGCAACATCAGGATGAAGCGGTTCTTGTTTGATTGTGGATTCACGATGTTGTGCAGCACTAGGGGACTAATTTGCTGCTTAAAAGTGAAGTTAAGAACCTACAGTTAGGCGAGTGTGGGGACCACCCCGTGGTTCACCCACTCCGGGATCGCAGAGGGTGGTGCCGTGCGATACGGCACCCAACAGCACGTAAGAAAAGATTAAGAACAACATACAAACTTTTTATTTTACATAGAAACATCGGAAGTCTTTTACAAAACTTAATTATATAGTGGAAGTATTATTTATAACTATTCTCTCATCCTAACTAAGGAAAAGTGCAGCCGTCCAGCCCGGGGACGCTACACACTAGCAACACTCACATCACGATCACGGCGGCGTGCAGGGCTCTAGCACGGCCGTGTACCCCGACGGGGGCATCGCCTCGTCCTCAGACCCATCCTCATAACTCTCACCTGCACACAGCTCAAATATTGCAACCGTGAGCACGATGGCTCATCAAGGCTTAACCGACACTCCTAATCATGAAACTCTACATGCAGGTATTGGTAAATGTAGGAAAAATGCATTGCAATAAAGACACGCTTACATGTTAATCCTTACTTTCAGTTTTATAGCAGCAGTTTAATGTGCCTTAGGCAGCCCTCACATCGGAAGTCCACAATCAAACAAGAAATGCTTTCCTCCAATGTGGTGATGCCCAAAGTGGAAGATAACTTAATGAGCTCTACATCTACATCATACATGGTTTCAAACATTAGTAGTTCAATGCAACATAATCATCTGGCTTCTTTCACTTCTTACTACGTCACAACACAGTGAACAAGCGGTACTCAAATAACCACGAGGGATGGTGATTGCAATCAGGAGACACCCGGACAACACATCACATACACCCACTTTCAAAAGTGTGGTTCTTCACACCTTCCTACTCTGTTGTATCCAACAACCTTTCAAAGGAAACCCAAATGCCAAACCGGTCCATCCGTAACGGGCAGGAGGTCCCCGCGTGGAGCGTGTCTGTGCCCACCGGCAGATATACACCTTGCTACCCTCAACCCACTCCTATAAAACGGTTGGGTAAGCCTCGGCACCCAGGTTAGCCAATTACATCGGTTTTCTGCTTATGTCAGTATGCCATCTGGTACTGTTTAAAACTTGTCCAGCAGGTCCCCACACGACTCGGTCCTCAATCGACACCAACAGGGATACGCACGTGAGACCTCCACTCACTGCATCCTGTCCCCCCTGCTGGGTCTCAGTTTCACATTCTCAAGCCATTCTCTACTCTTTTCCATCCCGTGTGATAAAATCATAACTCGCGAGTAGATTCCAACTACTCGACTTCTACCGAGATCATAAGAACATTAGCATGGCATTCTCTACTCGTCGAGTTATAAACTACCCAACCCTTCATAGGATTTAAAAGTCATGCAAGTGGGGTTTCAATAACCGTAACTCTAATGCAAGCATTTCACCCTAGACATAAGTGACACAAATGAAAACTTTGCAAAAGGTAATTAAATGCAAACCGGGGCCTGCCTTGTTGCGAGTTAAACGGGAATTTAGCGTCTGGTGGGAGGATGTCCAACGGCTCCGGTGTGTCCTCAACTTCGGTCACTATATGCAACGTAACAAAATATATGTATAGGTGCTAGTGATTTAAAAGAAGTAAACTTCTATTCATAGCTACTGCTATTTAGGTTCCTTAACTGGCTTTGGGATTTTTCCAGCGGATACTAGACTCTCTAAGGATGATCTGAGCAAAATTTGGAGAAAGTTCATTGAAGCTTGTAGTCTCCAAAATTCCCACAAGTACAAGGCTTCTCTGAATTTTAATCCCAAATCTGAAGCTTTGACATGTCTAACAATGGAATATCTAATTATAGGAGGTTGCCCTGGTTCTAACAAAATTTGTTTTACCATTTTTGGAGCTACCTACAGGAAGATATGAATTTTTGAAGTTGGTGAACAATTCTGAAAAAGTTTCTGGTGGTTTGACATTTTCAAATGAAGGCTGAAATTTGGAGTAGAATTTAGCCTAGCAAATATACTCCAATGAAGCTTAAATTTTTACAGGAGATCACTAATATTTTGAAGAATCTTCTGGCCAAATTTGAGGGAATTCCATCACAGGGATCTTCTGGAATTAATTCCAAAAAATTTAAATTTGATGAATTTTGGAGGAAATTCCAGAGATGTTCAGATCAAAATCTATGCATTTATGCAAAGCACTGACTGATAGGAATTCAACAAAATTTGTTTCACAAATTTTGAACATCCCTACAGAAAGTTATGGAGGTTTGAAGTTTGAACCATATTTCTGGAAATTAATTCTATGATTTTTAGCTAATTTATTTAACCCTGAGATAACCTACAGATTAAGCCCTCTTAATAAGATCCAAAAATCCTAAGATTTTTACTGGAGCTCAGAAACTAGGAAAAAGTTTGCTGCCCAAATTTGGGAATTTTTCATAGAGAATACTTCCTGGAATTAATCCCTAAAGGTTTTATTAAAATGAATTCCACAGAAATTACTGGGCATTTTCATAGCAAGCACTTTGTTCCTCTGAAAAGTACTCCTTATGAGGATTCCAAAAAAATTGGTCTTACCCTTTTTGGAGTATTGTACACAAAGTTAAGGGCTTGCAAAGGTTGGCCATTTTCTGGATTCAATTTCTCCACCGAAAATTCAAATGTAGGCCCCTCCTGTCGGGCTCTTCTTCAACCTCCCGACAGGAAACTTGCACGCGCTGGCGCATAGGGGTGGCGCGCCCCATTCTACCTCGTTTCTCAACCAAACTCCGGTTTCGCTCTACACCATCCTCACATCAAGATCTAGCAGCCGGGCAAGGTCTTACGGCATGAAAACGGCCGGAAACGGGTTGGCATCGGCGGGGCGGCTCGTATGCGTGGCACCGAAAAGGAGCGGCACATCCCGAGCTTCTCGTGGTGATCTAAGGTGCCGTACACCATCCCTAGAGGTCGTAGAACATGGAACGGAGCTCAACCCTCGCAGCAAATGGCGGCAAACTAGTTGTCACCGTGGACCCCGGCGTTTTTAGCCGCAGGCGGTGAATTTTCATTTCCTGGGGCAGAGGAAGGTCGGTTGGCTTCGGTATTCAGCGTGGGAGGGCGTTAGGAGCCCTAGTAGCTGAGGTTTGAATTGTAGAACGGATAATCAAGCGTGTGGAGAGAATTTCCCGATTCGGCTTTGATCAGTTCTTCACGTGCACCGGTGCCAAAATACAAATTCCGGCAAGCCGGCGATGGGGAAGAGCAGGGGAGGTCCTGAAAGAGTAACTACACATTGTGGCGGACCATAGGGTCGCTTTGCTTGAGCCATAGGGGTATGGGAGCGGCCATGCGACGTGGAACCAAGAAGGGCGCGACATGCTCTGTTTTTCCGGCGAAGAACGGCTCGCTCACGGCGGAGGAAGGTCGGGGATGAGCTGAGGAGTGGTGAAAATCGTTGAGGAGTCACCAGCGCCGCTCCTAGAGGGATCAACCGGCGCTAGGGGCACCGGCGACTGATCAGCACGATCACAGAGGCGGCGCGCGGTGTTTCTCTCGGTGAGCGCTCGAGCAACGGCAAAAGGCTTCGGTTGCACGTGTAGAGAAGAGGATTTGAGTTGTGCCGCTGCTTTGGATAGCAATCAACCACGCATGACATGATGCCTTCGGGAGCAAGTTGTTGCAAGCTTCTCGGTGGAAGGCAGGGCACAGCTCGGTGGCAACGGTGTTCAATTCCCACAGAAGCAATTTCCTCCACTGTTGTTCATGTCTCACTTCCATGTGGGTCCCACCCCACCTAATAACTCTGATATTTTCCTCCCAATTAAATCCTTTGCTTCCTCCCAAAGTCATGGTTTGAATATTTGAATTCAAATGATTTGAATCCTAGTGTGGAATTTGAACTGATTTTGGTTATATTAATTTGAATTGGAATTTGAATCCTCTCTTTTGCATTGTTCCAAAAGCATAGAAAACCACACTCAAATAATCTGATTTTTTGTGTGGATACTAATTCCAATGTGGAGAACACATTTTTGGAACCAACTTTGCATGTTGAGGAAGTTGAAATTTGAAACTGAAATTTAAATTCCAATTCGAGGGCTTCCTCTTTTAATCCCAAACATATAGTAGAACCCCTCAAAATGAGCTGAAATTCGAGAGGCCTAATATTTGGATTATGGAGACCCAAGTCATGAATTTAGATCTCCATGTTTGGAAGTTTTCGGGAAGTTTGAATCACCACTTTGAACTCACATCATTATAATTCAAAGTTTTACTTCCCCTCATTTTTCCTAAGTGTAAACGTGCTGAATTTCTTGCTACCACTTTTGGGGATTTTACATCCCTCTCCCCTTAAAAAGAATCTCGTCCCGAGATTCTAAAAGAAAAGCAAAGTGGGGAAAACTTTACCGGGTATACGATGATAGCAAGTCCGGATAATTTGCTTGTAGATAGTCCTCGCTTTCCCATGTCGCCTCATCAGCGGTATGGTTACTACACAAGACCTTGTAAAACCATAAGGTCCGATTTCTTGTGGCGTGAGTCTTTTCATCGATAATCCGGATTGGATACTCCGAGTAGATGAGGTCCGGTTGGAGAACTTCTATGTCTTCGGCTCGGATTTCAGCTGAGGGCTTGAGGCATTTCCTCAGCTGAGAGATGTGGAATACGTTGTGAATCCCCGCGAGTGACGCCGGTAACTCCAGGCGATAGGCCGCGGGTCCGCATTTTTCAATGACGGCGAACGGTCCAATGAATCGTGGTGCAAGTTTGCCCTTCACTCTGAAATGATGAACCCCATGTCATCAGAGACACACGGACATAAACATGGTCTCCAATGTCGAAGTGGAGAGGACGGCGTCTTTTATCTGCATAGCTTTTCTGACGATATTGAGCAGCCTTGAGGTTGGCTTGTATTACTCGTACTCGTTCTTCAGCATCATTCACAAATTCAATGCCGTATATTACTCGCTCACCGTACTCACACCACTTGAGTGGTGTGCGGCATTTCCAGCCGTAGAGAGTTTCATACGGCGCCATCTTGATGTTAGCATGATAGCCATTGTTATAAGAAAACTCTGCCAACGGCAAATGATAGTCCCAGTTTTTGCCGTGGTGGATGGCACAAGCGCGTAGCATGTCTTCAAGCACTTGATTCACCCGTTCAGTTTGACCATCCGTCTGCAGGTGATATACGGAGCTCCGGATCAGTTTGGTCCCCAATGACGCATGCAGCTGTTCCCAAAATCGAGCGACGAACAACGTACCACGATCTGAAATAATGGAGCGGGGAACACTGTGAAAGCACAATATCCTTGCAATATACAGCTCCGCATATTTCTTGGCTACGTAACTTGTATGTACAGGAATAAAATGAGCCAACTTGGTTAGTCGATCGACTATCACCCAGATTGAATCATGTTTGTGGGAGGTGAGAGGTAACCCGACTATGAAGTCCATGCTGATATCCTCCCACTTCCACGCTGGAATGTTCAATGGTTGCAGCTGTCTGTCTTTACGGATATGGCCGGCTTTCACACGCCAACATTCGGATACGTACTTTGCGATTTCTGTTTTCATCCGCGTCCACCAAAACCTGGTTTTCAGATCCTGGTACATCTTGTTGCTGCCCGGATGAATAGAATACTTGGATAAATGAGCTTCATCCAAGATTTTCTTCCGAAGCTTCATGTCACGGGGTACCACTATACGGTCTTTAAACCATAGAGTACTGTGTTCATCCCTTCGGAAGCATTTCATTTCGCCATTCCTCATTCTTCTCCGAATGTGCGACATTCCCATGTCTTCCTTCTGAGCTTCCATAATCTTCTCTCATATTGTAGGGACGAGAGCAAGATTATATAATGCCCCATATGGAACCAAGTATAAACTCGGCTCCTCCTCTTCAAGTGGAGTGATGGACAGATGGTTGACGTGAGATTTGCGGCTTAAGGCATCGACAACCATGCTTGCCTTACCAGGATGGTAGTGAATCTCGATCTCATAGTATTTGATCAGCTCTAACCATCTCCGTTGTGACATATTCAACTCCTTTTGAGTGAATATATACTTCAAGCTTTTGTGGTCGGTGTATAGATGCACTAAGTTCCAAAGTAAATAGTGCCTTCACATTTTCAATGCCAACGCCACTGCAGCGAGCTCAAGATCACGAGTCGGATAGTGCTGCTCACGGTTACGAAGTTGATGTGCGCCATAAGTGACCACTCTTCCTCCTTGCATCAATACACAGCCAAGCCCGATACTGGACACATCACAATATACGTCAAAGGGCTTTGTCGTATCCGGTTGAGCTAACACCGGGCTGTTGTAAGATGCTTGACCAATGCTTGGAAAGCTCCTTCACATGCTGGGCTCCAAACATATTCAGTCATCGGCTTAGCAAGCTTGGGATGAATCTCCGATAATATCCCACTAAACCGAGGAAACTGCTGACTTCATGGACAGATGTGGGGGACTTCCATTTCAGCACTTGTTCGATTTTGCTTGGATCAACTGCAATGCCTTCCGCAGAAATAATATGACCAAGAAATGGCACTTGGCTGATCCAAAACTCGCACTTGCTGAACTTGGCATAAAGCTTATGGTCTCGCAATCGTTGAAGCACGATTTGCAAGTGTTCGGCGTGTTCTTTTTCGGACTTAGAATAAACCAAGATGTCATTGATAAACACCAACACGAACTTGTCCAACTCCGGCATGAACACTGAGTTCATGAGATACATGGAATGTGACGGGGCGTTGGTGATACTAAAAGACATGACGAGATATTCATACAACCCATATCTCGTCGAGAAGGCCGTCTTCGGAATATCCTCCGCTCGGATCTTTATTTGATGATATCCTGAGCGAAGATCCATCTTCAAAAATACACTCGCACCCACAAGTTGATCGAATAGAATATCAATGTGGGGCAGTGGATATTTATTCTTGATGGTGACGGCATTGAGAGGTTGGTAATCCACACACAACCTGAAGGTTTGATCTCTTTTTCACAAACAGCGCCGAGCATCCCCATGGCGAGGAACTCGGTCGAATGAAACCCTTACTCATCAGATCATTGAGCTGCTCCTTCAATTCAGCTAGCTCATTCTGCCATCATGTACGGTCTCTGTGATATCGGTGTCGTCCCAGGTACAAGTTCGATCTTGAACTCGACATCCCTTTCGGGTGGCATGCCCGGGAGATCATCCGGAAATACGTCCGGGTATTCACAGACCACACGAATATCCTCAAGTTTTGTGGCTTCCGTGTTATATGTGGCTGGAACTTCTTGAACCGAATGGTCAAGAATGAGAGTATGTGGTTCATGAAATGGAGAGTTTAAACGAACCACACGTGGAATGATGTCAAGAACATCACCATGGTGATGTAGCCACGACATTCCTAAAATGACATCGAGTTTTTGACTCTCTAACATAATTAGAGAATTCGGATATAGATTCCCACCCAATTGCAATGGTGCTCTATAGACCATCCTATCAGCTGTTATTTTCCAACCCGGAGAGAAAATCAAGTAGGAACTTTTTGTCGGAATGATAGGAAATTAATATTTAATAACAAAAGATTGACTTATGAATATATAGGTGGCACCAAAGTCAAAAAGTATGACTACGGGATGATCTAAATAAGAAAACGTACCCGCAAAGACGGGTTCGCCTTCTGGCACATCTTCGATGGCTAAGTGATGGATGTTGCTGGGTTTTTGTGCTGGTTTCTTGGGCTGATTGCGGGGCTGATTTGCACCCTGATACGGTGCTGCACCCCTGTCCTGTCGCTGCCCGGGGCAGTCCTTGGCAATATGCCCGACATGGCCACACGTGAAGCACGTGTAGGGTGTCGGGGTCCCTCCGAATTGAGGACGGAATCCCGGTGCATGCGGTTGAAATGGAGGCGCACACGGGGCTATCCTTTGCTGCTGCTGTTGCTGTGGTGGATACGACGGTCGGAAGCCTGGTGCACTAAATTGTTGACCGCGAAACTGAGACGGTCGCACCGGTGGCTGCCATCTCTGACCGGAGGGTGAGCGATACACCACGTGGTATTTTTGTGGCGCCCCACCACTGCTGCTCACCCGCGCACTGCATTTCCTCTTATCAGAACCGCGCTCGCGCTGAGCATTTTCTTGTAAAATTACGGCATTAACAAGGTCGTTGAATGTGCCATGGTTGCTTTGGGCGAGATGGACCTTCATTTTGGAATTCAGGAACTGGAAGAACGTGTTTCGCTTCTGTTCCTCTGTTCCCACATATGATGGTGCATATTGCGCCAGCCGGTTGAATGCTCTGGAGTACTCATGAGCACTCCTCTCGCCTTGTTTCAGCTCCAGAAACTCCTGGAGCTTCCTCTCCATAACACCGGGAGGTATATGATAGGCGCGGAACGCCTCCCGGAACTCCATCCATGTGACAGCATAGCCAGCTGGTAATAAGGCGATGTAGTTCGCCCACCATGTACCGGCTTCCCCTTGAAGCTGTTGCGCTGCATACAGCGCCTTCTGGTGTTCGGTGCACCGAAGTAAACCGAACTTCGCCTCAAGAGTGCGGATGAAGCTTTCCACCTCCAAATACTCTTCGGCCTCCGTAAAGACCGGTGGACGGGTCGCCAGGAAGTCCGAATATGAACTCTATTGGGGCTGGTGTTGCCCATTGTCTTGGCGTCCTCCTGGACGGGACGCATTATGCTGCACCAGCATCCGCAGCAACTTAGTTTGCTCGTCGCGCGAGCCGAGTACTGCAGCGAGAATCTCCGCAAGATTTCTTGGAAGTTCTGGTGGTGGAGGAGGTGGTTGTTGCTTCATCGTGGTTTGCTCCGGAGGTGGAGACTCATCACCCTGAACCTGACTAGGACCTCCCTCCTCTTGCGTAGACCATGTACGCACCATTCTGCATTCATACCATTCAAACGATCAGCACATGTTTGTTTACTTCATCCAGTCTATACAATAGTAGTGCGAGAATGAAACAAATAATACGCGTAACATTCACACATATGGATAAAGTATAAACTTTATACAACATATACATCCCTGGACCAAGGCACACGATCGAGTTCCAAAGTAATGAACGTTATGGATTAAAAGTACAGTTCGACCATCATGGGTCGCCACGGGAAGTTAAGTGCGTTAGCAAGCGTAAATCCTCGCTACTATACTGGACCCAAACATGTCCTCACTCAAAGTGATATGTTGAATGCATAATATTTTCGACTCCCACTCACTGTTTTACAACAGCCGCTGGATATCGAAATGTACAACCAAGTGTTTTGATTGAAAACTTCAAACATGGTTTTCTCTGTCCAGCTTCTGGTCCAGCAGACCAGTTTGGATAATTCAACTGTTTTGACCACTTTGGAAGAAAAATCTAGACTGGAGCTCAACCACAAAGTTGTAATAGACTCAAAAGCAATCCAGATTGTATTTATTTGCCTCCATAGCCTCGCTAGTTTAGGAGTTATGATTTTCACAAGTTGACAGATTTTTCTCAGGAATTTTGACAGCACCTCCTTTGCAAGTTGCTGTTTTGTTCACAAAATTCCAACTATTTCTGCCCCCAATCTAGGAAAAAACTGAACTACAAAGTTGTAGCACATTCCCTACACTTTCCATCGGTGTCTTACTTGACCCTTAGGAACTTTTCTACAAGAAGTTGTGGTCGAAATACAGAAAATTCCAGAGAGCATTTTTGGTGTGCCCTGTTTCTGGACGGTACATACTCATCTGAGATTTTCATCCATTTGGGGGGGTGATTTTGTTCTGAAGTTCTACATAAAAGTTGTAGTAGACTGCAAGACCTTTCCATAATGGTATAACACACCTCCATTGGTTCAATAATCAAATGTTATACCCTGTTAAATTCAGAAAAAATTCTGCCGAAACAGGGGAGGTTGTTCCTAAGTCTTTGAAATTTTATCTATACTCCCAATTGACTCTTAGTTCAATATGGGAGTTCAATAACCCCTAAATTGAATCCTAAACTACAATTTTACTCTTTTCTTTGAAAATATCCTTTTTATGCAGCTAATATCTCATTTCGGTACTACGGTTCCTCACCAAAGAAAAATCCTAAGCCAGTATTACGGCATAAACGTGTCAAATGTTGGAACTAAGAACGTCGCTCACAAATGATTTCTTAACGTCATGCTCTAATGTGGTTAATGTACCTGCAGAAGACCACACAATAATGGTGCACACAAGGGTTTAACATTTCAGGCAGATCCATATCGTAGTAAAAAAATACGGTCTGTATCATTGCCATACGGATCGTCCTTGAATCAAGCCACGTCTCAAGGTACATGGTCGTGTTTTCACACCATACGACGGGGAACCCAAGTAGAGCTCGAACGGGTCGTCACGGTTGGGAATTTTATCAACCAAACGGATACCACCTACTGCCTCATGACCGTTGAGGCACGACGATGGCGAGCGCTGCGCATGGCCCTTTGAACATTGAACGTTCAAGAGTTGCATACCATCATGTTACTTAACACACGATGGGGTATTCTCACTTTTGCCTAAAGCACGCTGGAGATCAGCGTTTTCATATGCTCTCAGAACCATGAGAAGGTTCAGAGACTCATATTCACTATCGTGCCAAGCCACGGCAAACCATTCCATACTATTGCTCATATGGCTAGCTTACCGCAATTGATCCACCTGCGGTGGCGTACCTTTCCTCTTACCTGACATCGGAGTGTCGTTACAGAATGTATAACACAAGCTTTTCCACCATAATATCTACTACTATCATAGACCTTATGTGGGCATAGTTACTAATCCTCACTCGACTACTTCTAAGTTTTTAAAATAGGCTCTTTTTGAGCGTGCTACTCCCAATGCGGCTCTGATACCACGACTATGGGGACCACCCCGTGGTTCACCCACTCTAGGATCACAGAGGGTGGTGTCGTACGATGCGGCACCCAACAGAACACAATAAAAGATTAAGAACAACATAAAAAACTTTTTATTTTACATAGAAACCGCGGAAGTCTTTTACAAAACTTAATTATATAGCGGAAGTATTATTTATAACTATTCGCTCATCCTAACTAAGCAAAAGTGCAGACGTCCAACCCAGGGATGCTACACACTAGCAACGCCCACACCACGATCACGGCGGCGTGCAGTGCTCCAGCTCAGCCGTGTACCCCGACGGGGGCATCGCCTCGTCCTCAGACCCATCCTCAAAACTCTCACCTGCACACAGCTCAAATATTGCAACCATGAGCACGATGGCTCAGCAAGGCTTAACCGACACTCCTAATTATGAAACTCTACATGCAGGTATTGGTAATGTAGGAAAAAAAGCATTGCAGTAAAGACACACTTACATGTTAATCCTTACTTTCAGTTTTATAGCAGCAGTTTAATGTGCCTTAGGCAGCCCTCACATCGGAAGTACACGATCAAACAAGAAACGCTTTTCTCTGATGTGGTTATGCCTAAAGTGAAAGATAAACTTAATGAGCTCTACATCTACAACATACATGGTTTAAAGACATTAATAGTTCAATGCAGCACATTTATCTGGCTTCTTTCACTTCTTACTACATCACAGCACAATGAACAAGCAGTACTCAAATAACTGCGAGGGACGGTGATTGCAATCAGGAGACACCCAGACAACACGTCACATACACCCACTTTCAGATTTGTGGTGCTTCACACCTTCCTACTCTGTTGTATGCAACAATCTTTCAAAGGAAACCCAAATGCCGAACCGGTCCATCTGTAACGGGCAGAGGTCCCCGCGAGGAGCGTGTATGTGCCCACCGGCAGATTTACACCTTGCTACCCTCAACCCACTCCTATAAAATGGTTGGGTAAGCCTCGAAACCCAGGTTAGCCAATTACATCGGTTTCCTGCTTATGTCAGTATGCCATTCGGTACTGTTCAAAACTTGTCCAGCAGGTCCGCACATGACTTGGTCCTTAATCGACACCAACATGGCTACGCACGTGAGACCTCCGCTCACTGCATCCTATCCCCCCTGCTGGGTCTCAGTTTCACATTCTTAATCCATTCTCTACTCTTTTCCATCCCATGTGATAAAATCTTATCTCACGAGTAGATTCCAACTACTCGACTTCTACCGAGATCCTAAGAACATTAGCATGACATTCTCTACTTGTCGAGTTGTAAACTACCCAACCCTTCATAGGATTTAAATGTCATGCAAGTGGGGTTTCAATCATCTTAACTCTAATGCAAGCATTTCACCCTAGATATAAGTGATACAAATGAAAATTCCCACAAGTACAAGTCTTCTCTGAATTTTGATCCCAAATATGAAGTTTTGACATGTATAACAGTGAAATATAAAATTAGAGGAGGTTGCCCTGGTTCTAACAAAATCTGTTTCACCATTTTGGAGCTACCTACATGGAGATATGAATTTTTGAAATTGGTGAACAATTCTGAAAAAGTTTCTGTTTGGTTTGAAATTTTCAAATAAAAGGATGAACTTTATTATGAAGGAAATATACTCCAATAAAGCTCAAATTTTTACAGGAGATAGAATCTTCTGGTCAAATTTGAGGGAATTCCATAACAGGATCTTCTGGGATTAATTCCCAAAGATTTAAATTTGATGAATTTTGGAGAAACTTCAAGAGATCTTCAGATAAAATTATCTGCATTTCTGCAAAGTAATGACTGAGAGGAATTCAACAAAATTTGTTTCACAAATTTTGGACATCCCTACAGAAAGTTATGGAGGTTTGAAGTTTGAACCATTTTTCTGGAAATTAATTCTATAATTTTTAGCTAATTTATTTAACCCTGAGATAACCTACTGATTAAGCCATCTTAATCAGCTCCAAAAATCATAAGATTTTTACTGGAGCTCAGAAACTATGAAAAGGATTTGCTTCCCAAATTTGGGAATTTTTCATGGAGAATCCTTCCTGGAATTAATCCCTAAAGGATTTACTAAAATGAATTCCGCAGAAATTACTGGGCATTTCATAGGAAACACTTTGTTCCTCTGTGATGTACTCCTTAGGAGGATTCCAAAAAAAAAAGGAATCACCCTTTTTGGAGTTTTCTACACAAAGTTATGGGCTTGCAAAGGTTGGTCATTTCTGGATTTAATTTCTCCACAGATAATTCAAACATGGGCCCCTCCTGTCGGGCTCTTCTTCAACCTCCCGACAGGAAACTCGTGCGCGCCGGCACAGAGGGGTGGCGCGGCCACGTTCTACCTCGTTTCTAAACCAAATCGGCTTCGGATTCGCTCTACACCATCCTCACATCAAGACCTAGCAGCCGGGCAAGGTCTTATGGCATGAAAACGGCCGGAAACGGGTCGGCATCGGCGGGGCAGCTCAGATGCGTGGCGCCGGTGAGGAGCGGCACGTCCCAAGCTTCTCCTGGCGAGCTAAGGTGTCGTACACCATCCCTAGAGGTCGTAGAACATGGAACGGAGCTCAACTCTCGCAGCAAACAGCGGCAGACTAGTTGTCACCGTGGACCCCGGCGTTTTTAGCCGGCGTGGCGAATTTTCGTCG
This sequence comes from Neostapfia colusana, assembly GCA_030760725.1. NCBI lineage: Eukaryota > Viridiplantae > Streptophyta > Magnoliopsida > Poales > Poaceae > Neostapfia > Neostapfia colusana. The sequence continues at coordinate 36,509,264 of JASWHV010000013.1, read as the reverse complement.
CCCGGGGCGGAGGAAGGCCGGTTGGCTTCGGTATTCGGCCTGGGAGGGTGCTAGGATCCCTAGTAGCTGAGGTTTGAATTGTAGAACGGATGATCAAGCGTGTGGAGAGAATTTCCTGATTCGGCTTTGATCGGTTCTTCACGTGCACCGGTGCCAAAACACAAATTCTGGCGAGCCGGCGACGGGGAGGAGCATGGGAGGTCCAAAAAGAGTAACTAAACGTTGTGGCACACCTTAGGGTCGCTTTGCTTGACCGTAGTGGTACGGGAACGGCCGGGCAACGTGGAACCAAGAAGGGCATGACGTGCTCTGTTTTTCCGGCGAAGAACAGCTCGGTCACGGCGGAGGAAGGTCGGGGATGAGCTGAGGAGCAGTAAAAATTGTTGAGGAGTCGCCGGTGCAGCTCCTAGAGGGATCAACCGGCGCTAGGGGGACCGGCGGCCAATCAGCGACGATCACAGAGGCGGCGCGCGGTGTTCCTCTCTGTGGGCGCTCGAGCAACGGCAAAAGGCTTTGGTTGCATGTGTAGAGAAGATAATTTCAGTTGTGCCGCTGCTTTGGATAGCAATCAACAACGCACGACGTGCTGTCTTCAGGAGCAAGCTGTTGCAAGCTGCTCGGTGGAAGGCAGGGCACAGCTCAGTGGCAACGGTGTTCAATTCCCACAGAAGCAATTTCCTCCACTGTTGTTCATGTCCCACTGCCATGTGGATCCCACCCCACCTAATAACTCTGATATTTTCCTCCCAATTAAATCCTTTGCTTCCTCCCAAAGTCATGGTTTGAATATTCGAATTCAAATGATTTGAATTCTAGTGTGGAATTTGAACTAATTTTGGTTATTTGAATTTGAATTGGAATTTGAATCTTCCCTTTTGCATTGTTCCAAAAGCATAGCAAACCACACTCAAATAATCTTAATTTTTGTATGGATACTAATTCCAATGTGGAGAACACATTTGTGTAACCAACTTTGCATGTTGTGGAAGTTGAAATTTGAAACTGAAATTTAAATTCCGATTCGAGGGCTTCCTCTTTTAATCCCAAACATATAGTAGAACCCCTCCAAATGAGCTGAAATTTGAGAGGCCTAATATTTGGATTATGGAGACTCAAGTCATGAATTTAGATATCCATGTTTGGAAGTTTTCGGGAAGTTTGAATCATCACTTTGAACTCACACCGTTATAATTTAAAGTTTTACTTCCCCTCATTTTTCCTAAGTGTAAATGGGCTGAATTTCTTGCTACCACTTTTGGGGATTTTACAGCGAGTCTATTTTGCAATCATACCTTACCTATCTTAGACCCTCTTGATCGTATAGAGTTCCTTGTTTCAGGCGCATCGGTCAAGACTTGCTGAGCCTTCGTGCTCAAGTTTGCTATATAAGCTGTTGCAGCAGGTGAGGGGCCATCTATGGCCTCGTCTAACAAAGGGCTCGAATGGGAGGCCACACCCCCGCCGCGGCACACGGCTGAATCGGAGCCCTGCTCGCCGCCTTGAGAAGGAAATACTGGTAGAGTGAACCGTCCTCGAGCTGTACTGTTCACTATTTTGCATAGTTAGTTTGTAGTGAGTGAGTAAAAGAAAAGACTTCCACTGTACATATTTTCAAATGTAATATATCTTCCGGTTGACCTTGTTGGTTCAAGCATATGTGATGTAATATGAATGTCTTTTGAAGTGTGTTGTCGGGTGTCGCATCACACGACACCACCCTATGCGATTCCTGGAATGTTGGGATCATCGGTCCCCACAATTGGATCCATGGACTGCCATGTGCCGTCCTCTGATTGGATGGAAGTGTATAATTAAGGATTGCTCCCCTTAATCCTCCTCAATTCTGCATAAAATCCCTGCATGCACAATTTTTTCCAAGTACAAGTGGAACTATGTTATTTTGATATGCGTGCAAGAAATGTTTATCCCTTCACATAATTGAGTTATATTGACCGTCTAAATTGGTATTTAATGACCGTCAACACCACGACGGGGGACAACCTGAGTGCTAGGTGCGGCAGTTGGACCACCTGAAGGCCTAGTCGGACCATAGGGTGAACAGAAACGCGGAGGAGCTCTGTTGTGTGAGGAGGTAGGACCACTCGAAGACGCACTCGGACCACCAAGTGTAGCGGTTGGACCACTCATAGATGCGGTCGGTACGCGTGGAGAACAGAGGCTCGCAGTGGCTCTTTTGAGCATGGCGGTTGGACCGTCCAAAGACGCGGTTGGACCGCCGAGTGGAGACCCGAAGAGACTCTGTTAGGTGTGGTGGTCAGACCGCTCGAATACGCAATCTATCTGCCGTGGGGCACGGTCCGACTGCCTAAAGGTGTGGTGGGACCACCAGGCGTACAGAAACGTGGTGGAACAATGCTACTGCATCAAGCACCTGCAAAATTATGATTGCTAAATGGCAAATAAGATGTTGGGAGGTTGGAAATCACAGAGAAAGGAAACACAGACTCATCAAATGTAACATGACAGGAGATGATGATCCAATTAGTGGCTAGGTCTAAACAATGATACCCTTTATAATATGAAGGATAACCAAGAAAGACACAAGCGATGGAATGGGGAGGAAGCTTGTGGGCAAATGTAGAGGAGGGGTTTGGCTAGCACTTGCATCCAAAAACTCACAAATGAAAAATGTCGGGGTGGGTGCCAATGAGATCAAAATATGGAATGAAAAACAAAGACGTTTTGGTTGGTCACAAGTTAATCAAATAAGTAGCAATATGAAATGTTTCTACCCAATAAGCAGTTGGAACACTAGCATGGAACATAATAGAGCGGATTTTCTCATTACTGGTTCAAATAATATGCTCAGAACATCAATTTTTAAGGAGACGTGTGAGAATAAAAAATACGCATAATGACACAATGGCGAAAGAAGAGTGCACGAAATATAGAGTTTCCAAATTCACAACCATTTTCATATTAGATAACTTTAATGGTGCGGCCAAAATTAGTGGAGACAGGCACAAAAGTATGCCAATGTCAGAAAAGTGTCAGATTTGAGGCGAAGTGGAAAAGTCTATAAATAAAGTAACCAGAAACACTTGGCAACGGAGAGGTTTACAAGTCAAAATTTATTAAACTAAAAATAATTACGGCTCGAGAATTTGATGTTGCAAAAGGAAGCCATGTATAATGACCAAGCTGATAGACATGATAAAGAGTATCAAGTTCCTTTTCATTATAAGAAGGACAAATTTTAGACAAAGTCTCAATACTAAATGACCAAGACGACAATGCCGAAGAGTAGATTTATGAAGAGGCAGATGTGTTGGCAAAAAACTGGGGTAGAGCCGTCTGGAACTATGGCACCTAACGATCATGTTCCTTGTGTGCAAATCCTTCACAGAAATGTTAAAAGGATCAAATTCAATGTAAACATTGTTGTCAGTGGTGAACTGACGAATAAAAACCAAAACTTTAATAATGTGAAGAGACACAAAAATGCAACGCAAATGTAAAGGATGAGTGGAGTGGAAAAAAGTTCGACCAGTGGAGGTAACGGGCAGCGTCGACCCATTACCGACAACAATAGAATTAGGATTGGGAGAAGAAGAAGGTTGGGAGGAGATGAGGTTACTGGAGGAGGATGTCATGCGGTTGTCTGTGCTGAAATCTATGTACCATTCAGAGGAAGGAGGCGGCATGAGTGACATGTTGTTTAACGAGTTGGCTACCTTGTTTTGGTCCCAAACAACATGGGAGAAGGTGTCCAACCGTACCGAGGAGCGGTGATCGGACCACAAAAGGACACGGTCTGACCATCGTGGACCACAGTTGGACCGCCTGTCATTTAGAAGCGTGGTGGTCTGTAGGCGGGTGCGCCATAGGTGTCCCTGTATGCCAGGAAGGCCTGATTATGAGGGGTAGGTGCACGGGGGAGTGATGGTGTGTCGGGAAGAGGAACGAGGAGTCCTCTAGGATATGCGCCTGTAGCTCCATCCCATAGCTGAAGGGTCTTGTTCTATGGATTGCCAGGCATGGGCACCCGTCGGTATGCTGGTTCCTGTTATTTTTTTTGTGTTGATTCTTGCTGAATTGCCTCAAGTCGGGGGAGAGGCAGCATCAGCAGGGGGTCGTTTGTGCAAAAGAGTAGCCCAGAGTCGCAGGTGGTGGCAGCGTGCGACCAACAACCGTAGTGGTGCCAACCATTGCATTGGAGTTCTTTGGTTTGGATGCCATCTCAATCTCAAGCTGGAGATTGTTACAGACTGTAGCAAAGGTGGGAAAGGGGCGCTGTCACTTGAGTAGGGACGGCATGTGAGAGAAGAGCCTGTTGGGGCTGAGAAGCGTCGTGAGCATGAGGCTTCGTTCCAAGACGGCCTCACCCAAGTCACGGAATGTGTCGGCCATTGACTTGATGCGATGGTAGTAGTTGGAGATGGAGAGGTCTCCCAGGACGAACGTGCGAAACTTGGCGTAGAGAATCATCTCATGTCTCTTCCAACCCATCAGACACATGGAGCAAGCAATGGGATAAGGCCACGAGGTGATCTCAATGAGGTTGAGGAGATGGTGGCATAGAGCCATGAACCGAAGGTGCAGTTCAAGAGGCGCCAATGAGGATCAGCGACATCGTTGTGGTGCACTCAGCAAAAACGTGATCATATTGCTCGTACTTACCAAGCGTGTTGAGGAAGATAACCTGTCGGCGTTTGGGTTTCCGACTGATAACTAATGTGCTGCGCGTTCATCCTCGAGATGTCCTAGCTAAGAACACAAAGGAATTATACTGGTTCAGGCAAGGTGCCCTACGTCCAGTATGGAGTGTCTCGCAGTTCTTTCTTAAGAATGGGGGTGGTTCTCTTACAAATGCGAGATCTTGTCCCCAGGGAGTCAATCGGCTCCTCCTTTTATACTCGCTCTCGCCGTTTCTCTCATTACAAGTGGGGAGGCATGGGTAGAGGGACGACTGTATCATCGTATGTCAGCCAGAGTACTTGATGGAGTCACCGTATCGGGAGTCCGCCGCCCCACCTGCTCCAGCCTTGCCGTCGGGGTAAGCCATACCGGAGCGCACGCACGTTCCGCATATTCCTCCTCTTCTGTTCCGTCGGACGGGATGTGCACTCAATGCTCTCTCTGGGGATGGCACTCGATTGCCTTCCCACTTGACCATGGTGCCAACTTAGCATTGAAGGCCATCTGCTTCTCGCCTACCTGAGGTCAGGCTCGGGCCTCCTCTCTGGGGTCTTCCCTTCGCCTGAACATCGACGGGGAGGCTTGCTGCTCTTCCCAGGGGTCGAGATCGGGACCCCTATTCTGTCCGCTTCGTCGTCTTCCGAATCGGGCCCGAACCTCTGTAAAATCCCCAAAAGTCTAGCAAGTGGCTCAACTAATTCCAAACATGGGGAGCTAAAGTCATAATTTGGTTCTCCATATCTCAAATAATAAACCTGCCAAATTTCAGCTCATTTTGAGGGGATTTATTATTAGTTTGGAATTAAGATAGGAAGCACTCAAATCTGAATTCAAACTTCAGTTTCAAATTCAAACTTCTCCAAAATAGCAAATTGGGTTCACAGACGTGTTCTTCACATTTGAAATAGTATCCATGCCAAAATTCAGATTATTTGGGTTTAGTTTGCAATGGTTTTGAATCAATGAAATGGAGAAATTCAAATGTTGATTCAAATTCAAACATCCAAATGGCATTCAAACTTTACACCCAAAAATTGAATGAAGTTGAATTCAAAAATTGAAATCCATTACTTTGAGAGGAAGCAAAGCTTTTAATTTGGAGGAGGAGAGGAAAATATCAGCTGAAATTAGGTGAGGTGGGGGTCCACATGTCAGCCACACTTAGCCTCAAACCGCCTCTGTTTTCCCCCGCCGAGGGCCGAGCGAGCACCAGCTCTCGGGTGACCCACTCTGGATGAATTTCACTGCTCCACCTCACGTCCTGGTGATCAGACCGTATGAAGAAGTGATCATCACGTCTTTCGGCCATGCACAGGACCATTTCACCCGTCGTTCGCCCTCCCTCTCACGAGCGCTCTCTTCAGTTCTTGCCGCCACCTGATCACCTCTCGGTTCCTCGATGTCCTGGCGACACAGTCCGTATCACGACCAACATTCCACAGCAAAGAGAAGCACCCTCCTCTGCTCGAATCTACGGTGAAATCTCCATACCATTTCATACACCATCGGGGGAGAATTGTCCATTTTACCAAGAGCGAGTTCATAGGGCCTAGTGGATCAAAGTTCCGAAATTCTTGATGCTTGGTCTATAACAGCTCGTATCCCTGGAACTATACCTCCAAAATCTTTCTACGATCATCTAGGATCAACAAGCATCGAAAACCATTGATTCTATGAACTGTTCTTTGAGTTTTTAGGGTCGCCACCGATTTAGCCCTAGGTCGACAGTGAGCTCCTACCTCCGGCCGTTTCCACGGCAAGATGGGTCCATATTCATGCTTAGCATGTTCCCACAGAGCTGTAGAAAGAAACCGTTTCCAAAATAAGGTTTTGTGGAGCTCGGGCAACCTCACCGGAGTTAGAGCCGCCGCTGTCGCCGTCGCCGGCTAGGTTCCAGTCACTGAGAGCCGGAGTGGACCCCAAAAACGAGTTCCCCGAGGTCTAAAACCTATGGGCGGCGAATATCAGCCCCGGAGACGGCCAGGAAGACCATTCCGGTGGACCTTGCTGGCGCGTGCCACCTCCTGAGCGCCTCTGGTGTGAGGAGGAAGAAGCTCGGGTGGAACCCACTGTCAGCCGTTTAAACATTTCAGTTTATTTTCAGAATTCCATTCGAACTTTAAAGCCCCATAACATTCAGCAGGAATGTCCAAAATTTGTAAAACAAATTATGTTGAATTCCTCTTGATTAGTACTTTGCAGAAATGCAAAGAAATTGGTCTGAAGATTTGTGGAATTTTCACCAAAATTCCTTAAATTTAAATATTTGGGAATTAATTCCAGGATATCCCTATTATGGAATTTGCTCATATTTTGCCAGAATATCCTTCATAACTCTAGTGATCTCCTGTAAAAATTTGAGACTCATTGGATTATATTTGCTAGGGCAAACCTTGTTCCAATTTTCAGCCTTCATTTGAAATTTCCAGTTTAAACAGAATCATTTCAGAAATTTCCACCAACTTCAAAAATCAATTTATCCGTGTAGGTATCTCAAAAAAATATGAAACAAGTTTTGCTAGAACCAGGGAGACCTTTTCTAATTATATTATCCACTGTTAGCTATGTCAAAGCTGCAGATTTGAGATCAAAATTCAGAGAAGCTAAGTACTTGTGGGAAATTTTGGAGACCACAAGCTTCCATGAAATTTCCTCCAATTTTTCTCAGATCATCCTCATAGGATCTAGTCTCCACTGGAAAATTTCCAAATATTTCCTCATTGCGCTTTGACGTAGTAATGATTGAAAGAGGCCAGAAGAATATGATGCATTGAATTATCATTGTATTGCAACCATGTATGCTGTAGATGTAGAGCTCACTAAATTTATATTCCACTATGGGCAAAACCACATCAGAAGGAAGCGTTTCTTGTTTGATTGTGGAATTCCGATGTGAGGGATGCTCAAGGCATACGAAATTGCTGCTGTAAAACTGAAAGTAAGGATGAACATATAGGCGAGTTCTTTATCGTAATGTCACTTCCTATTTTAAGAATCCCGGCATGTAGAGTTTCATATTTAGGAGTGTCGGATAAGTCTTGCTGAACCATCATGCTCATGGTTTCTTTAAAGTCCCCAAAAAGTGCTAGCAAGAAATTCAGCACATTCACACTGAGGAAAATGGGGTGAATTAAAACTTTGAATTATAACGGTGTGAGTTCAAAGTTTTAATTCCACATCTGCACTTTGAACTCACACCGTTATAATTCAAAGTTTTAATTCACTCCATTTTTCTTAAGTGTGAATGTGCTGAATTTCTTGCTAGCACTTTTTGCGGATTTTACAACAATCATGAGCACGATGGCTCATCAAGACTTATCCGACACTCCTAAATATGAAACTCTACATGCAGGGATTCTTAAAATAGGAAGTGACATTGCAATAAAGGACTCGCCTATATGTTCATCCTAACTTTCAGTTTTACAGCAGCAATTTCGTATGCCTTGAGCAGCCCTCACATCGGAATTCCACAATCAAACAAGAAACGCTTCTTTCTGATGTGGTTTTGCCCAAAGTGGAACATAAATTTAGTGAGCTCTACATCTACAGCATACATTGTTGCAATATAATGATAATTCAATGCATCATATTCTTCTGGCCTCTTTCAATCATTACTATGTCAAAGCGCAGTGAACTCTTAATAGCAGCAACCAACGTTAAAAGATTTCTTCTAATAAAGAATTACCACTAATACGTATATTTTTGTTGCATATCCTATAGTAACCGAAGTCGAGGACGCTCCGGAAGCCTTGGAGATCCTCCCGCAAGAAGCTAACTTTCCGTTTGACTCGCAACCAGGCAAGCCCCGTGTGGGTACCCTGCAGACTGGGTACTTCTGCGTAGTGGGTAAAAGACAGCCTGGGCCCCAGCATAAGCCACGTGCCCTGAGCCCCAAGGACAGACTTCGGCTACCACGTGCGCCTGGGCTCCGGAGCTGCCACGTGTTTCCGGCCTCTGGGGCTCACTACCGGCCGAGAATGGCTCTGGAGCCACCATGTGTCTAATGGTGCCAGGCCCGACCTCCCGCCAGGGGGGGGCTCCGGCGCTGCCACGTGTCCAGAACCTCCGAGCCGTGTCCCTCGCCGGAGAGAGCTCCGGAGGCGCCGCGTGTCCTAAGGCTCCAGGTCCGACCTCCAGAATGGGAGGGCTCCGGTGCTGCCACGTGAGCAACGACTCCAGGCATCCCTTCCCGCCAAGGAGAGCTCCGGAGGTGCCACGTGTCCTATGGCTCTGGGCCTGACCTCTGGCATAGGAGGGCTCTGGTGCTGCCATGTGTCCAATGACTCCGGACCCCTCGCAACACCGCAAGTCAGCTCTGGTGGAGACGTGTGTCCTGGGGGCCAGCCATCCGGAAGCCGCGCCGACAAGCAACGGGCAGATAGCCAAGGAGTAAAGAGGAAGGTGCGTTGTGAGGCCGTGCATTCAAGGTTCGCACCTTCCCCAGAAGCATGGCACACGGCGCATGCCTCCATCCTTTGTCTGTCCAATATTACGATGAAAGACAGGGTGGCAAGACGTGATGGCGGAGCAGTGCCGCCCAGAGGCACAGAGCCACCCAGCAGAGCGAGAGGACGCAGCGACAAGACGGGTACTTCATCATCACCTACTACCTGGTCAGAGGCGTCCGACGGGACAGGCGGCGGGCCTTAACTCCTCCGACAGCGACAGTGCATATAGCTGTAAATGTCCTAGCTCATGTATAGGGTACAGATAGCCGTGGGGCCACCTGTAAGGCCCTGGGCCACATTGTAACTGCCCCGGTCTTGGGCTATAAAAGGACCGGGGCAGCCTCCGGGCAAAGGGTTCACACTCTCTCACACGCGGGGTTCACACTCAACACACTCTCACACTCATACGGGCAAGCAATACAACAAGCACACCCATGGACGTAGGGTATTAGGCTCCAGCAGCCCGAACCACGTAAATCCTCGTGTCCATCTCGCCATTGTGCTCTGACCTTCAAAACCACTAGCCCCTCCTAAAAAAGATCCTCCGCGGGCTGCTTCCGAGCTGACCGAGGGAAGTGTCACAGGAAAATACTTCGACATTTGACGAGCCAGGTAGGGGGGGCTTTCTGGTTTTTGGAGCTGTTCGTGAAGCTCACAATGGTGAATATCCAGTCTCTCGGAGGTTCTTCCTGCCCCTCACGCCGCCAGCAGCAGAGGGAGCAGGAAGCGTTCTTCGTTCCCAAAGCGGGAACGTCTGCGCCGGGGTCAGTCTCTACAGCGACGGTGCCCGTTGCCTCTTGGCAGCCTTCGGTTGCGACGGCGTTGCAAGCACAGACCGAAGCCAGCCCGGAGAGCGCGCTGCTAGCAGCTCACGCGCTTCTTCACAATCCCCCGAGCGCGGGAGCTTCCCCGTCCGCTGCTGAGCAGTGGCGCAATTATGTGAGCCACCTGGTCATCGCTGCGCTCAACTCGCCGTGTCACCGGACACGGCGGCCAGAGATGGTGCAGCTACCTCCCCGTACCCTAACAAGGGATTACAGGACGGAAGCAACCCACTCGATGGCGACGTCCAAGCTCTCCACCGCAGACCTCAGAGATGAGCTGGACCATCGCTGCCGTCAAAAAGAAGATGGTCACGTCACCATCGAGCGACAGCGCGAGCGGCATCGCAACCTCGAGGAGGAGTATGGTACCCCGGGTACCATGCACCCCATCCACACGGGCCAGAACCCCGTCTCCCCAGGCTCAGTGGGAGGCTACATGGCTCCGGCCCCACACCTTCGTATGGTGGTGTGGCCACGTATGCTGCGGCCGCACTTGCCGGACAAGTTCGGCGGGACAGTCAACCTTGTCGAGTTCCTACAGATCTACTCCACCGCCATCCTAGCTGCAGGAGGGGATGAAGCTATCATGGCCAACTATTTCCCCGTGGTTGTGACCAGGTCAGCCTGGTCATGGCTCATGAACTTGACCCAGGAGTCCATAACCTCCTGGGAAGAGTTGTGCCGTCAGTTCACAACCAACTTCAGGAGTTCCTACACCCGAGTGGGCGCGGAGGCCGACCTCCACGCCCTGCAATAACCACCGGGAGAGTCGCTGCGCTCCTTCATCCAGCGTTTCTCCCAGATTAGAAAGACCATCCCCCTCATCTCCAATGCCTCCATCATTGCCGCCTTCCGGCAGGGCGTCCGCGACAAGAAGATGCTCGAGAAGTTGGCCACGCACGATGTCCAGGACGTCTCCGAGCTCTTCAGCTCAGCGGACAAGTGTGCAGGGCTGCGGAGGGCCTCAAATGGCACACACCACCTGGCAAGGGGATGTTCAGTGAGTTCGTCACTGGAGCCGCAGCCCAGAGCAGCGGCAAGAAAAAGAAGGCCAGCGGCAGGGAAAAGCCGCTGGCCGGAGCCCCCACTGCAGCAGAAGTAGCAGCTGCAGGGGGCCGGGGGCCACGCACCGACAAGCGCCCGCGACAGCCGTCTGACAGCGACGACAGCGACCAGAGGTGCCCGGTCCACAACACCAAACGGCACAGCGTCAGCGAGTGCCGGAAGATCCAGAAGCTGGTGGAGTGCTTCCGAGAGCTCTGACAGCAGCGCCAGGATGGTGCACCCTTCCGCCAGCGGGAGGGCAAGCAAAAGGCTGTTCCAAAGGTCAGAAACGACAAGGAGATGGGGTTCCAAGACTCCAAGCGGGCGTTGAAGGTCATATATGACCAAGGAGAGGGCTCCGACTCTGACCACAGCGAGCGACGCAAGATGCTCTACGCCTAACCAGGCGTCCCCCCTCCGTCGTGCGACAAGGTCTCAGCCGACGTCAAGACATACGGTGAAGCCACGCAGGATCAGCTTCTGTGTGAAGAGTAGGCAACCCAAGGTAGGGCTACCTGGTGCCTCGGCCAATGCTTTCTCGTGGAGGGGTTACAAACCCTCTCCCCAGCTGAGAGGGTTCCTCCCGACCAGTACAAGTATGCCGCTCCAGGTGCGCCCATCTGGCTGCAGGGGATGGTATCTCTACCTAGACCACAAGACATAGAACACCTCAGTAAGTTATACCCTTAGCGCAGTGGTTGGATATTTTTTTCTTTTTCTCTTTCTTGTAAGGTTGTCATAGTGTCTAGGAACAACACTTAGAACAGCTAAAGTCCCGAAAGGGTCCAACTACTCTTGTTATCCGGGGTGGGTCGCTGCCTTCTTACACGGCTTGTTACCTCCTATTGCCCGAAGGAAGCCAGAAATAAGACAAGTGTATCCTACCCTGTGCACTTTATTTATAGCTTGTGCTAACTCATGCATATCAATTGTAAATGGCATGTTCGGAGCCTGTCCTACACACTTGTCCTAGGTACCGTGCCACTGGAAGGTCTCCTTGCTGAAAGGTTAATGCCTGTGGGAGGTCCAGGGTGTGTTGCATGCTAGGCCTGGTTCCGTACCCTTAGCGTGCACATCCTGCCTCCCCTGCGCTACAACTGAGTACTCGAGGGCCAGAAAGAACACGCCTGCGGAAAAGAAAAGTAACCGGAACCCGGACATTGCCCCAATACTCTTTACGTGTTTTCTTTCCGTACCGCTCCGGCCGTGTGGCCAGTCACTTTTTCCTGCGTTCAACCGTAGCAAGAGCCTGTTGCAGGCGGGTCTGCTTGAGGTACCTGTGGCGTACCCGGGGTCCTGTGGTTGTCTCATTTCTCAGGGGCCCTATGGCACCGAATGGCCCTCCCCTTAAAGGCTTACACCAGCGGGAGGTCCAGGGTGTGTAGCCTGCTTGGTCTGGTTCCGTACCATTAGCGTAAACATCCTGCATCTCCAGCGCTACAGCTCAGTACCAGGGAACCGGACGGCTCATACCCCTGAGCAAGGTTTTAACCATATCCTAGACGACCCACATCAAATTACCCAAGCCCCGAAGCTCAGCTAAGGACTGTAAGACATAGTAAAGCTACCAAAAAAAGGAAGAGTGACTAGAGAGCACGGCTACCCCCTTTTCTCTACCATTCTCGCAGGTCTGAACAGGTACTTGGCGTCCCGGGCCTCCCAGGAGGTCCGATGCTGATGCCTGCCTCATCCAGTCTACTTGGTAGGTGCATCCCAACTCAGTGGCCGCACCTACCAGGGGGCCATCAGGGTGAACCACGCAGTTAGGACGTCGGACCACTCCAACAGCGAGCAGAAGACTCGGAGCGCCAGCTACGACAAGCTGAAGACAAGGGCCGAACTTCCCTCGGGTCCTTGCGTTGCCAGGGACCCGGAAGGAGTGGTAGGCACACTGCTAGAGCACCTTGGTTCCTTACTCTGCTAGGGGCCCGGAGGAACGAGCTTGGGACATTGGCAAAGAGCTACCTGCATCAGCTAAGTTGTTCTGGACCATTGCTCTCTCTTGCCCTACCTTACACACGTCTACATTTTTGCAGCTTTCCCTTCAAGCATGCCTATATTTTTGCGTGCCTCTCGACGTGTACATAGTTGTGTTTCTCTGTTTTGCTCTTTTTCAATGTTACGCTGTCCTGCTACAAGGTGGAAACGCCTGAGGCACCTGTGTGTCCGGACCTCCTTGGTTACCTTCCTGCTCGGGTCCGGTGGCGCCAGAAGGACGAATTCCCCCTTCGGAGTGCCTGGCAGCAGGAGGTCCAGGGTGTGTAGCCTTCTTAGCCTGGTCCTGTACCCTAAGCGTGCACACTCTGCCTCTTCAGCGCAGCACCCAAGTGCTGGGGGCACCGATGGCACACCACCCTGGGAAGGATGGTAACCAACGTCCGGACAATACTAGACCAAATTGCCCAGGTCCCGTAGCTTAGCAGAGGACCATAAGCCATAATGGGGCCAGCGAACAGGGGAAACACAACTACACGGCGCGGTTACCCCTTTTATTCTAGTGTTGTGCAGGCCACAGGGCTCCGGTCCGTGGGGTTGGTTCTGGAACCCCAACTTTCTAGGGGGCCACTCTCGGACCACCAAAATGGGCGTCTCCTGAAGGCTCCGGAGCTGGTGTCTTGCACTGTCGCTCATCTGCCAGGGGGCCATCACGACTGGTCAAGGCAAGCAAGACGGCCGGACCCCTGCAACGCGCAAGAAGGAAGCGGGTACGCATCTACAGTAAGCAACAAGGAAGCATCAACCACTTTGGCAAATCAGAGAGCCTCCGGTCCTTGCGACATGAAGGACCAGGGGGCCTCGTAAAAGTTAAAAGTTGTCCTGCCTACCGGACCTTGCGCCAAGTGGCTGAAGGATGGAAGACCAATAGAAGGATTTTTCATTCATCAACACAAAAATACAACACAAGACAATGGAAGACTTGAACAAAGATACTTTCATTGATAACGGAGTTCTGGCATACGAAAGGGGATACAAGACAACTAAGGAACTCAGCAGCTACAAGTCGAGTAGTATGAGGGCCCGGAACCGATCACGGGGGCATTCCGCTCCCCGGGAATCGCATTGGGTGGTGCCGTGCAATGCGGCACCCAACAGCACACATAATAAAGTATCATATTACATAAATCGAGCGGAAGCTTACAAAGTGTGAATTTTACAAATACTTCTCAAAATAATCTACAGTGGAAGACTAATGCAACTCACGTCTAATATCTATGCTAAGCAACGGAGAAGACGTCCAGCCCACGGACCCTTCTCACTAGCAACATGATCACAATAGCAGCGGCAGGGGTTTCCATGAGTTCACCACTCGGAGAGTTCCGAGTCTCATCGGACAACCGTACTCATCAGCGTAGTGTTATTACCTGCAAAACAACTCGTGCAGTATCCGTGAGCATAAAGCTCAGCAAGACATAACCGTCAGCCCTAGTCATGAAACTCTACATGCTGAAAGTAGAGGGCTGAATAGCGAAGTTTGCATAAACGATGAACTTGAGCTAAAGGAGAGTCCTTACTTCAAGTTTTAAGCAACTTTTATAGGCCTTGCACAATTTACATCGAGACTCCACAATCAAACAAGAAACGCTTCATCTCGATGCCACTTGCCCGAGGAGAAAGTAACTTTAATGAGCTACCCCAGACCCATACATACCTTGTGTCATCAACGCCAAGACTCCAAAATCAAACAAGAAACACTTTGTCTCGACGCCACTAGCCCAAGGTAGAAAGTAAATTCAGTGAAGGTAACTTTAATGAGCTACCCTAGCCCAACTGTAGGATCAAAGAGCACGTGAAAAGCTACCAGAGGGGGGGGTGAATGGTAGATTAAAACTTTTCGCAGCGGAAACAACAAAAACCCCTCAGAAAAAATCAATCGGTAAAAGAAACCGTGTGTGCAAGTGTTTTCAAACGTGTTCAACCGTGAAAAATCAAGTATAGAGGTATAGAATCAAGTCACGGATCTAATGCAACAAGAATCACTTGAAAATACGAAGTAAAACTTGAGATACGATCAAAACATTAAACGAAGACCAATCTGTTCTACCCGATATAAAACAGATCTGCAACGCTGCAAAGAAACTCGTGTATCTCAAAAACTACAAATCCGAAGCTCGTGAAAATTTCACATATGATAGATAATTGAGTTGTGAAGACAACCCAAAAAGAATCACGTCAATCGGATCTGTAAAACTCGAGTTATGAACGAAACACCGAAGCAACGTCGGTCTGTCCAGAAACTCGGCGAGAAAGACTTGACGAAAAACAAGTCGGACGAACAAGGCACAAAAGCTCCTCGAAACTATGAACTTTATTCAATAGAAACACAAGAGGAACAGCCCAAAGTTCTCTACCCACGAGAGCTCTGGCCTCCCTTGCTTTTATAGCCAGCCCTCAGGCTAAACAATCCAATCTAGGACTCCTACTCCTAATTGGACTCGTATCCTAACTTACCATAACTGCTCAGGACTCTCCTATTCGCAGATAGAAGCAATCGTGAGACTTCCAAACACCTTAGGAACGTCCTAAACATTCCTAAAACAACTCAACTTCGTGCCTAGCACGAAATCCTATCATAACCAACTCAAATCTTCCATATTTGAGCCATATCCGACTCAGCCTCAGCCTGAGTACGCAATCCAGCCGGTTGGACCTTTCCGACCAATTCTTTACGTCCACTTCTCTTCATCACGCCTTGGAACAATGTTGCCACATCCATGCACTCCTTGCACACGCGCAAACACCTTCCAACGACGTACACGCAACCTTCATATGCACTGCCCTTGATCCAAACATGCTGCGCGACCTCGTGATCAACTCAATCACAGCTCCTCCCGAACTTGGTTGTTGGAACCTCATCTCCTCCCTGAGACTAGTCCAAGGATCCCGTCACCAGCCATGTCTTGAACTCAAGCAACACCTGCACATGAATAAACAACCAATTCTTCCAAGCACAAGTCCTCGACTTGACTCACGTTAGTTCGAAAACCACAACACCTTACATGAGCACGTCACATAAGCATGTTGCAAACCATATCAAATGATAACAGTCATAACCACCAAAACACACCAAAAACTTAGCAAATTAATACTAAGCAAACCTTCCCATAAAGCAAGTTTGAAACATTGCGAGTTAAAAGCAAAAACAAGACGCTGTAGTTCTACGAGTTGAACTTCACGGGAGCTCCCTAAAAACAAGCTCCGGACCTCACAGAAGCTCTCCGGACCTTGCGTCGGACCTTGCCAACACTTGACAGACCTAACAAAGAACTTGTCGGACCTTGCCACAGAAGAATGTTTTGGCAATATTCAAAACTTTGAATGTTAATGCTAACTTTTATCCTAATTGCCAATTTATTCAGCACACATAGGTATCCCAATCTCCACCTTGATGAATGCATTGGCAACACCAATTAAAATCCGAACATTGGCTTATGAAAAGTTTTGAAAAGCTTTGAAAACTCATTTCTCCCCCTTTATTAATTTCTCCCCATTTTTTAAAATCAGAGAAGGAAGAAAGTGTATAACATATGCAAAGTGTAAAAAAAAATCTCTCCTTATACATATTTCTCCCCCTTTGACAATGTATTCAGCAAGGTTTAAAAGAGAAATTTTTAAATGTTATGAGCATATTATAACATATACATACAAAACAAAGCTCATCCAAGTCATACTATCAGGTTACTTACACTATCACATCAATGAGATACATAAAGTAGTGTAAGCCATGCTAGAGATCAAATTACTCAACTATTTCAAAACCTAAAAACATGACACTTGTTGCTGCATTTTTATTATTCATAAAAATTTAAGGCACAAAGTTGATCATATGATATTTGCAAGAGATTATATGCCGCATCAGCCTTATTCTAACCAACCAAGCCAAGCCTATGTCATTTGACAATCAGAAGCTTAAGGACATGGTTTTAGTCATACACAATTCCTTCCAAGTTCATATCTTAGTGCAATGATAAGCAATCTCAAAAGAAGAAGTGCGATGCATGCATATTCTCTTGATCTTTTCTCAATTTTTTATTTGAAAACTCAACATGTGAGCTGATCACTTGATTAATTTTTTATGATTAAAAGCACTTGTGAGCACGCAACAAGTTCAAAACAGCAAGAAAAATCGATCATGACCAGATTTAGTGTAAGTAATTATTCCAATTACTAGTCATGGCAAAAACTACAAAATGTATAACATGAGTAATGTAGTAAGAACTTTCAACCTGTAAAAGGAATCACAAAGTCATATATGTATGAAATACTATGCTCATATTATTTTAGTTTCAGATTCACACATAGACTTTCAAAGTTTCAAAAACTCCCCCTCAATTTAAGCCATGAGGATGCATAACCCCTATTTCACTACGAATGAAACAAAAACGAGTGAAATCCAAAGGTTTTGTAAAAATATCAGCCAATTGTTGTTCGGTATCGACATGGTGAAGCACAATGTTTCCTTTTTCAACATTATCACGAAGAAAGTGATACCTAGGGTCAATGTGCTTAGTTCTAGAGTGTTTCACGGGGTTTTTAGCAATACAAATTGCACTAGTGTTATCACAAAACAGTGGAACACTATCTAAATCAACCCCATAGTCCTTAAGTGTTTGAACAATCCAAAGAATTTGTGAGCAAGCGCTAGCCGCAGCTACATATTCAGATTCGGCCGTGGATTCTGCAACTGAACTTTGTTTTCTAGGGGACCAAGCAACAAGTGAATTACCAAGAAAATGACAAGCACCCGAAGTACTTTTTCCTATCAATCCTACAACTCCCAAAATCAGCATCCGAAAAAGCTTTCAAAGAAACGGTTGAGGAAGAAGGAAGAAAAATGCCAAATTCTTGAGTTCCGTGTAGGTACCTGAGAATCCTTTTGATGGCTTGGTGATGTGAAGCACATGGAGAAGCTTGAAAACGTGCACAAAGACATACGCTGAATTGTATGTCCGGTCTTGACGCCGTGAGATACAAAAGTGATCCAATCATACTTTTGTATTCTTTTTTATCGACCGGGTCACCATCTTCGTCAAGTTCAAGTGTTGTTGCTGTTCCTATTGGTGTCCGAAGAGGCTTGCATTTGTCCATGTTGAAGCGCTTAATAAGGTCCTTTGTATACTTAGTTTGATGCACAAAAGTTCCTTCTTTTGTTTGCTTGATTTGCAGCCCCAAAAAGTATGTGAGTTCTCCCATCATACTCATCTCAAATTCTGAACTCATCATAGCTGAAAACTTGGTCACGAGATCATGAGAAGCACAACCAAAGATAATATCATCCACATACTCTAGTCATGAGTCATTGCCATGCTTAAGTGCAAAAATAGTTTTATCAACCTTGCCCATGGTAAACCCCTTTTCAAGTAAGAATGTTTTTAACCTATCATACCATGCTCTAGGGGCTTGTTTTAGGCCATACAAGGCTTTGGACAATTTGTAAACATGATTAGGAAAATTTGGATTTTCAAAACCCGGTGGCTGCTTAACATAAACCTCCTCCTCTATGTAGCCATTAAGAAAATCACTTTTAACATCCATTTGATATAACTTGAAACCT
The DNA here is from genome assembly GCA_030760725.1 of Neostapfia colusana. Taxonomy (NCBI): domain Eukaryota; kingdom Viridiplantae; phylum Streptophyta; class Magnoliopsida; order Poales; family Poaceae; genus Neostapfia; species Neostapfia colusana. Next base: position 36,490,737 of record JASWHV010000013.1, on the reverse strand, counting down.
TTAGATGCAGCAAATGCTAATAAAATTCTTATAGCTTCTAATCTAGCAACAGGAGCAAATGTTTCATCAAAATCTAGACCTTTAATTTGAGTGAAACCTTGAGCAACCAACCTAGCTTTATTCCTAACCACAACCCCATCCTCACTTTGCTTATTTTTAAATACCCATTTAGTTCCATTTAATGTGTGACCTTGAGGTGGAGGTACAAGTTTCCAAACATTATTTCTTTCGAAATTTTCTAACTCTTCTTGCATGGCATTAATCCAAGATTCATTAGTGAGTGCGTGTGATATATCCTTGGGTTCAAAAGAAGCAACAAAAGCAGAATGAGCATGAGAGTTTGGATCGCAAAACCTGGACCGAGTGACTCGTTCATGCAAGCTTCCAATGATTTGTTGTGGAGGATGACTTTTGAGTACTCGGAGGGGAGTATACACTTCACAAGCACCTTCTTCTTCATGTTCGGACCTTTGATTAGGAGAGCTTGTTGATTGAGGAAGGTCCGAACCAGCAGTAGTGACTGTTGGTGCTGGTTGTGGTGCAAAATCAGCAGCTTGATCGTTATTTACTTCCGAGTTTTCGGGCAGCAGCACCAGTTCTTCATCTTCTTCAATAAACATACTCTCCCCCTGCGGGTATGGATCCGGACCTGCAATATCGGAGGTAGTACTTGGGCTAGCTTCATCAAAAGAAACCTCGCAAGTCTCCACAATTTTGTTAGTGTCAAGTAAAAGCACACGGTAGCCTCTAGTATGAGATGGATAACCAAGAAACATGCCATCAACAGATCTAGCTTCAAATTTATCAAGATTACCATGTTTCTTAACAAAGCATTTGCAACGAAAAACACTAAAGTGTGTAACACTAGGCCTATGTCCAAACCAGAGCTCATATGGGGTTTTTCCAAGCTTAGCACGCAAGAAAACACGATTTGAGACATAACAAGTGGTTGCAATTGCATCAGCCCAAAATTTCCTAAGAGTTTGATATTCATCAAGCATAGTCCTAGCCATCTCAACTAAGGTCCTGTTCTTTCTTTCTACGACACCATTTTGTTGTGGTACATAGGGTGAAGAGTATTGATGATCTATTTCATTTTCAGCACAAAAGTGATCAAAGGATTGGTTTTTAAATTCAGTTCCGTTATCACTTCTAATTGCTTTTAATGATCCTGGGTGATCAATAGATAATCTAAGAAATAAAGTTCTAAAATGACTAAAAGCTTCATTCTTAGATGCCATAAAATAAACCCAAAAATATCTGGAATAATCATCAACAATCACAAGCACATACCATTTACCTCGAAGGATTGAACACGTGCCGGACCTATTGTGTCAAGATGTAAAAGTTGTCCCGGTTCAGCTGTCATGGTCATTGTGAGAGGAGCATGTGAACCTGCAACAAACTTAGCGTGTCTACAAGAAGAGCACACAATATCATTGTCCTTTTTAAGCTTCGGCAGCACACGTATGCGATCGAGAGCACTAACACGAGTGAGATGATCAAAGCCTATGTGACCAAGTCTACGATGCCAAAAATATAGATCCTTTGTATCATTAGCAACTAGACACCGATGCTTAGAAGTTGACAAATCAAAATCAGCTTTAAAAACTCTTCCAAACCTAGACATGTTAAACAAAAGCTCACCTTTTGAATCTACAACCTTGCAGCAATTTTTAGCAAAGCTAACCTCTAGATTTTCATCTAGCAATTGTGAAACCGAAAGCAAGTTGTATTTCAAATTTTTAACAAATGCCACATCTTTCAAAGTGTAGAGATTGTTTACTCTAACCGAACCTTTAGCAATTATGGGAGTAAAAGAGTTATCGGCGAAAGTAACATTTTCTACACGTGACACAAAAGAGAGAGAGGAGAACCATTCTTTGTTACTGGTCATGTGGCGTGCGCAACCTAAATCCACAATCCAAATGTTCTCCTTCATCAAACGTGAAACCTACACAGCAGCACAATACGTCGATGACTCAATACTGGGGTTAGTTAAAAGACTTTTAGGAATCCAGTACTGAGTCACACGACGTCCAGCAGGAATAACACGCGAAAGCTGAGAAGGTACAGCAGGTTTATGAGCCAAACATCGAAAATTTTTGTTCCCAACTACTGACTTAGAAGATGTGTTATATGTAGCACAAAAAACAGTAGGTCCGGGAGCAAGTTTTTGACTCATTACAGCAGGTTGCAAGCTCCGAACATTCGGTCTAGCAGATTTTGCTTAGTTGTTATGTGATCTAGCAAGTATTATTTATTTCTTATCGTGTTTAGCTAGTCTATAACAAAAATCCATGACATGACCATCTCTACCACAATAGGTACAATGAAAAATAACCTTATTATCATGTCTAGATGAGCAAGCAACACGTTTATTAGAACCCGAATGGGAAAGTACTCCAGCAGATTTGAAAATCACCTCTTTTTGTCTAGGAGCTGTTTGAATCAAACCGCTTCCTAATGACTTTACAACTTTAGGTGGGTGTGCCTTAGCATGAGCATGAGAATTAAAACCTAAACCAGTTTTATCATTACAAGACTTGGAAGAATTCAGCAGCAAGTTTAGGTTCTTATTTGCATTAGAAAACCGATCTAGTGTCCTATGCATGTCATCAAGTTTATTGGACAGATCAAAGCAGTTTTCACATGAAGTTTTTCCTTTTAGTTTGCAATTTGAACAATATTTAACTTCATGCACACGTAAAGCATTGTTCAAAATAGAAATCTCATTCATAGCATCATTTAGTTTCTTATTCAGATCATCACATGAAGAACAATGCAAATCAATTGTAGAACAACAAGCATCTTTCAAATTTTTATCATTAAGTGCAGCAAGCTCTTTGTTCTTTTCAATTTCAAGTTCAAGTTTATCAAGTGTAGATGCGTGTGCACTTCTTAAAGAGGATAATTGTTCATAAATCAAATCACATGAGGAACAAGAATCATCACTAGGAATCAAAGTTTTTAAACGATTAATTTCAGATTCTAGTGATTCAATTTTAACAGCATTGTTGCTAAGTTTTTTATCCTTTTTCTTTAATATAACAGTGACACGAGAAATAGCATCACACATTTCTTCGCAAGTGGGACATACCTCTTCATCGTAGCTGTTGTGTTCTGCCTCCTCGGAGCTTGAACTTGACTTGCTCGCCATGCAGCACATATTTGCCATAGCTTCTTCATCTTCATCACTACCGGTGTCCACATCACTTGAGCTGAAATCTTGAAGTGCAGAGATCATACTATGCACTATGTTGCACATTGATAAATCTTTCTTCTTCTTATTCTTTGCAAACGATTTCTTCGGCCTTGTTTGCTTTTCTTCATGTGAAGTCGGACCTGAAAGTTTAGGGCACTCCGTACGAAAATGTCCTGTCTTACCACATTCAAAACATCGTTGAGGTCCGGAGCTTCCTCTCCTTCTAGTTCTCACATTTTGCAATGCTTTTGAGAACCGAGTAGAGATGAGTGCAAGCTCCTCCTCTGGAAACTCTTCAATCTGTTCAAGGGTTAGAGAGGACAGCAAAGAGAGTGCACCACTAGATGATGATTGACTAGAACTAGACATGTCACGTTGCGAAACAAATGCAATAGACTTGTTGGGGTTTTTACGTGAGATGATGTCAATTTCATGAGTTTTCAATTTAGAATAAAGCACGTCTAAAGTAAGAGAACTCATGACAGTAGATTCACGAATAGATGTAACTTTCATCTCCCAAATTGACATATCTAATGCTCCTAACAATTGTCTAGCATTTTCAGCATCTGAAAAGTTAACATTGACACTACGCAAGTTGCTGAGAATTTTATTAAAGCGAGCAAAAAGGTCGTCAATTGACTCACCGGGTTGCATCTCAAAACGCATGTATTCTTTCTTGAACATATCTTGCCTTACCTCCTTGATCGTATTGGATCCTTCATGGTAGTCACAAAGAGCTTTCCAAACATCATATGCAGATCGGAGGTGTGCAACACGGTCGAAGTCGCTTTGAGTCAATCCTTGGATGATCAAGTTGCGACCCTTGTTGTTGTTGTTGTCAACATCTCTCATGTTCGCAGCCGTAACTTGATCGTTGGGTGGTACATCGAAGTTCCGGTAGACCTTTTCCCATATGGCGAAGCCTTGCGCCTGTATGTAGGCCTCCATCCGCGCCTTCCAAACCTGAAAATCGATGCCATTGAACACACAAGGTTTTGTTGAGTACTTCTCCATGATGGTTAGTCAAAACACGTGCAAATCACAAAGATTAGAGCACCTTGGCTCTGATATCAATTGTAGGATCGAAGAGCACGTGAAAAGCTACCATAGGGGGGTGAATGGTAGATTAAAACTTTTCGCAGCGGAAACAACAAAAACCCCTCAGCAAAAAATCAATCGGTTAAAGAAACCGTGTGTGCAAGTGTTTTCAAATGTGTTCAACCGTAAAAAATCAAGTAGAGAGGTAGAGAATGAATTCACGAATCTAATTCAACAAGAATCACTTGAAAACACGAAGTAAAACTTGAGATACGATCAAAACATTAAACGAAGATCAATCTGTTCTACCCGATATAAAACAGATCTGCAACGCTGCAAAGAAACTCATGTATCTCAAAAACTACAGATCCGAAGCTCGTGAAAATTTCCCAGATGATAGATAATTGAGTTGTGAAGACAACCCAAATAGAATCACGTCAATTGGATCTGTAAAACTCGAGTTATGACGAAATATTGAAGCAACGTCGGTCTGTCCAGAAACTCGGCGAGAAAGACTTGACGAAAAACAAGTCGGACGAACAAGGCACAAAAGATCCTCGAAACTATGAACTTTATTCAATATAAACACAAGAGGAACAGCCCAAAGTTCTCTACCCACGAGAGCTCTGGCCTCCCTTGCTTTTATAGCCAGCCCTCAGGCTAAACAATCCAATCTAGAACTCCTACTCCTAATTGGACTCGTATCCTAACTTACCATAACTGCTCAGGACTCTCCTATTCGCAGATAGAAGCAATCGTGAGACTTCCAAATACCTTAGGAACGTCCTAAACATTCCTAAAACAACTCAACTTCGTGCCTAGCACGAAATCCTATCATAACCAACTCAAATCTTCCATATTTGAGCCATATCCGACTCAGCCTCAGCCTGAGTACGCAATCCAGCCGGTTGGACCTTTCCGACCAATTCTTTACGTCCACTTCTATTCATCACGCCTTGGAACAATGTTGCCACATCCATGCACTCCTTGCACACGTGCAAACACCTTCCAACGACGTATACGCAACCTTCATATGCACTGCCCTTGATCCAAACATGCTGCGCGACCTCCCGATCAACTCAACCACATCTCCTCCCGAACTTGGTTGTTGGAACCTCATCTCCTCCCTGAGACTAGTCCAAGGATCCCGTCACCAGCCATGTCTTGAACTCAAGCAACACCTGCACATGAATAAACAACCAATTCTTCCGAGCACAAGTCCTCGACTTGACTCACGTTAGTTCGAAAACCACAACACCTTACATGAGCACGTCACATAAGCATGTTGCAAACCATATCAAATGATAACAGCCATAACCACCAAAACACACCAAAAATATAGCAAATTAATACTAAGCAAACCTTCCCATAAAGCAAGTTTGAAACATTGCGAGTTAAAAGAAAAAACAAGACGTTGTAGTTCTACGAGTTCAACTTCACTGGAGCTCCCTAAAAACAAGCTCCGGACCTCACAGAAGCTCTCCGGACCTTGCAAGAGCTCTCCGGACCTTTCGTCGGACCTTGCCAACACTTGGCGGACCTAACAAAGAACTTATCGGACCTTGCCACAGAAGAATGTTTTGGCAATATTCAAAACTTTGAATGTTAATGCTAACTTTTATCCTAATTGCCAATGTATTCAGCACACATAGGTCTCACACCAACAAAGCATATTAACTTTTTCCCAGTTTCTTACTACATCACGACGCGGAGAACAAGTATGCTCACTACAGTGAGCGACGGTGATTCAAATCACCCGGATGACACGATACATACTGTAACACCCCAAAATCCTGTTAAGAGGGGAATTTAAAAATTTTTGGACGTATTGCTTGTGTTGCAAAAATTCAAATTCAAACTGGAATTCAAATTAAACTCAAAACAGAAATGAAAAAGAAAAAGAAAAAGAAAAAAAATAAACCTTCCCGGCCAGTGGGCCGAAACCCATAAGCCGACCCAACCCCCGCGCCAGCCCGCAGCCGCGCGCCCGCGCACCTCTCGCAGACAGGCGGGACCCACCTGTCATCCTCGAGCTCCCGATCGCGCCGACCTCGGACTGTTCCCCGCGCGCGCGCGATCGTAACCGACCGGAAAACCGCGCGTTCCCAGCCGACTCCCGGTCCCAGAAGACTCCAGCTCGATCTAAACTAACCCGCCGCCCTCCCCCGTCTATAAAAACCCCGGCATCGTCCCGTTTTTCCCCCACGATCCGCCGTTTTTCCTCCCGGTGAGAACCCAAGCTTCTCCGGCAAATTCTGCTCCATCTTCGTTCGGGAATTCTGATCTAACTCGCTGGTCTTGATCCACCGCCTCCGGGGAACCGTGCAGGTGCAGAAAACTCGGTGGTTTGCGGCTCAAACACAGCGCCGACGAGCCGCGCCGTGAGTTCACCTCGGACCTCGTCGCCGACCGCTTTCCAGGTCCTCCGAGCTCAAGAAAACCCCCGAGGTGAGATCCCCGACCTCCCCTCTACCGATCTATGCCATAAAATCACAGTTCTAGGAAGAATTGACGAAGATCCGAAACTCTCCGGCGAGATCACCGCCTCCCGCCGCCATGCGCCGCCAGGCAGCGCCGCCCGCGCTCGATCAGAGCGACGTGGCCGCTTGTGCGCCGTCTATTTTAAATCGCACGGTAGAATTTAAATCCCCGCGTACCGGTTCGACGTTATAATCTCAGCCGTCTGTTTTAAATCGGACGGCCCACGTCAGCCCCGCGTTATAAAGGCTGGAATTCTTACGCGCTACCCCCTGGGGTTCTCGGAAAATACGAGCTAGCCCCAGAAACTTCTGATCTAGCCCCTGGAACTTCAGAAAATCATGTAAATTCATTTAAAAGTCAGATTTAGCCCCTGGACTTAATAAAAATTACGAAAACCCCTCGGTTATGTGTAGTTAGACCTCTGGAAATTCTTAAAATAATATAATATACCCTGTAGTGGGGTGAGTTTACCTTTTTAACCCTGTTTGATATTAAATTTAGGAATTTGAATATGTGGTTAGTATTTAAAATTTAAAATATGGGACAAATATATTGTCAATTCAAATTAAAAACTTTCCTAGTACATGGAAAACTTTGGAGTGAGATAAAAATAGATTTTTGGCTGAAATGAATCTGTCTAATCAATTATTCACATTTATTAGTTATAGGGACACATTTTTAAGTAGAGAATAATTCTGAAAATTAGTAAAATAAATTTAAAATAGTTTACATCAGAGGAGAAGTTCAAAAATATATTATTTAATATTTTAGACCCAAAACCTATTCTGTTTAGATGAGGTGTCTTACTATTTTCATAATAAAGTTCACATTTAGGCATAGGAAATAGATCTGAAAATATAACAAAATAGGTATGCATAACTACAAATGGATAAATGAAGTTTCCAAAATCCAAAGACTTTAGTTAGGGTTGGCAGAAGGTCTGAAGACATATTGGGAGTAGGAAAATGCCTTCCATGCACACTTGGTAGCTAAAAGGTGTATCAATTGAATATAAGGAGTTTATTTAAATTTGGAAACTCATATATATAGTAGGCAAACATAAATATGAATACAAAAGTAGAAATCATATGCACCTGTTTAAAAGTGCATGTAAGCCAAAATCAACACACATAGAGTAACCATAACACATAGAAATGTGAATAGCTTTCATAAGTGTGAATGTGTGGTTTGTATGAAGTGGAAGTGTGAACTATGTCTTATGGATTGTTTTTTTCTTTTTGCTATGTGCGATGGTATGAGTAGAATCTGCTCCAGAGCAAGTTCTTCCTTTCCAAGACCAAGACTTCCAATTCTCAGAGCAGCAATAAGAAGGCAAGTGTCCTTGACCACTTTGATCCTATGCTAGGATGTGTAGATAGAATTATTTGCATTGTCAATTGAAATATGAAACCCATGCTAGGAAGTTTCCCCAGAATTGCATTACCTTGTTTCCTTGTAGCTTGGGTTGGAATTTATTTTATCATGTCATTTATTCATATGCTTATGCTTAGCCATGCTTATAATGGAATAATTGGGATATGAGATCATCAATTTGTTTACCTTACTCTTGAATGAGATATTATGAGTTATGTAGAGGTAGGGATCAAGGCAAGTTGGATAATTTGGTTGGTGCTGGGTGCATGAGACTCGGGTTTGTGTTTAGTACTTGCCTGGATCCTAAGGACCGGTTCATGGAGCATGTAACCTGGCTTTACCGTGCCAACCACATGCTGAGATGGGGCAGCTTGGCCAATTAATTAGGTGTATCCCCGGCGTAGTATGGGTGTGTTGGATGGTGCGGGGAATAGGTGTCAGCTGGACTACCATATGAACCGCAAGGCTCAAGAGGGGGCCACTGCAGCGGGGTTGGAGCCTCTTGTATGCTGTTAGGGGTGAAACCTCAGTGGGCCCACGCTCGTCAGGAATCCCTTTTGTAAAGGCTTCGTAGTGATATCCTGGCTACACACCTGGGAAGTGTGAATGTGGTTTGTAGCCACTGGCATAATGAAGGTTCTTTTAGTCCACCCGGCAACGGGGGATGAAATCACTACATGTGGGTACAGTGGTACAAACTCTGCAGAGTCAAAACTGTCATGACAGCCGTGCTCACGGTCAAGAGCGGCTTGGACTTATTCATGATTAGAATATGATGACCTTGGAGGTTGTGGATGTTAAGCGGGGAGCTTAACATTGGAAATGATGTTATGGTTATTTGATTATGATGATGGGATGGGAGATTGGAACCATTTCACCTGTGTAGTAATGTAGGTGCTTAATAAGCTAAGGTGGTAGGCCATACTTGCGTAGTGCTTTAACCAAGAGTTCAACCTCTCCTTGTTCTAGCCATACATGACATAAGTTTCCCACACTTGCTGAGTACCATCGGTACTCAACCTTGCATATTTGTTGGTTTATATTGCTGTTCAGGTCAAGAGAATGATGTGGGGTTTAATGAGCAAGACTTCGGACACGAAGGAGGTTTCTAGGTTCATGGAGTCCCCCGGGCAACGCCTGTGAAGGAGCCCACAAGAATAATATTCCGCTGCTAGATTATTTATTTGTGATGAACTTATTATCGTCCATCGAGACGTATGCTATGTAAGACATATTTATATTCGACACCTGGCTTGTAATAAATGATGCTTCACTATTTGTCATCACATGTATGAGAAAATGATCCTGCCATACATGTGATATTCACTCGGTTGTTCTTCGGAGAAACCGGGTGTGACAGAAGTGGTATCAGAGCCAAGGTTGCCCGTAGGAACATGGACCTAGGTAGAAATGGACGTATTTAAGGGCCCTATTTTCCTAAAAACTATTTTACAAGGTGTGTGTTGAAAATTGTTATTTAATGAGTCACTTTCTTCATCTTACCCCAACTTTCATTCAAAATAGGATTTTTGTTTAAAAGTTTATCTAACCTAAGTTTAAATGCTTTTTGTTTTAGATGGTTCGCATGATTCGCACCGCTCGCAAGTCCACAATAGGGAGAGCTCCCGTAGTTGCCCTTGCCCAAAGAGAGGAGAGCCGTCCGGTGACGTACCTTTCCTATGGATTGGCAGTAGGAGGCTTGTTGCGCCGTCTTCGACGTATGCTCCAAGCCGCCGGCAATACGGGCAAGCTAATCATACACTATAGCATCACCAGGACCACCCGGAAGAAGCGGGAAGAATGGAGTTCAGAGATGAGGATTATCCATGAAAATCATCTGCTTAAGATCCACCGCTCTCCAGCTTGTCGCACGACACAGGTCGATGCGGAGAAGGATGTCACCTGGGAGGCCATCACCTGCCAGAGTCACATCTATCGTCGACACCTGAACAGGACTGAGTACATGTATGTCCTCCAGCGTGAGAGTGGTATCAAGGAGTATAAGTACCCGCCAGTGCAGCAAGGGACTTCCCATGAGCACATGGACTTGTGCTTGGAGGATGCTGCTATGCTCAGCACTCGACTGCAGGAGTGTCAGCAGGAGCTTCAGGATATTCGGGACACCCTGAAGGAAACCGAGGCATTGCTTTGAGCCTGCTTGAGGGCAAGAGAAAGAGGAGATGGGAATGAACTGTGTGTCACCGTGAATGATACATGGACTCCTGACTCCCCAGATCGCCGGGCGATCAGGCGTCGTCGCACTTCTCCACCAGCAGCCTCCCCACCCAAAGCAGAGTCAGAAGGCATCCGCATTAATGAGGAAGATCCCGAGGAGCCAGCTCAGTGATACGAGTAGTGTAGAGTCCTTCCCTTAGTTTAGCAGGATGTCGAGTAGTCTAGTCATTATCTTAGTTAATAGTGTGTTAATGCTTGTTGTGTGACGTGAGTTGTGGAAGCCATGAGCAATTGTCCACAGCCTCGTCTTCAGATTGTTTTGTTTTGGTGTGTGAACCCACATGAAATAATAGTTCATTTATTTTTTTGTGAGACATGAACCCTCAGAAAAGTATAACAAAGCCTCAACACTTCAAAGTACAAACAAGTGAAAGTAGTAAGATAATACGTAATGCTTTAAATTAACATTTGGTTGATCATGCTAGATGGCCGGAAGAGGAAAGGGTCGTGCTGCCAACCCCGCCAACAACAACGATGAGGCCTGCAACCCTCATCCTTCTGGAGGCCAAGACAGGGGTGGACGCCGTGAAGGAGTTGATCCCCTCCACCAAATGCTTGAGAATCAAAATCAGCTCATCCAGAACTTGACTCAAGTGGTGGCCAACTTGCATCAAGTTCCACCTCCACAAGCTGCACCACGCCAACCAAGGTTGAGTGAGTTTCTAGGAACTCAACCTCCAAAGTTTGCAAGTGCTGCTGAACCTCTGGAGGCAGATGATTGGCTAAAGACCATTGAGAGCAAGATGAGGATCATACAGTGCCAAGGGTATGAGAGGGTGTTGTTTGCCTCTTATCAATTGCATGGATCTGCTGCTGATTGGTGGACCGCCTACGTGGCCGCCCATCATGACCCTGAGAACATCACTTGGGAAGAGTTCAAGCGTAGCTTTCGCAACCATTACATACCAAGGGGTGAACTCAAAAACAAGAGGAAGGAGTTCTTGGGGCTGCAGCAAGGAAACATGACTGTGAGGGAATACCTCACTAAATTTACTCAACTCTCCCGTTATGCCCCACGGGACATAGAGACTGATGAGCAGAAACAAGATTGTTTCGTGGAAGGACTTACCGCAGAAATGCAGTGTGCAATGTCCTCCAACGAGTATGAAAGCTTCCAAAAGATGGTGGATAGAGCGTTTGTGGTAGAAAGGAAGCTGAAGGCCTTGAAAAATGAGAACAAGAGGAAGGCCGGGTGGTCACATCAAGCCTCAGGGAGCAACACCCGCCCACGTCTGATGCAGCAACCCGCAGGGCAGACGAACCGTGCTGCGGTATCCTACTCAGCACCAAGAGGGTACAAGCCGAACTACAGGCCTCCGGCAGCAACCGCACAGCCACAACGTCAGTTTGTACAGCAGCCTCACCCCGCATATCCACCTCGACCAGCAGCACAAGGACCTCCAAACCAACCCCAAGACAACAAAGGCCAGGCACCTAAGGTTGGGGTGCAATGTTTTAACTGTGGTGAAGTGGGGCACTACGCCCATAAGTGCCCAAAGAAGAATCCCGTGCAGCCACAATAGCAGAATGTGATGCGAGGACGGGTGAACCACGTGACCATGGAGGAAGCGCAAGAGGCACCTGACATGGTAGTTGGTAAGTTTCCTGCCAATTTACACATTGCAACCCTGTTGTTTGATTCTGGTGCTACCCACTCGTTCATTGCCCAAGGGTTTGTTAAGAAGCATGATCTAGCAACAACACAAATGAACCATATGCTAGCAGTAAACTCTACAGGTGGAGAAATAAGGACAAGACAAGTGTGTCCCAAGGTGAATCTAGACATTAATGGGGTAGTATTTACTGCCAACCTCATAGTGATAGATTCCCAAGGGATCGATATTATTTTGGGCATGGATTGGTAGACCAAACATAAGGGAATAATCCATTGTTCGACCAGAACGGTGGAACTAACACACCCTAGTGGCACAAAAGTAAAGTTTATAACAATACAAGAGCCTAGGAGGGACATTAAATTAAATCAAGTTGAGGTGAAAGTGGAGGAGATCAGGATTATCAGGGAATATCCAGATGTTTTTCCGGAGGAGTTGCCAGGTATGCCTCCTGATCGTGAAGTGGAATTCGCAATTGAGCTAGTGCCTGGAACAGCTCCGATATACAAGAGACCTTATCGGATGGACTCCAAGCAGCTGGGAGAGCTCAAGGATCATTTGAGAGAATTGACGGAGAAGGGGTATATTCGTCCTAGTTCCTCACCATGGGGAGCTCCAGTCATATTTATGCCCAAGAAGGACGGAACCCAAAGGTTGTGCGTAGACTACCGTGCCTTTGAATGAAGTAACCAACAAGAACAAGTACCCATTACCCCGCATTGAAGACATGTTTGATCAGTTGAGGGGAGATTGTGTTTTCTCGAAAATTGATCTCAGGTCGGGATACCACCAACTTAAGATAAGGCAAGCCGATATTCCAAAGACAGCTTTCGTATCTCGTTACGGACTGTATGAATACACCGTCATGCCTTTCGGGCTAACTAATGCCCCGGCATACATCATGTATCACATGAACAAGGTGTTCATGGAATATCTGGACAAATTTGTGGTGGTTTTCATAGATGACATTCTCGTCTTCTCCAAAGATGAAGAAGAACATGAGAAACATCTAAGGTTGGTGTTGCAGAGGCTGAGAGAACACCAACTATGTGCCAAGTTGAGCAAGTGCGAGTTTTGGCTGAAGAGGGTTCCCTTCTTAGGACATATAATCTCGGAGGGAGGAATCTTCGTGGATCCCGCCAAAATCGAGGATATACAGAAGTGGAAGACCCTTGAAAATGTCGGGGAAGTTCGAAACTTCTTGGGATTGGCTGGATACTATCGACGGTTTATTGAGGGATTCTCTAAAATCTCGAGACCCCTCACCAAACTGTTGGAGAAGGGAATCACATTCACATGGACGCCACAGTGCGAGACGAGTTTTCAGGAGTTAAAGGAAAGATTGACAACAGCCCCAGTGCTCGTTATGCCAGATATGCAGAAGAACTTTACGGTGTACTGCGATGCCTCTAGAAACGGGTTGGAATGTGTTCTCATGCAAGAAGGGCATGTCATGGCTTATGCATCCCGGCAGCTCCGGAAGCACGAGAAGAACTATCCTACACATGACCTAGAACTAGCCGCCGTGGTACACGCGTTGAAGATTTGGCGGCACTACTTGATGGGGAAGAGGACAGAGATATATACAGATCATAAGAGTTTAAATTACATTTTTACACAACCAGATCTCAACCTCAGACAAAGGAGATGGTTAGAGCTAATCAATGACTTTGATGTGGGCATCAACTATCATCCTGGGAAAGCAAACATCGTGGCAGATGCTTTAAGTCAGAAAGTGCAGGTCAATAAGTTGAGCTTGAAGGATATGCCTGCAGAATTGAAGGACGAGGTTATAAGGCTCAATCTATGCCTTGTGAATAGTGGTGAAGCCATCGCCATGGAAGTGGACTCCACACTAGAGCGAGAAATACGCGAGGGTCAAAAGAACGACGAGAAGATACAAGAAATCAGACAACTCATCAAGGAAAATAAAGCCCCTGGTTTCAGAGAGGATGAACAAGGTACGGTGTGACACGGGAAAAGGATCTGTGTGCCTGAAGTAAAGGAGATCCGTGAATTGATTTTGAAGGAGGCTCACGATTCTGACTATTCCATTCATCCTGGGAGTACGAAGATGTACCAGGACCTCAAGAGCAGGTATTGATGGTATGGTATGAAGCGAGATGTCGCGGAACATGTTGCCCTATGTGACACATGTCAGTTGGTAAAAGCAGAACATCAACGACCCGCGGGATTATTGCAACCACTCAAAGTGCCTGAATTGAAATGGGAAGAAATCGGCATGGATTTCATAGTGGGATTGCCTAGGACCCAATCAGGATATGATTCAATATGGGTCACCATCGACAGGCTAACCAAGGTAGCTCACTTCATCCCCGTGAAGGAAAGCTATAGCGGATCCAAATTGGCGGAGTTGTACATGTCAAGGATCGTGTGTTACCATGGAGTGCCGAAGAAGATAGTGTCGGATCGAGGGACGCAGTTCACCTCGAGGTTCTGGCAGAAGTTGCACGAAACCATGGGAACCCATCTGAACTTTAGTTCTGCCTATCATCCCCAAACTGATGGGCAGACGGAAAGAACCAATCAGATTCCTGAGGATATGCTGAGGGCATGTGCACTAAAAAACAATCGGAGTTGGGACAAGAACTTACCGTATGCGGAATTCTCCTATAACAACAGCTATCAGGCTAGTATGAAGATGTCGTCGTTCGAAGCTTTGTATGGGAGGAAGTGCAGAACTCCCCTATTTTGGAACAAAACAGGGGAAAGTAAAGTGTTTGGTCCCGAAGTACTACAAGAAGCCGAGGCGAAAGTGAGGGAAATTCGCAACAACTTGAGGATAGCACAGACACGACAAAAGAGCTATGCCGATGTACGCAGAAGAGAGCTTGTTTTCAATGTGGGAGACTATGTCTATCTCAAGGTGTCCCCTATCCGAGGACTTCGTCGGTTCAAGGTGAAAGGGAAGTTGTCACCTCAATACATTGGACCCTTTCAAGTTCTGGAGAGGAAAGGCGAAGTGGCGTATCAACTAGAATTACTGGCTCGCCTATCGGATGTGCACGATGTATTCCATGTTTCACAACTCAAGAAATGTCTAAGAACGCCTGAAGAGGTGTTACCCATGAATGAGGTTGACGTGGCTGAGGATTTGTCTTATGCCGAGCAACCATCCAAGATTTTGGAAACAATGGAACGCCTCATAATAAAAAAAAGAATCCGGATGTGCAAGGTGCAGTGGAAGCATCACTCAAAAGAGGAAGCCACCTGGGAGCGAGAAGATGAGCTTAAGGCACAATTTCCGGAATTGTTTTCTTAGAACCCCAATCTCGAGGACGAGATTTCTTTTAAGGGAGTAGAGCTGTAACACCCTAAAATCCTGTTAAGAGGGGAATTTAAAATTTTTTGGACGTATTGCATGTGTTGCAAAAATTCAAATTCAAACTGGAATTCAAATTAAACTCAAAACTGAAATGAAAAAGAATAAGAAAAAGAAAAAAATAAACCTTCCCGGCCAGTGGGCCGAAACCCACCAGCCGGCCCACCCAACCCCCGCGCCAGCCCGCAGCCGCGTGCCCGCGCACCTCTCGCAGACAGGCGGGACCCACCTGTCATCCCCGAGCTCCCGATCGCGCCAACCCCGGACTGTTCCCCGCGCGCGCGATCGTAACCGACTGGAAAACCGCGTGTTCCCAGCCGACTCCCGGTCCCAGAAGACTCCAGCTCGATCTAAACCAACCCACCGCCCTCCCCCGTCTATAAAAACCCTGGCATCGTCCCGTTTTTCCCCCATGATCCGCCGTTTTTCCTCCCAGTGAGAACCCGAGCTTCTCCGGCAAATTCTGCTCGATCTTCGTTCGGGAATTCTGATCTAACTCGCTGGTCTTGATCCACCGCCTCCGGGGAACCGCGCAGGTGCAGAAAACTCGGTGGTTTGCGGCTCAAACACAGCACCGACGAGCCTCGCCGTGAGTTCACCTCGGACCTCATCGCCGACCGCTTTCCAGGACCTCTGAGCTCAAGAAAACCGCCGAGGTGAGATCCCCGACCTCCCCTCTACTGATCTATGCCACAAAATCACAGTTCTAGGAAGAATTGACGAAGATCCGAAACTCTCCGGCGAGATCGCCGCCTCCCGCCGCCGTGCGCCGCCGGGCAGCGCCGCCCGCGCTCGATCAGAGCGACGTGGCCGCTTGTGCGCCGTCTATTTTAAATCGGACGGTCCACGTCAGCCCCGCGTTATAAAGGCTGGAATTCTTACGCGCTACCCCCTGGGGTTCTCGGAAAATACGAGCTAGCCCCGGAAACTTCTGATCTAGCCCCTGGAACTTCAGAAAATCATGTAAATTCACTTAAAAATCAGTTTTAGCACCTGGACTTAATAAAAATTAGGAAAACCCCTCTGTTATGTGTAGTTAGACCGCTGGAAATTCTTAAAATAATATAATAAACCCTGTAGTGGGGTGAGTTTACCTTTTTAACCCTGTTTGATATTAAATTTAGGAATTTGAATATGTGGTTAGTATTTAAAATTTAAAAGATGGGACAAATATATTGTCAATTCAAATTAAAAAACTTTCCTAGTACATGGAAAACTTTGGAGTGAGATAAAAATAGATTTTTCCCTGAAATGAATCTGTCTAATCAATTATTCACATTTATTAGTTATAGGGACACATTTTTAAGTAGAGAATAATTCTGAAAATTAGTAAAATAAATGTAAAATAGTTTACATCAGAGGAGAAGTTCAAAAATATATTATTTAATATTTTAGACCCTAAACCTATTCTGTTTAGATGAGGTGTCTTACTATTTCCATAATAAAGTTCACATTTAGGCATAGGAAATAAATCTGAAAATATAACAAAATAGGTATGCATAACTACAAATGGATAAATGAAGTTTCCAAAATCCAAAGACTTTAGTTAGGGTTGGTAGAAGGTCTGAAGACATATTGGGAGTAGGAAAATGCCTTCCATGCACACTTGGTAGATACAAGGTGTATCAATTTAATATAAGGAGTTTATTTAAATTTGGAAACTCATATATATAGTAGGCAAACATAAATATGAATACAAAAGTAGAAATCATATGCACCTGTTTAAAAGTGCATGTAAGCCAAAATCAACACACATAGAGTAACTATAACACATAGAAATGTGAATAGCTTTCATAAGTGTGAATGTGTGGTTTGTATGAAGTGGAAGTGTGAACTATGTCTTATGGATTGTTGTTTTCTTTTTGCTATGTGTGATGGTATGAGTAGAACCTGCTCCAGAGCAAGTTCTTCCTTTCCAAGACCAAGACTTCCAATTCTCAAAGCAGCAAGAAGAAGGCAAGTGTCCTTGACCACTTTGATCCTATGCTAGGATGTGTAGATAGAATTATTTGCATTGTCAATTGAAATATGAAACCCATGCTAGGAAGTTTCCCCAGAATTGCATTACCTTGTTTCCTTGTAGCTTGGGTTGGAATTTATTTTATCATGTCATTTATTCATATGCTTATGCTTAGCCATGCTTATAATGGAATAATTGGGATATGAGATCATCAATTTGTTTACCTTACTCTTGAATGAGATATTATGAGTTATGTAGAGGTAGGGATCAAGGCAAGTTGGATAATTTGGTTGGTGCTGGGTGCACGAGACTCGGGTTTGTGTTTAGTACTTGCCTGGATCCTAAGGACCGGTTCAAGGAGCATGTAACCTGGCTTTACCGTGCCAACCACATGCTGAGATGGGGCAGCTTGGCCAATTAATTAGATGTATCCCCGGCATAGTATGGGTGTGTTGGATGGTGCGGGGAATAGGTGTCAGCTGGACTACCATATGAACTGCAAGGCTCAAGAGGGGGCCACTGCAGCGGGGTTGGAGCCTCTTGTATGCTGTTAGGGGTGAAACCTCAGTCGGACCACGCTCGTCGGGAATCCCTTTGTAAAGGCTTCGTAGTGATCTCCTGGCTACACACCTGTGAAGTGTGAATGCGGTTCGTAGCCACTGGCATAATGGAGGTTCTTTTAGTCCACCCGGCAACGGGGGATGAAATCACTACATGTGGATACAGTGGTACAAACTCTGCAGAGTCAAAACTGTCATGACAGCCGTGCTCACGGTCAAGAGCGGCTTGGTCTTATTCATGATTAGAGTATGATGACCTTAGAGGTTGTGGATGTTAAGCGGGGAGCTTAACATTGGAAATGATGTTATGGTTATTTGATTATGATGATGGGATGGGAGATTGGAACCATTTCACCTTTGTAGTAATGTAGGTGCTTAATAAGCTAAGGTGGTAGGCCATACTTGCGTAGTGCTTTAACCAAGAGTTCAACTTCTCCTTGTTCTAGCCATGCATGACATAACTTTTCCACACTTGCTGAGTACCATCGGTACTCAACCTTGCATATTTGTTGGTTTATATTGCTGTTCAGGTCAAGAGAATGATGTGGGGTTTAATGAGCAAGACATCGGACCCGAAGGAGGTTTCTAGGTTCATGGAGTCCCCCAGGCAACGCCTGTGAAGGAGCCCACAAGAATAATTTTCCGCTGCTAGATTATTTATTTGTGATGAACTTATTATCGTCCATCGAGACATATGCTATGTAAGACTTATTTATATTCGACACCTGGTTTGTAATAAATGATGCTTCACTATTTGTCATCACATGTATGAGAAAATGATCCTGGCATACATGTGATATTCACTCGGTTGTTCTTCGAAGAAACCGGGTGTGACACATACGCCCGTCGGAGACCGGTGATCAACCAATCCCCTCAACGTCGTATGTGGCAACATTTCACACAACACCCAAATATCGAACCGGTCCCACTGACTTGGATTAAGGCTCACTACGGCAAACCCTTGTAGAGCCGACTTCTCTATCCTTTCAGCATCTGCATAAGACGGTGGGGATTGCCTCGACACCCAGGTTAACATGTTACATCGGTTTCTGACACGACCCCACTGGTCCTGTCGAGCCAGGATCACGCTGAGGGGTGCTGCGTTGCACAACACCGTATAACACACGTCAAAGGTACAAAGCGGAAGCGGAAGCTTTATTACATAAACAAGTTTATTAACATGTTTACATCAAAATAAGTTTAGTCCACACTCGCGGGCGTAGACTAAGCATCAAGTGCACGTTCAGCCCTCGAACGTGTCCTTGCTAGCACACTCGCACACTAACTCTGCGGCGTGCACGACTCCCACTCGACGGGGTTCCCCTCCTGGGGTTCCGTCTCCTCTTCGGGAGTCCCTTCCTCATAGAACCCTGCAAAAGCTTCAAACACAAGCAGTGAGCACGAAGGCTCAGCAAGTCTGACCCGTCTCACCTAAACATGAAACTTCTACATGAGGGTGATGGGTTGCATGAGGTAAAAATCATTTGCAAGGACTCGCCTAATTAGTAGAACCTTACTTTCAAGTTTTAGCAGCAGGTTGTGGAGAACTTTATGCTAAGGCACATGAGAGAGCCGCAATCAAACAAGAAACGCATTTCTCTCATGTACTTTGCCCAAAGTTGAAAAGAACTTTAGTTAGCACTAAGCTACAACATATCATTAACAATCAATATCCAACTTTCAATCAGCAACATTTTAACATGTAACTAGCCTGTTCTTTCTACGTCACGGTACAGTGAACAAGTGGTACTCACTGACCGCGAGGGACGGCGATTATAATCGATTTACACCTGCAGGGTTACCCGAACAACCCGTCACGTACGCCCGTACTCGATGTTGCCTACAACAACCATCACGGACGCCGTACGCGACTACCTTTCACCCGTTAGCCAAATATTGAACCGGTCCCATCGTCCCGAGCAAGAGGTCCCTGCACGCGCATCTCTGTGCCGCCAGCTGATTTACACCTCGAGCTCTCAACCTACCCTCTGAACGACGGGCAATGCCTCAATACCCAGCTACCCGAGTTACATCAGTTTCCCGGTTCCCATATAGCCGGTAGGTCTTCGGTACTGTTCTAGCTTGTTCAACAGGCCCGCACACGGCTCGGTCCTCAATCGACACAAGCGGAGCTACAGCACACAGGCCCCAAAGTCCTGCTGCCCTTACTCTCCGCTCGGTCTCATTTTCTTGCCATGTGTATCATGTGCTATCTCTACCCGAGCAATGTGCCTCTAGCCTATTCTCGCGAGTAGTTCCAACTACTCGACTTGTACCGAATCCTACTCTATCCTAGCAATGCAGTGGCTAACGGGGTTTGCAATCCTAAACCCCAACCCATGGTTTTCTTGGCTATGCAGTGGGGTTTCCAAACAAGACTCTGATGCACAACATAAAGAAAACAAGTATGTGCTCAAAACAATAAAAATTTCTAAAATGGTTAATGCAAACCGGGGCTTGCCTTGCTGCTCTTGGTCGTAGGCTAGCTGTTCCTCCGGAGTAACGAAGTCTAGGACTTCGGGTTCCTCCTCGACCTTAGCGACTACATGATAAGAACAATGTATGTATTAATTAAATGCTTTTGTATTAACTTTGAAGTTGTGAAGTCTATAACCTTTACTAGATAGACCTAATGACTGTGAAACTTTTACTGTGGCTTGGTTACAACCTAAACAGAGACTTGGTCAAGTTTTAGTTGCAGCAAAGCTCATTTGAGCCCTCCACAAATAATTATGTCCTTGACCTTAATTAAAGGCTTTTAGGGTGTTCTAGGTATTTTCATGAAACAAACTATGACTTTCTGAAAACTAGATTTTCAGAGGGTTCTAATGGAATTGGTCTCACTTAATTTGGAAGTCTCTAACTAAAGATATGAGCTAAACAATTTCAGAGAAAATTCTGAAAATGTTTCTGAACATTTTCTATTTTCTCTGGAACAGTTTTACTAATCACACCATTAGGTGGACTAAATGAGCTCAAATGGATCTGAAATTTTTATGGTAGTTCAAGGATATTTTGGTGAACATCTCAGCAAAATTTCAGGATTTTCCTCCAAATGATTCTCCAGTTAAAATTCCTAACAGTTTAAACTTTAAGGAATTAATTCTGGAGAATTAAGGAATCTCATGAAGTGACACTTGATTTTCTGGAAAGTACTCAAAGAGCTGAATCCAGCAAAATTTGGTTCACTCAATTTGGAGCTTTCTAGCCAAAGTTATAAGGATTTGAAGTTTGAAGGAAATCTGAAAATCGGGGAAAAGTTTAAACTCGCGCGTGGGCCCAGGAGACACGCGTCGCACGCCGAAGCGACAGCACACCGCGGCCCACAAGGCTTTTGCGCGCCAGCACACCCGATCCCGGCCGCAGCCGGATCCCGATTCAAAATATCGGCCGCTGACAGCTGGGGTCCACCCCCTTCTTCAACCTCGCGACACCCGCGCTCCGCCGCCGAGGGACCTCGCCGGAGAGCTCGCCGCCGGCTGCTGTACAGCTTCAAACTTCTTGATTCTGGCCGCCCCTGCCTACTTTTACTTGGGGAACATGATCCGAGGGTCAGCTGCTCATGACAACGGCCGGAGCATGGTCGGCGACGAGCCGCCATATCGGAACGACTTCGGCCATGTCGGCTGATGCTCCTAGTGCCTCAGCTACTTGGGAAACCGGTCGGGGAGCATCAGTGGACCTCAGAGAAGGTCGACATGAACTCGGGGCAGCTCGGGGAAGGCCCGAAATAGGTCCTCACCGTGCGCCCGATACCCCCCGTGCGTTCCGCCATTAGTAGACCTTGAATTACGCCGGGCACAGAAGTTCTCCGGCCCAGAGTTGTGAAGGCAACTTGTGCGTCACCGTGTCTAGTTCGTGTGGGAGTGGCCTGAGGCCCTCTAATCCTTTCTAGAGCACGAATTAAACAGAATCGTACCCGAGGGTCGTTCTGCACACAGAAAGGGGAAAAGTGGAAATTCGCCGCCGGTGAGCAACCACTCGAGCTGTGGCTCGGGGATGAGCAGCACCGATCACTTGCGCGTCCAAGGGTGCCTTGGCTCGGGCGTGACAACGCCCAGGTTGGGCTGTCCACGAGAGCCCGAGGTGCGGCGGTTTCCAGTTCCGAGTTTGATCTTTCGGCACAGCCGATATCACTCGGTTTCAATCGATTTCTATCAATGGGAAGGATGGAGGATGGTTGCTAGTACCTTGCTGGGACCTTGGAATGGAAAGAGGGAGCTGCGATCGGCTTGATCAAGCAGGAACTCGAGCGGCGGCGATGGCAGTGGGAAAAGCAGTCGCGCACGTCGGTAGCTCGGGGAAATGGTGACTGAGGCACGCCGGGGAGGGAATAAATAGCTCGGCCGGCTGGCCTCCGGCTTGGGGCACGCAGCAGGAGCTGGCGCCGGCCGGCCCCTTCGGTGGCGCGCGCGCACAACAGCCGGGAACCGACTGAACTGTGGTTCAGTCGGTTTGCTTTGAGGCTGAGGCTGACATGTGGGTCCCACTCCTCTTTTAACCTCTGAAATTTATTCCTAACAGCTGTGGTAAACAGTGAACCCTATTCTACCCTTGGCAACTCAAATTATTCACCCAAGAACCATTTGAATTGATCAAAGTTCAAATGAGGTTTGGTTTGAATGAATTTCAGCACAAGTGCAGTTTGAAATTCAAATAAAGTTTGAATTTCTCCCCCTTAGCTCATGTCAAGATCAACTCCAAATGGAGTGAAAATTGGTGTGTGAGCTCACAAAAATGTGCTGAGCAAGAATATGCCTTCCACTTTTAAATTCAGTGGGTGAAAACAGTTTGAATTTGAATATGTCTTCAAACTGCCCCTTTCCTATCTACACCCAAGATGACCTCAAAAATGTTTTGAATTTGGGTGAAACTTGGCATGGACATCCTTAGCAAAGTGTAGGAGTTTTCATATGTCCAGCCCATCTATATCACATGTGGGAAGTACCACTTTTGCAATTTGTGAGTTTGTTCCCTAATGAGCATGTTGATAATTGTTACTTGCTCTTTATTTGTGTCCATCATTTTTCCTCAAATGAGGTGTGTGGTGTGGTGATGAACACTGCAAATGAGTGTCAAAAACTGAGGCCCTTACATTTTCCTAGGTCCCATATAGCGAGTATGCATACGGTACACAACTCAAACTTGTCCCGCAGGGCCGCACACGAAAACGGGCCTTAATCCACTCATCCAGAGACTAGGTTCACAGGACCACGTCCTTGAGCCTTCCATCCATACTTCCTGGTCTCCATTCCCAACTAATAGGTCAATTCCCAACTCTTCCGATTGATCCCCCTTAATCCTGGTTCACGAGTAGGAAAAACGGCCTACTTGAGTTATGCCTCTTTTAATCCATTTTTCTTATCTTCATCACAGCAGTTATAATTAAGTAAAAACCTACTCTAAATCAAACTCCAGGGATTTATTGGGTTATGCATGTGGAGTGTCATACAAACTAGACTTCGTGCGATAATCAAAATGCTAGACCTTATAAAATGAATACAAATAGAAACTTGTAAATTTGGATGCAAACCAGGGTTTGCCTGTTTTGCAGGTGACTAATATATATTCATTTACTGAGGATCGCTTGAGGCTTGATCACTTGTTTTCCTCTCTCTTTGATCTCCACTTCAATTACTTCACACGTCTTCACGTCGATGCTACATGTTATGAATATGCACAAGTATTTAATTGTAAATATTTTGCTAACAAGTTCTAATGACAAGTTTAAAAACTGGAACTCTGTTTAAGAATTTAATGAAACTGGTGCTAAGGTTTGGGTTTGGGCTTGGGTTAATCCACATGATCAAGTGCTAAGTGTGTTTCCCCACTTGTGTTTTGATCACCTAAATAGGTTAAACAGAACAGTGATGATCCCGAGCTCCAATGGAGCTGTAAATTTTCATGTGAGTTCCTTGTCACAAGAAAGTCATCTGGACCAAAATTTAGCACTTTTCACTGAGTGGTTTATTCAAAACAATTCTCTAAGAAATTAAGCAAAAAGGAATTAATTCTGAAGTAACTCACAAGTTCATGTGAAACTTAGTGAACTAAAATTTCAATTATAGTTCATGGAGCCTGCATGAACTGTCCTAGGATTTTTGGAGCTAAGAACTGTCCAGAACTGAATTTCCAAGTTTTGGGAATTCTCTGGAAATGTTTCTGTATCCATTTGAACACAGCAAATTAAAATCTGAATTCTCCTAATCAAATCAACTTCAAATGAGCTGAAATTTTTACAGGAGTTCAATAACATCTTATAGAATATTCTGGAAAAATATGAGGAGTTTTGGATGAACCAAACTCCCTCTAAAATCCTTTTGCTGAAAAGCTTTAAAAAATTTCCCGGAATTAAATAATGAGTTCCATACAAATTGGGTTGCATATTTAGATAGAGTTTGTCAACCTGAGTCTAGTCCAATTCGAATCACTAAATTTGGAGCATCCTAGCAAAAGTTATGGCCTTCTAAAGTTTTAAAGGAAATCTGCAATTTGAATTAAACCAGGGAAAAATTCAAACGCTGACGGTGGGTCCAGGGGGCACGTGTTACGTGCTGGAACAAAGCCACACGAGCCACAGGGTTATTTCCCACGCGGACACAAACTGATCCGGTGTTACAGAGGATCCAGCCACTTCTTCCCGAGTGACTGACACGCGGGCCCGGCAGCTTCTTCAACCTCCAGCCGCCCCGCGCGCCCGCGCCGCCGGAGCTCGTCGGAGCTCCTCGGAAACCGGTCCTCCAGCTAGCTCCCGAGCCCTAACTCGCCGCTAGTGCCTAAAATCATGCGAGGAACACGTTGGGAGGACTTCCCCACACTGGCGTCGGCTCTAACCTAGCTCGCGACGGTGAGGCGGCTCGGTGAAACTTCGGTGACCTTGCCTGGCTCTTCTAGCCTGCCAAAACCTCGGTGGAGTGGCTCTAAAGCACTGGTGGAACATGGAGAAGCTCGACATGGAGGCAAAAGAGATTGGGAATGGCTCTAACCCTGATCTCACCGTGCGCCCGAGGCTTCCCGCCACTGCCGCCGTCGGGAAAGCTCAAAATACACCGGCTACATGTGGTTTCATGCTAGGGTTGCGAAGGGAAAAAGTTCCTTTGTAAGTTTAGCTCATGTAAGTGCAATTTGGATGCCTCTAAACAAGAATCAATTGAGAATTTTAAAGTTTCATACCCGCGGGTTGTTTTGCGCCGGCCGGACGAAAACTTCAAAATTCGCTGTCGACGATCAACCACTCGGCTTGAGCTTCAGAGGTGAGCAGAGTGGAGGTCGTGCATGTCCATTGGCGGTCTTGATCGTCCGTGACAAGCTCTGGGTGAGGCTGTCCACGAGAGCCTCCCGTCGGTTGTTGTTCTCGGTCGCTGCGGGAACACGGTGTAGGTAGGCTGAGCTTACTCGGTTGTGATCCGAGGAGGGAGAAGAAGTTGGCTAGGTGCCGTTTTGCCACTCAGGGGCTTTGTTAGCGCGAGCTTGAGGGTTCTTGAGTGATCGAAATATTTGAGGCAGCCTCTGTTGGGTTCTTGCGCGAGGGAGAAGGAAACATAGACGTGCTCGGTTCTGTGGGCGAAAAGGAGCATGGCAGTGAGGTGATGAGGTCGCCGAGGGAAGTACCAGTGCAAGGGAAAACAAGGAGGAGGTGGCACGCCGTGTCTCGGTGTCGCACGGTGAACTGCGGCTCTGCTCGAGTGAGGCAAGAAAACCAGAGACCAACCACTGAGATCTTTTGCAATTTTAACTGCCTCAACGACATGTTGGTCCCACAGTCAGATCCCTCATATCCTCCAAAATATCTCCAAAATTTGGCAAATGACCAATTCAATTATTTGGTGTTGAAATCTGAACTGAATTTGGATATCTGGGAGAGTTTTATCCAAATTCGAATATGTATTTTAATTCTTTACAAATTTAAGTCTATTTTGAAAATGGATAGCTAAACATATCAAAAATTCATGAAACTTTGCATACCCACTAATTTGGACCTAAGGAATTCTAATATGAAATCTGATTTTTGGTTTGGCTGTTGCAAATGAGCTTTTTAACACAACAGTTTTAAATTTCCATAGTATTGCCCTTATTTGAAATTTGAGTTGAACATTTAGTTCACAATCTGATTTTTAAACTTCCCATTGCACATGGGAACTTCCCACCTTGGTTTCAAATCCCCTTTGGATTCCAAGCATTCGAATAAATAGTTGAACTTGTGTGAAGGGAGCTCTCATGTGCATCATCACATGTGAAAGTTTAAACAAGTCCCATTTTTCATATACATGAAACCATTTTGCATTCAACTTGAGTTTCTTTGTATTCATATTTTGGGACCTTTACATTATCGCCCCCCCTTAAAAAGGAATCTCGTCCTGAGATTACAAAAGAAGAGTGAGGCGGAAGCTAATTACAAAGTCTATGACAAAAGTCCCGGATAGTTCTTGTGGATGTAATCTTCACTTTCATAAGTCGCCTCTTCCGGGGTATAATTACTCCACAGGACTTTGTAAAATTTCAAAGTCTGGTTTCGGGGATCCGTGTCTTTTTGTCGATAATATGAATGGGCTGCTCGGTATAGGTGAGATCCGGTTGTAATGTCGCCATGTCTCGCGAAAGAACCACCATCGGCTCCTTCAAACATTTTCTCAATTGTGAGACATGGAAGATGTCATGGATGCCCGATAATGATGTTGGCAGACTAAAACGGTAGGCTACCAGTCCACACCGTTCCGTAATAATGAACGGAATTGGTCTCACTTAATTTGGAAGTCTCTAACTAAAGATATGAGCTAAACAATTTCAGAGAAAATTCTGAAAATGTTTCTGAACATTTTCTATTTTCTCTGGAACAGTTTTACTAATCACACCATTAGGTGGACTAAATGAGCTCAAATGGATCTGAAATTTTTATGGTAGTTCAAGGATATTTTGGTGAACATCTCAGCAAAATTTCAGGATTTTCCTCCAAATGATTCTCCAGTTAAAATTCCTAACAGTTTAAACTTTAAGGAATTAATTCTGGAGAATTAAGGAATCTCATGAAGTGACACTTGATTTTCTGGAAAGTACTCAAAGAGCTGAATCCAGCAAAATTTGGTTCACTCAATTTGGAGCTTTCTAGCCAAAGTTATAAGGATTTGAAGTTTGAAGGAAATCTGAAAATCGGGGAAAAGTTTAAACTCGCGCGTGGGCCCAGGAGACACGCGTCGCACGCCGAAGCGACAGCACACCGCGGCCCACAAGGCTTTTGCGCGCCAGCACACCCGATCCCGGCCGCAGCCGGATCCCGATTCAAAATATCGGCCGCTGACAGCTGGGGTCCACCCCCTTCTTCAACCTCGCGACACCCGCGCTCCGCCGCCGAGGGACCTCGCCGGAGAGCTCGCCGCCGGCTGCTGTACAGCTTCAAACTTCTTGATTCTGGCCGCCCCTGCCTACTTTTACTTGGGGAACATGATCCGAGGGTCAGCTGCTCATGACAACGGCCGGAGCATGGTCGGCGACGAGCCGCCATATCGGAACGACTTCGGCCATGTCGGCTGATGCTCCTAGTGCCTCAGCTACTTGGGAAACCGGTCGGGGAGCATCAGTGGACCTCAGAGAAGGTCGACATGAACTCGGGGCAGCTCGGGGAAGGCCCGAAATAGGTCCTCACCGTGCGCCCGATACCCCCCGTGCGTTCCGCCATTAGTAGACCTTGAATTACGCCGGGCACAGAAGTTCTCCGGCCCAGAGTTGTGAAGGCAACTTGTGCGTCACCGTGTCTAGTTCGTGTGGGAGTGGCCTGAGGCCCTCTAATCCTTTCTAGAGCACGAATTAAACAGAATCGTACCCGAGGGTCGTTCTGCACACAGAAAGGGGAAAAGTGGAAATTCGCCGCCGGTGAGCAACCACTCGAGCTGTGGCTCGGGGATGAGCAGCACCGATCACTTGCGCGTCCAAGGGTGCCTTGGCTCGGGCGTGACAACGCCCAGGTTGGGCTGTCCACGAGAGCCCGAGGTGCGGCGGTTTCCAGTTCCGAGTTTGATCTTTCGGCACAGCCGATATCACTCGGTTTCAATCGATTTCTATCAATGGGAAGGATGGAGGATGGTTGCTAGTACCTTGCTGGGACCTTGGAATGGAAAGAGGGAGCTGCGATCGGCTTGATCAAGCAGGAACTCGAGCGGCGGCGATGGCAGTGGGAAAAGCAGTCGCGCACGTCGGTAGCTCGGGGAAATGGTGACTGAGGCACGCCGGGGAGGGAATAAATAGCTCGGCCGGCTGGCCTCCGGCTTGGGGCACGCAGCAGGAGCTGGCGCCGGCCGGCCCCTTCGGTGGCGCGCGCGCACAACAGCCGGGAACCGACTGAACTGTGGTTCAGTCGGTTTGCTTTGAGGCTGAGGCTGACATGTGGGTCCCACTCCTCTTTTAACCTCTGAAATTTATTCCTAACAGCTGTGGTAAACAGTGAACCCTATTCTACCCTTGGCAACTCAAATTATTCACCCAAGAACCATTTGAATTGATCAAAGTTCAAATGAGGTTTGGTTTGAATGAATTTCAGCACAAGTGCAGTTTGAAATTCAAATAAAGTTTGAATTTCTCCCCCTTAGCTCATGTCAAGATCAACTCCAAATGGAGTGAAAATTGGTGTGTGAGCTCACAAAAATGTGCTGAGCAAGAATATGCCTTCCACTTTTAAATTCAGTGGGTGAAAACAGTTTGAATTTGAATATGTCTTCAAACTGCCCCTTTCCTATCTACACCCAAGATGACCTCAAAAATGTTTTGAATTTGGGTGAAACTTGGCATGGACATCCTTAGCAAAGTGTAGGAGTTTTCATATGTCCAGCCCATCTATATCACATGTGGGAAGTACCACTTTTGCAATGTGTGAGTTTGTTCCCTAATGAGCATGTTGATAATTGTTACTTGCTCTTTATTTGTGTCCATCATTTTTCCTCAAATGAGGTGTGTGGTGTGGTGATGAACACTGCAAATGAGTGTCAAAAACTGAGGCCCTTACATTCCTCCCCCCTTAAAAGAATCTCGTCCCGAGATTATAAGGTGAAATGAGAGAGAGGACGGTGGAAATTTTACCGAATATGCGATGTGAAAAAGTCGGGGTAGTTAGTGCGAAGGAATTCTTCGCTCTCCCATGTCGCTTCGTCCATGGAGTGATTACTCCATAGAACCTTGTAGAACCACAACGTACGGTTGCGTGTGGTTCGGGCCTTTTCATCAATAATCTGCACCGGTTCCTCCCGATAGGTGAGATCCGGTTGCAGTTCTTCAATGTCTTCCAGCTGAACGGTAGTTGATAGCTTGAGACACTTCCTCAGCTGGGAAATGTGAAAGACGTCGTGCACACCGGAAAGTGCTTCTGGTAATCTTAGCCGGTATGCCACCGATCCACATCTTTCGGTAATCTGGAATGGACCGATGAATCGGGGTGCTAACTTTCCTCTCACCCCAAATCTGTTTACGCCCTTCATTGGAGACACTCGTAGATATACGTGGTCTCCAGCTTCGAATTGTAACGGACGCCTTCTCCGGTCCGCATACTGTTTCTGTCGGGATTGAGCGGCTTTTAGGTTCGCTTGAATTAATCGAACCTTTTCTTCCGCGTTGTTGACAAGATCAATCCCGAAGGTAACCCTCTCGCCAGACTCACACCAATTCAATGGTGTGCGGCATTTTCTCCCGTATAGCGCCTCGTAGGGCGCCATCTTGATGCTGGCTTGGTACCCATTGTTGTACGAGAACTCGGCTAACGGCAAGTGATCATCCCAGTTCTTGCCGTGGTCGATAGCGCAAGCTCGTAGCATGTCTTCTAAGATTTGATTTACCCGCTCCGTTTGCCCATCCGTCTGCGGGTGGTAGGCTGAACTACGGATCAGCTTCGTCCCCAAGGCAGCGTGGAGCTGCTCCCAAAAACGGGACACAAATAAAGTGCCCCGGTCCGATACGATAGTACGGGGTACGCCGTATAAGCATAGGATCCGTGAGATGTACAGTTCAGCGTACTTCTTGGCGTTGTAGTTGGTGTTGACCGGGATGAAATGGGCAACTTTGGTGAGCCGATCGACGATCACCCACACAGAATCATGTTTCTGTAAGGTGGTGGGTAAACCGACGACGAAATCCATGCTCACGTCCTCCCACTTCCAGGCAGGAATGCCCAGTGGTTGCAGCAGTCCCGGTTTCCGCATGTGGTCTGCCTTCACCCGTCGACATGTATCACACTCGGACACGTATTTTGCAGTCTCTCGCTTCATCCGTGTCCACCAAAACTTGCTTCTGAGTTCTTGATACATCTTGTTGCTGCCGGGGTGAATAGAAAACTTTGATAAGTGAGCCTCATCAAAGATTTTCTTCCGTAACTCCGGGTTTCGGGGTACGACGATCCGGTCCTTGAACCATAGGACGCCGTCTCCGTCCTTCCGGAAACATTTCAACTCCCCACTGTCTACACGTCTCCGCAAATGTGATATGCCCTTGTCATTCTTCTGGGCTGCCGCTATCTCTTCACGGATGGTGGGGATCAAAGCTAGGTTGTAGAGAGCTCCATGTGGAATCACATGTAGTGGTGGTTCGCTCTCTTCCAACGGTGTGATGGTCAGATTATTGACGTGTGACTTGCGGCTTAGCGCGTCTGCCACAACGTTTGCCTTGCCCGGATGATAATGGATCTCTATCTCGTAATCCTTTATCAGTTCTAACCATCTTCGTTGCCTCATGTTCAGCTCCTTCTGAGTGAATATGTACTTGAGGCTTTTGTGGTCGGTATATAAATGTACGAGGTTACCGAGTAGGTAGTGCCTCCACATTTTCAGTGCAAGTACCACGGCAGCGAGCTCCAAGTCGTGAGTTGGATAATTTTGCTCATGATTCCTAAGCTGCCGTGACCCATACGCGACCACCCTTCGGTCTTGCATCAACACACATCCGAGCCCAATGCCGGATGCATCGCAGTACACATCGAACGGTTTTGTTGTGTCTGGCTGCGCCAAAACCGGTGCTGATGTCAGGTGCTTGACTAAAGCCTTGAATGCTGCTTCACATGCTGGACTCCAAACATATTTGGTAGCCTTCTTCAGCAGCTCTGTCATTGGCTTGGCAATCTTCGAGAAGTTCGGAATGAACCTCCGATAATATCCCGCGAGTCCGAGGAAACTCCGTACCTCATGAACAGTTCTCGGGGATTTCCAATTCAGCACTTGCGTGATTTTGCTCGGGTCCACAGCGATACCCTCCGCTGAGATGATATGCCCGAGGAAAGGCACTTGCGATATCCAAAACTCGCATTTGCTGAACTTTGCGTATAACTTGTGATCCCGCAGCCGTTGCAAGACTATACGCAGATGTTTCTTGTGATCTTCCTCCGACTTGGAATATACCAGGATGTCGTCGATGAAGACCACGACAAACTTGTCCAGCTCCGGCATGAACACCGAGTTCATTAAGTACATGAAGTGAGCTGGAGCATTGGTGAGGCCAAAGGACATGACCAGGTACTCATAAAGTCCGTACCTTGTCGAAAAAGCTGTCTTTGGAATGTCCTCAGCCCTGATCTTAATCTGATGGTACCCGGATCTTAAATCCATCTTGGAAAAGACCTTTGCTTCGACCAACTGATCAAACAACATGTCGATCCGTGGCAACGGGTACTTGTTCTTGATGGTTACGGCATTTAATGGACGGTAGTCCACGCAAAGCCGCAACGTTTCATCCTTCTTTTTGACAAATAATGCCGAACAGCCCCATGGCGAGGAGCTCGGCCTAATAAAACCCTTCTCCAGAAGGTCCGTGAGCTGAGTCTTCAGTTCAGCCAACTCCTTGGGCGCCATCTTGTACGGCCTTCGGGATATTGGCATGGTTCCCGGTGCAAGTTCAATCTTGAACTCCACCTCTCTATCGGGTGGCATCCCCGGCAAATCATCCGGGAATACATCAGGGAATTCTCGGACCACTGGAATGTCTTCCAATCTGATGGTTGTGGCTTGATAGACACTTGGAAGTTTTATTTCTGGACTGTCCAGAAATAATGAGTGAGAACCGTGCACTCCTGAGTTTAAGTGCACGACTCGGAGGACGGTGTCTAAAACAGCGCCGTGGCGGTTTAACCACGACATCCCTAGGATGACATCGACCTTCTGTCCCTCTAAGATAATGAGAGACGTGGGGTACACTCTACCCGCTAAGCATAATGGTGCTTTGGAGACCATTACGCTTGCTGAAATCTTCCCACCCGGTGAACAAATTAAATATGGACTATCGGTGGGTAGTATTGGCAAGCTGTGTTTAGCAATGAAAGCTTGGCTAATAA